>CM039673.1:244918022-245518022 GCA_022496015.1 Hordeum marinum
CCATAGTCGGACCCTGATCTTCTGTATGATGTTAGAATATGTTGTTGTATTGATGTGATATTGATGTAGCTTGTGGCGAGTGTAAGCCAATTCCATATACTCATCTCTTTTGTACATGTACTTGTAATGATATCCATTCTTGCAACACGACGAGATGTGCTTCTATCCCTATCGAGGCCCCCGTGCCAAAATAAGGATAGGATCGCATCTTGGGCGTGACATGGTATGATTGGCATATATGAAGAACATTAACTGGGATTTTGGTCAGACTCTTCTCACCCATACCGTTGTCTACCACAACATACCTGGAAGACTTGGAAATGGGACAATAGTTCAAGCCCGCATACTCAAGCCTAAATAAGGCACATCCATTCTCACACGCATCTATCTTCTCATAGGGCATTTTAAGCGCACGTAGAATTTTGTCTGACTGGTACAGGTTTGCTGGCAATACATGGCCTTTGGGTAGAAAGCGTCCAAATATCGTCATCATCGCGTCGTAGCATTCTCTGCCTAGGTTGAACGGAGCCTTTAGAGCCGTTACATGCGCGATGGCATCCAGCTGACAAAGCTCAATGTGCTCGTGGAGAGGATGTTTTGAAGACTCCAACATTTCATAGAAGGCCTTTGTAGATTTCTCCATCTCATCGTCTGAATCCCGAGCATCATCAAAGTCTTGCACCATGTCTTCGATCCCGGTACCATGCTCGTTGGTGCGACGATGAACAACCTCAGCTCTGGCACATTGGTCAGAATCACCATGAAATCTCCACACCGTATAATCAGGCATAAAACCCCACTTCTGCAAGTGTTTACCCATTTCATCTCGTGTCCACTTTTCATGGTTATTGCACCAGACACAGGGGCACCAAGTTATTTCCTGGCCATTTGCAAATGCGGTGCTCAGAAACCCCTTGGTTTTTTAACCATTCATTGGTCATTTCTTTTTGACTAGGGTGACCGGTGTACATCCAAGCACGATCACTCATCTTGCCTACTTACTAAACACACAAGAAATATATATATATATATATATAATTCATCATCTATATTCATCCATTAATCAAGTTGTCAGTTTTATTACGTCCATGCAACCTACACGCTAATAGGTAGAGATAGGTCCGAATCCCACCCGAGTATGTGTAGATTGGGTTCGTTTTCCCATGCTCTGCTCTGGATCCGACGTAGAATTTCAGGAGCACCTCCCTGCTATTCTCTTGATACACGTCTCGACAATAAGTAGAGAGGATGTGTACCCGAAGAACAACAGGGAGGCACTGACAAACTTCCGCATCGGATCCACAGCAGAGCATACGGGAAAACGAACCCAATCTACACATACTCGGGCTGTACATGGATAACATTGGACAATTCGAAAGGATGGCAGTTATAAATATGCAAAGACATGCATATTTATAGATGCCGCCCTTTTGAACGGGAGACGCATACTGGTCACACATACTGATGATTGAAGACACATATAGCTAGAAAGTTTCATCGGCACGAAGACCGGAACTGAGCAAATTAAGGGGGCCGGGGGAGGAGATGTAATTTGTGCTCACCCACGAACGCAGCAAGGGAGCTCGTCCAATGCATGGGGAGGTCGTCGAACGGCAAACCCTCGCAGCGGCGAAACAACTGCACATTGAAATGAAATTTGATCAACACAAATGTGATGTTTTTCATAACAAAATCGGAAAATATATGACCTAACACATAATTTTAAAAACTATGACCCCGTCGGCCTCTGGAAGGCTGAAGAGGTGTCGGGGGTTGGGGGTTAGTGGTGTCGGGTGCGGCGTATTAACAGTTGCGTGGGGGTGTGGTGTCGTGGTGTCGTCGGGGTGTCACCGGGGTGTCGAGAAGGGGGCTCACCGGAGGGGCGTCGCCGGGGTGTCGTGCCGGGGGTGTCGTGCAGGGGGTCATCGCAGAATTCTTCTTCTTCTTCTTTTGCTTTTTATTCTAGGTTTTTCTTTTCTTATTTTTATTCTAAGTTTTTTATTTTCTATCTAAGTTCTACAAGGTTTTTCTTCTCCTCCTCTCATCTTTCTTCTTCTTCTTCTTCTCTCCTTCTCCTTCTTCTTCTTCTTCTTCTTCTTCTTCTTTTGCCTTCTCTTCTTCTTCTTCTTCCTTCTTCTTTTCTTTTTTATCTTCTAGGTTTGTTTTTCATCTTTTTATTCTAAGTTTTTTCTTTTCTATCTAGGTTTTTCTACCTAATAAAATAATTAACTAATTTAATAGAAGAAAAAACAAAAAAACAAAAAATGGTGGTGGCCGGGGATGGGGGCTCACTGGAGATGATGGGGGCGGTAGGGGCGTCGGAGGGCATTGGGGGCTTGGCGTCCGGGAGCGGAGCCGGCCGACGGCGAGGAGAGGAGGCGGTCGGACGGGGTGGATGTGGCGGAGTTGCGTCGAGGGCGGACGGGGCGGCCGGGCCGTAGGGGACGACGGGGGCATGGTGTCCGGTGGCGGTGGCGGGGGCAGAGGCGGCCGGTGGCGATGAGAGGAGGCGGCCGGATGGGGCGGAGGTGGCGGCAAGGGCGGCTCGGGCGGCGAGGGGCGGCGGGGGCAGGGGCGGAGCGGGCAACGGGGGCGTGGCGTACGGTGGCAGGGACGGGGGCGGAGGCAGCCGGCGGTGAGGAGAGGAGGCGGCCGGGGCGATGGTGAGACGATGGAGGCGGCCGACGGTGGGCGTAAAGGAGAGAGGGGAGTGGGAGTGGGTGAGAGTGAGAGAGAGGGGCCGAGATGGGGGCGGTGACGGCCGTTAGTACCCGTTAGAGCATTCCCACTAGCTAGCAGACGGCAAAGAGGCTAGCCTCTTTGCTGTTCGCTTTAGGACTCTTTGCCATCCGCTAGCAGCCAACAAAGAAGTCACCAAATTTAACCTAGCCACCACGCGGTCAAGTGGGGCCCAGGTGAGGCTTTGCCGTCGGCTGTACGCCTCTTTGCCGTCCATTCGTCGATGAGAAAGAGCTGACTGACAACAAAGGATCTCTGTGCCATCAGCCAACTCTTTGTCGTCTGCCAGCTGCCAGCTGATGGCAAAGACCCTCTTTGCCATCTGCTAGTCGACTGCAAAGAGCTGGCAAATGACAAATAACTGAATTCCAGTAGTGTACGCCCACAAGATCTTCGGCAAAAGTGTGCCCGAAGCCAAATAACCAAAATCGGTGCAACCAACACTTTCCACTCGATGCCACCGATTCCCAACCTCAAACAGACTCAGCCAAACCCTAGATTTTTGGTGCAACCGATTCCACTTCCGTGCCACCGAGTTTAGGTTGCCAACTTCTTGTTACGCAAGTTTACAAAATCGGTCCTGCCGAGTTTTGTGACTCGGTGTTACCAAGATTGGCAATTTGACCGTTGGTCACCTTATCGGTGCAACCGAGTTTTATGTATCGGTTTCACCGAGATTCAAAAGTTTCTACCTCTGAGGCAACTCGGTATAACTGAGATTTACACATCGGTTCCACCGAGGCTGACTTATTAGGTGTAACGGTTGGATTTTTGGAGATGCCTATATATACCCCTCCACCTCCACTCACTCGCAAGAGAAGCGCTCATAACAGTTCCCCACTCATACCTACTGATTTTCTGAGAGAGAGCCACCTACTCATGTGTTGAGATCATGCCATTCCATTCCTACCATTTGAATCTTGATCTCTAGCCTCCCCAAGTTGCTTTCCACCCAATCAACCTCTTCTACCAAGCCAAATCTGTGATAGAGTGATTGTGTGTTATGGAGTCTATCATCTTGAAGCACAAGAGCAAGGAGTTCATCATCACTATCGAGCCTATTACCTTTTGGAGGGTGGTGCCTCCTAGATTGGTTAGGTGTCGCTTGGGAACCTCCTACTTCATGTTGTGGAGTGAACCAAGAAGTTTGTAAGGGCAAGGAGATCGCCTACTTCATGAATATGTACCCCGAGTTTGGCTAGTCCTCCGTGAACGTAGGCCCTCATGGTATAGTCAAGGTTGCTTCTTCGTGGAACCCTCCGTGGGTAGAGCCCTTCGTGGACACTTGCGACCATTACCCTCCACGGGTTGAAGATTCCATGAACGTGGACGTACGATAGCACCACCTATCGGAACCACAAGAAAAATCATCGCGTCACCAATTGCGTTTGATCCTCCTACCCTCTCTTTACTTACATGCTTCTCTTTACTTTTCGCTGCTATACTCGTAGACATGCATGTGTAGGGTGTACTTGACTTGCTTTGAATGCTAAAATCTACAAAGACTTAAAATTGGGAAAAAGTAGATTCTTAATTGGTCAAGTAGTCTAATCACCCCCTCTAGCGCTACTTTCGATCCTACAAGTGGTATCAGAGCATTGGTCTTCATTACATTGGTTTCACAACCTAGGAGAGTATGGCGTCTAGTGAGGGAAATTATCACCATAGAGGTTTGTACTTTGATGGCACTAATTTTGCTAGTTGGAAGCACAAAACGAAAATGCATTTGCTTGGTCATAATGCCGCCGTTTGGGCTGTTGTTCATGTTGGAATGCAAGGTGAATTATTTGCGGAAGGAAGGGAACCGGATCGCAAAGCGACTGCGGATGAATTGAAGATGTTGCAACTCAATGCTCAAGCATGTGACATTCTCTTCAACTGCCTATGCCCCGAAGAATTCTATAAAATAAGCCGTCTTGAGAATGCAAAAGATATTTGGGATACTTTGGTTGATACGCATGAAGGTACCGAATCTATGAGACAATCCAAGTTGGATGTTCTTCAAAGTTAGCTTGACAAGTTTAAGATGAAGGATGGGGAAGGAGTCGTTGAGATGTACTCTAGGCTAGCTCTCATCACCAATGAGATTGCCAGCTTAGGAAGCAAAGAAGTGACGAAAAAATTCATCATCAAGAAGATACTTCGAGCTTTGGATGATCGATATGACACCATATGCACATTGATCCAAATTATGCCTAACTACAATGGACGTGATTGGTAGGATTGTTGCTCATGAGATGACACTCAATCACAAGGAAGAGCTTCACCACAAGTCTAGCGGTGCTTACGAAGCCACAAGTGATGCTCCCGCTACCTCAAGCGACAACCTTGTCACAAATGAAGAGATAAGCCTCATGGTCAAGAAATTCAACAAGTTCTCCAAGAATAGAAGAAAAGACCAAAGCTCCAACTCAAGGTATGAAGAGAAGCGTTCGTCAAGTCGTGACCGAAACTGCTACAATTGTGGGAAGCCCGGACACTATTCCAATGAGTGCACGACTCCTTACAAGAGGAAAGAAGAGTCACCAAGAAAACAAAGCTCAAGAGACGAGTCACCTAGAAGAGAGAGGAGGAGTAGGGATGATCGTTATGAACATAGACCATCAGGGAGAAGTAGGGACTCGGAGAAAAAGGACAATTACACAAAGAGCTACTCAAGAAGAAAAATCAAGCTCATGTTGGTGAATGGGTTTCCGGCTACGAATCCGACAACCACTCCGAGAGAAGCTATCACTCCAAATCTGACTATTGTCAAGATAAAGGTGTTGCCGGACCTGCACTAGTGACAACCGACTCCTACGACATATTTGATCCACCAAATGAAGGGAGTGGACGTTGCTTCATGGTTAAAGTCCCCAAGGTATCACACCCCGAGTAACTTGATTTCAATAGCGATGAAGATGACTTGTTAATTGAAGATGACTTGCTATTTGACAAATCTAGTAATGTTAGCCAAAATGAACTTGCTAGTACTCACTCTAGTCTAGGTAAGTCATGCGATGATGATAAGTTGGAAATAGAACGACTAACTCAAGAAGTAAAAATTCTTGAGTTAGCTCAGAGAGCTTGAAAGGACACATGAGAAGCTCCACTTTGAGAAGCTCAATTCAGAGCAAGAGCATGAGTTCCTTAAAGCTATCAATGACGATCTTCGAAAGAAGACTTCCTCTTATCTAGCCAAACGACTTCTCTTGTCTACATTCATGCCACAAGTTAAGTCTAAGCAAACTAGTAACAAAGGAAACAAAGGTTCTTCAACTAGTAGCAATAAAAATGATAAATCCAATGATATTGCTTCTAGTAGTTCTCTTGATCCCACTAACGCTTCTCTTAGCCAAGTTACACTTGAGCAAGAAAATGAACTTTTTAAAGGTATTATAGAGAAAGGTATCTACAAGAGTCTTGAAGGGTGCAAACAATTTGAGGAGATTGTACGCAAGCACGGAGGATACCGGAAGAATCGTGGTGTTGGCTACTTCAACGCTAATGGAGTAGAATGGGAAGAAGGTCAATACCCCAATCCCAAGTTTGTTCCTCAAAAGGAGAAGTATGAAAATACTCTCCCTAAGGGAACAAAAGCTCAAGATGACCTTCTACCACAAGACCCCAAGCTCAAGGGCAAGAACAAGATTCAACAGGACATTGACTCATATGAAGATGAATCCCAAGCTTTGGTGAAGTGGGCTCCCAAGGCTACTATAAGCTCAACTTTTACAAGTGCTACTTAAACACCAAGGATCCCCATTAACTTTATGTGGGTCCCCAAGAAGAAGAACTAGAGAAGTTCTTGAGGGGTGACTCCGCCAATGAAATCTACTCATATTCATTATTGGCAAGAACTAGTTGCAATCAACAACAAGGAGTCACACATTCCCTCAAATGTAAGCAAGGGACAAGGTAATCAAAAAATCAATGGAGATCATCATATATGCTTTGTACTCCATGTCCATAGATATCCTTGTATTTGTCTCTTGTGTGTTGGGAATAACGCAGGTAGGTGGGAAGAGTAATGAAACAACAAGGATGCTCCCAACTCTTGGTGATCTTCATCAACTTTGAGCATCCACCACTACTTCACCTACATAAAGTCTTCATCGACAAAATCCAAGGTTAGTTTATACCTCCTATGGGGGGATGTCACATCAAGGGGGAGCTTTACTCTAAGACTTGAGTCAAAGCATCTCATAGTATGTGACAACATTAAATGCTTTATGTAAAAGTGCTAACCCACTTGTGCTTAAACGATGAGTATGACCTATGATCAAGTATTCTTACTTGGTTCCTAAGTCAATATACTCATATATAGATGACTCTGTCATCACCAAAGTGCTTGTTAGATGCTAGTATGTTTGTGCATGTTTGTCATGTTTTCATTTGACATCTTATTGTGTGAGCATGTTGGTCTACATTTATTTACTCATTTGAGGATATCCAATTGTTGCTACTTGGCTTTTGATTTTTTTCATTTGCCAATTGGATATACAAGAATGCGTAGGACCACTCCTTTAGCTATCTATGCTTTCTCACCTCATATTCTATTCATGCTGCATCACAAAAGTTGAACAAGTACTTTTCGATCTCTTTGTGTGAGGAGCACTCGGAGTTCCGTATCGACAAAGGACTGACCATTAAAACCTCCCAAGTGCATCTCGGTGGAACCAACTCCACAATATCGGTCTCACCGAATGCCTAGGGTTGATCTGGTTTTTCAATCTCGGTACTGCCAATTCTATATTCTCGGTTACACCTAGTTTCCCTCTCAGCTGATAGAAGAGAAACTCGATGACACCAAAAATCTAGAATCGGTATCACCGACAGTGATGGGTATATATTTTGTGGACCCCGACGCTTTGAAAATCACTCTTCAAAACTCGCGCCTTAGAACCCTAACTGCCTCAAAGGACCGCCCCTGGTCGTCGCCCTTGTCTCCCTACGCTCCTCCTCCGCTGGATCTTCACCATCAACGAGAATCTTCACCGCCGTCCATGCCGTAGTGGATCCATCATTGAGCTAGGGTATGGATTCGACCCTTCTTGTGCTCCCCGTCCAATTCTTGCGCAAAAGGAGATTGATTTATCTATAAGCCCATGTTTGCACATTGTCCTATCCACACAAGAACTTCATAGTGTAGCAAACAGTCGAATTTCTAAGGTTTTGCCTTCCGCTCGATGAAACTCGATGGAACCGAAGTGAACAAATCGGTGTCACCGATTTGTAATTTGTGTTGTTGAGAACTTTCTCAGTGAAATTGAGTACTTCTCTTTGGTCTCATCGAAAGGAGTGCCATGTTTCGGCTAATGAGGAAGTCAATCTCGGTAGTACCGATTTTGTTGCTTCAGCTGTATCGATTTTCATGTGACAGAATGTATAACTTTGGAAATTCTTAGTTCAAACTTTCAAAATTCAACTGAACATTTTGTGATGACTTATCCTATTCCACTCTCCTCGACTCTATTCACAGGGTCAGACATGTCAGATGCTGAAGATAGCCAGAATCTGCAGGAGCAGAATGTTGATATGAGTTCAGGCACTAGTCCTGAGTCCAGTTCTTCCTCAAATCCAGGTACTCCCAGTTCACATGGGTTGCCTAAAGCTGCAACAAGGACAAGGAAGAGACTCAATTCAGATGAAGAAGATTCTGATTTTGTGTCAGAGGAGGTTCTTGCTAAAAAGCAAGATAATGCTGCAAAGAAATCTTCTAATGAGGCTACCTCATCCAAGAGGGTAGTCAGCAAAGTTTATGCACCTCCAGAAACTTTCAGAGCACATGAGAGTGCTAGAGCCACTATGTATGTTGAGATCCCCAAGAAATATTTGCCTAAGAAGGCAAGAGAGAATAAGACAACAAGGAAGAGGATCATTCATGTTATTGGCAGGCCTACCTCTATGTTTGAGGATCCAAAGGAGGTTGCAGGTGCTGCTGCTGAGGAGGAGGAGGAGGAGGAGGAATCTGTTGTCAAGGCCCCTCCCAGGAAGAAGCAAAAGAAGATTATAGCAGATGTTATGCCTACGCCTGGCCCCTCCAAGAGCACCAAGGTTGCATCCAAGAAGGTTGCTCCAGGGAAGTCCAAGAGGACTACCAGAGATATACCTACTGCTGAGAAGAACAAGACATCCACTTTCAGAGAAGCAGTTGATGACGATGCTATGTCAGTTTTGATGAAACTTAGACCTCACCTGCCTGAACACAATGCCAGCCACCCAGTTGCTGAGGATATGAAGAAGAGGAAGGATTCAGGTTTGAGGGCATGGAGAGCTATTGATCCATATGCCTAGAGGAGAAAGACTGCTATGGACTACAAGTTCTATACCAAAGAGCAACAAGACTTCTATGAGACCATCTTACTTGACAAGAGTCCTGCAGTCAGTGACATGAGATATGTTGAATGGAAGTATATCAAGGCAAGTGAGGACTATTTTCCATGTGTCCAAGACAACTTCCACTGCATTGGGATAGAAAAGTTTGCAGGCAAAGAGTTTACTGCTTGGAATGATGGGATGATCATGCAGTTCTACTCAACTGCTCACTTCTATGGAGATGGTAGGATAGTTTGGATGATTGAAGGAGCCAGATACGAATCTATACTTGATGAGTGGGCTACCATCTTACGAGTCCCAGAGGTTGAGGATGGTGACTTGGATGTCTACTCTAAATCCAAGCAGAGCCACACTGCTATGAAGGATATGTACACTGCTATTCCAGCTGCTAACTTGCAATCTCACAAGTTAGGATCCATTTACTACCTCCAAGCAGGCCTCCATACCATGAACACCATTTTGAGGCATACCTTGATTCCTAAGTTTGGAGATCAGAAGATGATTCGTGGCTACTCCATCAACATGCTTATCCACCTAGATAGTCACAACAGGATTCGAGTGATGGACTTGATAGTTGAGACTGTGAAGAGGGTTGCTGCTGACCAGAAGCGCTCATGCTGCTATGCACCCTATATTCAGATGCTTATCAACTCCAAACTTGAGAAGCATATCTTTGCTCTGGATAGACCCCACTTGCCACTTCAGCCAGATTTCGAGGACAACATTGTGGTGATGGACCCTGACCATCCCACATCAGCTGCAGCTCAGGCATAGGCAGAGGGACACACAGAGGCAGCTCGAGACACTAGTGCTCAGGTCCCCAGATCCAGGAACGAGCAGATGGATCATGATCTCCACTATGATGGGCATGAAGGACATCAAAACCATTATGGATAGCCAAGAGAGCCCTGTGAACATATTCAAAGACAAAGTGAAAACTCTCAATGATAAGGTAGATGGGCTGACTAAGACAATCAATGATCTTAAGAAGGAAGTTGATGAAGCTTCTATCCGTCGCACTCAGAGTCTGAGTCTTCTGATGATGATGAGGACTGTGCACCTATCAGGACGACTGCCCAGTTCACGACTAAGGCCAGGACACCTACAATGCCAGCTCCGGAGACGAGACCTTCATCTTTTGTTCCAGCCAAGTGACATCAGCTCCATCAGCACCTTTGGTGCCTCGAGTGTCTACACCAACTCTGTCCAGGACATCAGCAGAAGTCTTCGTCGGCGTAGTTCTCTCGACTCCAACATTGACTACCAGAGGAGATCAACCACAAAAGAATGATTAGCTATATCTCTTCGAGCTTTTTGGTAACTTGTTGCGAAAGGGGGAGAAGTTGTATATAGATCTAGGCTTCGAGTGAGAGAGCGTCTGTTTTTATTGCTATTTTACAAAACAATTGGTCTTTTGGTTTGGTTGTGAGATACTTTTGTTTTTGTTTGATCATACGCTTTAATGTGTGTTGCTACTATTTCCTATCTTTTGATAGTTATGTGATGATCATTCACTTTGCTTGATGTGATGTGCTATGCTGTTAACTCTTATTACTCTTGCACACTACCAAGTTGTATGTGACATGGAAGAAGTGCTCCATGTACCTCATCGATTGTGCATTTGCATTCAAACACAAATATAAAAATAATGCACAAATTTAGGGGGAGCTCTTACTTATCACATACTTCTCAAAGTGACGATTATATTCATTGATTATATCATATGTCGAAGCTTTGACCTCTATGTTGTCATAAATTACCAAAAAGGGGGAGATTGAAAGCACATTTGCTCCCTTGGTGGTTTTGGTAATTAATAACAAGATATATGTCATTGAACTAAAGTTTCCACCAAGCATGTTTCAGGAAAAGTTCAATGATGGGTTGGCAAAAGGATTGTGGAATACCCCAGGATGCAAGGAATACCATTGGCAAAGCTTCAAGCAAAGGACTCTACATTTTACCTTTTGTGAGAAATCACTTTGAGTCCATAGGAAAGCCAATATTATTAAAAGGGGGTAAGGTTTTGTTGGTGAACAAAATGTTCATATGTACACAAGTGATAGTCACCACATACACCCACAAGCTCATCCACAAAAGTCTGACCAAAGCCAAATATCCAAAATCGGTGCAACCAACACTTTCCACTCGATGCCACTGATTCCCAATCTCAGACAGACTCAGCCAAACCCTAGCTTTTCGGTGCAACCAATTCTACTTCGGTGCCGCCGAGTTTGGGTTGCCAACTTCTTGTTATGCAAGTTTACAAAATCGGTCCCACCGAGTTTTGTGAATCGGTGTCACCGAGATTGACAATCTGACCATTGGTCACCTTGTTGGTGCAACCGAGTTTTATGTATCGGTCTCATCGCGATTCAAAAGTTGCTACATTTGAGGCAACTCGGTACAACCGAGATTTACAGATCGGTTCCATCGAGTCTGACTTATTAGGTGTAAAGGTTGGATTTTTGGAGATGCGTATATATACCCCTCCATGTCCACTCAATTGCAAGGAAAGCACTCAGAACAGTTCCCCACTCATACCTACTGATTTTCTGAGAGAGAGAGAGAGACACTTACTCATGTGTTGAGATCATGCCATTCCATTCCTACCATATGAATCTTGATCTCTAACCTCCCCAAGTTGCTTTCCACCCAATCAACCTCTTCTACCAAGCCAAATCTATGAGAGAGTGATTGTGTGTTGTCGAGTCTATCATCTTGAAGCACAAGAGCAAGGAGTTCATCAACATTATGAAGCCTATTACCTTTTAGAGGGTGGTGCCTCCTAGATTGGTTAGGTGTCGTTTGGGAGCCTCCTACTTCGTGTTGTGGAGTGAACCAAGAAGTTTGTAAGGGCAAGGAGATTGCCTACTTCATGAAGATCTACCCCGAGTTAGGCTAGTCCTCCGTTGACGTAGGCCCTCATGGTATAGTCAAGGTTGCTTATTCATGGAACCCTCCATGGGTAGAGCCCTTCATGGACTCTCGCGACCGTTACCCTCCATGGGTTGAAGACTCCATGAACGTGGATGTATGATAGCACCACCTATCGGAGCGACAAGAAAAATCATCGTGTCACCAATTGTTTTTTATCCTCCTACCCTCTCTTTACTTACATGCTCGTCTTTACTTTTCACAGCTATACTCGTACACATGCATATGTAGGGTGTACTTGACTTGATATGAATGCAAAAATCTGCCAAGACTTAAGATTGGGAAAAAGTAGATTTTTAACTGGTCAAGTAGTCTAATCACCCCCCTCTAGCACTGCTTTCGATCCTACATAAAAAAGGCAAGAAATGTTCTTCAACTAGTAGCAATAAAAAATGATAAATCCAATGATATTGCTTCTAGTAGCTCTATTGATTCCACTAATGACTCTCTTAGCCAAGTTACACTTGAGCAAGAAAATAATCTATTGAAAGGGATTATAGAGAAGGGTATCTATAGAAGTCTTGCCCTATCTAAGCAATTTGAGGAAATTCTACACAAGCATGCACGATACCAGAAGAACCATGGCATTGGCTACTTCAACGCCAATGGAGTTGAATGGGAAGAAGTTCAATACCCCAAGACCAAGTTTGTTCCACCAAGGGAGAAGTATGAACATACTCTTCACAAGGGAACAAAATCTCAAGATGACTTTCCACCACAAGACCACAAGGTCAAGGGCAAGGACAAGCTCCAAGAGGAGATTGACTCATATGAAGATGAATCCCAATATTTGGTCAAGTGGGTTCCCATGGCTTCTACAAGCTCAACCTCTACAAGTGCTACTTCAACTCCAAGGATTCCCATCAACTTGATGTGGGTCCCCAAGAAGATGAACTAGATAAGTTCTTGAGGGGTGACTCCGCCAATGAAATTCACTCGCATTCATTATTGGCAAGGACTAGTTGCAATCAACATCAACATTATGCAATAGTTCAAGGAGTCACACGTTCCCTCAAAGGTAAGAAAGGGACAAGGTAATTAATGAATTCATGAACAACATCATGTATGCTTTGCACTCCATGTCCATAGATATCCTTCTATTTGTCTCTTGTGTTTGGGACTAACCCGTGTAGGTGAGGATAGTAAGAAACAAAAGGATTACTCCCAACTCAAGATGATCTCCATCAACTATGAGCATCCACCACTACATCACCCACATGAAGTCATCTACAACAAAACCCAAGGTTAGTTTATCCCTCTTAGGAGGGATGTCACATCAAGGGTGAGGTTTACTCTAAGACTTGAGTCAATGCATCTCTTAGAATGTGACAACATTAACAAGCTTTATGTAAAAGTGGAAACCCCACTTGTCCTTAAACGATGAGTATGACCTATGATCGAGTATTCTTACTTGGCTCCTAAGTCAATATACTCATATACAGATGACTACGTCATCGCCAAAGTGCTTGACAGATGCTAGAGTGTTTTTGCATGTTTGCCATGATTTCATTTGACATCTTATTTGGGTGAGCATGTTGGTCTACATTTCTTTACTCCTTCGAGGATATCCAATTGTTGCTATTTGTATTTTGATTTTGATTTTGTTTTGCCAATTGTATGTAGAAGAATGCCTAGGACTCCTCTCTAGCATCTGTGCTTTCTCGTATCAAGTTATATTCATGCTACATCACAAAACTTGAACAAGCACTTCACAAACCCTCTGTGTGAGGAGCACTCGGAGTACCGTGTCGACAAGAGCTGCATTCCAGAACCTCTCTGTGAATATCAATGTAACCAACTCCACAAACTCTGTTCCACCGAATCACTAAGTTGATCTAGGTTTTTGACCTTGGTACAGCCGAACGGGAATTCTCGGTTTCACTGTCTCTTTGTCTCCTAACACTTAGGCAACTCAATGACACCGAAACATTCCAATCAGTTTCACTGACAGTGAGGGGTAAATGTCACACCCTGTCTTTTGCCTCTTCTGTCTAAGTTAACATGACTCAAAAATTAGGGCCAATTAAAACTTTTTGAGTGCTTATGAATGTTTGACTGGTGTGCTGTTTGCTTGCTTCTTTGATTGCTTGCTGGTGCTCTATATTTATAAAACTCCCTCCTACTCTCAACACTATTTTCCTTGATCTAAACTCTTGTCCAATGATCATACCATGTGTATAGGACCTAAAACTATTTTTATCAAAATTTATTTGGACCAAAAAGGATTTATTCAAATTAGCTTTTCAAAACCCCCTGAGTTGAGGTTTGCACTTCAACTGCTCAAATTGGGTGGAAACTTTCACAACCAAGGCTTTATTTGAAACCCAATATATATATATATATATATATATATTATTTTTAAAGATTATTTTCTTATTTGATTTAAAGGCTTTTTCTTAAGGCCATAAGTGGTCTTTATTAGGGAAAATTATTTTTATGCTTTAAAATATTTGATAAAATTTAGGAAAACTCAGTGGACATATATTGTCCATACATAAGCATTTAAACCCATGGTCTTGTTGAAAATATTGGACAAAACCCTTCAAACCCATTTTTGCCTATTTCAAGCATTTGACATATTTCTATAAGAAATATTCTCAAATAAATCCATGAAAATTCTAGCATGTCACATATGACATATGTGATCATCTTGCCAAGTTTAATATAAATCCCAATTTATTTGGTTCACCAAATTATCCCAAATCTCCCTCTCTTTCTAGATCCAAATTTGAGCAACTCTACATTGCCAACTGTCTCCTAATGGTCTCAAAATTTGTGGACATGTTCTAATCCTCCAATAATGCATCCACAGCAAGTGGTGCATCAAGGAGAATGGATTAACTTGTCCAAATCCCCTCAAACCTATTTCTGTCCATTTCTAGGGTTTAACAAGTTTGCATTATCAACTTTCATCAACTGAGCCTAAAACTTGTGATCAAGACCAAATGGACTCACCATTTACCCCTGATGAATCTCAGGGCCATAGGTTTCCTCTGCCTATCCCAACCACAACACAAACACCTTCAGCCATAAGCTTGAGGACAAGGGAAGTTGACACAAAAAGATTCCCCATGCCTCCAACTTTTTACCACAATATATTCTAACCCAAAATAACCTCCAGTAACTTTTCCAAGGCCTTTTATCAATTATTGCAGGTTAACTTCCTCATTCCCCCTCTCTTTCTTACCATGGCAAGGCCTCTTCTTCCTCTCTCACACTATTCTGTTCATGCAAATGCCCCCAAACTTTTCTACAACACCATTTGCATGTTAACACATCAAACGAAACCTAAAGATGGCATGCTCATGTGAAAAATATGAGCAAATCATCTGAAACTAGATTATGGTAATAAGTGCAGCTTTATACTACAAGTGCCATATATATTTACCTCCCTTATCTAAAAATTGGTGGACATGTAGTCCTTCCATAATCAAGGCCACTAGACAAAGTTTTATCCTCAATGCCCTCCATTACAAACCCCTTAGATGAGCCTCCAGTTTGCTGCTGCAAACTTACCCCCAGTAAAAACTCATATAACTAGCTTCATTTACCTTGAGAATTTTTCCAACACTCTACTGCATGCGTGCCTCACACGCCAAACAACTTTTCCTGACCCAAAATATGCCATAGACATGACTTAGCATGGTGACTGAGGGAGTCCTTGATTAGGGGGTCCTCGAATAGCTGGCATGTTGTTCACGAGCCAGACTGTATGGGCTGCAAGGTAGGCATCGCATGATCAAAGACCGCCTGCACCAGATGGAATCTTCGAGGAATCATGACATATTCTCCAAGTTATTAGCTGTAGTTAGGCATGTTATCTCTTTGGCATGTAACCGACCATGTGTAAGCCTAGGGCACCCTCGGCATCTATATAAGCCAAAGAGTTTTAGGGTATAGATATAGAACAACTCATCTTGGGTTAGACATACGATCTCGAGGTAGATCAACTCTGTAACCCCTTACACCATTAATACAATCAAGCAGGACGTAGGGTATTACCTCCATTGGAGGGCCCGAACCTAGGTAAACATGTGTCCCCTTCGTCTCCTTTTACCGTTGATCCTAGTCTCATAGCTCGGGACCCCCTATCCTAGATCCGCCGATTTTGAGACCGACATTGGTGCTTTCATTGAGAGTTCCTCTATGAGCGTCGAAGGAATCGATGGCTCACCCCGTCACAAGTAGCGAGATCTGTATCGAGGGAATTCTTGCCCTCGATCAGAGTTTCATCGGCAACAACATCTTGTTGCATGCAGGCCTGGTCGGCCATCAAGGCCAAATCGTAAGGTTTCCCCCTAATCAGAGTATCAAGTTCGGAACCCTAGAGTTTGTGGCTGATTCAAAGGGAACACTCATTCCAATGGAACCTTCAATCTTCAAAGAAGAACCTGTATGTCTGGATGCTTTGAAGTCCAGGACATTAGGCCCCATGGTGGAACGAAACACATATCCGCTTCTGCGTAACTCTAGAATCATCACACCGCTTGATGAATCCACTCGTATCAGCGACACGCATCCTGCCATCGCCTTGTTCTTAAACGAGTTGTTTGATCGGATTGAAGCTATGCGTATATCGGATGACTAGATTCCGATATCAGACCCGGTGACAGGGAGTTTCATGTCCCTCCGGTCACCCACCTTCTCACTATCGTCGAGTGTCTGGCCGCGGATTCTGCCCGACAGCCGGAATTGAAAACCGTCTATACCCCAGCCCTCGATCTCCGAGACCCCGTCGGTGAATCAAAGGCTAGGAATTGCTCTAAAACCGGACCGTCACCGGTCTAGGATCCGTCGCACGATTTGGGAATGGCAATTCCGAACACTCGTTGCGATAGGGAACCAAATTTTTTCCCACCCACCGCCCAGGATGATCATCCAAGTACCGCGCCAAAGCCCATGTCTTCGGACTTTAGGGATATCAAGCAAATACAAGGAGAATCAGTCCACCAATTTTGGGCAAGACTCCTACTCACTAGGAGCAGAGTAAAAGGTCTTAGTGACCAAGATGTAATGCCGATCTTCATTCGCAATTGGCATGATGAAGGGATTCTCAATGCCCTGGCCCGCCGACGCACAAGCGACTTTTCGGAGTTATCCGAACTGGTACAGAAGTACTGTTCCATGGAGAGTGTCTAGCAATCTGAATGATTGTTCTCGGAACCAATCTTCTCCGAACACCCTAGAGGAGCTCAGAAAAAGAGGACACCTCCAAAGTGGCCAGCCAGGTATGAACCCGTCAAAAAAAGAAACAAGTCCCTTTGTGGGACTGGCACCATCCTCGATGGACTCTTTGATAAACCCTATCCCATTCATTCCGTGTTGTTGAACACAAACCCTACTTGTTGGGTTGTCAGGCAAGTCACAAAAAGTGGAGAGGCCATCCTCGACACACCTCCGTCGAACATGCGCTCTCCTTCACCAACCGGATTTAATGATGAAGTCCTGACGGTCTATGAGATCTTCCCCTCGAGGAGCAGGCATATAAGAGCTCTTAGGGAGCATGAGCAAGTCTACCACGTGGCAGCTACTAGCCTATGGGCAGACGTACCGATTACTTTCGGGGACACTAACCAGCCTCCCATCCTTCCCGATCATTCACCGACCACTCTAGTCTTGAATCCCATCATTGATGGATACAAGCTACATAAGGTGCTAATGGATGGCGGCAATGGTCTTAACCTCATATATGAGGCCACTCTGGAAAAAATACAGTTCGATCGATCCCGCATCGAACATAGCAACACAACCTTGCGAGGAATTATCCCAGGGAAAGAGGCACGTTGTTCGGGATGTATCATCCTGGACGTTGTGTTCGATACGCGTGAAAACTACCGATCCGAAGAACTTCTCTTCCACATCGTCCCCTTCCCAAGTGGCCATCACGCCCTATTGGGACGCGATGCCTTTACAAAGTTCTAGGCTATACCCCATTACGGGTACATGAAACTCAAAATGCCAGGACCAAATGGAGTGATCATGATCGGCAGCGATCTGAATATAGCCCTTCGGGCCAAAAACAAAATGGCAGCACTCGCCCTCGACGCATTAGCAGAAACTTTTGCCGCTGAAGAGTTGACCGCTTTACGATAGACAGTCAATAGGGACTATGTGATCCTTAGCAAAAGGCCCAAGTCCATGTCCTTTAAACCCACAGAGGAAATCATCAAATTTCAGGTGCATCCAACGGACCCCTATAAAACAGCGTCCAGCGGATCCCAGCTCGATCCCCTTATGGACGAAGCATTGCGGAGGGAACTCCGTGAAAATTGGGACATCTTCGCTTGGCATCCTTCTGATATGCCTGGAATCCCACGGCGGCTCGCCGAACATAGCTTAAACATTATTCTGGGCTTTAAGCCCGTGAAATAGACCCTACACCACTTCTACGAGCCTAAACGACAAGCCATGGGTGAAGAATTAGCCAAATTGCTCGAGGCCAGATTTATTCGGGATATTAAACCCCCCGAGTGACTAGTAAACCTGGTGATGGTACCTAAGAAAGACAAGTCCTGGCGGCTGTGTGTCGATTTCAAGGACCTCAACAAAGCATGCCCCAAGGACCCTTTCCCCTTACCACGCACAGACCAGATCATTGATGCCGCAACCGGACACGATTTGTTGTGTTTCCTCAATGCTTACTCCGGATACCATCAAATTAAAATGAAGGAATCCGATCAAGCGGCTACTGCATTCATCACCCCCTACGGGCCATTTTGCTTCAACACGATGCCCTTTGGGCTAAAAAACACCGGGGACACATACTAGCGCATGATCCAAACCCGCCTCGCTACATAGGTCAGAAAGACTGTCGATGCATACGTGGATGATGTGGTAATCAAAACCAGACACGTTGACTAGTTGATCGACTACTTACGTCAAACTTTCGCTAATTTACACGAATGGGATATACGACTCAATCTAGAAAAATGTGTATTTGGAGTTCCCTCTGGTAAGATGCTTGGATTCATCGTCTCCCATAGAGGAATAGAGGCAAATCCAGCTAAAATCCGTGCTCTATCAGAACTTGCAATCCCCACAGAGTTGAAGCATGCCAGAGGCTAGCCGGGTGCGTAGGAGCATTAAGCCGCTTTATCTCCTGCCTCGGAGAAAAACTTTGCCGCTCTATAAGCTGCTGAAACGGACCAACAATTTCCAATGGACCGATGAAGCAACGGTAGCGTTCGAAGAAATCAAAGCACTACTGGCAACAAACCCCATACTCACGGCACCAGGCGCTGGTGAGCCCATGTTGTTATACATATCGGCCACCAACAAAGTCGTAAGTGCGACGCTCGTCGTTGAACGAGATGAGGAGGGACATAAATTCCGGACTCAGAAGCCGGTATATTATGTGTGAGAGGTGCTCACGCAGTGCAATTTGAGATACCCACATTATCAAAAAATAGCCTATAAAGTATTCATGGCATCAAGGAAACTCTGACACTACGTCTAGGAGTGCGCGGTAACAGTGGCATCGGAAGTCCCCTTGAGTGATATAATCAACAACAGGGACGCCACCGGTCGCATAGCCAAATGGGCCATTGAGCTCCTTTCCTTTGAAATAACCTACAAGCCATGTCGTGCCATTAAATCTCAGGTACTGGCGGACTTCTTGGCTGAATGGACATAGGCCGAGCTCCCCAAGGAGTATAGCGCATACTCCCATTAGACAATGTACTTTGATGGATCCAAGACCATGGCCGGTCTGGGGGCTGGAGATATCCTCACATCCCCCACAGGCGACAACGTATGATACGTGTTGCAAATCATGTATGCAGATTCCAACAATGCCGCTGAATACGAAGCTCTTCTTCATGGCCTTCGGATGGCGGTGTTGATGGGCATACGGCGGCTAGAGGTATGAGGAGACTCAAATCTGGCCATATCTCAAATTAACGGTGAGTTCGATGCTAAAAATCCAAAGATGGCGGCATATAGAAACGCCGTCCTCAAGATATTTGCTCGGCTCGAGGGGTTGGAATTCCACCACGTTGTTCGAGACAACAACCAAGCCGCCCATGTACTGGCCCATATTGGAGCCAAGCGCGATCCCGTCCTGAGAAACACCTTCCTGGAGTAGCTTTTCAAGCCCTCCGTAGTATATCAGGACGACGATAATGGCGCCAGTCCGAATACGGTGGACGAAGTTGTTACCCTTATAAACGAGCCAGGCGATGGCATTATCGACGGCTCAACGATGAATGAGACGCCCTCGGCCCATGAAGTAATGGAAGTAATTGCTTCATGGACAGAACCCTTCCTTGCTTACCTTCTTCACAAGGAACTCCCCGACGATCAAACTGAGGCGCGACGCATAGTTCGGTGATCCAAGGCCTACAAAGTACACGAGTGTGAGTTATACAAGAAAAGCACCACCAGAGTATTAGAGAGGTGCATATCCGAGGAAGAAGGACGGGAGATCCTCGTTGAAATCCAGGCAGGCATGGGTGGGCATCATGTCGCGGCAAGATCACTTGTCGGCAAGGCCTTCCGAGCTGGTTTCTTTCGGCCTACAGCTCGGACAGACGCCCGGTCACTTGTTCAACATTGTGTTGGGTGTCGAATCTTCACAAATCAAAGTCACATGCCCCCTACAACTCTTCGAAATATTCCGATCACTTGGCCTTTTGCGGTCTGGGGGCTGGACATGGTTGACAAGTTCACACCAAATGGATAGAAGCAAAGCCTGTTAAATCAGCTAAATCCGGACCAGTGATTGACTTTATATCTAGCATGGTCCAAGAGGTTATGGACTGGTGCGAAAAATGGGCATTAACCTTGATTACACATCGGTCTACCATCCGCAGACCAATGGATAGGTCAAGCGAGCAAACAGCCTCATTATGAGCGGCATCAAGCCACATTTGGTCCGATATCTTCACGAGTCCGACTGTCATTGGGTGGAGGAACTCTACTTTGTTCTATGGGGTCTGCATACCACCCCCAATAGATCAACGGATTACACACCATTTTTTATGGTCTATGGGGTAGAGGCAGTTCTTCCCTGCAATATTATCCATGACGCACCAAGAGTGCGCATGTACGAGGAAAAGGAGGCCGAGTTGGATCAGCAAGATGACTTAGACGCCTTGGATGGGGAACGGGACATAGCTCTGGCTTGATCCACTCTTTATCAACAGCAAGCTCGGCGATACCAAAGTAGGGAGGTCAGGGCAAAGACATACAACGTAGGAGAACTGTCACACCCTGTGCTTGTATCACCTTGTTATGTTTGGATTTATAAAATTTGGAGCCAATTAAAACTTTTTTCAGTGCTTGTGCTTGTTTAAATTGTTGCTTGTTTGCTTGTTGATTGTGGTATATGGCACTCTTAGATTCTATCCCTGTTCCTATTCATCTTCCTTGACACAAACCTCTTGCCAAGTGATCATGCCATGTGAATAGTGACCAAAACTATTTTTATCAAATTTTGTTTTGACCAAAAATGATTTATTCAAATTAGGTCTTCAAAACCCCCTCAATTGGGGATTGCATTGCAAGTCCTCAAATTGGGTGGATTCTTTCTCCCCAAAGGCTTTATTTCAAATCTACTATATATATGACTTCCCAAAACTCCCAAATTTTAATTTTAAAAATTATTTTTGTATTTTATTGAAAGGCTTTTTCTTAAGACCAGAAATGGTTTTTCATAGGGAAAAATAATTTAAATGCTTTCAAAATATTTGAGAAAATTTAGGGAAACTCAATGGACATATATTTTCCATATATATGAGTTTCAACACGTGGGCATGTTCAAATCATCGGCAAAACCCCTCTAAACCCTTTCTGTCCAAATCAAGCTTTTGAAATATTTCTATAAGAAACATTCTCAATAAATTCCAGGAAAATTCCAGCAAGCCAACACTATTATAGGTGATAATCTTGCATTGTTTCATCTCAATCCAAGTTGATTTGGTTCATCAAACCATCCCAAAACCCTCCCTGTCCAGATTCAAATTTGAACAACTTTACATTGTGAAGTTTCTCTCCTTGACCCCAAACTTTGTGGACATGTTCTAATCACCAAATAAATGCTACACTAAGTGGAGCATCAAGGGTAATAGCTTAGCATAACTAGATCTACAGAAACCTGATTCTGTTAGTTTCTAGGGTTCACAAAGTTTCAATTGTAAACTTTGCTCATTTGAGCTCAAACCTGGCGATCCATCTCATTTTACCCATAATTTGATCCTGTTAAATATCATCGTAAGTGGGTAAGTTTATCTTGCCCAAACACCCATCAAACACCTTCTGGTGAAATGGTTAAGTCTTTGTTTTCACCACTTTCACTCCCCCCTTGTTCTCAAACTTTTACCACAACCTCTCAGGGTTACCAGCTACCTCCAATAAATGTTGTGTGGCCTCAGCTCAATAGTGGGTGGGGTAAAAAGCCCATTTTACCGTCTATTTTACCATATCAGGAGCTTCTTCCCTCTCATTTCTTTTCTCCCTACCTCTACGTAGCTCCTCCTAGCCCATAAGCATCTCCAGAACCCCGCAAGGCACTAATGGACATGCTGGTGCCCATTTTCTATACCATGCCGGTCATTTGGGCACTCTAGAGTGCGCTACAGTGCACTCCCGCACTGTAGCCGCCCCCATCCCGAGCCCCCCGGCCACACGGGGATGCGGGAGCATGTCCCCCGTCCGCCCCTCGACGTCCGCAAGGTGCAAGGAGGGCAGGCCCCTCCTCCCTCCTCCTATGCAGTCCCTCGTGGCTTGCGCACGGACCGACCGAGTGCCCCAATGGCTGAGCTCGCACGCGCGTGCCTCTGGCCCCCCTGGATGCCCTTCTCCTGTCCGCGGGGGCGAACGAGTCCAAGGCCACCGCAGACATGGCCCAGAGTATCCTTGTGGCCCGTGGCGACGCCCTCGTCCTCATCGGCGCACCACAACCACAGGACACCGGTGCCCGACTATATAAGCCCTTCCCCGAGCTCCTCCTACTTCCCCCTTCCTCCCTCCACCCCTCAGACTCTCTCCTGTGCCCAGCCCGCCTCGTTCCCGTGGTCAGGAGTTCGAACCCGAACCGGAAACCCTCGCTGCCGTGCGGGTTCCTCCATGCTGGCGATTCCCTCCATGTCGGCGATGCCCTCGGCACCCACCGACGCGTGGGAAGACCTTGAGCGCGCCGGTGCCCTCCGTTTGAGCCGCCGTGGCCTGAGCCCCGCCGGTGAGCCCCCTGTGCTCCCTGTCTCGAGGTGAGGGATGACAGGTGGGGCCCACCTATCATACCCTCACCCTTCCCCCTCTCATTGCTAGGTCGGGCATGTGGGCAGGTTTAAAAACAAACCTGCCGCGTGCACCGCTTTGCCTTGGGCCAGTTTCCCTTTGGGCCGGCTCGGCTACGATGCTTTCGGCCCACCTAGGCACAGTGCCATTTTTCTTTTTCCATTTCCCCTTGCTTCCAAAAATTCCACAAACCAGAAAATAAATCCAATGCCCAATATTCTTTCACCTAAAATCCTAGAATATTCCATAGAATTTATTAGTGCCATTTGTAAAAATATTTGAAAACCTTTTTTGCACTGTTTCAATATAAAACTCGTAATTGGCATTATTAGCCCCTGTTTTAAATAGTTTTGAAAACCTTTTTAACTTCAAAACCCTAGACAACTATTTTTAGTATAGATTTTAGTATTTATCAGAGTAGGGTAGCATTTTTAATATTATCTTTGTGTGCTCTGTTTTTGGGTGATGCTTATTTTATCGCTATTTATCGCGACGATAGATTGCCTTATTGACGAGGGAGTTGGACACGAAGACTTTGAAGACCCCGAAGACTTTGTTAAGCCAGGCAAGCATCCCTTTGACCATATTAAGAAACATTTTTATTGCATGTCATATAGCACTTTACTTTCGTTATATTTGATCATGTGGAGTAGTGACCACTCTGGTGGGTGGATTCCGACACTTTTACTGTTGACACTTTCATCATGCATGACCCTACCACCTTATGAGGGTTATGTGGGTGGGTGTAGGTAGGATGCTAGTAGATGCTACGCAAGCGGGTTGGGATTTATGCATAGTGAGGAAAAGGAAGAGATGATTTCAAAGACTTTTCAAAACCCCCGACGGGTGCCACTAATGCCCGAGGGAGACGATGATGAGTTGGGTGACCACTTGAGAAAGAAGTGGTGTACCGAAGCAAGTGAGTGTGTGTGGTTTTCAAAAACGGATTGGTGTAAGTTGCGGCCGTTATTCCATCCATGCATGTATGACCACGATACCCCTTATGGGACGGGGCTTTGTTGATTACTATAGTCAGTGCTAGCAGGGAGCCCGCATTACTAGTGGCGAGAGTGAAGTGGTCACTCTTGAGACGGGGTCATCCCGAAAGTGGAAGGCCATGCGTTGTCTTTACAGGCACCGGGCACACCATTGCGTGCCCTCATGCATGATACGTGTGATGTATATAATGAGGGATGGCACGAACGAGTGGACTTTTTGTTTAGTATCACCATGGGAAAGGCATTGTTCGGGTGCTTACCTCGGGTATGTGATGTACCGCGAGTCGTGGATGACACGAAAGTTCCCCGAGTCTTGTGGGTAAAGTGTGGAACCTGTGCAGAGTGTAAAACTATTCAAATAGCCGTGTCCACAATCAAGGACAGTTGGATGACCACTCTTGTGCAACGTCCAAATATTTTTCACAAACTGGTATGTGTGTGTGTGTTGGTGACAAAAATGTTACTTGAGCTAAGTCAATTGACTTAGCATGACAATTGACTAATTCTGATGACTTAGCATAATGAATGAACATGAGATGTTTAACCCCTCTTATGATGATATCTGTAACTTGTACATATGGAAATCTGCCAACTATTGATGCATGCTTACCTAGTTACTTGATCGTGTCATTGCATTCAAAATTGGCTTTCCGCAAATTAACTACTTAGTGCTATATCATGCATCATTATTACCTGGTCCACAATTTAGGTTGCTTGCGAGTACATTCAAAGTACTCATTGGTTTGCCATTGGTTATTTAATTGGCCAGGCATGGAAGAACAAGAGTACGTTGAAGAGTTCGTTGGTGACGAACATGCGAACTAGGACGCTTCCCAGTCGGAATGCATGTATGTTTAAGGCAGATGGCAATGGGTTCATGCTTTCAATCAAGATTTCTGGTGCTTGTTTAGTTTAAGTGTTTGGCCAATGTGGTCCTATCTATGTAAGACTAGACCTTCATGGTGTTTATTTGTGTAAGACGCTAAATGAGGATGTAAGACTCTTGTTATTCAGCTTCTGTGTGTTCAGTGAGCATTGATCTCTAGGATCACTGTACACGTGCATTCGGTGATCACGACTTATGAGTCGGGGTCCCCACAGAGCTGGTATCAGAGCCATCCTGACTGTAGGAAGCCTTTAGTTAGCATGGACGTTAGGTAGGATAAAACCGTTTTCAAAACTACATCTAGCACCTATGCTTAGGAATTCTGCACTATTTACCTCTTCTATTCTTTACACAACACTCTGCTGACTCTCCTCCCTTTAAACCTTTGTAGATGGCCGTCATATCCGAAGCCTTCCTGACATCCGGATTTCCCGTACTGCTTGGGGATAGCCTGGAGACGTGCCAGTTTTGCCAACCACCCGTTTTCCTCTACCACGAGCACTGGGTTGATGCCGTCATGAAGGAGTACCACGTGGATGTGGTCGTGAAGGCAAACGACTCCCCCACTAGTTGGTACTTTGAAGGACCACAGATAGAGACCATGGCACTCGCAGTCGAGACAGCTGCATGCAAGGTACTTCTGCACCTTCGAGATATCATTCCCAAGATGGCTGACGAGCCAACTACTCGCTACTTGCCCTTCAGAAAGGATGATCTTGGCGAAAGTTGGACGCTGATTCCATC
The DNA here is from genome assembly GCA_022496015.1 of Hordeum marinum. Classification (NCBI taxonomy): domain Eukaryota; kingdom Viridiplantae; phylum Streptophyta; class Magnoliopsida; order Poales; family Poaceae; genus Hordeum; species Hordeum marinum. The sequence continues at coordinate 244,943,877 of CM039673.1, forward strand.
CAAAGAGGATGGCACACTGCTTAGGTTCCAAACCTACTTTAGCCTCTCCGCCGATAGTCTGGTTCACAACCTGATTAAGGAATCCGTGAAGCTCCGCGAGGAACTTCACCACACCCAAGAGCTACTTCGACAAGCCAAGACAAAGCCAGACAAGATCAAGAAGGATGGAGCCCCCGAGGGATGACCAACTCTCGCTTACAGAGGAGGAGTACCCCCACCTAGAGATGCACCCACATGTCGTCATCGCATGAGTGCGAAGGAGTACCGTGAGCTCTTCACCGACCCGCCAACAAAGCATCATCGGGATGGACCTCCTCGTTCCCCGACCCCTTTGACCGGTAATGATGCCCATTCAGATGATGAACAGGAGGAAGACCCAGAGGAGTGTGACTACGAGACCGAGCACTTCACCACCTGAGTCCGAGAACCGCTAGGGTAGGATCAGTCATGTACCCCTCATGCGAAGTCGAGTCCGTGTAATGGTTCATATGCAACCATGTGTGCTTGTTGATTGTATTGTTGTTTGTGTTCTGATGCAAGTCATGCTTTTGCCATAGGCAACATGTAAGTGACTCCATCGTTTATCTTATCTTAATATATGTTGGTCCTTTGATCTTTGTTTTACCACACTTGCACTCAACCAACCCCCTTAGGCGCGCTTTTTCATTGTTGCTTTTCCTCTCGTCTGTCCCAGTTGTCTGACTTGGCTGCTCCAAACAGGATGGTGACTGCTACCCGCAATAGCTCCTTCGCCAACCCTGAAGCCGGAAACTCAAGCCAGCAACAGGGAGCTGGTGGGGCTGCTCATGCTAGAGGACACCAGGAGTAGCCACAAGGCGACATTCCCCTGCCACCACCTCCACCAGAGAACATGTCCATAGCTGAGTTTCTCCAAGTTCCCCGGGAGGAACACCAAACCAGCAATGCTGCTATTCAGTAGATGGCTCAGGCCCTTGTGAACAACCAGCAGCAAGGCAGGAATGACAATGGCCGCTCCACTCTGTCTGGGTTCATGAGGAATTCGCCCCCAACCTTCAACGAGACTTCTGAACCTTTGGATGCTGACGACTGGATCCGCACCATCAAGGACCTCCTTGCACTAGTTTGTAATGAGGACCGTGAGAAGGTGCTCTATGCCTCTCACTGCCTCGGAGGTACCGCCCAAGCTTGGTGGGATGGATTCAAGGTCTTGCAAGGTGAGCGTGTGATCACTTTGAATGACTTCAAGGAAGGATTCCGCACCACCCATATTCCTTCTGGAATTATGGCTATCAAGAAGAGAGAATTCCAAGCGCTGAAGCAAGGAAGTGGCTCTGTCAAGGAGTACCTGCAAAAGTTCAACCTGCTATCAAGTATGCACCTAAAGATGTCAACACGGAGGCTGCCAAGAAGGAACGCTTCATGGAAGGACTTCAACAGACCCTGCAGCATCAGCTCATCGTCTGCGACTGCCATACCTTCTTCGTCCTGGTGAACAAGGCCCCCATGCTGGAAGACAAGCGTCATGCCATAGACGACACTCGCAAGCGCAAGATGATCAGCAAGGGTATCTCCAGCAATCAGAAGCCTCGCCCCTGGCAGCCAGCCCTAGCCAAGCCAACTTATCAGCCACATCAGGCTAGACCTCCAGCGCCTCGTCCGAACTACCAGCCTGAGCAGTATGCCAATCCCAGGCCAGATTACAACAACCCCAATAACAACAATGGTGGAAAACAACCCTGAGCAAGTCACTTGTTTTGGATGTGGTCAGTCTGGACACATCTCTAAGCTTCGCCCCAACAAGAAGCCCAATGCACCGCGCCCCAATGCGCTAGCTCATGGTCAAGGCCGTGGAGCACCACCAAGGAACCCAGCTCCCCACAACCAGCCCAACAATGGCAAGGGTCGTGTGAATCACGTCATTGCAGAGGAAGCCCAGGAAGACCTAGATGTCATACTGGGTACATTCCTCATCAACTCAACCCCAGCAACAGTACTGTTTGATTGTGGGGCTTCGCATTCTTTTGTCACCCAAAAGTTTGCTTTAGAGAGTGGCATGAAACCTACACCCCTGGGTAGTCGTATGTTGATACAAACCTAGGGATCGTTTATGAAGTCTGGGATAGGTTGTAAAGGAGTGGGGATTAACATCAACGGGGTAGACTTCCTAGCAGACCTCATAGTTCTGGATTCACCAGGCTTGGACATCATCCTTGCCATGAATTGGTTGACCAAGCACCAAGGCTTGCTAGATTGTGCCAAGAGGGTTGTCACTATGACAATAGCCAAGGAGTGGAAGTCAAGTATATTCCCAACCCTGCCTCCACTCAAGTCCCTCAGGCTAACTATCTATCGGGAATTGAGTTGGATCAAGTACTAGTGGTATGTGAATACCTGAATGTGTTTCCTGATGAGCTGCCCAGAATGCCTCCTGACCGCGACATTGAGTTCATCATTGAGCCTATCCCGGATCAAGGCCCATCTATAAGAAGGCCTACAGGATGGGATCCGAAGATTGGCTGAATTGAAGAAGCAACTGGCAGAGCAGCTCAGAAAAGCATTCATTTGTCCAAGTGCCTGTCCTTGGAGATCGCCTGTTCTATTTGTGTCAAAGAGGGACGGAACCATCAAACTCTGTGTCGATTACCGTTCTCTCAATGAAGTCACAATAAAGAACAAGTACCCGCTCCCAAAGATTGAAGACTTGTTCGATCAGTTGAATGGAGCCAAGGTGTTCTCCAAGATCGACCTCAGGTCTGGGTACTATCAGCTGAAGATCAGACCCCAAGACATTCCGAAGACGACATTTGTAACCCGATATGGCCTGTATGAGTACACGGTCATGTCATTTGGGTTAACCAATGCCCCTGCCTACTTCATGTACCTCATGAATAAAGTCTTCATGGAGTACTTGGACAAATTTGTTGTCATCTTCATAGATGACATACTCATCTTCTCCAAGTCTGAAGAAGAGCATGAGAAACACTTGAGATTGGTCCTACATAAGCTTCGAGAGCACCAACTTTATGCCAAGTTTAGCAAGTGTGAATTCTGGCTGCATGATGTTGGATTCTTGGGTCATGTGTTGACTGCAGAAGGATTATCAGTGGATCCTGCCAAGATTGAAGCCGTGACTGAATGGCAAACCCCAACCACCGTGAAGGAAGTTAGGAGCTTCCTCGGACTCGCGGGATATTACCGCAAGTTCGTGGAAGGGTTCTCGAGCATTTCCCAACCCATTACCCATCTTTTGAAGAAGGACAACAAGTTCAAATGGACAGCTAAGTGCAAGGAAAGCTTCTAGGTGCTCAAGAAGAGATTGACCACGACCCCAGTTTTGGCCGCCCCTGATATTCACAGGGAGTTTGTGATATATTGTGATGCATCAAGAACCGGGCTTGGAGGTGTTCTGATACAAGAAGGCAGAGTTGTAGCATATCTATCCAAACAACTACGACCCCATGAAGAGAACTATGCTACTCATGATCTCGAGTTGGCAGCCCTGGTTCATGCCTTGAAGACATGGCGACATTACCTTCTAGGGAAGCGATGTAAGATACACAAACCACAAGAGTTTGAAGTATATTTTCACCCAAAGGGAATTGAACATGAGGCAGCGAAGATGGTTGGAGTTGATCAAGGATTACGACCTTAGTGTTAAATACCACCCCAGAAAGGACAACATCGTAGCACACGCCTTAAGCAGAAAGGCTTGTTCCTTGAATGCTATGATTAAGGAAAGGCTACCCGCCCTGCATGAAGAGATTGAAAGCTCGGCTTGGAACTAGTTGCACCCGGATTCCTCGCCAACCTCGAAGAAAAGCCTACCTTGATGGATGATATCAAAGAAGCTCAGAAGGGACACGAGAGCATTGAAGGCATCAAGAGGAAGATCAAGGCAGGCAAGACCCTAGGATTCTCAGTGGATGAACAAGGGGTTGTATGGTTCAGGAATCGTACCTGCGTACCCAACAAAGAGGAGCTCAAGAACTTGATCTTGCAAGAAGCTCATGCCACTCCATACTCCATCCATCCTGGATGAACCAAGATGTATCAAGACCTCAAGGCAAGATTCTAGTGGCATGGCATGAAGCGGGAGATAGGCACGTTCGTTGCCAAATGTGACATATGCCGGAGAGTCAAATCAGAACATTAGTGACCCGCTGGACTATTGCAACCTCTCAAAGTGCCTGAGTGGAAGTGGGACAAAGTCGGGATTGATTTCATCACCGGATTACCAAGGACAAGCAAAGAACATGATTCCATTTGGGTCATTGTCGATCACCTGACCAAAGTAGCCCACTTCATTCCGGTTAAGACAACCTACAACAGGAACCAATTGGCCAACCTCTACATCATCCAGATTGTAAGCCTCCACGTATTTCCTAAGGAAATTGTATCGGACCGAGGCACCCAGTTCACCTCAAGGTTCTGGAATAGGTTCCAAGAAGCTATGGGAACTAGGCTCTCCTTCAGCACTGCTTTTCACCCCCAGACTGGTGGGCAAACAGAGCGGGTAAATCAAATACTCCAAGATATGCTCCATGCTTGTGTTTTGGCATATGGAGCCAAGTGGGAAGATTGTCTGCCGTTCGTTGAGTCTCCTACAACAACAGCTATCAGTCGGGCCTTCAGATGGCACTATTTGAGTTGTTGTATGGATGCAAGTGTTGTACTCCCCTCAACTGGTCGGAAACCGGAGAAGGGTTAGTCTTTGGACTAGATATCCCCCGCGATGCAGAAGAGCAAGTTCAACTCCTCTGAGAGCACCTTGAGACCGCCAAGACAAGACAGAAGAGCTACGTCGACTCTCACCGTCGGGACATGAGTTTCCGTGTTGGAGACCATGTTTACCTCCGTGCCACGCCTCTCAAAGGGACCAAGCAATTCCACGTCAAGGGAAAACTTGCACCAAGGTTCATCGGCGCCTTCAAGATCACCGATAGGTGAGGAGAAGTTGCCTATCAGCTAGAGCTACCTTTCGAGCTATCGGATGTGCACAACGTCTTTCATGTGTCACAATTCCGGAAGTGCCTCCAAGTTCCCAACCGCCCTGACCTTTACAAGGACGTCGACCATCAAGCCATCGATCTTCAGCCAGACCTCACTTATCGTGAGAAGCCAGTTTGCATTCTGGATGAGGCAGGGCGTTGCACCCGAAGCCGCACCATCAAATATTTCAAGGTCCAATGGAGCAAGCACTCTGAAGCCGAGGCAACCTGGGAGCGTGAAGACTATCTTAGATCCGAGTTCCCTTATCTTTTTAGCACTTAGCCTAGGAATCTCGGGGACGAGATTCTTGTAAGGGGGTAGGTCTATCACACCCTGTGCTTGTATCACCTTGTTATGTTTGGATTTATAAAATTTGGAACCAATTAATTTTTTTCCAGTGCTTGTGCTTGTTTGAATTGTTGGTTGTTTGCTTGTTGATTGTGGTATATGGCACTCTTAGATTCTATCCCTCTTTCTATTCATCTTCCTTGACCCAAACCTCTTGCCAAGTGATCATGCCATGTGAATAGTGCCCAAAACTATTATTATCAAATTTTGTTTTGACCAAAAATGATTTATTCAAATTAGGTCTTCAAAAACCACTGAATTGGGGATTGCACTTCAAGTCCTCAAATTGGGTGGATTCTTTCTCCCCAAAGGCTTTATTTCAAATATACTATATATATGACTTCCAAAAACTCCCAAATATTATTTAAAAAAATTAGTTTTGTATTTTATTTAAAGGCTTTTTCTTAAGACCATAAATGATTTTTCATAGGGAAAAAAATATTTAAATGCTTTCAAAATATTTGAGAAAATTTAGGGAAACTCAGTGGACATATAGTTTTCATATATATGAGTTTCAACACATGGGCATGTTCAAATCATAGAAAAAAAACCTCTTAACCCTTTCTGTCCAAATCAAGCCTTTATAATATTTCTATAAGAAATATTGTCAATAAATTCCAGGAAAATTCCAGCAAGCCAACACAATCATAGGTGATAATCTTGCACAGTTTCATCTCAATCCAAGTTGATTTGGTGCATCAAGCCATCCCAAAACCCTCCCTATCTAGATTCAAATTTGAACAATTTTACATTGTGAAGTTTCTCCCCTTGACCCCAAACTTTGTGGACATGTTTTAATCACCAAATAATGATGCTAAACTAAGTGGAGCATCAAGGGTAATAGCTTAGCATAACTAGATCTACAGAAACCTGATTCTGTTAGTTTCTAGGGTTCACAAAGTTTCAATTGTCAACTTTGCTCATTTGAGCTCAAACCTGGTGATCCATCTCATTTTTACCCATCATTTGATCCTATTGAATATCACTGTAAGTGGTTAAGTTATCTTGCCCAAACAACCATCAAACACCTTCTGGTGAAATGGTAAAGTCTTTGTTTTCACCACTTTCACTCCCCCTTGCTCTCAAACGTTTACCACAACCTCTCAGGGTTACCAGCTACCTCTAGTAAATCTTGTGTGGCCTCAGATCAATAGTGGGTGGGGTAAAACCCCCATTTTACCCTCTGTTTTACCATATTAGGAGATTCTTCCCTCTCATTTCTTTTCTCCCTACCTCTACCTAGATCCTCCTAGCCCATAAGCATCTCCAGACCCCCCAAGGCACTAATGGACACGCTGATGCCCATTTTCTATGCCATGTCGGTCATTTGGGCACTCTGGAGGGCGCTACAGTGCGATCCCGCACTGTAGCTGCCCCCATCCCGAGCCGCCGACCACCTGGGGATGCGGGAGCATGTCCCCCGGCTGCCCCTCGACGTCCGGAAGGTGCCAGGAGGTCGGGCCCCTCCTCCCTCCTCCTCTGCTGTCCCCGTGGCTCGCGCACGACACCAACCGATTGCCCCAATGGCCGAGCTCGCACGCGCGTGCCTCTGGCCCCCTGGCTGCCCATCTCTTGTCCGCGGGCGCGGACTGAGTCCACGACCACCGCAGACACGGCCCGAAGTGTCCCTATGGCCCGTGGCGATGCCCTCGTCCTCACCGGTGCACCACGACCATGGGACACCGGAGCCCGACTATATAAGCCCTCCCCCGAGCTCCCCCTGCTTCCCCCTCGCTCTCTCCTCCCCTCAAACGCTCTCCCATTCCTAGCCCGCCTCGTTCCCGTGGTCGGGAGCTCGAACCCGAGCCGGAAACCCTCGCCTCCGTGCGGGTTCCTTCTCGCCATCGATTCCATTCATGACGGTGACCCCTCGGCCACCCACCGATGCGCGAGAAGACCCTGAGCGTGTCAGTGCCCTCCGTTTGAGCCGCCGTGGCCTGAGCCCCCGCCGGTGAACCCCATCTCCCCCCTGTCGCGAGGTGAGGGATACAGGTGGGGCCCACCTGTCATACCCTCACCCTTCCCCCTCTTGCTGCTAGGTCGGGCCAGCGGGCAGGTTTAAAAACAAACCTGCCGCGCGCACCGCTTCGCCCTGGGCTGGTTTCCCTTTGGGCCAGCTCGGCTGCGATGCTTTCGGACCAGCTAGGCACAGTGCCATTTTTCTTTTTCTATTTTCCCCTTGCTTCCAAAAATTCCACAAACCAGAAAATAAATCCAATGCCCAATATTCTTTCACATAAAATCCTAGAATATTCCATAGAATGTATTAGTGCCATTTGTAAAAATATTTGAAAACCTTTTTTGTACTGTTTCAATATAAAACCCCTAATTGGCATTATTAGCCCCTGTTTTAAATAGTTTTGAAAACCTTTTTAACTTCAAAACCATAGACAACTATTTTTATTATAGATTTTAGTATTTATCAAAGTAGAGTAGCATTTTTAATATTAGCTCTGTGTGCTCTGTTTTTGGGTGATGCTTATTTTATAGCGACGATAGATTGCTCTATTGACGAGGGAGTTGGACCCGAAGAATTTGAAGACCCCGAAGACTTTGTTGAGCCAGGCAGGCAGCCCTTTGACCATATTAAGAAACCATTTTTATTGCATGTCATATAGCACTTTACTTTCATTATATTTGATCATGTGGAGTAGTGGCCACTCCGGTGGGTGGATTCTGACACTTTTACCATTGACACTTGCATCATGCATGACCCTACCACCTTATGAGGGTTATGTGGGTGAGTGCAGGTAGGATGCTAGTACATGCCACGCAAGTGGGTTGGGATTTATGCATAGTGAGGAAAAGGAAGAGATGATTTCAAAGACTTTTCGAAAACCCCAACAGGTGCCACTAATGCCCGAGGGAGACGATGATGAGTTGGGTGACCACTTGAGAAAGAAGTGGTGTACCGGAGCAAGTGAGTGTGTGTGGTTTTTGAAAACGGATTGGTGTAAGTTGTGACTGTTATTCCAACCTTACATGTATGACCACAATACCCTTATGGGATGGGGCTTTGTTGATTACTATGGTCGGTGCTAGTAGGGAGCCCACATTACTAGTGGCGAGAGTGAAGTGGTCACTCTTGAGACGGGGTCGTCCCGGAAGTGGAAGGCCATGCGCTCTCTTTACAGACACCGGGCACACCGTTGCGTGCCCTCATGGATGATACGTATGATGTATATCATGGCGGATGGAACCAACGAGTGGACTCTTTGTTTAGTATCACCATGGGAAAGGCATTGTTCGGGTGATTACCTTGGGTATGTGATGTACCGCGAGTCGTGGATGACACGGAAGTTCCCCGAGTCTTGTGGGTAAAGTGTGCAACCTCTGTAGAGTGTAAAACTATTTGAATAGCCATGTCCACGGTCAAGGATAGTTGGATGACCGCTCTTGTGCTATGTCCAAATGTTTTTCACAAACTGGTATGTGTGTGTGTTGGTGACAAAGATGTTACTTGAGCTAAGTCCGATGACTTAGCATGATGATTGACTAAGTCCGATGACTTAGCATAATGAATGAACATGAGATGTTCAACCCCTGCTTGTGATGATATCTGTAACTTGTTCATATGGAAATCTGCCAACTGTTGATGCATGCTTATCTAGTTACTTGATCATGTCATTGCATTCAAAATTGGCTTTCCGCAAATTACCTACTTAGTGCTATATCATGCATCATTATTACTTGTTCCACAACTTGGGTTGCTTGTGAGTACATTCAAAGTACTCATTGGCTTGCCACCGGTTATTTACTTGGCCAGGCATGGAAGAACAGGAGTACATTGAAGAGTTCGTTGGTGACGAACATGCGAACTAGGACGCTTCCCAGTCGGAATGCCTGTAGGTCTAAGGCAGATGGCAATGGGTTCACGCTTTCGATCAAGATTTCCTCTGCTTGTTCAGTTTAAGTGTTTGGCCAATGTGGCCCTACCTATGTAAGACTAGACCTTCATGGTCTTTATTTGTGAAGACACTAAATGAGGATGTAAGACTCTTGTTATTCAGCTTTTGTGTGTTCAGTGAGCATTGATCTCTGGAATCATTGTACACGTGCATTCGGTGATCACGACTTATGAGTCGGGGTCCCCATAAGAACTCATTATACGGCTCCCGGAGAAACAAAAGCACAAAGTCAACCCCAAATGGGAGGGTCCTTTCATCATCGACGAAGTACTCGCGGGAGGGGCCTATCGTTTGCGGAGTCCATCCGATAACTGCCTAAAACCAAAACCATGGAACACAGCTCGTCTTTGGCGCTTCTACGGATAAACTGGTGTCATCTAAACTCCCCTATATCCTTTCCTTTTCGTTATTTTTTGCCTTTTTTGCCTTTTCCCTTCCCACTTTGTTGTTCGACAGGGGAAATTTCTTTTCTTATCCTATGTTCGGTCAAACCAATCTTGTACTACACATAATAGGCATACACCATAAAGTGTTAAATCCGAACACAGCACGTGGAGGCTTCTTTCAAGTAGTCAAAATTTTATTTGCTCGTACTTACCAGGTGCGCATGTTTCTTTTGTCATGTCCTAGCCATCGTATGCATTAATTTGAACTAAGACTTTGCCAAGCTGGGTTGCCTCACTCCCGTGGTTACTCTCTACGTTCCCGATTGTTCGGCTAGAGAGTAAAGGGAGCACCTTTGTGATTGTTATGACCGGGTCATCCGAACACGTACCTCAGACGGGTGAAGCCGAAAGCTAGCTGTCTTACATAGACAATTGATCGTCTATGATGGAAACACCTTATATGGCTATGGATGCTATCACCGTTGTTTGGGTTTTTTCTTCCCAAAGAACAATTAGCCGCATACTACAAGTATGAGGATTTCTATCTACGCTCTTCATAGAACCCCGATGAAAGGTATCGATAGAGGTACTATTTTCATCGGAAGATGTTTCTTATGCTACGTCGTAATATAACATATCTTTTTGTGTGCTTTCTGTCTATTCGCACCACATGGCCGGATTGCATGGTTCCCCGACTGCAGTTCGCTCTTTTGTGAGGGAATAATAAGGAGGAACACTTCCGAGCTCTTCGCGCTGAAGGGAGAAGCCGATGGCTAGTTAAGACAAAGTTTACAACACAGATTGTTTAAACACATGTACATATAAATTACATGTGCGACTGCTGATCGAGATCATTGATTATTGTGTTGAGGGGACAATTCGCTTGCGAAAGACGGGCGGGTGGCATCACCTGATCATATACCAAGTGAAGGGGCACTTCTTTTCCATCCAATCCCATGGGACCAACCCACGCCATATGCTTGGGGTTAAGTCCGGTGAAACAGGTCTTGACCATCGCCCATGCCTCCCATGCTCCTTCGTGGCAGGCCGATGTCTTCCACAGTTCAAGCCTATCCCGAGCCCCCCTAAATCGATCCACAAGTGCGGCTAGCCCTTCAGGTGGCTGTTCGGCGGGCCATAGTGCCTTCACCAACCCTTTCATCGCTTTTTGCACACGCTTATGGAGAGAGGTCAGCTCCTTCAGCAGGCCCCCTTGGTATGATTCGATCTCCTCTTCCGGATGTCCGGACAAGAGACCTGCACATAAGATAACAAGCGCGATTACTATCATTCCCTACATCAGAAATACTTACTGATAGCGGAATTGTACTTACCGAATATGCCCCTTTGAAACTTTCGATTCTCTTCTTGAGCTTGGGACAATTGAGTCTTTAAACTCTTTATTTCCTCAGTCTGTTCTTGTATAACAAGGCAGCCAGCCTGATGCTAGGATTCCACATACCTTTGAGAATCCCGGGCTTCTTCCAGCTGCCTTTCCATATGTCCTATTGATTCGGCTGCTACACGGAATCCATATGTCAGGCATGATGATGTAAAAATATTAGTAGTAAATGCATACTCACCATGGGCCTCTCGCGTGAAGCTCTTCACTTGTGCTAGTTTGGCCTTCACGGATTGCACTTCCGTGCGGCTCTCCTTGAGGGCCTTGGCTAATTGCTCGGACTGTTGCTTTGAGGCCTACGTCAGCAGTCAAACAATGTAGAGATCCTTAATTCATTTTTTTCAAAAGAAAATTAAGGCTCGAGGGCTACTAGGTTTACACAAGTATGTGGATTCTATAAAATCTTATCACTTACCTAAATGTTGGTTGTTATCAGCTTCAGAGCTTTGCCGAATCCAGCTCGGGCGGCCCCGAGGTGTGCATCCGTCGAGAGTAGGGCGCCAAACTCCTGGTTGGAGAAAATTGGGTGCCACATGGCCTCCCATTGATGCTGATGATGCATGTCACTCTCCATCTCTGATTTGGTGATGGATACTCCATCACCAGATTCGACGGGCGCCGGATTGGCCATGGGGGCTTCCGTAGCGGAAGCCGCATGGGTCGTGGCCCGGGAGCTTTGGACGTCTCCTGACACCTGGGCAGCCCCCTCGGTAGGAGAGGATTGGGTGTTTCGCCTAGGTATTTCAATAAAACGAGTGGCTATGAGACTCTGCTGACTACAACGATAAAGCGGATATCTGAACAATGTACCTTCGGGATGAGCGGACGGGTGGATTCGTCCCCATGTCCGGCTCCTTCTTGGGGTCCCGGTTGGCCTCTGATTTGCCCGCAACTTTGGCTGCTGGCACATGGCGCACTGATCGGCAGCGCTTGGGGGTCGAGACCGACACGTCTGGGGCACTCTTGGTAGCGGGCCTCTTGCGGAAGGAACTTTTCTTATTGCCCGTGGATGGAATGGAGAATGACTCAGGGTAATCAATTATGATAGCCATCGGGGTCTGGACGATGTTGTCTTGGAAATAGACTCCGTTTTCGAAGTCAAGAAGAAGATTCGGGTCCTCGTTGAAGCCTAGATCGTTGTCGCGTGAATGGTTCTCGGGTTGAGGATCCGGACAGTTGACTATCTGGACGAAGCTCCTCCATTCCTGTTCACGCCAAGACCTCGGTCAAATAGAATGCGAAATGAAACCCCGAACTATTTCATGATTGAAAAAGAAAGGCTTACCTGTTCGATGGGATTGTGGGACGAATACCCTTCCTTGGTTGACCACCGAATGAAGTCTTCTTGCTCTCCTTTGTATAGGTCGGCAAGTGCGGCGGCCAACGTTGTTGGATTGGCGGGACCTAGTTTCCGAGAGCGTGTGGTGTCGCTTGTCCCGTTCTCCTGCCATAAGGGGTGTACCCTCTGTTGGAGGGGATGCACACACCAGGAGATAGCGGCGGCCATGACATCAATCATGGTCAGTCGATGGTGGGCAAGCATCCGCACGTGTGTAGCCAGGTGTTGCACCTCGACGCTTTCCTCCTGAGATGAGCTCTTGGGTCACCCGTTGTACCTCTTCTTCGGGAGAAGGTCGGAGTATTCGGGAAGACCTATCCGAGTTGGCTAGAACAGGGGACATCTTCAATATAGAACCACTCCGAGGTCCATTCTTCGGATTTCCTCGGAGTGCCAGCCGGATACCCCGTTCCCGCTATACGGCATACTTCAGCCCCGCTGACCTCTAAGATTGTCTTGTCCCGAGTTCGGGGGACGAGACAGAAGTATGTCCTCCATAGATTGAAATGAGCTTCGCACCCTAAGAACATCTCGCAGAGGGCGACAAAGCCTGAGATGTGTAAAATTGACCCTGGAGTGAGATGGTGGAGTTGGATGTAACAGCCCAAGTGCTACCCTTGCCATTTATGGTCATGTATCTCTTGTGAACCTCTATGTTGCCATGGGTTTGAATGTTTATGATTTTGCTCCATTGCCATTTCCATCTCATGCATCATGCATCATGCCATCATGCTCATCATATCATTTGCATATCTCTTATTGCTTTGCTTGCTTGTGAAGTGTTGTGATGTGAGGTGTGTATGTGGCTGATGGATGTGTGCCTTGTTGGAGTGTTGCTCTTCTTCCTCCCATTCCAAAAACTATTCCTTTCTCTACCTATTCCATTCAATTGCAACTTGTTATATTTCTTGTGTTTGAAAATTCTACAATAATGTTCCAACTCTTCTAAATAACCTGACGTGTATGTTTTGTTTTACCTCAAGTTTGTTCTTAGGGTTTCTGGTTTTTAAATATAATAAACAAGGCAACGGATTTCATGTTATTTTAAATATGTGTAAAATTTACTTGTTCTAAAAATTCCAAGGTCATTTTTATAACAAGAGTACAAATTACTGTTTCATAAAATATATTTGTTCTCTCTAAAATAATTGCCAGTCATGCTTGGTTTTATTTCTTGTAGCTGTTTATTTAAACAAAAGAAAAACCCTCCTTTTTTTCTTGTGTGTGTAAGCTGCCCACCTGGACCTTCCCTCCCTTGCGGCCTAGCTAGCCAGCCACAACCCAGCCCAGCGCTAGCGGCTACCTGCTCCCGTTGCTTGTTCCGTCAAGTTCAGAGAGAGCTCGTAGAGAGAGAGTCGTCGCCATTGCCGTGAGAGGGTCTCACGGACGTCGAGGCCGACCCCTTTAAAAGGGTGCGGATCCCTAGGGTCCCCCCTCTTCCTCCTCGCCGCCGCCACTCCTCTCTCCCTCCTTCTCCATTCTTCTCCCTTCATTCCTCCTTAGGTAGTTCAGTGAGCGAGAGTTAAATTCAGAGAGCCGCCGGTCCTCCTCGCCGTCATCCGCTCCTCTCCATTGTCCCTCCTCCGCATCCAGGATGTCATGGGGTTCGAGGATCCTCCCCGCAGCTCGTTCCCGTCGCTAGGAGGGGCCGGTGAGCCTCTGTAGGCGTCGACCGTCGCCGCATTTGCTTCCTCTGCTCCGAGCCCTGCGTCGCCGCGCCTTCTTCCTCTGCTCCAAGCACGAGCGTTGTCGCCCCGCAGTGAGCACCTGTGCATCCTCCCCCCTCTCTACATCTCTCCTCATGGATGCCGTAGCTGTTGTCACCCCATTCGCTGCTGCTCGCTTGCCTGTTGCCACTGCGCTGCTATGGCCGGCAAGCTTTGAGCTTGGGCCCATTGTTTGTGCTCGCTGCTGCGGCCATCTTCGCGACCTAGCCCCGCGAATGGATCCCCTTGAGGTTCCCGCGCCCTGCTGGGTTTCCTCCTAGCCGGAGAGCCCCTATGTTGCCAGATTTTGCCGCCGCCATCCCTTTGTCAGGCGTTGTCGAATTCTTTAGTTTCGACAGTTAGCGCCTATGTGTGTTAGTATTTTAGGTGCAGGTTTCCCCCTTGGTCAGAAGCGCGCGCGTAGCGCAGTGGTCAATCGACCCGGGCGACGACCGTGAGGTCGTCGGTTCGATCCCCCTTGGCCCCTTTTCTTTTTCGATTTATGGCTGTGTGTGGTTTGTGTGTGTGCTGTTGGATCTAGAGTGGCCACATAGGATCTGGTGTGGCTGTGTGCGTGTATGGTGTGTGCTTGTTTGTGTGTAGGATTCCCTGTGGCAGGGAGATCCAGTGTGAGTGTGTGTGTATGTTGTGTATGTGTGTTAGAGTGTGTATGACAAGTGGGCCCTGGCCCCACTTGTCATCCACAGAGGGGCCCTAGTGTGTATGCCAGGTGGGTCCCTCCTATCTATTGTTTTTTATTTTGTTTTAGTGTTTTATTGTGTTTAAATAGATTATTTCCTTTTTTGGTAATTTAGTTTTTTTGGTTATCAGCATATTTGGATATGAGCATTTCTAGTAAGTTTTAACTTATGGGCATGTTATGTTATTTTTCAAGCATGTTTTTGTGAGTTTTACAAAAGCTACATATGGGTGTGATATATGGAATTGGGGTAGAATTTCCCAATGAATCCATTGGTGCTATTTGTTTTGTCATTTGGGAAAGTTTGAAAAAAAATTCATTTTGTCCCAATATGCCATTTTGTCATTTTAGTTAGAATTATTCCATGCATGCTTTGATATTGGTGTCAACATGGAAGTGGTAGTATTGCATGAGTAGAATGCCATGGTATTTACTTTTGACATGATAAACTTGCACATAAGTGGGAACCTTGCTCCAAAGTGGCTATAAAAATGTTGTTGTTTTCAACATGCTAAATATTTCTAAGTCTGAGAATCTGTTAATATTTTTATGCCATGATAAGTGGATGCTACCAAGTGATGTGCTGTGATTTAGCTCAAGCTCAGTGCTAGTGTTTTGAAGTAGAGGTTGCCCTCTACCATCCTGTTAATTTTCATGCCATGAGGTGGTCTCTATCACCATTATTTACTGTTGTCAACTTGCTATCAGCTTAACTCAGATTCCAGAAAACCTTGATTTTCTCTAAGTCCCTAGAATCTGTTTCATCATGCCAACTTGTGAGCTTCATGCTTATTGATATGAGCTTCCTTTCTAGTTTGTGTAGTTGGATTATTTGATAAGCATGTTATGTAGTTTCTGTACATGTTTTGTTTGAGGTTTGAAACTTCCTGTAGCTCTAAATATCGGTTGTGGAAGTTGCTACGTTGCTGTTTTGGGACAGATTGTGTGTGTTGGTGTTTTATGACTTGTGGGAGCTATGCTCCATTGTTTTGCTTGATATTTGCCTCTATTGTGGTTAGTTTTTCATTTCCTAACCCGTGGATACCTTGGAATACCAAGGAATAGCCCATGGCCTTCATTGTCTTGTATTTTTCCTTCGTAACTTGCCGTGAGCATAGCGTGAGATCCTTTACTCCGTTTCCTACATTCCACATATGCATTTGCATCGGTTTTGCATGAAACATCCATATTTTCCCTGATCATGCATGTTCAAACAACTTAACACGAGGTTCTGTCCAGAATTGTAAATAACTTAACTATTGCATGAGAGACATGACTAGCTCAGAATTGCCACGCTAAATACTTCAAATGATTCATGCATCATCTTGTTTGTGCATTGCACCTTGGTTGGTTGTTTATTGTTGCTGTTTCTCTTGGGTAGACTCGAGTGTTTAACCTGAGTACGAGGATCCAGGAGAGTACCACTACGAGGACCCCACTCTTTGTCCCTCTGAAGAACCAACATGCAAGATGATCGTACCCGGATCCTGACACTATTTTTGCTTGCTAGATGTCTCGCTCTTATCATTACATATGCGTTACCTACCACTTGAATGTCAAGCCTCCTACATTGCCATGATAGCCTCTAACCCATCCACATCCTAGCAAACCTTGTTTGGCTAAGTTATCGCTGCTCAGCCCCTCTTATAGCGTTCTTAGTTGGAGGTGCAGGTTGTTTCCATGTGATAACATGGATATCTGGAGATATCACAATATTTACTACTATTTAATTTAATGCACATATATATATCTTGGTATGGTGGAAGGCTTGGCCTTTTGCTCGGTGTTTTGTTCCACTTTTACCGCCATAGTTACTTGTTACCGGTGTTATGTTTCCATACTTTGCGCTCCTAACATGCTCGGGGTTGTTATGGGGACCCCCTTGATTATTCAGTTGAGATTAAAACTTGTCTGGCAAGACCCAACATCGGTACTATTTGCTTAAAAAACTTAATAAAACCGCATAGGGCTTTGCAACCCCGTGGATAATTAATCAACAACCCCGGGCCATTGCTCCTCATGAGTGTTTGTCCAAACTAGAGCATTGTGCGGGGCCAACCCGGGGCAACTCGGGAGATTTCTATCAGGCCTCCATACGTCTCACTTATCCGTCGAGTCCTGAGAACAAGATACGCGGCTCTAATCGGGTTCGTCGACACGTCGGGTGGTCTTGCTGGACTTGTTTTACCTTTCTCGAGTGGCTTGCGTGAGGAACTCTGATTTTCTTCGGGCTATCTTGAGGTGTCGAAATTCCTTTGGAGTTGCCTAGGATGATCACGAGATCCGTGGTCGAGGTTATTCCCGCGAAGTGTGGTTAATTTATGATGGACTAGTTGGAGCACCCCTGCAGGGTTAAATCTTTCGAAAAGCCGTGCCCGAAGTTATGTGGCAACTTGGATATTTTTTAACACCCGGTTATAGTTAACTTGAAGTAAACTCCAATAAAATACACCAACTGTGTGAGTAACCGTGATCGTCTCTGCTCGTGAACATGTACCGAGAGAGAACACGGTGGGGTTATGTTTGATGTAAGTAGGTGTTCAGGATGTTTTATAGATCATGCTAGTTCTCGATCGCCTATCGTAGTCCACATATTTACATTCATGTTCTCGTAAGTTAGCCACCATACAATGCTTAGTGCTTCTGCAAACTCAACACTTATCCCACATCCAACCCAATAAGCTTGAATAGTCTCGGTATCTGGTCGCGAGATTGGCGAGTCCCCGTGGCTCATAAATTACTACAACAAATACAGGTGCAGGTGCAGACAAGACCGTGCCAGATGATGTGACTCAGCTCTAGTGGGAGTATGATGAGGAGCATGGCAGGATGTACGTCACATATCTAGACGAGTAGAGAGGCCTTGGTCATGATCTTCGGGGCTAGCAAGACAGTTTCATCGCATCTTTTCTCGTTTGTTTTCGTCTGTAGACGGACCCTGTCTTTTGAATGATGTTTGAATAAACTGTGTGGATTGTAATTTAGCATGTGGCGAGTGTAAGCCAACTCATATACTCCTCTCTTCATAAATGTATGTGAAGACACCGAACTTGCAAAACGACTAGATGCACCTCTATCCTTGTCGAGGCCCCCGTGCCCAAATATGGATAGCCGCGCATCTTGGGCGTTACATTGGATCACGTAGACCTCCAGTAACCCCCTCAGGAATGGATGGAATGGAAACCCAAGGCCTCGGAGGAGGAAGGGGACGAAGCAAACACGCCCCCCTTGTTTGGATTAGGGAAGCGCTCATCGAAAACCTCGTCACCGTAAGAGAGCAGACCTGCGTGGGTCGTCGCCAGATCTGATGATGGAAGATATCCTTGGGTCTCTAGATTACGAAGCCGTAGGAGTGTGATGGAGTAGCTGGTCCAGTCCCCTGGGCGTTGGCCGTAAGGGCGTGCAGAGGAGCTGGGAGCGTTAGCCATGTTTTGCGTGGAGCTTTCACTAGGAGTTTTTAACGAGAGGGAATAAGAAGGTGTGGTCTGAACCATGATTTTGTTTGGTTAACTGGGTTAGTGCCTCCGTTGCGGAGGGGTAGGATTGTAAAAATTGCTGGCCGCTCACCTCCCCACGACGCGCGAAAGTCGAGAAACTTGCGCAGTTATTATAATAACCCTGCGCCCGCGACATGTGGGATCTTACCGAAGACTGGTCGGTTGCCGAATGAAGAAGGATGAGGGAGTCGCCTTGCAAGCCGAAGATGAAGACATAAGGAGATCAACTGAATATATATCGGCGTTGAAGGCCAGTCCGGGGGCTACTAAGGGAGTCCTGGATTAGGGGGTCCTCGGATAGCCGGCCTGTTGTTCATGGGCCGGACAGTATGGGCCGCAAGGCATGCATCGGACAATCGAAGAGCACCTACGCCAGATGGAAGCTTCGAGGAGTCATGACGTATTCTCCAAGTTATTAGTTGTAGTTAGGCATGTTATCTCTTCGGCATGTAATCGACCATGTGTAAGCCTAGGGCACCCTCGGCATCTATATAAGCCGGAGGGTTTTAGCGTATAGATATAGAACAACTCATCTAGGGTTAGACATACAATCTCGAGGTAGATCAACTCTGTAACCCCTTACACCATCAATACAATCAAGCAGGACGTATGGTATTACCTCCATTGGAGGGCCCGAACCTGGGTAAACATGCGTCCCCTTCGTCTCCTGTTACCATCGATCCTAGTCTCACAGTTCTGGACCCTCTACTCGAGATCCGCCGGTTTTGACACCGACAATGACCACGCAACCGATATGCAAAACCGACGCCCTATCATTTGTCATCGTCGGGTAGCTCATGTCCGGCAACGGTAGGACGCCCACGCATGCCATGATTCCCCTCCCGTCCTCCCACGCCTCTCCCCGACACCAGCAAGCCTCCAAAGCCTCTCTGTCGCGCTCGCTCTCCATGCCCAGAGCATCTGAGGCATTCCCGAGCCCCTCTCGTCCGCCCCTGATTAAATGCCTCTCCCCAAGCTCCCGCCTACGCGCATTCTCTCTCTCCCCAAGAGCTCCTGGACCAGAGCCCTTTTGGCCCCGTGGCCTTCTCCTCCTCCTTCGGCCAACGACGTCTGCCTTGGCCACCGCTCGGATTCGAGCTTCTGGGTAGCTCTCCCCTCCCCTAAGCTTCATAGGAGCACCTCCCGCATCTCCAAGATCCTTCCATGCCCCGTTTCCTCCCTCCGGTGGCCAGAACTCCGAGCTCCATGGCCGTCGTCGTCGGAGTCTGCTGCTGATGAGGCCGCACTCGATCTAGCACTCCCCTAGGGGTTGTGGCCCACCTCCCTGAGCTCTCCGATGGCCGCATCCTTGCCAGAGGAAGCCGGAGCCGTCGGAGCAGCGGTGGCATCCACCCGGTCCCGCCGCCCCTCTTCTCCCTTGTTCGGGCAGGAGGAGGGGGACGACCCTGGCAGGCGGGCCACGCCTGTAGGCGACCCAATGGCCGGGCCCTTGTATAAGTGGAGGCACCTTCCGAGCTCCCTGCCTTCCCGCGAAGGAGACATATCCCTAGGAATATGCCTCCGACGTGACCCTATGCGTGCGCGCGGCTGAGCCGCTTGGCCGGCCTAGTGAGGCCGCTGCTATCCTGCGCCCATGGCATTGTTTAGCCCAGGTCGAATCTGGTAAATTCCTTTTCCTTTTCTTTTTCCCGCGAGGCCTAATAATCCATATTAAATTCATTTCTACTCCAAATCAATTGATTCAAATTCCTACAGGTTCCAAAAATTATGGCCTAACCAAATATGTGCTTTGCACATTTTGCCATGCAATATCTTCTGCACCACC
The DNA here is from genome assembly GCA_022496015.1 of Hordeum marinum. Taxonomy (NCBI): domain Eukaryota; kingdom Viridiplantae; phylum Streptophyta; class Magnoliopsida; order Poales; family Poaceae; genus Hordeum; species Hordeum marinum. The sequence goes on from CM039673.1 coordinate 244,963,920, forward strand.
AATTAAATTCTCATTTCTTTTATTGTAAGGCCGACATTGCAAAAATCCCAAAGCCTTCATATCAACTCCAAATGGAGTAATTCAAATTCCTAGTTGTTTATAAATTCATGCTCTAATTCATGAGCATTTTTTCCTTTCACCCCTCTACAATCTAGATTATTGAGCTAATTCTTCATATGGGTACAACTTGTTTAATCTCTAGAATATTCATACTAACTCCAAATACAGTGAAACCACTTCCAAAAATCTTCTAAAATCATTGCCTATTTGTTGGGTCCATGCACTCAGTTTTATAAAAATAGTTTTTGTGGACATCTTATAGGATCATCATTTCCTTCATTTCCACCGTTCAAAAATCCCCCTTGATCCACATCCACCAAAACTTCCTTGGTCACTTTTCTCATGACCAGATGCGTCCTATAAAAATAAAACTCCTATTTATAGAGCACTTTTATTTCTTTCCTTATTGTGTTGCTTATTGCGGTTGTTTCCAGCAATAGTTGATGAAGTAGATGAAGTGTTCGGTGTGGACGAGGAGCGTGTGAAGACCTCGAAGACATTGCTAAGCCAGGCAAGCAACCCTTTGACCATGTCTAAGAAACCATTTTTATGCATGGCATATAGCACTTACTTTCTTTGCATGGAATCATGATGAATCGATAACCACCATGGTGGGCTACCTCCATTACTTTCCTCGTTGATACTTGCACCGAGCATGACTCTACCTTCTTATGAGGGTTGTGCAGGTGGGAGGTAGTTAGGATGCTAAGTAGTTGCTACTCATAGTGGGACGGGCTTATGCATGGTGCTTGAAGCAAAGTGTTTTCAAAGACTTTTCAAAAACTCTGTCGGGTGCCACTAATGCCTGAGGGAGATGATGTTGAGTTGGGTAACCACTTGAGAAAGAAGTGGTGTACCAAAGCAAGTTGTGTGTGTGTGTTTTGGAAAACGGATTAGAATTAAGGTTTGCTGACTGTCCCAACCTTACATGTGCGACCACTCTACCCCTATATGGGAAGGGGCTTTGTTGATTACTTTGGTCGGTGCTGATAGAGAGCCTGCATTACTAGTGGCGGGAGTGACATGGTCACTCTCGATACGGGGTCATGCCTAGTAGGGCGACCATGCGCTGTCTTCACAAGCACCGGGGACACCGTTGGTCCCTTCATGGATGGTACGATCTAGAGCGAAGCTCGTATGATGTACATCATGAGGGCTGGGTACCAATCGAGTGGACTCTTTGTTTAGTATCGTCAGGGGAAAGGCATTGTTCGGGTGCTTACCTCGGGTATGTAATATACCGCGAGTCGTGGATCAAACGTTGTTCCCCGAGTTTTGTGGCTAAAGAGCGCAACCTCTGGAGAGTGTAAAACTATTCGAATAGTAGTGTCCACGGTCATGGATAGTTGGAGGTCCTTCTTAAACTACGTCCAATGTTTTCACAAACTAGTGTGAGTTGGTGACAAAGATAACACTTGGGTTGAGTCCGATGACTTGGCATGATGACTGAACACGAGGTGTTCATGTGGTACTTCAGCTAAGTCGGACGACTTGAATGAAATAGCTGAACATGATATGTTGAACCCCTTGCTTATGTCGATACCTGTATCTTTTCATATGCATATCTGCCAACTATTGATGCATGCTTGTGCAAGTTACTAGCTCATGTCATTGCACTCAAAACAAGCTTTCTGCAAAACTTACCTACTTACTGCTACATCATGTTTTGTTATTGCCTTGTTCCAAACATGGGTTGCTTGAGAGTACATTCAAAGTACTCATTGGCCTGCCACTCGTTATTTTATTGGCTAGGCATGAAAGACCAGGTTGTGATGAAGTTTACCATGGTGTCGTACGTGCGATCTAGGACGCTTCTGAGTCAGAATGCCTGTAGGATTAAGGCAGATGACATGGGTTCACGCTATCGTTGAAGATTTCTGCTGCAAGTTTATGAAGACTTGGCCATAAATGCCATACTTGAGTACGAACGGTATGTAAGGATGTAAGACTCTTGTATTCCAGTTTCTATGTGTTCAGTGAGCATTGATCTCTGGGATAACTATGCACGTGCATTCGGTGATCACGACTTATGAGTCGGGGTCCCCACAGTATATATCCTGGCGGACTCGACTTTTGAAATTCACTCGCAAAAGGTCTTTTCCTCCAAACCCCAAACTACCGCTTCGGACCCCCTAGTCATCGCCCTTGCTTCCTCGTGTGCCTCCGCCGTTGGGATTCACCGCCGTCGACGAAATCTATGCCGCCCTTGTCGTCGTATTGGATTCATCACCGAACTAGGGTCTGGATCCGTCCCCTTGTGCACTCCTCTATCCGATTCATGCATATTAGGATATTTCCATCTATATCCCACCATGTGAAATCTTTCTATCCCACAAGAAAATTCAATAGATTAGCAAATGGGAAGTTTTTAGGTTTAGCTGTCCGCAAAAACGCATCTCGATGACACTGAGTCACAAAAATCGGTTCTACCGGTTTGTTTCTAGGGTGAAGAATGGTCTTAGTGAAACCGAGCAATCATTTTTTGTGTCACCGAAGTGATTGCCAAGTTTCTATAAAGTAGACCATCTGTCTTGGTGCATCGAAAAATCTTGACTCGGTGGTACTGAAATCCATTTTGCAGAAAGTTAAAACTAAATTTTTCTTTGTTCACATTTAAAAAATGTCTGTGTTTTGTGATGACTCAACCCCACTACTTTTCTATGCTCTATTTAGTGGACCAGTATGTCAGATTTAGTGGACAGAAAGAATGACTTCAGAGATCCCTATATTGATGCAGATCCAGGCACTAGTCTTGAGGCCCGTTCTTCTTTAGAAGATCCAGGCACCCCTAGCTCTCATGACTTGCACCAGAATGCTACAAGAGCCAGGAGGAAATTGAATCCTAATGAAGAAGATTTAGAGTTTGTGCCAGATGGAGTTCTTGCCAAGCAAAGGCAAGACAAAGCAGAGAGAGCTGCTAAGAAATCTACAACAAAGGCCACCTCATCTTGGAGGCCAGTAAGGAAGGAGTATGCCAGTACCGAGGCAATGAGAGCACCACAGAGTGCTAGGGCTTCCATCTCTATTAAGCCCGCCAGGAGCTCTATGCCCAAGAAGCCTGCTGAGAAGAAGAGGAGCAGGAAGAGGATTGTACATGCTATCGGAAGACCAACTTATATGTATGAACATATAGAAGAGGTTGAGAGAGAGGAAGAGCCAGTTGTCAAGGCTCCTCCCAAGAAGAAGAAGAAGATGCTTGCTAATGCCATGACCAGTCAGGGCCCAACCAAGAGCAAGACATCTGCTCCCAAGAAGCCCACAACTCCAAAGTCTAAGAGGACAACCAAGGATGTTCCTGCTGCAGCGAAGAACAAGGGATGCTCCTCCAGAGCTTCTACCGAAGAGTATGAAATGACAGTTTTGAGGAAGCTAAGACCTCACCTTCCAAAGCACAATGACAACTATCCTCTTGTTGTTGACATGAAGAAGAGAAAGGATTTAGGGTCGAGGGAATGTAGAGCCATTGATCCATATTCTCAGAGGAGAAGGACCGTTGTAGACTACAAATTCTACACCAAATAATAGCAAGGTTTCTATGAGACCATTCTCCCAGACAAGAGCCCAGCTGTAAGTGAGATATGTAGATTGGGGCTACATTAAGGAGAATGAGGATTACTTCCCCCATGTGCAAGAGAACTTCAAGGCCATTGATATTGAAGCATTTGTTGGTAGAGAGATGACCCCTTGAAATGATGAAATGATCATGCAATTCTACTCCACAACTCACTTTTATGGTGATGGTAGAATTGTTTGGATGACAGAAGAGTGGGCTACCATCTTAGGAGCCCCACAAGTACAAGATTAAGACTTGGTGAAAGCACATTTGCTCCCTTAGTGGTTTTGGTAATTAATAACAACATATATGTCATTGAACTAATGTTTCCACTAAGCATGTTTCAAGAAAAGTTCAATGATGGGTTGGCAAAAGGATTGTGGAATACCCCAAGGTGCAAGGAAATAGTTTGGCAAAGCTTCAAGCAAGAGGACTCTACATTTTACTTTGTGAGAAATCACTTTGAGTCCATAGGAAAGCCAATACTATCAAAAGGGGGTAAGGTACTGTTGGTGAACAAAATGCTCATACGTGCACAAGTGATAGTCACCACATACACCCAAAAGCTCTTCCACAAAAGTCCATCCAAAGCCAAATATCCAAAATCGGTGCAACCAACACTTTCCACTCCATGCCACCAATTTTCAGCCTCAGACAAACTCAGCCAGACCCTAGCCCTTCGGTGCAACTAATTCTATTTTGGTGCCACCGAGTTTGGGTTGCCAACTATCTGTTACGCCAATTCACAAAATCGGTCCAACCGAGTTTGTTGAATCGGCCTCACCGAGTTTTACAATCTGACTGTTGGTCACCTTATCGGTGCAACCGAGTTGTATGTATTGGTCTCACTGAGATTCAAATGTTGCTACCTTTGAGGTAACTCGGTACCACCGAGATTAACACATCGGTGTCACCGAGTCTGACTTATTAGGTGTAACGATTGGATTTTTGGAGAAGCCTATATATACCCCTCCACCACCACTCACTCGAGAGAGAAGCACTCAGAACAGTTCCCCACTCATACCTACTGATTTTCTGAGAGAGAGCCACCTACTCATGTGTTGAGATCATTCCATTCCATTCCAACCATATGAATCTTGATCTCTAGCCTCCCCAAGTTGCTTTCCACCCAATCAATCTCTTCCACCATAGCCAAATCTGTGAGAGAGTGATTCTGTGTTGAGGAGTCTATCATCTTGAAGCACAAGAGAAAGGAGTTCATTGACATTATCGAGCCTATTACCTTTTGGAGGGCGGTGCCTCCTAGATTGGTTAGGTGTCATTTGGGAGCCTCCTACTTTGTGTTGTGGAGTGAACTAAGAAGTTTGTAAGGGTAAAGAGATCGCCTACTTCATGAAGATCTACCCATAGTGCAGCTCATCCTTCGTGGACAGAAGCCGTTATGGAATAGTCAAAGTTGCTTCTTCGTGGAACCCTCCGTGGGTAGAGCCCTCTGTGGACTTGCGCGACCGTTACCCACTATGGGTTGAAGACTCTGTAAACGTGGATGTATGATAGCACCACCTATCGGAACCACGGGAAAAATCATCGTGTGTTCAAATTGCGTTTGATCTTCCTACCCTTCCTCTACTTACATGCTTGCCTTTACTTTCCGCTGCAATACTCGAAGACATGCATATGTAGGTGTACTTGACTTGCTATGAATGCTAAAATTTGCCAAGGCTTAAAATTGGGAAAATGTAGATTTTAATTGGTCAAGTAGTCTAATCACCCCCCCTCTAGCACTACTTTCGATCCTACAAGTGGTATCAGAGCTTTGGTCTCCATTGCATTGGTTTCACAACCTAGGAGAGTATGGCGTCTAGTGAGGGAAACTGTCACCGTAGAGGTCCATACTTTGATGGCACTAAATTTCTAGTTGGAAGCACAAAATTAAAATGCATCTACTTGGTCATAACCCCGCCATTTGGGATGTCTTCGTGTTGGATTGCAAGGTGATTTCTTTGCCGATGGAAGGGAACCGGATTGTGAAGCGACTGTGGATGAATTGAAGATGTTGCAACTCAATGCTCAAGCATGTGACATTCTCTTCAACTGCCTATGCCCTGAAGAATTCAACAAAATTAGCCGTCTTGAGAATGCAAAAGAGATTTGGGATACTTTGGTTGATATGCATGAAGGTACCGAATCTGTGAGAGAATCCAAGTTGGATGTTCTTCAAAGTTACCTTGACAAGTTCAAAATGAAGGATGGTGAAGGAGTCAATGAGATGCTAGGCTAGTTCTCATCACCAATGAGATTGCTAACTTAGGAAGCGAAGAAATGACCAACAAAATCATCATCAAGAAGATACTTCGAGCTTTGGATGATCGATATGACACCATATGCACATTGATCCTAATGATCCCCAACTACAAAGATCTCAAGCCAACGGAAGTAATTGGAAGGATTGATGCTCATGAGATGACACTCAAGGACAAGGAAGAACTTCACCACAAGTCTAGCGGTGCTTACAAAGCCACAATTGATGCTCCCACAACTTCAAGCGACAACCTTGTCACAAATTAAGAGATAAGCTAAGCCTCTTGGTTAAGAAATTCAACAAGTTCTACAAGAATATAAGAAAAGATCGAAGCTCAACCTCAAGATATGAAGAGAATCATTCGTCAAGTCATGACCGAAACTGCTACAATTGTGGGAAGCCCGGACACTACTTAAATGAGTGCACGACTCCTTACAAAAGGAAAGAAGAGTCACCAAGAAGACGAAGCTCAAGAGACGAGTCACCTCGAAGAGAGGGAAGGAGTAGGGATGATCGTTATGAATGAAGACCCTCAAGGAGAAGTAGGGACTCGGAGAAGAAGGACAAGTACACCAAGATCTACTCAAGAAGAAAACAACAAGCTCATGTTGGTGAATGGGTTTCCAGCTCCGAATCCAACAACCACTCTGAGAGAATCTACCATTCCAACTCCAACTATAGTCAAGATGAAGGTGTTGCCGGACTTGCACTAGTGACAGCCGACTCCTACGACATATTTGATTCACCAAATGAAGGGAGTGGATGTTGCTTCATGGCTAAAGGCCCCAAGGTATCACACCCCGAGTATCTTGATTTCAATAGTGATGAGGATGACTTGTTAATTGAAGATGACTTGCTATTAGACAAATCTAGTAATGTTAGTCAAAATGAACTTGCTAGTACTCACTCTAGTCTAGATAAGTCGTGCAATGATGATGAGTTGGAAATAGAATGACTAACTCAAGAACTAAACACTCCTAATTTAGCTCACGAGTCTACTCTACAAGATCATAGAGAATTTGTAAGGACACATGAGAAGACCCGCTTCGAGAATCTCAATTTAGATCAAGAGCATGAGTTCCTTAAAGCTGTCAATGACGATCTTTGAACAAAGACTTCCTCTTATCTAGCCAATCGACTTCTCTTGCCTACGTTCATGCCACAAGCAAGTTAAGACTAAGCAAGCTAGTAACAAAGGAAAAAAAGGTTCTTCAACTAGTAGCAATAAAAATGATAAATCCAGTGATATGGATTCTAGTAGTTCTATTGATACCACTAACTGTTCTCTTAGCCAAGTTACACTTGAGCAAGAAAATGAACTTTTGAAAGGGATTATAGAGAAACGTATCTACAAGAGTCTTGAAGGGTGCAAACAATTTGAGGAGATTGTACGCAAGCACGGAGGATACTAGAATAATCGCGGTGTTGGCTACTTTAACGCTAATGGAGTTGAATGGGAAGAAGGTCAATACCCCAATCCCAAGTTTGTTCCTCAAAAGGAGAAGTACGAAAATACTCTCCCCAAGGGAACAAAATCTCAAGATGACCTTCCACTACAAGACCCCAAGCTCAAGGGCAAGAACAAGCTTCAAGAGGACATTGACTCATATGAATATGAATTTCAAGCTTTAATGAAGTGGGTTCCCAAGGCTACTACAAGCTCAACTTCTATAAGTGCTACTTCAACACAAAGGATCCCCATCAACTTGATGTGGGTCCCCAAGAATAAGAACTAGAGAAGTTCTCGAGGGGTGACTCACCCAATGAAATCCACTCATATTCATTATTGGCAAGAACTAGTTGCAATCAACATCAGCATCATGCAATATTTAAAGGAGTCACACATTCCCTCAAAGGTAAGCAAGGGACAAGGTTATCAACAAATCAATGGACATCATCATATATGCTTTGCACTCCACGTCCATATATATCATTGTATTAGTCTCTTGTGTGTTGGGACTAACCCATGTAGGTGAGAAGAGTAATGAAACAATAAGGATGCTCCCAACTCTTGGTGATCTTCATCAACTTTGGGCATCCACCACTACTTCACCTACATGAAGTCTTCATCGACAAAACCCAAGGTTAGTTTATCCCTCCAATGGGTGGATGTCACATCAAGGGGGGAGCTTTATTCTAAGACTTGAGTCAAAGCATCTCATAGTATGTGACAACATTAAATGCTTTATGTAAAAGTGGTAACCCCACTTGAGCTTAAATGAAGAGTATGACCTATGATCAAGTATTCTTACTTGGCTCCTAAGTCAATAGACTCATATATAGATGAATCCTTCATCGCCAAAGTGCTTGTTAGATGCTATTGTGTTTGTGCATGTTTGCCATGTTTTCATTTGACATCATATTGTGTGAGCATGTTGGTCTGCCTTTATTTACTCATTCGAGAATATCCAAATGTTGCTATTTGGCTTTTGTTTTTTCATTTGGCAATTGGATATACAAGAATGACTAGGACCACTCCTCTATCTATCTATGATTTCTGACCACATATTCTATTCATGTTGCATCACAAAATTTGAACAAGTAATTTTTGATCTCTGCGTGTGAGGAGCACTCACAGTTCCGTATCGACAAAGGATTCACCATTAAAACCTCCCAAGTGCATCTCGGTGGAACCAACTCAAAAACTTGGTCTCACCGAATGCCTAGGGTTGATCTGGTTTTCAATCTCGGTACTACCGATTAAATATTCTCGGTTACACCGAGTTTCCCTGTCAGCTGACAGCTGAGAATCTCGGTGACACTGAAAATTTAGAATCGGTGTCACTGACAGTGAAGGGTATATATGTTGTGGACCCCGACGCTTTGAAATTCCATCTTCAAACGTCGCGCCCCAAAACCCTAAGCTTCCATTTTGACGACCCCTGGTCATCGCCTTGCTTCCCTGAGCATCTCCACCGCTGGGAATCGCCGCCGTTCAGATATTCTACACCATCATCGCTGCCATAGCGGATCCATCGCCAAGTTTCGGTTAGGATTCGACCCCTTCTTATGCTCCATATTCTGATTCATGTGCATTAGGGTTTCTTCTTCTTCTAGCCACTGTTTGAGATCATTCTATCCACAAGAAAATTCCTTTAGATAGCGAACGATTGATTTTCTAGGGTTTGACGTTCGCCCGATGAAACTCGGTGGAACCAAAGTGAACAAATTGGTGTCACCGATTTGCCCTCTGTGCTACCGAGAACTATCTCGGTGAAACCGAGTACTCCTTTTTGGCCTCATCGAAAGGAGTGTCAAGTTTCTGTTAATGAGAAAGTTAGTCTCGGTAGCACCGATATTTTTGCTTCAACTGTATCGATTTTGATGTGACAGAATGCAAACATTGAAAATCTTTTGTTCAAACTTTAAAAAACTCTGTTGTGATGACTTATCCTATTCCAATCTTCTCACCTCTATTCACAGGGTTGGGTATGTCAGGTTCAAAGGATAGCCAGAACTTGCAGGAGCATAACATTGACATGATTTCAGCCACTAGCCCTGAGTCGAGGTCTTTCTTAGATCCAGGCACCCCCAGTTCTCATGGGATGCCTAAAGCTGCTACAAGGACCAGGAAGAGACTGAATTCTGATGAGGAGGATTCAGATTTTATGCCCAGAGGAGAAAAACTGTTGTGGACTATAGGTTCTACACCAAGGAACTACAAGATTTCTATGAGACAATCTTGCTTGACAAGAGTCCAGCTGTCAGTGATATGCGATACGTTGACTGGAAGTACATCAAGGCTAATGAGAACTATTTCCCATGTGTTCAAGACAACTTCCACTACATTGGCCTAGATGAGTTTGGTTGCAAAGAGTTTACTGCTTGGAATGATGAGATGATAATGCAATTCTTCCCCACTTCTCACTTCTATGGATATGGCAGGATAGTGTGGACGACAGAAGGAGCAAGATACGAGTCTTCAGCTGATTAATGGGCTACCATCTTAGGAGCACCAGAGGTGCAAGATGATGACTTGGATGTCTACTCTGAATCCAAGGAGAGCCATGATGCTATGAAGGATATGTACCATGCTATCCCTGCTACTAACTTGAAATCACACAAGTTAGGATCTATTTACTTCCTCCAGGCTGGCCTCCTGCGGGATCACTAGAAGTGTATGTCTAGAGGGGGGTGAATAGACTACTAGCAGGAATTTAAAACTACCACAAACATAAGTTCAAGGGTTGGCAGTTTTAGCATATATAGCAAGTCTAGAACACCCTACACATGCAAGTCATCAAGTATAGCAGCAGAAAGTAAAGACATTGCACATGAAAGTAAGGAGTAGAGATAGAGAGATCAAATGCATGAGGGACACAAAGATTTTTCCCATGGTTCCGATAGGTGGTGCTATTGTACGTCCACATTCATGGAGTCTTGAACCCATGGAGGGTAATGGTCGCGAGAGTCCATGGAGGGTTCTACCCACAGAGGGTTTCACGAAGAAGCAACCTTGACTATACCATGACGGCCTATGTCCACGGAGGACTAGCCTAACTCGGGGTAGATCTTCACGAAGTAGGAGATCTCCTTGTCCTTACAAACTTCTTGGTTCACTCCACAACACAAAGTTGGAGGCTCCAAGTGATACCTAACCAATCTAAGAGGCACCACCCTCCAAGAGGAAATAGGATCGATAATGTCGATGAAATCCTTGCTCTTGTGCTTCAAGATGGTAGACTCCTCAAGAAACAATCACTCTCTCACAGATTTGGCTTGGTGGAAGAGGTTGATTGGGTGGAAAGCAACTTGGGGAGGCTACAGATCAAGATTCATACGGTAGGAATGAATGGCATGATCTCAACACATGAGTAGGTGGCTCTCTCTTAGAAAACCAGTAGGTATGAGTGGGGAACTGTTCTGAGTGCTTCTCTTGCGAGTGAGTGGTGGTGGAGGGGTATATATAGGCATCTCCAAAAATCCAAATGTTACACCTAATAAGGCAGACTTGATGGAACCGATGTGTATATCTTAGTTGTACTGAGTTGCCTCAAAGGTAGCAACTTTTGAATCTCGATGAGACCGACACATAAAACTCGGTTGCACCGATAAGGTGACCAATGATCAGATTGCGAATCTTGGTGACGCCAATTCACAAAACCCGGCGGGACCGATTTTGTAAACTTGCGTATCAGGAAGTTGGCAACCCAAACTCAGTGGCACCGAATTGGAATCGGTTGCACCGAAAAGCTAGGTTTTGGCTGAGTCTGTCTGAGGCTGAGAATCGGTGGCACCGAGTGGAAAGTGTTGGTTGCACCAATTTTGGATATTTGGCTTTGGACAGACTTTTGTGGAAGAGCTTGTGGGTGTATGTTGTGACTATCACTTGTGCATGCATGAGCATTTTGTTCACCAACAAAACCTTACCAACTTTTAATAGTATTGGCTTTCCTATGGACTCAAAGTGAATTCTCACAAAAGGTAAAACGTAGAGTCCTTCGCTTGAAGCTTGGCCAATGCTATTCCTTCTCCTTCTTCTTCATGGGGATATTGTCCACACTCCTTTTGCCAGACCATATCTCTTGTAACATCCCAAATTTTCAATTTGGAATGTTTTACAATTACTAGTTAATCATCTATGCATTATGATTGAAATGAATGTGGCAATTATATTTCATTTTCTTTATTTGACTTCTTTTCAATTTGGCATTTGAGTTTACTCAATACCTGACAAAATACTTTGAAAAAAAGTATGAGAGGAGGTAACATGACACCCCAAAGGTCAGAAGAAAATAGTGCCAATTTATTTGAAAGTCAAATTTGGTTTCGTTTTGGAAGTTTTTATTTAGACTCTAAAGAAATGTTCACGCTTTAGGATTTATCTTTCTGATCATTTTGGTATATAATACCCTATATATATATTTTGCTCAGATCTAAAAAAAGAGAGAGGATTGTTAAGAAAAAAAGAAGGAAACACACGCACGCACCCAGGCTGGACGAGCCAGCCACCAGGCTGCTCGCTAGCCAGGCTGAGTGAGGCGCTCACCCGAGCCAGCCCAGCGCCGCTCGCCCCAGCGCATGCACGCACGCTCGCCTAATCTCTCTCCCTCGGTCAACGCCCTCTCTCCCTCTCGCACTTGACAGATGGGGCCCCAACCCCATCGTCCCCAACCTCCCGTTCGCACCGCTCGGGATAATCCCAGCACTTGCAGCATCCGCAACAGCCGACCGAAGCTCCAGGGATAATCCTTATCCCGCGACCCTAGCCTTCCTAGCTGCGCCTATAAAAGCCCCTCGACGTCCTCTCTCCATTCAGCCAACCCGCACCTCCTCTCACCGCTCATAGCCGACGCCATCGCCGTTCGCATCTCGTCGGAGCCGAGTTAGTTCACTGGAAACTGCGATGCCGGTGAGCCACCATGGCCTATTTTCTTCAAGGGAATCGGATCCCCATGACTATCCGCACCTCTTTGACATTCTCGTTGCCCCTAGGGATCACCGGAGATGCCGCCCTGATGACCTGCGTCGCCGGAGTTCACCGGAGCACAGGAGCTTCACCACCTCGCCCCGCTCCCTCTGGTCATCGCCGTTGACCTCCGTCACTGCCTTTCGTATGCCCTCACCAAGCTGCACCCGCTAGACGACCTTGCCCACGTCGGAGATCACCGGAGCTGCCGCCCCGCCGTCGCCGACTTCCTGCCCGAACGCCAACGCACGAGCGTCTTTGTAAGCGCCTATCCGTGATAGGCTAGCACGAGTTGAGTAGGTGGTGTGACCTCTTCCGGGATAGGCTAGCAGATGTAGGTGATGTAGGTGTACCGGCCTATCCGTGGGTTAGGGGAAATGCTATCGAAAGACTATGTCTCGATCTTCTGATCAAGGAGGTGGTCGAGTCTTGTGGGGAAAAGTGCACAACCTCTACAGAGTTAAAACCTAATCGATTAGCCGTGTCCCCGGTCATGGACAACTTGAGCTTTTAGTAGTGGAAATGTAGGGAGATCTCATCACTCTTAATTAATCAATTGGGTATAAAATTTTGGAATGATTGAGATGGGCATCATCTCAGACTTATGATATTTGTAGAAATAGAGCAATCAATTCTGATAGGGAAAAACTAGCTTTATGCAAAACTAAACTTAGAGCTTTCCACCAGCCAAATTGCATGTACTATGTAGGTTCATTACACTTTATGATGTGACTTGCAAGTACATTCCATGTACTAACCTACACGGCTGCAACTTATCATGTTGCAAATTTATCTGACGACGAATGAGGTGCGATAGGTCATTGTTCTACACTCAGCTTGCTCATGGAGTTGATGGACTCGTTGCACTTTTTGCTTCCGCATGTTTTTGTTTTACTTGGCCTTAGGCCACATTATTGTAATAAATACTCTCTGAGGATTCTCGATGTAATAAATGTGTGATTGAACTCTGTTGTAAATCCTCAAGTACTATGTGTGTTAGCATACCGATCCAGGGATGACACTTAAGCACAGAGACTCCGATCCCTTGAGATCGGGTCGCTACAAGATGGTATCAGAGCACACGTTGACTGTAGGACGCGACCCTAGAAAATGGAAAGCCATAGGATAAAAAAACCATATTTTTACAACAATTTTATACCCCTATTTTGGTCTCATACTTTTCCTTGCTTCACTACTAATTTCTCCTCTCTTTCGAACTGTAGATGTCGACCCCCATCGTTGAGTTTGCTCAGCCCGACGCAACCATGCCCTTTGGAAGACAGCTCATGGATATCGCAGGACATCTGCGCATTGCCCTGCCCAGCTTCACCGGTACCTTCACGACCACTCTACCTGAGGAGATGTGCTGGAAGATTGACGTCCACATTCCAGGGCGAACTTTTGGAAGTACCATTGAGTCGATCGACTTCTACATAGAAGTAAGATCATGGGGCATTGGCAAAGGGATAGCTGCGCTCTTTGCACTTGGGCGCATCCGCCAGGACTACCGCGTGGATCTCAGGAAGACTAACTATGTCTGGTACGCACGCCGTGACTCGGATGGAGATGTAGTGTGCACCAGGGAGGATGACACCATCACCTCACACATTGAGGACCTGGAGGAGCTCATCACCAGGATGAAGGAAGAGATGGATGACTACCTCATCAACACCCACAACCTGACTACCCGCAAGGTCGAGCTGGAAGAAGAGCTTCAGAACGCCCGCGCAGAGCATGAGGCGGAGCTCAATGCGCTACAGGATAAGCTCGACGACTTGAAGCTTCAGTTGGAGGAAGCTGAGGAAGAGCTTGATAACGGGGAGAATCTCCAAGAGGATCACTCTTACGGGGACTACATCAGTCAGGACAAAGACTATGAGGACGACGACGAGGAGATTTAGAGTGATGCCGCTGGAGCCGACATCAACATGATAGATCTCTCTTCCGATGAGGAGTAGATTTAGACCACCATGAGAGGATTAGGATATCGTATTCGTTTAGTATTTGATTTATTTATTTGTGGGACCGTGTCAAACCTTGTGACATGGCTCACCTTAGATTTGTTTCATGTGAACTCTTTGATTAAATTGAATTGGAGTGATTTGGATTTTTATTTGACACCATGTGCATATGGGTAGTGTTTTTCCCTTAGGCCTAATTCTATCTATACCTCATCTATGCTGACCCAGCAGATGTGACCAAGGCGCGACTCTTCCGGGAGTGGCTCAGGGAATGATATCCCACCCGCCTTGGAACAATTGCTTCAGACCCAGAACCAGATGATACAGTTGATGATGCAGAATATGGCCCAGAACAACAACAACAACCTGCCTCCACCTTCACCTTCACCTCCACCACAAATTGATAGCCTTACCCGTTTTCTGAGGCTGAATCCTCCAATCTTCACAAGTAGCCCGGAGCCGATTGTCGCAGATGACTAGCTTCGCAACATGGGTAGGAAGCTAGCCACAACAGGATGCATTGATTAGGAGAAGGTGAGGTTTGCCTCTCACCAACTGGATGGACCAGCAGCTTCGTGGTGGGAGAACTACACCGCCACGTACCCCATGGAGAATGTGACTTGGGCTCAGTTCTAGCAAGCGTTCCGCACTGCTCATGTTTCAGCAGGAGCTATGCCTCTCAAGAATAGGGAGTTCCGCAACTTACACCAGGGAAGTCGCTCAGTGTCTGAGTATGTTGATGACTTCAGCAAGTTGTCTCGTTACGCCCCAGGTGACATGGCAACCGATGCAGCCAAACAAGAGAAGTTTCTGGAGGGACTGGATGATGAGCTGGGAATTCAGTTGATGGTAGCGACTTTGGAAAACTATCAAGAGTTGGTAGACAAGCCGATCACTCTAGAGGGCAAGCATTAGCAGATGGAAAATCGCAAGAGGAAATATGGTCAAGGCAAGTTTTAGTCTGGAGCTCAGCAGAAGCCTCGCTCCGCCCCTTTCTCAGGATATACTGGTACAGGACACAGTAAGTTTGGAGGGCACAACCATCATAACCATGGTGGTCATTCTCAGCATGGAGGCAATGGACACAACCACAATGGCCATAAAAATGGCAATGGGAATGGAGGAAACGGCAATCACCATCACCCTACCCCTGCTACACCAATGAGGAAGGATCTGACTCACATCACCTGCTTCAAGTGCAAGAAGACGGGGCACTACTCCAATGAGTGTCCCGAGCTACAGAATGGGAATGGCAATGGAAGTTCTGGAGGCAAGAAGCCCAATCCTTTCACTAAGGGGCATGTGAATCATGTCAATGTGGAAGAAGTCTATGAACAACCGGATGCGGTGATTGGTAAGTTCTTGGTTAATTCATTTCCAACACTTATTCTATTTGACACTGGTGCATCGCATTCATTCATATCGAGGGGATTTGTGGATAAACATAAGTTGCCTACCGTAGCTCTTAAGTCACCTATTCTAGTGAGTTCCCCAGGAGCAGAGTCTATGACTAGTCAGGCATGTTTTTAGTTGCCTTTGAACATAGGGGGACATGTTTTTCCCACAGATATGATCGTACTTGAGCCACAAGGGTTGGATGTAATCCTAGGTATGGATTGGATGTCCAAGTACCGGGGAAGCATTGATTGTGCCAGTAGGTCAATTTTTCTCACCACTCTAGAGCAGAAGAGGATCAAGTATGTATCCAGGCTTAAGCTTAAGAAGACTCAAGTGAACTCTCTTATGGGAGT
The DNA here is from genome assembly GCA_022496015.1 of Hordeum marinum. NCBI lineage: Eukaryota > Viridiplantae > Streptophyta > Magnoliopsida > Poales > Poaceae > Hordeum > Hordeum marinum. The sequence continues at coordinate 244,979,917 of CM039673.1, forward strand.
TGTCCAGGAAGAAGTACCAGTGGTGAAGGATTATCCCGATGTATTTCCAGAGGAGTTACCCGGTATGCCACCCGATCGGGAGATTGAGTTTCTCATTGAGTTACTACCAGGCACCAAACCTATCTCCAAGAGGCCATACTGGATGCCCGCTAATGATCTAGCGGAAGTCAAGAAAAAGATTGAGGAGTTACTAGAGAAGGGGTATATTCGCCCGAGTTCTTCACCTTGGGGAGCCCCAGTACTCTTAGTGGGGAAGAAGGATGAAACCTTGAGGATGTGTGTGGATTATCACTCTTTAAATGAGGTGACCATCAAGAACAAGTATTGACTGCCGATGATCAATGACTTGTTCGACCAGCTAGAAGGAGCTAGTGTTTTCCCCAAGATTGACCTTCGATCGGGTTATCATCAGTTGAAGATTCGTGAGAAAGATATACCTAAGACAGCTTTTACCATGAGGTATGGGCTTTATGAGTATACAGTCATGTCGTTTGGTTGACTAATGCGCCTGCCTATTTTATGAGCATGATGAACAAGGTATTCATGGAGTACTTGGATAAGTTTGTGGTGGTATTAATTGATGATATATTGGTTTTCTCCAAGAATGAAGAGGAGCACGCAGAACATCTGCGCTTAGTTCTAGAGAAGCTTAGAGAACACCAACTTTATGCCAAGTTCAGCAAGTGTGAGTTTTGGTTGAAGGAAGTCGGATTTCTTGGACATGTTGTGTCAGGGGAAGGAATTGCCGTGGACCCTTCCAAGGTAGAAGCAGTCACCGAATGGAAGGCACTGACCTCAGTTAGCGAGATCCGCAGTTTCCTTGGACTTGCAGGATATTATCGGAGGTTCATTGAGAATTTCTCCAAGATTGCAAAGCCCATGACGGAGTTGTTGAACAAGGACACCAAGTATATTTGGACTAAGGAATGTGAAGCCAGTGTCCAGGAGTTGAAGAAATGTTTGGTTACCGCTCCAGTGCCAATTCTGCCGAACATACACAAGGATTTTCAGGTGTATTGCGACGCTTCATGCCAAGGACTTGGAGGCGTGCTTATGCAAGGGGGAAAGGTTGTAGCTTATGCTTCTTGCCAGCTTCGACCTCATGAGTTGAACTATGCCACGCATGATCCGGAGTTAGCAGCAGTGGTGCATGCACTCAAGACCTGGAGACATTTCCTTATCGGGAACCAATGTGATGTTTACACCGATCACAAGAGTTTGAAGTACATCTTCACACAGAAAGAGTTGAACCTTAGGCAAAGGATATGGTTGGAGCTCATCAAGGATTATGACATGAATTTGCATTATCATCCAGGAAAAGCCAACGTCGTGGCAGATGCGTTGAGCCGTAAGAGCTATGTCAACACTCTTGTCGCAGGAGGATTACCTCAGGAGTTATGTGATGAACTTAGAGATCTAGAGTTGGAATTAGTTCCAAGAGGCTATGTTGCCGCACTTGAAGTACAGTCCACCTTGTTGGGAAAGATCAGAGAAGCTCAGAAGTTGGAACAAGGTATTGTTGAGATAAAGGAGAGGATCATCAAAGGAAAGGCAAAAGGATTTCGTGAGGATGATCATGGAACCATATGGTTTGAGCAGTGTATTTGTGTGCCCAATGATCCAGAGATAAGGAAGTTGATACTTCAAGAGGCTCATGATTCGCCTTACTCGATACATCCGGGAAACACCAAGATGTATTTAGACTTGAAAGAAAGTTTTTGGTGGACCGGTATGAAGAGGGAAATTGCTGAGTATGTAGCAGTATGTGATGTATGTCAGAGGGTAAAGGCAGAGCATCAGAAACCAGCAGGTTTACTTCAGCCATTGCCGATACCTGACTAGAAATGGGATAAACTTGGCATGGATTTCATCACGGGATTACCCAGGACCCGCTCAGGTTATGATTCCATTTGGGTAATAGTTGATCGCTTGACCAAGGTTGCTCACTTCATTCCCGTGAAGACTACCTATACAAGTGCCAAGCTGGCGAAGATATATATGACCAGGATTGTATGTCTACATGGAGTTCCGAGGACCATTGTATCAGATAGAGGAACACAGTTTACTTCAAAGTTTTGGCATCAGCTACATGAAACTTTGGGTACCAGGCTGGAATTTAGTACAGCTTTCCATCCACAGACAGATGGGCAGACAGAGAGAGTAAATCAGATTCTGGAGGACATGTTGAGAGCTTGTGCGCTAGACTACGGGTCTAGTTGGGATGATGACTTACCTTATGTAGAGTTCTCATAGAACAACAGCTATCAAGCCAGTTTGCAGATGCCCCCTTTTGAGGCATTGTATGGGAGGAAGTGCAGAACACCGTTGATGTGGGATGGAGTTGGTGATCGCAAATTGTTTGGATCGGATTTGATTCGAGATTCTGAGGAGAAGGTCAAGTTGATCCGTGATAGACTCAAGATAGCTCAGTCTAGACAGAAGAGTTATGCCGATGCTAAATGCAAGGAAGTGATTTACGAAGTGGGAGATAGAGCATATCTGCGAGTGTCTCCACTTCGAGGTATTAAGAGGTTTGGAGTCAAAGGAAAGTTAGCACCACGATTCGTGGGGCCATACAGAGTTCTGGAACGCAAAGGGGAAGTTGCATACAAGTTGGAACTACCAGAGGGTTTGTCAGGAGTTCACGATGTGTTCCATGTTTCCCAACTGAAGAAGTGTCATGCAGAGATGGCAGATATTCCTTTGAGAGATACAGTGCCTCTAGAAGCAATTCAGTTGGATAACGATCTAACTTATGAGGAGAAGCCTGTTAAGATTCTTGAGACTGCCGAGAGGATCACTCGTACCAAGGTTATCAAGTTCTGCAAGGTTCAGTGGAGTCACCACACCGAGGAGGAAGCTACTTGGGAACGAGAGGAAGATCTCAAGCATGACCATCCACACCTTTTTGCTAGCCAACCCGAATCTCAAGGATGAGATTCATCTTAAGGGGGGTAGGTTTGTAACATCCCAAATTTTCAATTTGGAATGTTTTACAATTATTAGTTAATCATCTATGCATTATGATTGAAGTGAATGTGCCAATTATATTTCATTTTCTTTATTTGACTTCTTTTCAATTTGGCATTTGAGTTTACTCAATACCTGACAAAATACTTTGAAAAAAAGTACGAGAGGAGGTAACATGACACCCCAAAGGTCAGAAGAAAATAGTGCCAATTTATTTGAAAGTCAAATTTGGTTTCATTTTGGATTTCTTTAAATAATGTTTTTATAAATTTTTTATTTAGACTCTAGAAATGTTCACGCTTTAGGATTTATCATTCTGATCGTTTCGTATATAATACCCTATATATTTGCTCAGATCTAAAAAAAAGAGAGAGGATTGTTAAGAAAAAAAAGAAAGAAACACACGCACGCACCCAGGCTGGACGAGCCAGCCACCAGGCTGCTCGCTAGCCAGGCTGAGCGAGGCGCTCGCCCGAGCCAGCCCAGCGCCGCTCGCCCCAGCGCACGCACGCACGCTCGCCTAATCTCTTTCCCTCGGTCAACGCCCTCTCCCCCTCTCGCACCTGACAGATGGGGCCCCAACCCCATCGTCCCCAACCTCCTGCTCGCACCGCATGGGATAAACCCAGCGCTCACAGCGTCCGCAACAGCCGGCCAAAGCTCTAGGCATAATCCTTATCCCGCGACCCCAGCCCTCCTAGCTGCGCCTATAAAAGCCCCTCGACGTCCTCTCTCCATTCAGCCAACCCGCACCTCCTCTCGTCGCTCACAGCGGACGCCGTCGCCATTTGCTTCTCGCCGGAGCCTAGTTAGTTCACCGGAAAACTGCGACGCCGGTGAGCCACCATGGCCTATTTTCTTTAAGGGAATCGGATCCCCATGTCTATCCGCACCTCTTTGACATTCTCGTTGCCCCTAGGGATCACCGGAGACGCCGCCCCGACGACCTGCGTCGCCGGAGTTCACCGGAGCACAGGAGCTTCACCGCCTCGCCCTTCTCCCTTCGGTCATCGCCGTTGACTTCCGTCACCGCCTTTCGGACGCCCTCACCGAGCTGCACCCGCTAGACGACCTCGCCCATGCCGGAGATCGCTGGAGCTGCCGCCCCGTCGTCGCCGACTTCCTGCCCGAACGCCAACGCACGAGCGTCTCTGTCAGCGCCGCTCCTCTGTAGATTAGTTTAGATTTTTTTTTAGTTTTTTTATTTAGACCGAAGAGGTACCGGTTAACCGTGTTTTAATATAAATCGTGCGGTTTAATTAAACCGAACGTCGGTTTTTCTTTTTAGTTTTAGCCGAACCAGTGATTTGCCTAGTTTGCGAACATTCGTCGCATAGTAGCCGCAATGAACATAGCCAACCAATCAGAGTCGTTCACTTCGCGCTTTAGTTGTGAACGTCCAAACTTTAGAGTTTTCAGAAATTGTTCTATAGCAGTTTTTTTCCAGATTTTATTCTGAACTTCAAACACCCGTAACTTTTTAACTGTAGGTCGAAACGAGGTGAAACAAGCGGCTAAACTTTCGTCTCGAACAGCCCTAACCAGAAAACCCATAGTTGCAGATTTTTGCAAGTTCAAATTTGAAATGATTTCAGATTTGATTTTAAATTTCATTAGGCCATATTCAAACGGTATACCCGTTTGAAGTGGTTCGTTTTGCACCACGTCGCACGAACTAAATCCCTTGCCATGACATTTTGCCACTATATATTCTACACCATTATTTCTGTTCACCATAACTTTACTAGGATGCCTTGTAGGAACACAAGTGCACATCACAAATTTTTAACACTAGTCATACTTTGAAATTTTTCATGCTAATGACTTGTGTTGGATTTTTATTTGGCTTTTGCAAATATTTTGTTGCATGTCTTTGAATTGTATGAATGCATGTTTATGTGTGTTTTATTGACCTTGCGATAGATTGTCCGGAGTGCGAAGCAGAGTACTACCATTCGCTAGAACATCACTCCCAACACGAAGGCAAGTTACATTTTGATCATATCAGTTTTTACCTATGTTTTATTTTTGCACTTAGTCCTTTGATGTAGGAGTGCATGATAGGAGTTTATACTTGTTTTACTATCACCCAGTAGTTCATTTGAGGTAGGTCTGAACCGTACCACTTTGTCGCCATCGTGTTATGTTACAGTGCTTCGCCATAGTAGACGTGGATTGGGGAGTGTTATCACCTTGAGATGTGAGTGACAAAGTAGTAACTAGGACCAACTTTAATGAACTACCTGGGTGGAAACTGGTTTGTATGGTGGCGAAGTACAGTGGGAGCATTCATGGGAATCCATGGGAGTGCACTCTAGTGGTCCGTCCACCCAGGCTCAAAGGGATCAACCGTATTTTCATGTCTATAAGCTTTCGTGTGCAGCCGCAAGCCAATATGGGCTCTGGCTTAGTTGAGTAGGTGGTGTGACCTCTTCCGGGATAGGCTAGCAGATGTAGATGATGTAGGTGTACCGACCTATCTGTGGGTTAGGGGAAATGCTATCGAAAGACTATGTCTCGATCTTCCGATCAAGGAGGTGGTCGAGTCTTGTGGGGAAAAGTGCACAACCTCTGCAGAGTTAAAACCTAATCGATTAGCCGTGTCCCCGGTCATGGACAACTTGAGCTTTTAGTAGTGGAAATGTAGGGAGATCTCATCACTCTTAATTAATCAATTGGGTATAAATTTTTGGAATGATTGAGATGGGCATCATCTCAGACTTATGATATTTGTAGAAATAGAGCAATCAATTCTGATAGGGAAAAACTAGCTTTATGCAAAACTAAACTTAGAGCTTTCCACCAGCCAAATTGCATGTACTATGTAGGTTCATTACACTTTATGATGTGACTTGCCAGTACATTCCATGTACTGACCTACACGGCTGCAACTTATCATGTTGCAAATTTATCTAACGACAAATGAGGTGCGATAGGTCGTTGTTCTACACTCAGCTTGCTCGTGGAGTTGATGGACTCATTGCACTTTTTGCTTCCGCATGTTTTTGTTTTACTTGGCCTTAGGCCACATTATTGTAATAAATACTCTTTGAGGATTCTCAATGTAATAAATGTGTGATTGAACTCTGTTGTAAATCCTCAAGTACTGTGTGTGTCAGCATACCGATCCAGGGATGACACTTAAGCATAGAGACTCCGATCCCTTGAGATCGGGTCGCTACATCTCTCTATGGACTTTATCTGTAATACACTAGATGAAAGTATTAGTCCAAGGGACAATGTATGTTGTCATGAATTATCAAAACCACCAAGGGAGCACATTGTGCTTTTAATCTACCCCTTTTTGGTAATTGATGAAAACATACAATCAAAGCTTCAAATAAAGATATGCATGTATATATGAAGGCTTTGAGAGACACATGACTTAGACTTGCTCCCCCAAAAGGTGTGCAATCCCTTTAAAGGATAGTTTTCTTGAAATGCATGGACACATATATAGTAGAAGGGATATGATAAGTCATGTGTATCTTGGCAATATGCGTCAAATTTATATGAACGAGGTGTATCCTTAATCAAGACTTCATTCTTGCAAACAATATGTGCAAGAAGCAATAGATCAACTTGATCAAAGATATGATGCATATACTTACCTTGAGTTCTGAGCATTCTAGTAGTAGAGATATACTTGAGAAAACAATGTTAGGAAACACAAGTGTATTCTACCAATAAAAAGCAAAAGAACTCAAAAATACCAAGATATGGAGAACATATAGAAGATAGTATTCCTTAGAATTGATATGTCTCCAAGATCATTTAGAAGTTTCTCCCCTAGATATGAAATAGTGGGACATCCTCTCCCCTTGAATCTTAGCATGTAGATATTGGGATTGGATAGGGTGAGAAAATTCTAACATGTGAAAATCAATTGCAATAAATAGATCTTTCTTCAAAACATATATTTCTCCCCCTACTTTGGTATTCTCCCCTATGTATATAAGTGTAAACTTTTTATATTCTTTTCTCCCCCTAAATTATATCTCCCCCTTTGCATAAGCATGTATCTCCCTCTTTAGCTTTGATGCTTTCTATATTTCTCCCCCTTTGGCATTAATTGCCAAAAAGGCCAGATATAGAGTTAGATACATGTATCATAGATTAAGAAGGGATCCTTGAGAACAAGGTTCATAGAATGTAGGACTCATAGAATATGAAAATCATGAGAAAAATGAGGGAATCATGGAAAATAATTTCTCTCCCTTAGGATAAAAGGAAAATATGCAGAACTTCTCCTCCTTTGAGTTAAGGATCCTTGAATGTATTTCTACCCCTTTAATTTTTTTATTAATGAGGGATCATCGAAGGATTGATAAATCACAGAAGGAACACAAGGAATTACAGAAACAACTATAGACTGGAATAAAATAGAAAGTCGCTGGCTTCAAGGCAAAATTGTCGGTGGTACCGATATGGTGTTGTGTAGCTTATCTGCAGAGTCGGTAGAACCGAGTCCTTTGGATCGAAGGCGTCAAGGCAATAAACAGAAACTTGGATGAGTTTCCAAATTTGCTGAATTTCCATACTTGGCAAAAGTAAAAATTTGAACAAAGACAAAGTTGTAAATAAAAATCAACGAGTGAAGAAAAACAAATGATTTGTACCAATTGCGGATAATTTACAGAGAGATGTAATGACCCATAAGTATAGGGGATCTATCGTAGTCCTTTCAATAAGTAAGAGTGTCGAACCCAATGAGGAGTAGAAGGAAATGACAAGCGGTTTTCAATAAGGTATTCTCTGCAAGCACTGAAATTATCGGTGACAGATAGTTTTGTGATAAGATAATTTTTAACGGGCAACAAGTAACAAGTGTAGAAAAGGTTCAGCAAGGTATCACAATCCTTTTTGTACCAAAGGACAAGCCTGCACAAACTCTTATATAAAGCAAAGCGCCCCCGAGGACACATGGTAATTTCCGTCAAGCTAATTTTCATCATGCTCATTTGATTCACGTTCGTTACTTTGATAATTTGATATATGCGTGGACCGGTGCTTGGGTGCTGACCTTACTTGGAAAAACCTCCCACTTATGATTAACCTCTCTCACAAGAATCCACAACTACGAAAGAAGAATTAAGATAAATCTAACCAAAGCATGAAACATATGGATCCAAATCAGCCCCTTACGAAGCAACACATAAACTAGGGTTTAAGCTTCTGTCACTCTAGCAACTTATCATCTACTTATTACTTCCCAATGCCTTCCCCTAGGCCCAAATAATGGTGAAGTGTTATGTAGTCGACATTCACATAACACCATTAGAGGAGAGATGATAACCCACAAGTATAGGGGATTGCAACAGGTTTCGAGGGTAGAGTATTCAACCCAAATTTATTGATTCGACACAAGGGGAGCCAATGAATATTCTCGAGTATTCGTAGCTGAGTTGTAAATTCATCCACACCTGAAAGACTTAATATCTTCAGCAAAGTAGTATGGAAGTAATGCTAAAGATATCAAAAGTAACAGTAGCAGTTTTATAGTGATTGTAACAGTAGCAGCGGAGAAGTAACTTAGCAAGGATCAATATGTGGAAAGCTTGTAGGCAATGGATTGGTGATGGATAATTATGTCAGATAGCATTCATCACGCAATAGTTATAACATAGGGTGACACAAAACTATCTCCAATTCATCAATGTAATGTAGGCATGTATTCCTTATATAGTCATACGTGCTTATGGAAAAGAACTTGCATGGCATCTTTTGTCCTTCCCTCCCGTGGTAGCGGGGTCCTAATGGAAACTAAGGGATATTAAGGCCTCCTTTTAATAGAGAACTGTACCAAAGCATTACCACTTAGTGAATACATGAACTCCTCAAACTACGGTAATCAACAGAAAGAATCCCAGTTATTATCACCTGGGGGATGCAGATCATAACTCGTAATAGGTCTCTATAACTTGCAAGATAGGATCAAGAACACATATATATTCATGAAAACTTAATAGGTTCAGATCTGAAATCATGGCACTCGGTCCCTAGTGACAAGCATTAAGCATAGCAAAGTCATAGCAACATCAATCTCAAAACATAGTGGATACTAGGGATCAAATCCTAACAAAACTAACTCGATTACATGATAAATCTCATCCAACCCATCACCGTCCAACAAGCGTATGATGGGATTACTCACGAACGGCGAAGAGCATCATGGAATTGGTGATGAACGATGGTTGGTGATGACGACGGCGTCGATTTACCCTCTCCGGAGCACAAAACGAACTCCAGTTCTGGTCTCCTGAGGAAGAACAGGAGGTGGCGGCGGCTCCGTATCATGAAACGCAATGAACTGTTCTCTCTATTTTTTTCTTCGCGAACAGGGTTATATGGAGTTGGAGAGGAGGTTGGAGGAGCCACGAGGGCCCCACAAGCCTTCTAGGCGTGGCCAGGGGGTGGCCGTGCCTAGCAGGCTTGTGGCCTACACGTGGCCCCCTCTGGTTGATTCTTGCGCCAATATTTTTTATTAAATCCAAAAATATTCTCCGTAAATTTTCAAGACGATCCGAGAACTTTTATTTCTGCACAAAAATAACACTAAGGCAATTCTGTTGGAAACAACGCCAGTCCGGGTTAGTTCCATTCAAATCATGCAAATTAGAGTCCAAAACAAGGGCAAAAGAGTTTGGAAAAGTGGATACGATGGAGACGTATCAACTCCCCGAAGCTTAACCCATTGCTTGTCCTCAAGCAATTAAGTTGATGAACTGAAAGTGATAAAGAAAAACATTTACAAACTCTGTTTGATCTTGTTGTTGTAAATACGTCCAACTGATGTTCAGATTTTCAACAAAGATCATGGACTAACCACGCTCACAATAACATTTAGGTCTCACATTTACTCATATCAATGACATAATCAACTAGCAAGGAATAATAATAACTCTCAAATGACAACAGATTTTCAAAACAATCATGATGTAATATGACAAAATGGTATCTCGCTAGCCTTTTCTGAGACCGAAAAACATAAATGCAGAGCACCTCTAAAGAACAAGGACTGACTAGACATTGTAATTCACTGTGAAAGAGATCCAGTCATGCTCACACTCTATATCAATTAATAGCAAAGCATACAAATGACGGTGGTGCTCTCTAAGTGGTTCCTTTTATAAGAGGATGATGACTCAACAATAAAGTAAATGGAAGGGCCCTTCGCAGAGGGAAGCATTGATTTGCAAAGGTGCGAGAGCTCTAGTTTTTAAATCAGAGATAAGTAATGATTTTTGAGAGGCATGCTTTCATTGCTCACATAACAACCAAGAGGTTTTTAATATCTTCCATGCTAGATACATTATAGCTGGTTCCCAAACAGAATGATAAAGTTTTTACTCCCCCTCCACCAATCAGTCACACTCCACGGCGAGCCGAATCCATGGGTACCGTCCATACAAACACAATCCTAAGGGATTTTTGTTTAACTATGTTTTTCTTTTATTTTGAGCATGGAACTTGGCATCCCGATTACCAGCCACTTTCTCGTGAATGATAGTGAATCAACACATATCGTGAGAATATCCCACCTAGCATGGAAGATACTAACAACCCCCAGTCACCACATGAGCGATTTGGGCATACAAAACAAAATGTTTATTTGAAGGTTTAGAGTTTGGCACATGCAAATTTACTTGGAACGACATGTAAATACCACATATAGGTAGGTATGGTGGAGTCATATGGAACAACTTTGGGTTTGAGGGGTTGGATGCACAAGCAGTATTCCCGCTTAGTACAAGTGAGGGCTAGCAAAAGACTGGGGAGCGACCAACTAGAGAGCGACACAGTCATCAACATGCTTTGAGATTAACCAACATTGAATGCAAGCATGAGTAGGATATAAATCACTATGAACATAAATATCGTGGATGCTATGTTGATTTTGTTTCAACTACATGCATGAACATGTGCCAAGTCGAGCCACTTGAATCGTTCAGAGGAGGATACCATCCCATCGTACTACATCACAACCATCTAAATATGCATGTTGGTACCCAAAACAAACCATTATCCACTCTTAGCTAATTAAGCATGGCATGAGTAAGTATAATCTCTAATTGTCATTGCAAATATGTTTCACCCATGATGAACTGAATTTGGAACGATGAGCTAATCATATTTACAAAAGCAAGATGGGGCGAGTTCATACCAGCTTTTCTCCAGCTCAATCTTTTCATCAAATATCGTCATTATTGCCTTTCACTTGCATGACCGAATGGTGTGGATAATAATAAGAGTGCACGTGCATTGGACTAAGTTGGAATCTGCAAACAATAACTCAAAGGAGAAGACAAGGTAACATGGGCTCTCTAAAAGGTAAACAATAATACATATGAGAGCCACTCAACATTTTCATTATGGTCTTCTCCGTACGACCCAAAGAAAGAAAAATCAAAACAAGAACGAGAAAACTATTTACACGGAAAATCTCCCAACAAGCAAAAGAAGAACGAAAAATCTTTTTGGGTTTTATTTTTAGTGCTACAACTAAGCAGCTAGAAAATAAAGATAGAACTATTCTATTGTATTTTTCTCAAAGTTAAATAAACACACAAGAAGAAAGCGAAACGAGGAAATAAACTACCATAATAGTACAATGAATGAGTATGAACACCGACTGCTTAAGAGTAAGTGTGTGAACATGAATGTAAAGTCGGTGAGAAATACATACTCCCCCAAGCTTAGGCTTTTGGCCTAAGTTGGTGTATGGTCATGGCTGGCCCTGATAATATCTGTAGTCATAGTTGGGGTTTTACCAGGCTGCGACGACTACCGCCTGAACGACTGCATCGTGAAGACGAGCTGATTCCATGCTCCTCTCGTACTTGTCTACCAACTCTCTGGTTATAATGTATCTCCGTTTTTCCTGAAAGTTAAAGAAGGCAGGAGCTGGAAGGGTAACATGGACAACACGCCATTTGTCAAAAATTAGTCGGTACTAGAAAGATTGTTCATTCCTTTTGAGAAACTGGAAATGTACCAAAGTCTCATAATCAAGAAAAGCAGGTGGTAACTCAATGTCATTTCCGCGTATGGGTACCCCAAGATAATTGGCTAAACAAGTGGCATAAATCCCACGAAAGAAATCTCCATCCTTAGCATTATTATGCAACCTTCTAGCAATAATGGCTCCTAAGTTATATTGCCTTTCGCCCATTACTTCACTCTTAAGAATACTAAGATAGGCCGCACAAAAGTGGCTATGCTCAGTTTTACCGTTAATACATATACCTACGAATAGAGCAAAATAATGTATGGTAGGAAAGTGAATGCTTCCCATGCTAGCAACAAAATCATTATATAATGTTTTGTGCGGATCACTATAGCTGCCACATTGTGGAATTTTGCAAGCATGATTAAAATCCTCTATGTCCAAAGTATATGATTTGTCATAAAGGTCAAATAGAACGGAAGGTTTATTATGATTGAGCAAAAATTCAAATCTCCACACGAAAGAATCCGTGAGTTGATAGTATTGCTTGCATTTGTCTGACACGAATTCCTCAAGGCCGGTATTTCTTGTGTACGTGTAAAATTCTTCCTTGAAACTGACATCACTCATGAATTGATCTGATGGCCTTCCCAATGTCGTACTTGTGTGCTTCCCTCGGTGGTTCAAGGTTGGGCTCACGTATCGCAAGTCTCGGGGCCTTCTTGCTCGATGAACCCCCTTGAAACACCTTCCTCAACATTTTTTTATTTTTCTGAAAAATTCTGAAATTTTTAGTGACCCAAAATAAAGGTGAAAAAAACTCAACAAAACTCATAGCAACTACTCTTTCATGTGCTTAGAGGCTATATCATGCATCAAAACTACTTGGGACCATACAATTTGACATGCAAGCTCAAGAACAAGGTCACCACAGCAGCAAAAATTTGCAATATATAAAGCACTAAAACAAAAACTAATTAGACCATTGGAGGAGTCACATACAAAAGAGCAATTCCCCGAAATAGTTTTGCGAATGAAGCTTTGAACAAGGAGATCGAAAATGGCAGAAAAATGAGCTAGAACACGGGTTTGAGCAATGATGGGATTTTTTTCTGAAGGAAGATGAAGTGGATGGGTGCTGGAATAAGTTAAGGGGTGCCACATGGGACCCACAAGCCTACTAGGCACGGCCAGGGGGTGGTCGCGCCTTGTGGGCTTGTGGCCCACTGGTGCAGCCCCCTATAGTGTGCTCAGTGCGAGAAATTTTTAAATGTTCCAGAAAATATCATACTCCATTTCAGGGCATTTCAAGAACTTTTTCTTCCAGGTCACTTTTTATTGCACGGGAAACTCAGAAAACAGGAAAACATGGCATTCTTACCTAATTTAATCTAACTAGCATAAAGTAAAAGCTGGGTACAGAAAGTTATTCTTTCTAAATTCATCCTTCTCATGCTCATCAAAAGGAATCCATCAATAAGGTTGATCAAGTCTTATTAACAAACTTTTTCGAATAACATGAAACCGAAGAATTTTGGAATAACACTAAGTTACCTCAATGGGGATTTACATATCCCCAACAATTAGTATATCATATTTCTTTTTGACAGTAGGAAGAGGGAATTCAAAGTCTCAAATAATAATTGTTGGAATTTTTTCAATGGAGTTGATACTATGAACTTGAGGTTGTTTCTTCGGAAAGTGTACCGTATGCTCACTACCATTAATATGAAAAGTGACATTGCCCTTGTTGCAATCAATAACAACGCCTATAGTATTCAAAAAGGGTCTACCAAGGATGGTCTACATACTATCGTCCTCGGGGATATCAAGAAAAACAAAGTTCGTTAAGATAGTAGCATTTGCAACTACGACAAGTACATCCTCACAAATACCGATAGGTAGAGCAGTTGATTTATCAGCCATTTGCAAAGATATTTCAATAGGCGTCAACTTATTCAAATCAAGTCTATGATATAAAGAGAAAGGCATAACACTAACACTAGCTCCCAAATCACATAAAGCAGTTTTAACATAATTCCCCTTAATAGAGCATGGTAAAGTTGGTATTCCAGGATCTCCTAATTTCTTTGGTACTCCACCATTAAAAGTATAATTAGCAAGCATGGTGGAAATTTTAGCATCCGGTATCTTCCTTTTATTAGTCACAATATATTTCATATACTTAGCATAAGGAGACATTTTCAGAATATCAGTCAAGCGCATAGGTAAAAAGACAGGTCTAAGCATTTCAACAAAGCGCTCAAAATCCTCATCATCCTTTTTCTTGGATGGTTTAGGAGGAAAGGGCATAGGTTTCTTAACCCATGGTTCTCTTTCTTTACCATGCTTCCTGGCAATAAAATCTCTTTTGTCATATCTTTTATTCTTAGGATGTGGGTTATCAAGATCAACAGCAGGTTCAATCTCCACATCATTGTCATTACTAGGTTGAGTCTCAGTATCTCTTTCTTTACTATGCTTCCTAGCATGAACATCATCATTAATATTATCTATAGGCTCATGTTCATCACCAGATTGTGTCTCAACATCAGAAACAGAAATATCATTTGGGTTTTCAGGTGTAGCAATAACAGGTTCACTAGCAACATGCAAAGTTCTATCATCATGCTTATTCCTCTTATTACTGGAGCGACTAGGTACATCAGTATTACCCCTTTGAGAATCTTGTTCAATTCTCTTAGGGTGGCCCTCATGATACAAAGGTTCCTGAGTCATTCTTCCACCTCTAGTCAAAACTTTAACAGAATGATCATTGTTCTTACTATTCATCTCATTAAGCAAATCATTTTGTGCTTTAAGTACTAGTTCTACTTGAGTAGTTACCATGGAAGCATGTTTAATAACCAGTTTAAGATAACTGATAGTTCTACTCATATAATCACCTAAGCGATCAGGCATGAAAGCATTATGTTTCAATTGTCTACTAACATAAGCATTAAAACTTTCTTGCTTAACAACAAAATTATCAAATTCATCCAAGCATTGGCTAGCAGACTTATTATAAGGAATATCGCTTTCATCAAATCTACGAAGATAATTTACCTCTACTACCTGTGTTGGGTTATCATGAACATGTATTTCTTCAATAGATGGTAGATCCTTAACATCTTCAGCTTTAATACCCTTCTCTTTCATAGATTTCTTCGCCTCTTGCACATCTTCGGAACTGAGAAATAGAATACCTCTTTTCTTCGGAGTTGGCTTCGGAGGTGGTTCGGGAACAGTCCACTCATTATCATTGCTCAATATATTATACAATAGTATTTTGTCTTGTTCAACAGTTTGTTTCCTGAAAACACAACCAGCACAACTATCTAGGTGGTCCCTAGAAGCATCGGTTAGTCCATCATAAAATATATCAAGTATTTCATTTTTCTTGAGAGGATGATCAGGCAAAGAATTAAGTAATGGGAGAAGCCTCCCCCAAGCTCGTGGGAGACTCTCTTCTTCAATTTGCAGAAAGTTAAATATTTCCTACAAGGCAGCTTGTTTCTTATGGGTAGGAAAATATTTTTCAGAGAAGTGATAAATCATATCCTGGGGGCTACGCACACAACCAGGAGCAAGAGAATTATACCATATCTTAGCATCACCCTTTAATGAGAAAGGAAACAACTTAGGAATATAATAGTAACGAATTTTTTCCTCATGAGTGAATAGGGTGGCTATATCATTCAGTTTAGTAAGATGCGCCACAACAGTTTCAGATTCATAACCATGGAAAGGATCAGATTCAACCAAGGTAATTAACACAGGATCAATAGAGAATTCATAATCCTTATCAGTAACAAAGATAGGTGAAGTCGTAAACTTAGGATCATATTTCATTCTAGCATTCAAAGATTTTTCTTTCCACTTGCATAGTAGCTTCTTAAGATTATCCCTATCATTACAAGCAAGAAAGTCCCTAGCTACCTCTGCTTCCATAACATAACCCTCAGGAATATCAGACAATTCATATCTAGGAGAGCTAGGTCTAGCAGGTGTCTCAAAGTGTCTAGTTTCAATAATTTCATCAATTTCAGAAGTATCATAATTTTCAACATTGGCTCTAGCAATTTGTTCATCAAGAAATCCACCTAGTGGCACAGTATTACCAAGCAAAGTATTATCATAAGTATCATGCATAGCGTAAGTCGCATCATCAATTACTTATGACATATCAGAATTACTAGCAGGTGGTGGTGTCGCAAGCTTACTCATAGCAGAAGGTGAATCAAGTGCAGAGCTAGATGGCAGTTCCTTACCTCCCCTCGTAGTAGAGGGATAGATCTTGGTTTTTGGATCTTTCAGATTATTCATAGTGATCAACAGATATAATCCCAAGTGACTCAGAGAATAGAGCTATGCTCCCCGGCAACGGCGCCAGAAAAAGATCTTGATAACCCACAAGTATAGGGGATCGCAACAATTTTCGAGGGTAGAGTATTCAACCCAAATTTATTGATTCGACACAAGGGGAGCCACAGAATATTCTCGAGTATTCGCAGCTGAGTTGTTAATTCAACCACACCTGAAAGACTTAATATCTGGAGCAAAGTATTCAGTAGCAAAGTAATATGGAAGTAATGGTAATGGTAGCAAAAGTAATAGTAGCAGTTTTATAGTGAGTGTAACAGTAGCAAAGGAGAAGTAGCTTAGCGAGGATTAACATGTGGAAAGATCATAGGCAATGGATCGGTGATGGATAATTTTGTCGGATAGCATTCATCATGCAACAGTTATAACATAGGGTGACACAGAACTAGCTCCAATTCATCAATGTAATGTAGGCACGTATTCCATATATAGTCATACGTGCTTATGGAAAAGAACTTGCATAACATCTTTTGTCCTGCCCTCACGTGGTAGCAGGGCCCTAATGGAAACTAAGGGATATAAAGGCCTCCTTTTAATAGTGGTCCTGACCAAAGCATTAGCACTTAGTGAATACATGAACTCCTCAAACTACGGTAATCACCGGAAAGAATCCCAATTATTGTCACCCTGGTGGATGCGGATCATAACTGGTAATAGGTGTCTACAACTTGCAAGATAGTATCAACAACACATATATATTCATGAAAACATAATAGGTTCAGATCTGAAATCATGGCAATCGGGCCCTAGTGACAAGCATTAATCATGGCAAAGTCATAGCAACATCAATCTCAGAACATCGTGGATACTAGGGATCAAATCCTAACAAACCTAACTCGATTACATGATAAATCTCATCCAACACATCACTGTCCAGCAAGCCTACGATGGGATTACTCACGAACTGCGGAGAGCATCATGGAATTGGTGATGAAGGATGGTTGGTGATGGCGATGGCGTTGATTTCCCCTCTCTGGAGCCCAAAACAGACTCCAGATCTGGTCTCCCGAGGAAGAACAGGAGGTGGCGGTGGCTCCGCATCGTGAAGCACGATAACTCTTCTCTCTAATTTTTTTCTCCGCAAATAGGGTTATATGGAGCTAGAGAGGAGGTCAGAGGATCCACGAGGGACCCATAAGCCTACTAGGCGTGGCTAGGGGGTGGACGCGCCTAGCAGGCTTGTGGCCTGCAGGTGGCCGCCCTCTGGTTGATTCTTGCGCCAGTATTTTTTATTAAATCCAAAAATATTCTCTGTAAATTTTCAGGACAATCGAGAACATTTATTTCCACACAAAAATAACACCAAGGAAATTCTACTGAAAACAACGTCAGTCCGGGTAAGTTCCATTCAAATTATGCAAATTAGAGTCCAAAACCAGGGCAAAAGAGTTTGGACAAGTGGATACGATGGAGACGTATCAAGAGACAACATACATCTCATCAAAAATATCGAACGAATACCAAATTTACATGATTACTTATAAAGAGACGTATCCCATGTCCATACGAACAAACGTAACTACTCACAAAGCATGTTCATGTTCATAATCAAAGGGGTATTAATTAATATAAAGGATCTAAACATATGATCTTCCATCAAGTAAACCAACTAGCATCAACTACAAGGAGTAATAAACACTACTAGCAACCCATAGGTACCAATCTGAGGTTTGAGAAAAAAATCGGATAGAAGAGATGAACTAGGGTCTGGAGAGGAGATGGTGCTGGTGAAGATGTTGATGGAGATTGACCCTCTCTCGATGAGAGGAGCATTGATGATGATGATGGCTTCGATTTCCCTCTCCGGGATGGAAGTTTCCCCGGCAGAGTAGCTTTGCCAGAGCTCTAGATTGCTTCTATCCAAGTTCCACCTCGATACGGCGGCACTTCATCCGGAAAGCTTCCTTATGATTTTTCCATGTCAAAACCCTCAATATAGGAGAAGATGGGCATCGGGGGCCTGCTAGGTGGGTCAGAAGCCCTCAAGACGCGCCTGGCAGGCTTGTCACCTCCTGGTGGCCCCCCTCTAGTATTTGTTTCGCCCAATATTTTTTTATGTATTCCAAAATAATTCTGCTTAACTTTTCAGGACTGTTGGAGTTGTGCAGAATAGGTCTCCCAGATTTGCTCCTTTTCCAGTCTAGAATTCTAGCTGGCGGCATTCTCCCTCTTCATGTAAACCTTGTAAAATATGAGATAAAAGGCATAAGTATTGTACCATAACGTGTAATAACAACCCATAAAGCAATAAATATAAATATAAAATCATGATGCAAAATGGACGTATCAACTCCCCCAAGCTTCGACCTCTCTTGTCCTCAAGCGAAAGCTGAGATCGATAAATGTGTCCACAAGTTTAGAGATAGAGGTGTCGATAAAATAAAATGCGGACATGAGGGCATCATGATCATCTCTAGAACAACAATACTTATTGGTACATGATTTCTTATGCTAAAGTAACAATTCATTCACAAGATAAAGTATGAACCAAGAACTCCATTGACAACCAACAAACTATGCTCTCAGTCATTGAAGCAATTAGTAATTTATCATAACATCGGAAAGAGTCAATATAAGAGCTTGTAAAGCAAATCCACATACTCAATCATATTTTAGTCTTCCATAATTGCTAACACTGATGCGTTACCCATGAGATCAAAGCTTCAATCGGACACAGAGAAAGATAATGGCTTACAGTTTTGCCTCCCAACTATTCACCTCAAGGGTGATGTCAACAATAATAACTCATGATGACCCATATCCGAGTGGATATATGCGTCTAGATCATTCTCCAACACATAATGCTTGCCAAGAGAAAAAGACAAAATATAGGAAGTGGTGAAGACCACCATGACTCTTGCATAAAGGTAAGTACTAAAAAGGTAAAAGTAAAAGATAGGCCCTTCACAAAGGGAAGCAGATGTTGTCATGCGCTTTTTGTTTTTGGATGCGCAAACCCTTAATGCAAAGCAATGCAACGTTGTATTGCCCTTTGTGATAAAAACCTTTATTATGCGGTCCATCGCTTTTATTTCTTTGCCATCACAAATTCGTACAATGCTTATTTCCCTTACAATAAAGATCAAACATATTTCGGAGCAATTCTTATTGCTTTATGCACCGATGACAACTTACTTGAAGGATCTTATTCAATCCATAGGTAGGTATGGTGGACTCTCATAGCAAAACTGGGTTGAGGGTATTTGGATGCAAAAGTAGTATCTCTACTTGGTGCGGAAGTTTTGGCTAATATTAGGTGGAAGAAAGCACTACATGTTGAAGGATCTATAACCATATAACTTCTATTTAGAAGTGAGCAGACATACCCCATTATGCTGTCTTCCTTGTCCAACATGTGCTTCTTAGCATATAATATTTTAATGACTGCTCACAATCATAAAAGATGTCAAAGATAACATATTTATATGTGAATCTCTCTTTCTTTATCACTTCCTTTTTAATTGCAATAATGACCAATTGCTATGTTTGTCAACTCCTAACAAATTTCAACTGACATACTTCTTATATGTAAATTTATCACTCCCCATAAGATCAATATATACTCTTGCTTTTACTCTATTCTTCTTTTATTTCTTAATTATTTATCAAGATCATAGGAAACAAGCAAAGCCCTCTCGTCAAAACTACCTCTTATTATATAACTCTCGGACTTGCTTACATAAGGGGGACAAAAAGCAAAAACTCAAAGATAGATCATACTAAAATTTAATTCTACTAGATCAAGACAAAATCAAAAGGGTCGAAACTAAGAAAAAAAGAAAAGTAAAAGGGTGTGATGGTGATACGATACCGGGACACCTCCCCAAGCTTGGCAAAAGCCAAGGGGAGTGCCCATACCCATGTGTTTAGATGTCCTTCTTCGAAGGTGATGGTGCAATATTCTTGGTGATGATACCCCTCAGAATGCGACTCTCCTCCTCAAGCTTGTTATTTTGCTGCCTGAGGTCCATTATTTTCTTGTGAAGTTTTCCAGTAATAGTTAAAGATCCCTTCACCCATGGATGTTTCATTGTTGTGGGTGAAAAGACAACACTCCTTTTCATGTTTTCATAAGTAAGGAATTTAGCATTGGGAGGAATGATCGAATTCGGGATTGCTGAGCTCTGAAGTTCCTCCAACATGGCTCTAGGTTGTGGATAAGAGTTAATTTCTTGGTCTTCCTCCATGGGATCCACCCTTTTCTAGTCGGCCTCCATATCCTCCTCCGTGGTTCGCCCAAAGTGATTAGCTTCAATTGATGCTCCGGGCTCCTGTGTCGGGTGAGAAACATGACTCTCCCCGGTCAACTCTTGCAAAGACATCTTGCTCTAAATCTGCTGCAGAAATAACTCAAAATGATAACAAGAGGTATTGTCGTGATACGAAAGTCCAAACGTCCAGGAGATTATACAATGATTTTTTGCTGAACCAAAGGAGTGTACCACAAGAAAACAGAGTCTGGAGGGCGCACGAGGTGGTGGCAAGCCACCTAGGCGCATCCAGGGGGTGGCCACATTGGCAGGCTTGTCACCTCCTCGTGTGTCTTTCAGTATACTTTTAATTTTCCTAATTTATTAAATATTCCAAAACTGAGAAAAATTGCTATTGGGATACTTACTGTACCACATACCTATTCCTTTTCGGTGTCTGAAACATTCCGGTAGGTCTCCCTAAGATACTCCTCCGGAGTTATGGTATTAGTAATATTGGTTTCAACATATATGGGAATACCTGATATATAATGTTTGCTTCTTTTCCCATTTACCACCTTTGGATTTGTGCCTTCGACGTTGTTAATCTTGATGGCACCAGAACGATATACTTCCTCGAAAATGTAAGGCCCTTCCCATTTGGAGAGAAGTTTTCCTGCAAAAAATCTTAAACGAGAATTGTATAGCAAGACATGGTCACCTACATTGAATTCAGGCTTTTGTATCCTTTTATCGTGCTATCTCTTAACTTTCTCCTTAAACAACTTGGCATTCTCATAGGACTGGGTTGTCCATTCATCAAGTGATCTAATGTCAAATAACCTCTTCTCACCAAAAAGTTTGAAATCATAGTTGAGCTCTTTGATTGCCCAATAAGCTTTATGCTCTAGTTCTAGAGGTAGGTGACATGCTTTACCATAAACCATTTTATACGGAGACATGCCCATAGGGTTCTTATAAGCAGTTCTAGAATCCCATAATGCATCATCAAGTTTCTTAGACCAATTCTTTCTAGACCTATTTACAGCCTTTTGCAATATCAAATTAATTTCTCTATTAGTCAATTCCACTTGACCACTAGACTGAGGATGGTAAGGAGATGCAGTTCTATGATTAACATCATACTTAGCAAGCAATTTACGGAAAGCACCATGAATAAAATGTGAACCACCATCAGTCATTAGATATCTAGGGACTCCAAATCTAGGGAAAATAACTTCTTTCAGCATCTTAATAGAGGTGTTATGATCAACACTACTAGTTGGAATAGCTTCTACCCACTTAGTAACATAATCACCAACAACTAGAATATGAGTATACCCGTTGGATGTTGGAAAAGGTCCCATATAATCAAAATCCCAAACATCAAATGGTTCAATAACAAGAGAGTAATTCATAGGCATTTCCCGATGTCTAGTAATATTGTCAATCCTTTGACATTCGTCACATGACAAGACAAACTTACGAGCATCCTTGAAGAGAGTAGGCCAGTAAAACCCATATTGTAATACCTTATGCGCAGTTTCATCTCTAGCGTAGTGTCCTCCGTAGGCCTCAGAATGACACTTCTGTAGGATCTGTTCTTGTTCATGCTTAGGTACACAACATCTAACAACACCATCTACTCCTTCTTTATAAAGGTGTGGGTCATCCCAAAAGTAATTTCTTAAATCATAGAATAACTTTTTCTTTTGTTGGTATGTGAAACTAGGCGGTATAAATTTAGCAACAATGTTATTAGCATAATCAACATACCAAGGAGCATTACATGAAGCATTTATGACAACTAATTGTTCATCAGGGAAGCTATCATCGATAGTGTTGCGGGGAAGAACACCTATGGGATCACGGGGACCCCTTTGGGTTTGGCAGGGGGAAGGATCGCACAAAGAGCCGGTCTGATGAGCAGCACGCTGGGATCTTTACCCAGGTTCGGGCCGCACGGAGCAGCGCGAAGTGGTCTCCTCTTCCCCTCGTGGCCCAGCTAGCGCACCGAAGCCGACCTACCCCGCAGCAAAACGGCCACCTGCCCCGTCGTCCTCCTCCGTAAGGTGCACGTGAGAGAGAGAGAGAGCAGAGAGTGCAGAGAGAGAGAGAGCGCGTCGACTCCATGAGAGGAGCTCACGGACGTCGAGGCGACCCCCTATTTAAGCGCGTGGATCCCTAAGGTTCATTCTTTCCCTCGCTGCTACCGCTCCTCCATTCTTCTCCTCCTCCTTCCCCCTCCTCTCTTCTGCCAGGTAAGATTTCAAAGAGGTGAGGTTTAGAGAGGTCGCCAGTCCTCGTCGTCGTCCTCACGTCTCCGGTGGTCCTCCTCCACGCCCGACATATTGTGGCGGCCGCGGACCGTCCCTGCATCCCGTTCCCGGCGCTAGGGTGCCGTGGGAAGGTCTTCACCATCTTATTCTTCCTCGCTGGTGCCACGGTCCTGAAGCTCGCCGTCGTTCTTCTTCCTCTTCGTCGCCGTCGCGTCGTCGTCCTTCTTCCTCCTCTTCATCGCACTCCAAGCCGTCGTCGTCCCCCTCTTGGTGAGCTGTTGCGTCCCCTCCTGTTGCCGTATGCGTTGCTCGCCGTCATCGTAGTGCGCTGTTGCTGTCGTTCTGCCCAAGGCATGACCTTGAGGCCCGTTGCCTTCGTCCCCTCGTTGCGAGACGAGCAGGGGATGGATTCCATGTAGAGTCTGCAGCTCCCGCAGCAGGTCCGCCTCGCCGGAGAGCCCCCTTCGTCGCTGGAATCATCGCCACCGTTTCCTCTATCGCCGCAGTCAAGTGAAAGTTCAGTTTCATCAGTGTTCGTTTGTCTGGTTAGTACTAGAGGAGTGAGACCCCTATGTGGCCAGGCAACGCGCTGTAGCGTAGTGGTAGGCACCGCTGCGATGGACCGCCAGGTCGCGGGATGGAGTCCCCGAGTCACCCCCCTTTTCCTTTTTTGTGATTGGCCAGAGCTGAGTGTGTGTGTGTGGGGGGGGGGGGGGGGATCTGGGGCGGCCGTGCACGGATCCGGTGTGACCACGTGGTGTGCAGTGTGTGTGCCTGCGTGTGAGTGGGTCCTCTGTGCCAGTAGGGATCTGGTGTGGCCGTGTGTGTGCATGTGTGTGTGTGTGGATCTGCTGTGGTGGTAGGATCTAGTGTGTGTGTGTGTGTGTGTTGTGTGTGTAGCTGTGAGTGTGTGTGTTGTGGTGTGTTTGACAAGTGGGCCCTGGCCGCACTTGTCATACACTAGGGGCCCTGGTGAGTATGCCAGGTGGGTCCCTCTTTCTATTAGTTGTTTTTATTCTTTTGTTTTGAAGTTTTAATTGATGTAAATAGGAGATTTCTATTTCCGGTAATATTGCTAATTCCGGACATGAACATATATGACATGATCATTCATAGTAAATTTTCACTTATAGGAATGAGTGGTGTTTTGCCATGATGCTCCATTTAAACATATGAGTATGATACATGATTTTGGGGTAGAATCACCCAAGGAATCCATTGGTGTAACTTCTTTGATCATTTGAGCAAGTTTGACAAAATGTCATTTTGTCTCAAGGTGCCATTTTGTCATTTTGTTATATTTAATCCATGCATGCTATGATAATTGTGCCAACATGAATATGGTAGCCTTTGATGAGTATAATGCCATGGTATTTATTTTTGTCATGTTAAACTTGCATATAAGTGGGAATCATGCTCTAAAGTAGCTACTAAAATGTTACTGTTTTTGAACATGCTAAATATTTCCAAGTCCGAGAATCTGGTAATATTTTTATGCCATGAAGAGTGGATGCTACCAAGTGATATATTGAGAATTAGCTCAAGCTCAGTGCTAGTGTTTTGAACTAGATGTTGTCCTCTATAATCTTGTTAATTTTCATGCTATGAAGTGGTATCTATCACCATTAGTTTCTGATGTGAACTTGCTATCAGCTTAACACAGATTCCAGAAAACTGTTATTTTCTCCAAGTGCCTAAAATCTGTTTCATCATGCCAACTTGTGAGCTTCATGCTTATTGATGTGTGCCTCCATTCCAGATTGTGTAGTTGGATAATTTGATAAGCATGCTATGTAGTTTCTGTCAATGCCTTGTTTGTGGTTGGAGACTTCCTGTAGCTCTAGTTATTGGCTGTGTAAGTTGCTATGTTGCTGTTTTGCGGCAAATTGCTTGTTTTAGTGTTTTGTGACTTGTGGGAGCTATAATCCATGGAATTGCTTGATCTTGGACTCCATTGTGGTTGTTTTTTCATTGCCTAACTAGTGGCTACCTTGGAACGCCAAGGAATATCCCATGGACTTCTTTATCTTGTGTTTTGCCTTCGTAACTTGTCGTGAGCGTAGCGTGAGAAACGTAACTCCGTTTCCTACGTTCTTCATATACATTTGTGTCGATTTTGCATGAAGTATCCATATTTTCCATGATGATGCATATTTAAATTACTTAACGTGAGTTTCTTTCTAGAATTGTAAACAACTAAACTAATGCATGTGAAACACGACCAGTTTAGGATTGCCATGTTAAATACTTCAATTGAATCATGCATCATCTTGTTTGTGCATTGCACCCTGGTTGGATGTTTACTGTTGTTGTTTCTCTTGGGTAAACGCGAGTGTTGAAACTGAGTGCGAGGATCTAGGAGAGTACCACTACGAGGACCTCGCTCTTTGTCCCTCTGAAGAACCAACAGGCAAGAAGATCGTACCCGGATCCCGACACTATTTTGCTTTGCTAGATGTCTCATTCTTATCATTACATATGTGTTACCTACCACTTGAATGTCAAGCCTCCTACATTGCCATGATAGCCTCTAACCCCTCTGCATCCTAGCAAACCTTGTTTGGCTAAGTTACCGCTGCTCAACCCCTCTTATAGCATTCTTAGTTGCAGGTGCAGGTTGTATCCATGTGATAACATGTATTTGGCATATCACAATATTATCTGCTATTTAATTCAATGCATGTATATATATATTGGTTTGGCGGCAGGCTTGGTCTTTTTCTCGGTGTTTTGTTCCACATTTACCGCCATAGTTTCTTGTTACCCGTGTTATGTTTCCATACTTTGCGCTCCTAACATGCTCGGGGTTGTTATGGGGACCCCCTAGAATATTCGATTGAGATTAAAACTTGTCTGGGAAGACCCAACATTGGTACTATTTGCTTAAACAACATAATAAAATTGCATATGGCTCTGCTACCCCGTGGATAATTAATCAACAAACCGGGCTAGTGCTCCTCATGGGTGTTGGTCCAAATGGGCTGCCTGTAGGGACGCCTCGACGAAACTTGAGGATTGGTTTTCCCTGTAGCTAGACCCATATGGTAGTGCCCTGAGACAGAGATACGCGCGACTCCTTTTGGGATCTCGCCTGTGGGGCGGTCTTGCTGGACATGTTTTACCTTTATCGAGTGGCTTGAGTGTGGAATTCTAATATTCTTCGGGCTATCTCGAGGTGTTGGAATTCCTTTGGAGTTGCCTATGATGATCACGAGATCCGTGGTCGAGGTTATTCTTGTGAAGTGTGGTTAATTTATGATGGACTAGTTGGAGCACCCCTGTAGGGTTAAAACTTTCGGATAGCCGTGCCCGTGGTTATGTGGCAACTTGGATAATTGTTTAACACCCGGTTATAGTTAACTTGATGTAAACTCTAATAAAATGCACCAACTATGTGAGTAACCGTGATCGTCTTTGCTCGTGAACATGAACCGAGAGAGAACACGGTGGGGTTATGATTGATGTAAGTAGGTGTTCGGGATCTCTTAGAGGTCATTCTAGTTCTTGATCGTTCATCATAGACCACATATTTACTTTCATGTTCCGTAAGATTAGCCACCATAAATGCTTAGTGCTGCTGCAAACTAAACACATACCCCATTCCAACCTATAAGCTTGAATAATCTCGATACCCGGGCACGAGATTGCTGAGTCCCCGTGGCTCACAGATTACTACAACAATACAGGTGCAAGTACAGATGAGATCGTGCCAGATGATATGACGCAGCTCTAGTGGGAGTATGACGAGGAGCTTGGCAGGATGTACGTCACTTATCCAGACGAGTAGAATGGCCGTGGTCGAGATCTTTGGGCACGCAAGCCAGTGTCATTGCATCATTTTATCGTTTGATTTCATCCGTAGTCGAACCCTGCCTTTGTATTGATGATTGGAATAATTGTGTGGATTTGTAATTTAGCATGTGGCGAGTGTAAGCCAACTCATATACTCTTCTCTTCCTAAATGTATGTAATGATGTTGTAGTTGCTAACGGCAAGATGTGCCTCTATCCCTGTCAAGGCCCTCGTGTCTTAATATGGATAGGCGCACATCTTGGGCGTGACAAGTTGGTATTCAGAGCCATACGACCATAGGATCCCTTTGCTTGATCGAACTTGGCCGAGTCGAGTCTAGTAAAACTATTGTCAGTCTAGTTATATCGGAGAGTAGGATTCTTTTTACTCCTCTTATATGCTTTGCTGAGGTATTCGACTTAGGAATTTTGATTCAACTCCTCTTCTCGCTCAAAAATTTTTTAGGATCACGTGGGTATTTTGGAGTCTATATGATACCGATGTGACGGAGTTCTGTCTTGGTGCCTCCTGTCTGACTTGATTTCTTCCGGGGAGTCGAGTTCCAGGGAATTTTGGCACATCGTTATCATTCAACTTCCTTAGTATCTCACGACAGAGAGTATTTAGAATGACTTCAATACTTGTCGTGGTGAGATAAGGTCGGAGTCACCCAGTACTAGGGAGGCGTCCGGGGTACCACCATGGTTTAGTATCGTTGTGCTTTCGAGGATTCTAGTTAGATGGATTTGCGAAAGCCTCTGGTTATGTGTTGTAGGATGGATACAATTGGGGTTTAGGTTTGCTAGTTGTGTGAGATATTTCCTCCTTGTATCCCCCACACCGGATTGCATAACCCGAAAGTTTTCAGAAGTTCTTAGGTGGGAACTCATGTAGTTATCTAGGATCATCTTCTTCACATTATGAGGGCATATACATTTGTTCTGAGCAACATTAGCTCAATACTTTTGTGTTATTGCAAGTGGTTTCTAATATCTGATGATGTTATCGCAAAACTAAAGAAGGCATTCTTACTAATTTTTCAGTAGGAAGGTTGTTTGTGTTATTCGTTCAATTTCCTTCAAGCATTTGATTCAGCTTTGAATTCATCTTGTCAATGAGGTGCTGATGTTGTCCATCTCTAGGATGGCTCCACCAACTCGTGGGAATCCGGGTCGTGGTGAGGAGAAGGCTGATGTTCCACCACCCCCACCACCGCCTCCTCCTCCAGAAGCTTGGCAAGTTGTGATGGCTGTAACCAATGCGAATAATCAGATGTTGCTCATGCTGTTGCAAGAAAGAGATCAGGGTCAACAAGGTTTTCAAGGGAATTTTCAGAATCAACCTCAGTTTGCGACGCTCAACAAGTTCCTTGCCAACCAGCCCAAGTCTTTCACCTGTTGTGAGCAGCCTTTTGATGCTGATGATTGGCTTCGTGACATGAGTAAGCATTTTGAGTGCAGCAATGTCAGACCAGAGGACTTTGTCAGATTCGGGTTGTTCCAGCTCAAGGGTCAGGCAGCTAATTGGTGGCAGTAGTACAAGGATTCCAGGGGAGATCGTGTTATTACATGGGACGATGTCTGTCGTGGCTTCAGGGCCCATTACATTCCGACAAGCTTTGTCGAGGAGATGCGTGGGAAGTTCAGGCACCTGAAGTAAGGAAGCAAGTCTGTCTATCAGTACAACATCGAGTTCCAGAATCTAGCCCGCTATGCTAAGCAAGACGTTCGAGATGACAAGGCCATGATCTATCAGTTCAGAGGTGGTCTCAAGGATGAGCTTCTGCCAGGTCTAATCCTTCAAGAGACTCATGAGTTTGATCAGTTCTACAATATGGCCTTGAAGGTCGAGGTAACTCTGCTCAAGTTGGAGAACTCAAGGAAGCGTTCAAGGGATTCATACTCTTCTTGTTCCAGCTCTGAGATGGTTCCTAAGCAGCAGAAATATTGGGTGCCTAATCCTCCTCCGTTTCGTCCTCCTCAGCAGGAGAAGCAGTTCGGTGGTCGTGGTTCTTCCCACCCACCCAACCCATGATATCAGCAGAGACCCCAGGCGCCAAAGTCAGCTTTTGTTCCTCCTCCAGGCAACTTTCGTCCGCTATCGGAGGTTACTTGTCACAAGTGTGGTCAGAAGGGTCACTACTCAAACAAGTGCAACCAACGACATTTTTCGCCTCCTCCTCCAGTTAGGCCTCCAGGCAATGCAATGGCGAAGCATAATCCCAAGTCAACAAGGGTGAATATGATGAACGCAGCAGAGGCAGAGGATTCTTCTCAAGTGATCATGGGTAATCTCTCAGTTAATTTTATTCCTGCAAAAGTTTTGTTTGATACTGGTGCTTCGCATTCTTTTATGTCATATCCATTCGCATCCAAGCATCATTTTCATCATGAAGAGTTATCTACGGCATTGCAAGTTATGTCTCCGGGCAAGCGTATGAATTCTCGTTGGGTAGTCCCGGATGTTTCTATCAAGATGGGCAATTTTTTTTCTGGCTTCTCGTATTGTTCTCGATAATTCCGACATTGATCTCATTCTGGGCATGGACTTCCTGGCTATGAATAAGGCATATGTTGATTGTCAAGCAAAAGAAGTCAAGCTGACTCATCCTTCAAAAGATGTGATTATTTTCGCGGCTCGCGCTGACACAATCCGTCTCTTTGCTCTTAATGAGAAGGGTGAAATCCCGGCTATCTCTCAAATTCCGGTGGTTTGTGAGTATGAAGATGTCTTTCCAGAAGAATTGCCAGGAATGCCTCCGCACCGGCCAGTCGAGTTCATGATTGACCTCGAGCCCGGAACTGAACTGGCTTGCAAGCGCCCTTATAAACTTGGCCCCGAAGAGCTGAAAGAGTTGAAGAAGAAGCTAGATGAACAAGAACGTCTGGGTCTGATCACACCAAGTTCTTCTCCATGGGGTTGTGGTGTTTTGTTTGTCTAGAAGAAGGATGGTACGGACCAACTTTGTGTCGATCACCGTCCATTCAACAAGAAGACAATCAGAAACAAGTACACACTTCCCTACATCAATGAGTTGTTTGAAACTGAAAGGTGCCAAGGTTTTCTTGAAGCTTGATCTTCGCATGGGTTATGATCAGATTCACATTCGCGAAGAAGATATTCCAAAGACCGCTTTTGGGATGAGTTTTGGCTCTTATGAGTACACCGTCATGTCGTTTGGTCTTGCCAATGCTCCTCCAACCTTCTCCAGAATGATGAACTTCATTTTCTCTCCTTTCAAGAATGAGTTCGTCTTGGTCTATTTGGATGATATCCTTGTGTTCTCGGAGACCGAAGAAGAGCATGCAGAGCATCTCAGGCTTGTGCTTGACAAGTTAAGAGAACATCGATTCTATGCCAAGTTTTCCAAGTGTGAGTTTTGGCTCAATGAAGTGGTGTACCTTGGGCATGTGATCTCTACCGAGGGCATTAAAGTGCACCCTGAGAAAGTTGAGGCAATCTTGAAGTGGGAGCCTCCTTAGAATGTGAAGCAACTTCAGAGCTTCCTCGGGCTTGCTAGTTATTGCAGAAGATTTGTGGAGAACTTCTCTCAAATTTCTAAGCCTCTATCTAATCTCCTCCAGAAGAATGTCAAGTATGTTTGGTCTCCTGAGTGTGATGTGGCCTTCAATACGCTCAAGCAGAGACTGACTTCAGCTCTAGTTCTTGTTCCTCACGAGCAGTCAAAGCCTTTCCAAGTATTCTGAGTATTCTGTGATACTTCTCTCCAAGGTATTGGTGGTGTTCTCATGCAAGATAAGAAGATAGTTGCTTATACCTCGCGTCAGTTGAAGCCTGCCGAGAAGAACTACCCCACTCATGATCTCGAGTTGGCGGCAGTTGTGCATGCTCTAATGACTTGGAGGCATTTGTCGTTGGGTAGACCAGTTGAGGTGTACACCAATCACAAGAGCTTGAAGTACATTTTCACTCAACCCAATCTTAATCTTCGACAGTCTTGTTGGGTGGAAATGCTTGAGGACTTCAATCCAAGCATTGAGTATACTCCTGGAAAAGCAAATGTCATTGCAGATGCACTCAGCCGAAAGGCGTACTACAACAGTCTCATTCTGAAGCCTCTTCAACCCGAGCTTTGTGAAGCCTTCCGCAAGCTCAAGCTTCAAATCATTCCTCAAGGATTTCTTGCCAATCTTCAAGTCTCTCCGACTTTGGAAGATCAGGTACACCAAGCTCAACTTCTTGACGCAATGGTGAAGAAAGTAAAGAAAGGTGTAGCCAAGGGCATTCTGAAGTATAAGTGCTTTCGCGTTGATGACAAAGATACCTTGTTCTTTGAGGACCGTCTGGTGGTTCCAAAAGGTGATCTCAGGAAGGTTATCATGGACGAAGCACACATTTCTCTTCTATCCATTCATCCAGGCAGTTCCAAGATGTATCAGGATCTCAAGCAAACGTTCTGGTGGACTCGCATGAAGCGTGAAATTGCTCAGTTCGTGAACGAGTGTGATGTTTGTCACAGAGTGGAGGCATAACATCAACGCCAGTAGGTCTTCTTCAGCCTTTGCCTATCCCAGAGTGGAAATTCGATCATGTGGAGATGGATTTCGTCACTAGGTTTCCCAAGTCCAAGAGAGGCAACGATGCCATCTTTGTGGTTATCGACAAGCTGGCCAAAGTTGCTCATTTCCTTCCAGTCAAAGAATCTATCTAGGCAGCTCAGCTAGCAGAGTTGTATACGTCAAGGATATTTTGTTTGCATGGAATTCCTCATCTCATCTCATCTGACCATGGAAGCCTCTTTACTTCCATGTTTTGGGAGTCCTTCCAGACTACCATGGGTACCAAGATATGTCTCAGCACTGCGTTCCATCCGTAGACAAGCGGTCAAGTTGAGAGAGTCAATCAGATCCTTGAAGACATGCTTAGAGCCTGTGTGATTTCGTTCGCCATGAAATGGGAAGACTGCCTTCCATACGCTGAATTCTCATACAACAATAGCTTCCAGGCTAGCTCAAGCAAGGCCCCCTTCAAGATTCTCTATGGCAAGAAGTGTCGTACCCCGCTTAACTAGTCTGAAACCGGTGAGCGTCAAATTTTGGGCAATGACATGATCACCGAAGCAGAAGAGATGTGTCGTGTCATTCATGAGAACCTCAAAGCAACTCAATCCCGACAGAAGAGTTATTATGATAACAAACATCAGGATGTCTCCTTTCAATTTGATGATCTAGTCTATCTCAGAGTCTCTCCCATGAAGGGCACTCAGCGGTTTGGAATTAAAGGGAAGCTAGCTCCTCTCTTTGTTTGCCCTTTCAGAGTTGTTGGCAAGACAGGTGAACTTGCATATCAACTAGAGCTTCCTCCAAACTTCGCAAATGTGCACGATGTCTTCCATGTCTCTCAGCTCTGGAGGTGCTTCAAGACTCCCGAGCCTACCATTGACCTCCAAGACATTGATCTCCAAGAAGACCTCTCTTATCATGAGCATCCAGTGGCTATTCTCGGAGAAACTGAGCGTAAGACTCGCAACAAGTCAATCAAGTTTCTCAAGGTGAAGTGGTCTCATCATTCTGACAAAGAAGCTACTTGGGAACGTGAGGATCTTCTCCGTTTTGAATATCTAGAGTTCTTTGGCTCCTAGATCTCGGGTCGAGATCCTCTTGTAGTGTGGGAGAGTTGTGACAGCCCAAGTGCTGTCCTTGCCATTTTTGGTCATGTAACCTATGTGAACCCTTTGCCAGGTGTTGTATGAATTGAGTTTGCTCCTTGCCATTTCATCTCATGCATCATGCATCATGCCATCTCATCATCATGTCATGCATAAGATTATTGTGGTGTGCTTCCATGTGACTTGATGTGATGCTTGTGAGTAGTCCTTGTGATGTGGTTAGTGTATGTGTGGTGCAACAACTCCCTCTCATCCCCTCTCATTTTCAAACTTGCCTAAACCCTCTTATCCCTCTCACATTTCTACATGATAATTAACTTGATAATTAATTCTGTTAAAATGTTCTCGGAGTAGGGAATATTATTTTGAGTAAAAGTGTGTTACTCTCTTGGGGTTTGAGCTTTGGATTAATTGGTTTCATAAAAACAACAACCTTTTATTTAATTAAAGTGTGAAATTTACTTGGCCTAAAAATCTTCTTTTCTTTTTTGTAAAATGGGGGATTTTCTTCTCATTGCAAAAGTATTTTGTTTTATAAAAATTCATTTTCATTTTCTCTGGAGGAATTGTTTTGTTCTGAGTTTATTTTAAAAGGGAAGAAAGCCTATATTTAGCTCTGAGAGAGAGAGAGAGCAGGGCGAAGTGGGCTCCTCGTCCCCTCGCGGCCCAGCTAGCGCCCCAAAGCCGGCCCAGCCCGCAGCGAAATGGCCACCTGCCCCATCGTCCTTCTCCGTTAGGTGCGCGTGAGAGAGAGCAGAGAGTGCAGAGAGAGAATGCGCGTCGACGCCATGAGAGGAGCTCATGGACGTCAAAGCGACCCCCTATTTAAGCGCGTGGATCCCTAGGGTTCATTCTTTCCCTCGCCACCGCCGCTCCTCCATTCTTCTCCTCCTCCTTCCCCCTCCTTTCTTCTATTAGGTAAGATTTCAGAGAGGTGAGGTTCAAAGAGGTCGCCGGTCCTTGTCATCGTCGTCCTCGCATCTCCGGTGGTCCTCCTCTGTGCCCGGCATGTCGTGGCGGCCGCGGACCGTCCCCGCATCCCATTTCCGACGCTAGGGTGCCGTGGGAAGGTGCTCGCCATCTTATTCTTCCTCGTTGGTGCCACGCTCCCGAAGCTCGCCGTCGTTCTTCTTCCTCTTTGTCGACGCCATGTCGTTGTCCTTCTTCCTCCTCTTCGTCGCGCTCCAAGCCGTCGTCGTCCCCCTCTCGGTGAGGTGCCGCGTCCCCTCCTGTTGCCGTATGCATAGCTCGCCGTCACCGTAGTGCGTTTTTGCCACCATTCTTCCCAAGGCACGGCCTTGAGGGCCGTTGCCTCCGTCCCCTCGTCGTGAGACGAGCAGTGGATGGATTCCGCGTAGAGTCCGCAGCTCCCGCAGCAGGTCCGCGTCGCCGGAGAGCCCCCTCCGTAGCCGGAATCGTCGCCGTCGTTCCCTCTATCGCCGCAGTCGAGTGAAGTACTAGAGGAGTTCATTTCGTCTGGTTAGTACTAGAGGAGTGAGACCCCTATGTGGTCAAGCAACACGCCGTAGCACAGTGGTAGGCACCGCTGCGATCGACTGACAGGTCGCAGGATCGAGTCCCCGACTCACCCCGCTTTTCCTTTTTTTGTGATTGGCTAGAGGTGTGTGTGGGGGGGGGGGGTATCTACTACAGCTGTGCCCGTATCCGGTGTGACCACATGGTGTGCAATGTGTTTGCCTGCGTGTGAGTGGATCCTCTATGCCAGTAGGGGTCTGGTGTGGCCATGTGTGTGTGTGTGCCTGTGTGTGTGTGTGTGGATCTACTATGGTGAAAGGATCCACCGTGTGTGTTGTGTGTGTGTATGTTGTGGTGTGTGTGACAAGTGGGCCCTGGCCCCACTTGTCATACACTAGGGGGCCCTAGTGAGTATGCCAGGTGGCTCCCCCTTTCTATTAGTTGTTTTTATTCTTTTTTTATGTTTTAATTGATGTAAATAGGAGATTTCTATTTCTGGTAATATTGCTAATTCTGGACATGAACATATATGACATGATCATTTATAGTAAATTTTCACTTATAGGAATGAGTGGTGTTTTGCTATCTAGTGTTTTGCCATGATGCTCCATGTAAACATATGAGTATGATACATGATTTTGGGGTAGAATATGTTGACTAACATTGCATGGGAAACACAAAATTTCCTACGTGCATGCAAGATCTATCCATGGTGATGAGCATCTACGAGAGGGAGAGTAGATCTACATACCGTTGTAGATCGCTAAGCAGGAAGCGTTAAGAAACGCGGTTGGTGTAGTTGAACGTCTTCGCGATCCAAATCACCGAGCGTCCCGCGATCTCATCATGATCCGTCCCGCGATCCAATCATGATCTGTCCCGCAAACTCATAACGATCCATTCCGTGATCTCATCATGATCCTTCCCGCGATCTCATCACGATCCATCTCGTGATCTTGATCACGATCTGTCTCGCGTTCTTGATCACGGTCCTTCCGATCTAGCGCTGAACGGATGGCACCTCCACGTTCAGCACACGTACAGCTCGATGAAGGTCTCCGCCTTCTTGATACAACAAGAGGGAGTGGATAGGTAGAAGAGTTCTCCGGCAGCGTGCCGGCGCTCCGGTGATGGTGGTGGAGCTGTTCAGGCAGGGCTTTGCCTAAGCATCGCAGAAATCCGATGTAGAGGAGAAACTATGCACTGGAGGAACGGGCAGCACGTGGCTAAAAATTCTGTGCAAAAACCCTAAAACCTCCAGTATATATAAGAGGGAGGGAGGAGAGGAATTGGAGCAAGGGCCAAGCCTCCTTGGTTCGGCCAAAGTGGGGAGGAGAGGAGGACTCCTCCTCCAATCCTAGTAGGACTAGGATTCCTCCCCTTTTTTGCCTTTTTTCAAATTTTCCCTTTGGGCTTTTCTTTCCCTAGCCGCATGGGCCTTGTGTGGGACTTACAGCATCCCACAAAGGGCTGGTATTCATTCTCCCACAGCCCATGAAGCCTCTTGGGTCGAAATACCCTTCCCGATGCTCTCCCGGTACGCTACCGGCACTCCCGGTACACTACCGATGAGCCCGAAACTTTTCCGGCGAGCAAAACAGGACTTCCTATACATCAATCTTTACCTCTAGACCATTTCGGAGCTCCTCGTGACGTCTCGGATCTCATCCGGGACACCGAACAAACTTCGGTCACCATCATACATAACTCTATACTACGGAAACGTTACCAAACCTTAAGTGTGCAGACCCTATGGGTTCGAGAACAATGTAGACATGACCGAGACACCTCTACGGTTAATAACCAATAGCGGGACCTGGATGCCCATATTGGTTCCTACATATTCTACAAAGATCTTTATCAGGTGAACCTCTATGTCAAGGATTCAGTTAATCCCGTATGATGTTCCCTTTGTTCTTCGGTATGTTACTTGCCCGAGATTCGATCGTCGGTATCTCCATACCTAGTTCAACCTCGTTACCGGCAAGTCTCTTTACTCGTTCCGTAATACAAGATCCCGTGACTAACACTTAGTCGCATTGCTTGCATGGATTATTGTGATGTGGTATTATCGAGTGGGCCCTGAGATACCTCTCCGTCACACGGAGTAACAAATCCTAGTCTTGATCCATGCCAACCCAAGAGACACCCTCGGAGATACCTGTAGAGCACCTTTATAGTCACCCAGTTACGTTGCGACGTTTGATACACACAAGGTACTCCTCTGGTCATAGGAACATATACTTGACATGCGGAAAACAGTAGCAATAAACTGACACGATCATATGCTACGTTTGTAGTTTGGGTCTTGTCATCATACCATTCTCCTAATGATGTGATCCCATTATCAAATGACATCTCATGTCCATGGCTAGGAAACCTTAACCATCTTTGATCAATGAGCTAGTCTATTAGAGGCATACTAGGGACATGGTTTTTTTCTATGTATCCACACATGCATCTAAGTCTCCGATCAATACAATTATAGCTTGGATAATAAACGATTATTATGAACAAGGAAATATGATAATAACTAATTTACTATTGCCTCTAGGGCATATTTCCAACAGTCTCCCACTTGCACTAGAGTCAATAATCTAGTTCACATCACCATGTGATTCGCATTGTTGTGAATCTAACACCCAATGAGTTTTGGGGCTCGATCATGATTTGCATGTGAGAGAGGTTTTATAGTCAACGGGTCTGCGACATTCCGATCCATGTGTACTTTGCAAATCTCTATGTCAAACCGTAAACACTGCTACCACACTCCACTTGGCATTATTCCAAATGTCTGCTCCACTATACGTATCCGGATTGCTACTAAGAGTCATCCGGATTAGTGTTAAAGCTTGCATCGACGTAACTCTTTATGACGAACCCTTTATCACCTCCATAATCGAGAAACATTTCCTTAGTCTTTTAGTCACTAAGGATAATATTGACTGCTGGCCAGTGATCCACTCCTGGATCACTCTTGTACCCCTTGACGGACTCATGGCAAGGCACACACAGGTGTGGTACACATCATGGCATAATATAGAGCGTATGGCTAAGGCATAGGGGACAACGTTCGTCCTTTCTCTTTCTTCTGCCGTGGTCGAGCTTTGAGTCTCACTCAACTTCACACCTTACAAATCAGGCGAGAACTCTTTCTTTGACTGATCCATTTTGAACTCTTTCAAAAACTTTGTCAAGGTATGTACTCATTGAAAGTCTCATCAAGCATCTTGATCTATCTCTATAGATCTTCATGCTCAACAATTAGGTAGCTTTATCTAGGTCTTCCTTTGAAAAACTCTTTTCAAACAACCGTTCATACTTTCCAGAAATTCTACATTATTTCCGATTAACAATATGTCATCTCCATATACTTATCAGAAATTCTATAGTGCTCCCACTCGCTTTATTGTAAATACAAGTTTCTCGTAAACTTTGTATAAACTACAAAACTTTGATCACCTCATCAAAGTGTGCATTCCAACTCTGAGATGCTTGCTCCAGCCCTTAGATGGATTGCTGGAGCTCGCACACCTTTTAGCATCCTTAGGACTGACAAAACCTTATGGTTGTATCACATACAACCTTTCCTCAAGTGAACTGTTAAGGAAACAATGTTTTGTCATCCATTGCCATATTTCATAATTGAAAAATGCAGCAACTCCTAACATAATTCCAACAGACTTTAGCATCGCTACTAGTGAGAAAGTCTCATCGCAGTCAACACATTGAACTTGTCAAAAAACTTCTTTGTGACAAGTCGAGCTTTATAAATGGTAACATTTACCATCAGCGTCTGTCTTCATCTCAAAGGTCCATTTGTACTTGACGACCTGCCGTCCAACGAGCAAGTCTACCAAAATCTACACTTGGTTTTCATACATGGATCCTATCTCGGATTTCATGTCCTCTAACCATTTTTTGGAATCCGGGCCCGTCATCGCTTCTCCACAGCTCGTAGGTTCATCGTTGTCCAACAACATGACCTCCAAGACAGGGTTGTCGTACCGCTCAGGAGTAGTACACATCCTTGTCGACCTACGAGGTTCGATAGTAACTTGATCCGAAGCTTCATGATCATCATCATCATTAACTTCCTCTTCAACTAACGTAGGCTTCACAGAAACATCTTCCTGTGCCACGCTACTCTCTGGTTGAAATAAAGGTTCAACAACCTCATCAAGTTCTATCTTCCTCCCACTCAATTCTTTCGAGAGAAACTTTTTCTCGAGAAAGGACCCAGTTTTAGAAACAAACACTTTATGCTTGGATCTGAGATAGAAGGTTTACCCAACTGTTCTTAGTGTATTCTATGAAGATGCATTTGTCTGCTTTGGGTTCGAGCTCATTAGGTGAAAACATTTTGCACACAAGCGTCACAGCCCCAAACATTAAGAAATGACAGCTTAGGTTTCTATCAAACCATAATTCACACGGTGTCATTTCAACGGATTTAGATGGTGCCCTATCTAAAGCGAATGTAGTTGTCTCTAATGCATAACCCCAAAATTATAGTAGCAAAACGATAAGAGACATCATAGCAAGCACCATTTCCAATAGATCACGACTATGACATTCGAACACACCATAACACTATGGTGTTCCAGGTGGCGTGAGTTGTGAAACAACTTTCACATTGTCTAAAGTTGTATGCAAAACTCGTAACTCTGATATTCATCTCCATGATCACATCGCAGACATTTTTATCTTCTTGTCATGATGATCTTAAACTTCACTCTGAATTTGCTTGAACCTTTCAAACGATTCAGACTTGTGTTTCATTAAGTAAATATACACTATATCTACTCAAATCATTAGTGAAGGTAAGAAAATAACGATATCCACCGCACGCTACAAGACTCATTGGATTGCATACATCAACATGTATCGTTTCCAATAAATCACTTGCCCTCTCCATCAATCCGGAAAACGGGGTCCTTAGTCATCTTGCCCAAGAGGCATGGTTTGCATGTCTCAACCGATTCGAAATCGAATGAGTCCAAAGATCCATCAACATGGAGTATCTTCATGCGCTTCATACTAATATGACATTTGGCGGCAGTGCCACAAGTATGTGGTACTATCATTATTAACTTTATGTCTTTTTGCATCAATGTTATGAACATGTGTATTACTACGATCAAGATTCAACAAACCATTCTCACTGGGTGCATGACCATTGAAGGTATTATTCATGTAAACAGAATAACCATTATTCTCTAACTTAAATGAATAACCATGTTGCAATAAACACGATCTAATCATGTTCATGCTCAACGCAAAACACCAAATAACATTTGTTTAGGCTTGTCACTAATCCCGAAGGTAGAGAGAGCGTGCGATGTTGAACACATTAACCTTGGAAACATTTCCAACACACATCGTCACCTCACCCTTAGCTAGTGCTCCGTTTATTCCGTAGCTTTTATTTTGATTTATTTAGCAACCGAACTGGTATCCAATACCCAGGTGCTACTAGGAGTACTAGCAAGGTACACATCAATATAACGTATATCAAATATACTTCTGTCGACGTTGCCAGCCTTCTTATCTACCAAGTATCTAGGGTTGTTCCGCTTCGGCGACCGCTCTCCTCATAATCGAAGCACTTAGTCTCGGGTTTGGGGTTCAACTTTGGGTTGCTTCACTTGAGCAGCAACTGACTTGCTATCCATGAAGTTTCCCTCCTTGCTCCTGTCCTTCTCGAAACTAGTGGTTTGACTAACCATCAACACTTGACGCTCCTTCTTGATTTCTACCTTCGTGGAGTCAAACATCGCGAATAGTTCGGGGATCATTATTTCTATCCCTGGCATTTTATAGTTCATCACCAAGTTCTAGTAGCTTAGTGACAGTGACTTGGAGAACTATATCAATCACTATCTTATCTGGAAGATCAACTCCCACTTGATTCAAGGGATTGTAGCACCCAGACAATCTGAGCACATGCTCAATGAGTGAGCTATTCTCTTTTATCTTGCAGGCAAGGAATCTTGTTGGAGATCTCATATCTCGTAACACGGGCACGAGCCTGAGATCCTAATGTCAGCTCTTAGAACATCTCATATGTTCTTTGACGTTCAAAACGTTTCGGAGCCTCAATTCTAGGCTTAATGCATGACGCACTAAACTATCAAGTAGTCATCAGAACGTGCCTGTCAGATGTTCACAACATCTACAGACGATGCTAGAGGGGTTGGCGCACCGAGCGGTGCATTAAGGACATAAGCCTTCTGTGCAGCAACGAGGAAAATCCTCAGATCACGGAGCCAGTCCGCAATATTGCTACCATCATCTTTCAACTCTATTTCTCTAGGAACGTATGAAAATTCAAGGGAGCTACAGCGTGAGCTAGTAATCTACAACATAATTTTGCAAAGACACTTCTAACTATGTTCATGTTAATGAGTTCAATTAATCATATTACTTAAGAACTCCCACTCAAATTGACATCCCTCCGGTCATTCAAGTGATACATGATCCAAATTCACCAACTCAAGTCCGATCATCACGTGAGTTGAGGTGGTTTCAATGGTGAACATCATCATGTTGATCATATCTCCTATATGACTCATGTTCGACCTTTCGGTCTCTTGTATTTCGAGGCCATGTCTGTACATGCTAGGCTCGTCAAGTTTAACCCGAGCGTTCCGCATGTGCAACACTGGCTTGCACCCGTTGTATGTGAACTTAGAGTCTATCACACCCGATCATCACGTGGTGTCTCGACATGACAAACTTTCACAACGGTGCACACTTGGGGAGAACACAATTTATCTTGAAATTAAGTGAGGGATCAACTTATAATGCTACCGTCGTCCTAAGAAAAACAAGGTGCATAAAAGGATTAACATCACATGCAAATCATAAGTGACATGATATGGCCATGAACTTGTGCTTTTGATCTCCATATAGAAAGCACTGGCATGATATCCATCGTCACCGGCATGACACCATGATCTCCATCATCTTGATCTCCATCAAC
This sequence comes from Hordeum marinum, assembly GCA_022496015.1. NCBI lineage: Eukaryota > Viridiplantae > Streptophyta > Magnoliopsida > Poales > Poaceae > Hordeum > Hordeum marinum. The sequence continues at coordinate 245,020,568 of CM039673.1, forward strand.
GTGTCGCCATCGGGGTTGTCATGCCCAACATGCTTCTACTACTATTGCTACTGCTTAGCGATAATGTAAAGCACTACATAGCACTTAATGATTGACACACAGGTCATACAATAATTAAAGACAACCCTATGGCTCCTGCCGGTTGCCATACTCATCGACATGCAAGTCATGATAATCTATACATCACATGATCATCTCATACATCACATATATCACATCATGTAATTGGCCATATCACATCACAACATACCCTGCAAAAACAAGTTAGACGTCTTCTAATTGTTGTTGCATGTTTTACGTGGCTGCTATGGGTATCTAGCAAGAACAATTCTCATCTACGCAAAAACCACAACGGTGATACACTAGTTGCTTTTCAACCTTCCCAAGGATTGCCTTTGTCGAATCCGATCCAACTAAAGTGAGAGAAACTAGCACCCGCAAGCCATCTATGCAACAAGTTGAGGTTTAGGGAACCGGTCTCTCATAAGCGTACGAGTAATGTTGGTCCAGGCCACTTCATCTCACAATACCGCTGAACCAAAACACGACCAAGGGAGGAAGCAATCTAAGCATCAATGCCCATAAACTCTTTGTGTTCTACTCGAGGTCTCATCTACACATAGACCTAGCTCATGATGCCACTGTTGGTTAACGTTGCATGGGAAACAAAAAAATTCCTACGTGCACGCAAGATCTATCCATTGTGATGAGAATCTACGAGAGGGAGAGTGGATCTACATACCCTAGTAGATTGCTAAGCGGGAAGCGTTAAGAAACGCGCTTGGTGTAGTCGAACGTCTTCGCGATCCGAATCGCCGAGCGTCCCGCGATCTCATCACGATCCGTCCCGCGATCCAATCACGATCCGTCCCATGAACTCATCATGATCCGTCCCGTGATCTCATCACGATCCGTCCCGATATCTCATCACGATCCGTCTCACGATCTTGATCACGATCCGTCTCGCGATCTTGATCAAGTTCCTTCCGATCTAGCGCCGAACGGACGACACCTCCGCGTTCAGCACACGTACAACTCGATGATGGTCTCCGCCTTCTTGATCTAGAAAGAGGGAGCAAAGAGGTATAAGAGTTCTCTGGCAGCGTGACGGCGCTCTGGCGATGGTGGTCGAGCTATTCCGACAGGGTTTCGCCTAAGCACTGTAAAAATCCGATCTAGAGGAGAAACTATGCACTGGAGGAACGGGCAGCACGTGGCTAAAAATTCTATGCAAAACCCCTAAAACCTCCAGTATATATAAGAGGGAGGGAGGAGAGGTCTTGGCGCAAGGGCCAAGCCTCCTTGGTTTGGCCGAAGTGGGGAGGAGAGGAGGACTCCTCCTCCAATCCTAGTAGGACTAGGATTCCTCCCCTTTTTGCCTTTTTCCACTTTTCCCTTTGGGATTTTCTTTCCCTAGCCGCATGTGCCTTGTGTGTGACTTCCACCAGCCCACAAAGGGCTGGTATTCACTCTCCCACAGCCCATGAAGCCTCTTGGGTCGAAATACCCCTCCCGATGGTCTCCCGGTACACTACCGGCACTCCCGGTACAGTACCGATGAGCCCGAAACTTTTCCGACGACCAAAACAGAACTTCCTATATATGAATCATTACCTCCAGACCATTCCAAAGCTCCTTGTGACGTCCCGGATCTCATCCGGGACTCCGAACAACCTTCGGTCACCACCATACATAACTCTATACTACCGAAACGTCACCAAACCTTAAGTGTGCAGACCCTGCGGGTTCGAGAACTATGTAGACATGACCGAGACACCTCTACGGTCAATAACCAATAGCGGGACCTAGATGCTCATATTGGTTCCTACGTATTCTGCGAAGATCTTTATCGGTCGAACCTCTATGTCAAGGATTCACTTAATCTCGTATGATGTTCCCTTTGTTCTCCGATATGTTACTTGCTCGAGATTCGATCGTCGGTATCTCCATACCTAGTTCAACCTCGTTACTAGCAAGTCTCTTTACTCGTTCCGTAATACAAGATCCCGTGACTAAAACTTAGTTGCATTGCTTGCAAGGCTTATTGTGATGTTGTATTACCGAGTGGGCCCTGAGATACCTCTCCGTCACACGGAGTAACAAATCCCAGTCTTGATCCATGCCAACCCAACACACACCCTCGGAGATACCTGTAGAGCACCTTTATAGTCACCCAGTTACGTTGCGATGTTTGATACACACAAGGTACTCCTCTGGTGTCAGTGAGTTGCATGATCTCATGGTCATAGGAACATATACTTGACATGCAGAAAACAGTAGCAATAAACTGACACGATCATATGCTACATTTGTAGTTTGGGTCTTGTCATCACACCATTCTCCTAATGATGTCATCCCGTTATCGAATGTACCTTGTGATGAGCTACCCATTACTTTGATCACACCACCTATTTTAGAGGGCTATGTTCATGATTTTACTTCGTCATGTGATCAAATAACTACAATATCAACAATTGTGAGTGCACCCACTGAATTAACTATTGATGAGCAAGAACCGTGTGAATTAGAAAATCAATCAAATTTGGGTCAAATATGTTTGAAAATAATTCTGTCGGTGTTTAATCATTTTTATATGACCTCCAATCTTGGTGATAATTGTGTGTCAAATGACATGTTGCATGTTTGCTTATTTAAGCATGTTGTAGCATCTAAATTTGAAACGATTCACGTTTATCTACCAATATTGGGATGGTTTAATGATGAACATTATGAATTTTCTTATATGAATAAGGACTTCACTTATATGTGCAAACTGAGTTGTAATATTGTCATGCCTTCTACTTCTTGTGATGATTTTTTGGCTTCATATTTCATGAAATGTGATGAGTGCCCTTGCATATATGTGTCACATGTGTCACAACTGAGAACAATAAAAATGGATGACAAATACATATACAATGTGTACGACTTTTCTCTTTTGGTAGCCACATTTCAGATTAAGCAACGCCGAGGACGACTTTGTTTTCAAAAAGGGGATGATGATGAGGACATAACTACCTTCGATACGACCAAAAATGTTGCATACATGCATATTTGTGAGGTGATTTCTTATAATAATTATGCAATAATTTATTTATGTTATCCGGAACAAAAATACTTCACCTATTTTTATTTTATGCCTACATGCAGAATGGTCGAACACTTGTATGAACCACGTGTGATGACAAAGGAAGACGAAATGATTGGGTGCTATTCAAGAGGTCCTCTAATGTCAAAGGAAACAATTAGGTGTTGTTCAAGAAGTTCTATCACGTCACTTTTAGCCCAAGAGAAGATAGAGTCCAAGTCTCTCACGTTCTGGATTCAGATTTGGACTGCACAGACACACCTGTCTCAAAACGCCAACAACTTTTTCATACGGACTTGGAATTGGGTGATTTCGTTTTTTTGCTACAAACTAGATTTCATATGCGTTCCAGCCCAGTTGGAATCACCTTAAAATTCGTCCGGATCGCGAAGATATCGACGAAACAATCTGACGTTGCATCACAATCCGAGTCAAACTACAAGTCCATAGGTGTTGCATCACCTCCACTTGGGCCCATGGGCCTTGTATGACCTAGGGTTGGTTTTAGGGTGTCTTGGGACGTCCTCCCACCTCCTTGGCCGCCACCCCTTGCTCCTATATAAGTAGATCAATCTAGTAGGTTTTTCTTTGGGTTTTGTTTAGTTAAAAGTTAGTCATTGCAACTTCGTGTACTTCGTTTGTGTCCAACGACCAGACGAAGACCGCTTTTGGAACCCCACCCTTATCAATACTTCATATATATTCGCAATATTCATATTGCATTATCATATTATTGCTTGTTTTTCGATCCATCGCAGGAAAGACCTTCGTGGTCTGGTTGATCGTGCTCCGGTGTGGTTAATAACCTCTTGGAGATTGGTTTAGTGATTGCTAAGGCGCAACGTCGTGCATGTTTGTAGTCGGATCATCAAAGTTGTCTCCACCAAATCGATAGTTATCATCTCATCGAAAGATCGGGACCCTCGCTTTTATCAGGAACATATACTTGACATGCAGAAAACAGTAGCAATAAACTGACACGATCATATGCTACGTTTATAGTCTGGGTCTTGTCCATCACACCATTCTCCTAATGATGTGATTCCGTTATCAAATGACATCTCGTGTCCATGGCTAGGAAAACTTAACCATCTTTGATCAACGAGCTAGTCTATTAGAGGCATACTAGGGACATGGTTTTTGTCTATGTATCCACACATGCATCTAAGTATCCGATCAATACAATTATAGCTTGGATAATAAACGATTATCATGAACAAGGAAATATGATAATAACTAATTTATTATTGCCTCTATGGCATATTTCCAACAGAATCACCCAAGGAATCCATTGGTGTAACTTGTTTGGTCATTTGAGCAAGTTTGACAAAATGTCATTTTGTCTCAAGGTGCCATTTTGTCATTTTGTTATATTTAATCCATGCATGCTATGATAATTGTGCCAACATGAATATGGTAGCCTTTGATGAGTATAATGCCATGGTATTTATTTTTGTCATGTTAACCTTGCATATAAGTGGGAACCATGCTCTAAAGTAGCTACTAAAATGTTGTTGTTTTCAAACATGCTAAATATTTCTAAGTCTGAGAATCTGGTAATGTTTTTATGCCATGAAGAGTGGATGCTACCAAGTGATATATTGAGAATTAGCTCAAGCTCAGTGCTAGTGTTTTGAAGTAGATGTTGTCCTCTATCATCCTGGTAATTTTCATGCCATGAGGTGTTCTCTATTACCATTAGTTTTTGCTGTCAACATGCTATCAGCTTAACTCAGATTCTAGAAAACTGTTATTTTATCTAAGTTCCTAAAATCTGTTTCATCATGCCAACTTGTGAGCTTCAAGCTTATTGATGTGTGCCTCCATTCCAGATTGTGTAGTTGGATAATTTGATAAGCATGCTATGTAGTTTCTGTCAATGCCTTGTTTGTGGTTGGAGACTTCCTGTAGCTCTAGTTATTGGCTGTGTAAGTTGCTATGTTGCTGTTTTGTGGCAGATTGTTTCTTTTAGTGTTTTGTGACTTGTGGGAGCTATATTCCATGGAATTGCTTGATCTTGGACTCAATTATGGTTGGGTTTTCATGTCCTAACCAGTGGATACCTTGGAATGCCAAGGAATAGCCCATGGCCTTCTTTGTCTTGTGTTTTCCCTTCGTAACTTGTCGTGAGCGTAGCGTGAGAACCGTAACTCCGTTTCCTACGTTCTTCATATGCATTTGTATCGATTTTGCATGAAGCATCCATATTTTCCATGATCATGCATGTTTAAATAACTTAACATGAGGTTCTGTCCAGAAATGTAAACAACTAAACTAATGCATGTGAAACATGACTAGTTTAGGATTGCCATGTTAAATACTTCAGTTGAATCATGCATCATCTTGTTTGTGCATTGCCCCCTGGTTGGATGTTTATTGTTGATGTTTCCCTTGGGTAGACGCGAGTGTTGAAACTGAGTATGAGGATCTAGGAGAGTACCACTACGAGGACCCCGCTCTTTGTCCCTCTGAAGAACCAACAGGCAAGATGATCGTACCCGGATCCCGACACTATTTTTGCTTTGCTAGATGTCTTGTTCTTATTGTTACATATGCGTTACCTACCACTTGAATGTCAAGCCTCCTACATTGCCATGATAGCCTCTAACCCCTCCGCATCCTAGCAAACCTTGTTTGGCTAAGTTACCGCTGCTCAGCCCCTCTATAGCGTTGTTATTTGCCGTTGCATGTTGTATCCATGTGATAACATGTATTTGGCATATCACAATATTATCTGCTATTTAATTTAATGCACATATATATATTGGTATGGTGGAAGGCTTGGCCTTTTGCTCGGTGTTTTGTTCCACTTGTACCGCCATAGTTTCTTGTTACCGGTGTTATGTTTCCATACTTTGCGCTCCTAACATGCTCAGGGTTGTTATGGGGACCCCCTAGAATATTCGGTTGAGATTAAAACTTGTCTGGAAAGACCCAACATTGGTACTATTTGCTTAAACAACTTAATAAAATTGCATAGGGCCTAGCTATCCCGTGCATAATTAATCAACAAGCCACGCCAGTGCTCCTCATGAGTGTTGGTCCAAATGGGCTGCCTGCGGGGCCACCTTGAGGCAACTTGAGGATTGGTTTTCCCTATAGCTCGACCCATCTTGTAGTGCCCTAAGACAGAGATACACGCGGCTCATATTGGGATCTGGCCTGCCAGGCGGTCTTGTTGGATTGGTTTTACCTTTATCGAGTGGCTTGTGTGTGGAACTCTGATCTTCTTCGCGCAATCTCGAGGTGTTGGAATTCCTTTGGAGTTGCCTATGATGATCACGAGATCCGTGGTCGAGGTTATTCCCGCGGAGTGTGGTTAATTTATGATGGACTAGTAGGAGCACCCCTATAGGGTTAAAACTTTCAGAAAGCCGTGCCAACGGTTATGTGGCAACTTGGATAATTGTTTGACACCCGGTTATAGTTAACTTGAAGTAAACTCTAATAAAATGCACCAACTATGTGAGTAACCGTGATCTTCTTTGCTCGTGAACATGAACCGAGAGAGAACACGGTGGGTTTATGATTGACGTAAGTAGGTGTTCAGGATCTCTTAGAGGTCATTCTAGTTCTCGATCGTTTATCGTAGACCACACATTTACTTTCATGTTCCGTAAGATTAGCCACCATAAATGCTTAGTGCTACTGCAAACTAAACACATACCCCATTCCAACCTATAAGCTTGAATAGTCTCGGTACCCGGGCGCTAGATTGCTGAGTCCCCATGGCTCACAGATTACTACAACAATCCAGGTGCAGGTATAGATGACATCGTGCCAGATGATATGACGCAGCTCTAGTGGGAGTATGACGAGGAGCGTGGAAGGATGTACGCCACTTATCTAGACGAGTAGAGTGGCCGTGGTCGAGACCTTTGGGCTAGCAAGCCAGTGTCATTGCATCATTTTATCGTTTGATTTTGTCCATAGCTGGACCCTGCCTTTGTATTGATGATTGGAATAATTGTGTGGATTTGTAATTTAGCATGTGGCGAGTGTAAGCTAACTCATATACTCTTCTCTTCCTAAATGTATGTAATGATCCTATACTTGCTAACGACAAGATGCGCCTCTATCCCTGTTGAGGCCCTTGTGTCTTAATATGGATAGGCGCGCATCTTGGGCGTGACAAGTTGGTATTCAGAGCCATACGACCATAGGAGCCCTTTGCTTGATCGAACTTGGCCGAGTCGAGTCTAGTAAGACTATTTTGAGTATAGTTATATCGGAGAGTAGGATTCTTTTTACTCCTCTTCTATGCTCTCGTGAGGTATTCGACTTAGGAATTTTGATTCTACTCCTCTTCTCGCTCAAAATTTGTTTAGAATCACGCGGGTATTTAGGGTCTATATGATACCGATGTGACAGAGTTCTGTCTTGGTGCCTCCTGTCTGACTTGATTTCTTTCGAGGAGTCGAGCTCCAAGAAATTTTGGCACATCGTTATCATGCAGCTTCCTTAGTATCTCAGGATGGAGAGTCTTCAGAATGACTTCAATACTTGTCGTGGTGAGATAAGGTCAAAGTCACCCAGTACTGGGGAGGCATCCGGGGTACCACCATGGTTTAGTATCGTTGTGCTTTCGAGGATTCGAGTTAGATGGATTTGCGAAAGCCTCTGGTTACGTGTTGAAGGATGGATACAGTTGGGGCGTAGGTTTGTTAGTTGTGTGAGATATTTCCTCCTTGTATCCCCCACACTGGATTGCATAACCAGAAAGTTTTTGGAAGTTCTTAGGTGGGAACTCATGTAGTTATCTATGATCATCGTCAGGATCAGGGGGCGAGGGCGGCCACCGTCCTCAGGTTCAAGAAGAAGCTCTCATCTGGATCATGCCATCGCTTCAGCCGCGAAGGCGGAGGGCAGCCCGAGCGTACATGGTGGAGGAGGCACGAGGGGCCGTGGCCGCCGTGGAGGCCGAGGCCGGGGGAGGCGGAGTGCCGCTCCACCTACTCCTCCGACACCAGACTCCGTCCTCGAGCTGGCCGGTCCCCTCCGGAGCCATGTGCGCCACCCTCTCCTCTTTGCCAGGGCGACGAGCCGCCCGTCCTGTGGCTGCGGGTGGCCGGTTGCTGTAATGGAGCGACGCGGGTAAACGTCGACTACCCAGCGAACCGCATCATGTTCCTCAGGCGCGGCTAGAAGACCTTCGCCCGCGCCCACAACCTGCAGGTGGGGCTTGTCCTTCGCTTCAAAATGACGGAGGCCAATATGCTCTCTGCCAAGATTTATGGGCGCTCCGACGTCCGTCTCAGTTGCTGCGAAGAGAGCTCGAGTAGCACCGAATGCCTGCCCTCGGGCGAGAGTGATGGGGAGGACAGCAACGAAGACAGCAACGATGAGCCCGGTCTTCGAGCGGTCAAGTCAGAGCCCGAGGACTTGAGGTCAGACTGACCGCGGGCTGCACCATCACCGCCAGCCTCACGCCTCTCCCCCTCCCGGCAGGATGACCTTGCCGGGGGCCTTAGTCTCGAGCATTGCTTCATCTTCCAGCTAGGTCTTCCAGCAGGCCCGTGGACTTCGGCTTCTGGGGTCCATCCCCCTTTCCGCCCTCTCTGGCCCTCTCCTCTGCGCAATGCTGGTTCAGGAGGGGCCAGGTTCTTGCCTACCCATCTGGCAGCCCTGCTCCTCCGCGTAGTGCTGGTCCAAAGGGGTCAGGTCAGGCTTCTGTCGGGGCCTCTTGCCATATATTTCTTCTTGTAGCTCGCCTCTCCTTTCCATCCTTTTCTTCTTGCAATCTCCCCTAGGGGAGAAAGTGAAATAAAGATGTACTTAGGAAAAAGCGACATCCTATGCAAATTTCACCCCATTTTAAATGAATGTGTATTATCTTCCTTTATAGACCTTTTTTGTATATGGAACTTTCCCTACGCTTTCTTGGAAAAATCTTGCCGGCGTGCGTAACCCTACCGTGAGCGCTTCGAGGAATAGGTCCTTAGCAGCCTGCTGGCAGTGCTACTGTCGGCAAGATACCTTGACGTCCTTGGTACAGTCGTTCAAGGTGTGGGTCTTGCTCAAAACGGAATAAGGGCGCGAGCGCTGTCACTTGAGTCATTGAGTGGACTCGAAATGAAACAAGGAGTGCGGGCGCAGCCACTTTAACCATTGAGGGGTCCCGAACACAGTGAGGACGCAGCCAATCGCGGCAAGGTTCCCATGCGTGTAGGTATTCTGAACAGAAGTCGAAGTCACCGAAGGAAAATAATTTCGCGGCAAGGATTCACTTGGGGTTTTTGCAACTTATCTTTTTGTTGTCGTGCTCCCTCCAGCAAGTTTTTTGGGACATCGCTCATAGGTATCCGTACCACCATTCCCCCCCCCCCTCGACAAAGCTACACGTGAGGCGACCTTTTGTTCTTTGATAAAAAGAAAGAAGAGAAAATATGGATATGTAACCTTGGCGGTCCGTTAGCCCTACCGGGATTAAGTGCAATGCAACACTTCAGATAAACATGCACATAAGTAATCATGAGAATCGATCCGGATTGCAGAACACTTATCTTTATTTAACTATGCACAGGGTCTGAGCCTGGCATTGTACGAAGGATTACATGCTTCAGCGGCAAGACTTGTACAAATGGTGGTTGACGGGAGGCCTGGCAACCGCGCCTTATGGGTAGAACTTGCGAGGGTGTTCGATATTCCAGGAGTTGCTCACTGGAATGCCATCTTCGGTCTCCAGGAGAACTGCGCCAGGCCTGGTGACTCGTACTACCTGATAAGGGCCTTCCCACTTCGGCATCAACTTGTGGGAATTCTTGGTGGAATGAACTCGCCGAAGAACAAGGTTGCCTTCCTCAAGACTTCTGGCATTAACTTCGCGGCTATGGTAGTGACGCAAAGCTTGCTGGTAGCGCACAGCTCTGACAGCAGCTTGAAGACGGTCTTCCTCAAGGAGCATCTCGTCGTCTTTCCACAACTGCTCTTGCTCAAGCTCAACATAAGCAAGCTCTCGAGGCGACCCGTATATGAGTTCCGTGGGGAGAACTACCTCCGCCCCATAGACAAGGGAGAAGGGTGTCTAGCCGGTAGCTCTATTTGGTGTCGCTCTGATTAACCAAAGTACCACTAACAACTCATCAATCCAGTTGCTTCCGGACTTGTGCAGCCTGTCAAAGGTTCTTGTCTTGAGACCTCGCAGCACTTCAGCATTAGCCCTCTCTGCTTGGCCGTTGCTCCTCGGGTGGGTAACGGAAGAAAAACGGATTTTGCCACCAAGGTCTTGGACATACTCATTGAAGGTACGGCTCGTGAACTGTGTGCCGTTGTCAGCGATGATCCTGTTGGGAACACCAAAGCGGAAAACTAGTCCCTTGAAGAACTTGACGGCTGATTGTGTTGTCAACTTTCTCACTTCTTCCACTTCCGGCGACTTTGCGAACTTGACGATCACAACGTACAAGTACTCAAACCCCCGGCACTGCAGGGAAAGGGGCCCAAGATGTCAAGCCCCCAGAGCGAAAATGACCAGGAGAGAGGGATCATTTGAAGTCCTTGAGCCAGTTGATGTAATCTCCTCGAATGAAACATGCATGCTTCACACTTGGTTACTAATGCCGTTGCATCCTGGAGGGCAGTGAGCCAATAGAAGCCTTGCCGGAATGCCTTCCCGGCAAGGGCTCTTGATCCAATGTGGCAGCCACATATACCTCCATGTATCTCTACCAACAGCTCTAGTCCATCTTCCTAGGAAATGCACTTGAGTTTCACACTGTTTGGCCTTTTTCTGTACAGGTCGTTGTCCACGAACTAGCACATACTAGACCGGCAGGCTACTTTCTCTGCTTCCTCTTGATCCCTAGGAAGTTCTCCTATCTGAAGGAAACGATGATGTGCTGTGCCCATGCCGGAGCCTGGGGCTCGACAGCAAGGATTAAAGGCATATCCTCTGCCGGGGTAGCATTTGCCTCAACAGCAAGGGCCTGAGGACTTGGCGGAGCCTGTTGCACCTCGACAAGCCTGGCGGGAGCGTGTGCTTCCACGACAAGAGCCGGGGGCCCTACCGAAGCACAATTCTCACCGACAAGCCTGTCCATCTCTTTGGCAACCTTCTCGCCGGCGGCTTCCGGGAGCTCTGCCGGGAAATACTTGCTAGAACTTAACTTCATTCTCTCCTCTTGTCCAGTTGATGGTGTCATGGAAGGTTGAGTTAGTTGGAGCATGAAAGTTCCCTATTCAACAGGTAACTTAAGGGCAACACACTTCGAGTTGCCATCGGCAACGCTGTTCTCCACACGTGGAACATGCTCCATTTGCAGGACGTCAAAACACTCTTCCAACTTCCTCACTTCATCTACATAGGCTTCCATCAATGGGCTCTGGTAATCTTTATTCACTTGCCTAACGACAAGTTGAGAATCACCCCTGACAATAAGTTTCTTGATCCAAGGTCTGCCACGATCTTGAGACCGGCAAGTAGCCCTTCGTACTCAGCAGTGTTTTATGTTGATCTCTCCCGGGGAAAGTGCATCTGAATCACATGGTGGGTGCGACAAGCAGCACTCCGGCACCGGTGCCTTGCAGTGAGAAAGCTCCATCAAAATACATGATCCATTCTTGATCGGTTTCCTTGCTGGGGAGAGTTGACTCTGGAACCTCTTCATCAGGTGTTGGGGTCCATTCTGGAATGAACTCCACTAAGGCCCTGCTTTGAATGGTCGAAGTGCTTTCAAACTTAAGACCAAAGCTAGATAGTTCCGAAGCCCACTCCACAATCCTGCCGGTAGCTTCCGGGTTTCGCAAGATCCATTGTAGCGGAAAGCGAGTGACAACGGTGATCTCATGTGCTTGGAAGTAGTGGCACAACTTCCTCGAGGCCATAAGAAGGCCAAAGAGCAAATTTTGCATGCCAGAATACCTTGATCTAGCCCCCTGCAACAAGGAGCTGACAAAATAAACTGGTCACTGCACCACCTTCTTCTTCTGAATTGCTTCATTCAAGTTTGCAGATCCTTCTTTGCCGGCACCAGACCCTATTGGGGAATGTCCTGGCTCGTCACTTGGTGGTCCTGCCATTGCCGATGCTTCTTCGTCAACTCCTCTTTCAACCACTAGTGCATCACTTACCACTTGATTTGTTGCCGCCAGATACAGCAGCAATAGCTCTTGTGGTTTTGGCGCGACTAGGACCGGCGGAGAGGAATGGTACTTCTTCAAATCCTGGAGCACTGCCTCCACTTCCGGAGTCCATTTCATTGGACCTGCCTTCTTCAAGATTTTGAAAAAGGGCAGGGCGCGCTCAGTAGATTTTGAGATGAACCTACTCAGAGTAGCAACACAGCCGACAAGACGTCGCACATCTTTGACTCGTCTTGGTGCTTCAATTTGCTCAATTGCTTTGTTCTTGTCGGGATTTGCTTCGATTCCTCGTTGAGATACAAAGAACCCGAGAAGCTTGCTGGATGGGAGGCCGAACACACACTTCTCAGGGTTGAGCTTCATTTTGATCTTGCGCAGGTTGGCAAATGTCTCTTCTAGGTCTGATATGAGCATAGCCTTATCCTTGGTTTTGACTACTATGTCATCCATATAAGCCTCCATATTTCTATGTAGTTGGGGCTCAAAACCAATCTGGACCGCTCTTGCAAAGGTAGAACCAACACTTTTCAACCCGAAAGGCATATGCAAAAAGCAATACGTACCACATGGGGTGATAAATGCGGTCTTCTCTTCATCTTCCTTGGCCATAAAAATATGATGAGAACCTAAATAGGCATCAAGGAAAGACAATAGATCGTAGCCGATGGTGGAGTTCACAATTTGGTCGATGCGCGGCAAGGGAAATGGATCTTTGGGGCAGGCTTTGTTGATGTCTGTGAAATAAATGCACATCCGCCATTTTCCATTCGCCTTGCGCACTACAACCGGGTTGGCCAACCGTGTTGGATGGAGTACTCCTCTGATCAAGCAAGCTACCTCTAGTTTCTTAATCTCTTAGGCAATAAACTATTGCCACTCCAAAGCTTGCTCCTGGACCTTCTGCTTGATGGGTCGCGCATGTGGGCAGACGGCAAGGTGGTGCTCAATAACCTCCCTAGGAACACCGGGAATATCAGATGGTTGCCATGCAAACACATCGACATTCGCCCATAGGAAGGCGACGAGCACGCTTTCCTATTTGTCATCAAGGGTGGAACTTATGGTGAAAGTTCCCCCCGTGTCGTCCTCCTTGGTGGGCACCTTCTTGGCCTCTAGCGGAGCAGCCTTGGACTTTTTGCTCTTGTCGATGGAGCTCTCTGGCACATTGTCAATGGGAGCGCAACACTCCGAGGAGGTGCGCTTGCCGGAATGTGCGCTAGAGGCCTTGCTGGTCTTCTTCCCCCCGGGAGCTTCAACGGCAGGAGAAAGTGCCTTGGCGGCAGGTGCTGCAACTGCACCCCAATAGAGTTGGTCGGCGTAGATAAGTGCACTTTTGTTGTTGGAGTTGATGGTGATGACGCTCATGGGCTTGGGCATCTTCCGCACGTTGTAAGCGAAGTGAGTGGCCGCCATGAACTTGGCCAGTGTTGGGCAGCCAAGAATGTTGTTGTACGACAACGAGATCTTGGCGACGTCAAAAACAATCTTCTCTGTTCTGAAATTGATATCGCTGCCAAACGTCACCGGCAACGTGACCTTGCCCTTCGGCTAAGTTCTTCCTGAATTGACCCCTTGGAAGGCGTCTATCGGCTCGACATCTTCATCAGGAATTTGTAGCCTCCGGATGACATCAGGTGAGATCAGGTTCAGGCTGGCCCCACTATCGACTAACATCTTCGTCACCTTGAGGTTGCGGATTTTTGGCGATACCAACAACGACAAGCACCCGACCGCAGTTATGCGATCAGGGTGATCCTCGGCGTCGAAGATGATAGGAGAATTGGACCATTTCAGAGGTCTTTGTGCATCGATAGAGGGCTCTGCCGCGTTAACCTTGCGCACCCACTATTTGAGTTGGCGGTGGGAGGAATGCGACGAGGCACCTCCCTCTATGCACATCATCTCTGTAGCCTTCTAAAAATCATGCTCGTTGGACTCGCCGTCCTCTTTGACGTCATCATCATCTCCCTCTTGCTTGTCACGGACACGGGCGGGCTGGTCTTTTTGTTGCTTGGGCTTGCCGCGGCGACCCCCTCGGCCAACACGCTTCTTGCCGGACCCCTCGGCACCGTCCTGGTCTTTCTCCTTGTCTCGCCTCTCGTACTCGGCCTTTTGCTTCTCGGAAAGCTGCTCAACTTGCCGACAGTCTTGGAGATCATGGCCCTTCGTGCGATGGATCTTGCAATACTGCTTGCCGGAGTCTTCTGGCTTGCCGCCAGCCGCCAGGGTGTGGCAGGAGATGCACCCGGCAACGATGTTTCTGGGGTCATCAACCTTGCCCTTCTTGGCGGCTCCGGGGTTGCCAGACCCCTCGATGACAAGTACGGTCTTGCCCTTCCGCATCTTGTTCTGCAGCCGGCCCTTTTTGCTGAGGCAGCGGTGTCTTCATCTTCTGAGTTGACCCCTGCGTCGACGTCTTCGCCGAGGAGTCTCCTCCCTTCTTCAGCCCGAGCACATTTGTCTATGAAAGCATAAAGCTCGACGACATCCCTGACTCTTTTCATCGCCAGCTCTTCCCGCATCCTGCGGTTGCGCATGTTCTAATGGAACGCATTGATGACAGTGGCACGATGAACGTCTGGGATGTTGTGATGCACGCGGCGGAACCTTTGGATGTACTTGCGTATAGTTTCGCCCTACTTCTAAGGGATGATGTGCAGATCGCTTTCTTGGCCAGGAGCTTGATGACCTCCCATGAAGGCGCAAACAAACTCATGGCACTGGTCTTCTCAGGAGGCAATGGACCCCTCTGGCAAGTGCATCAACCACGACCCGATGTTGGGCATAAGCACCAATGGGAAGTAGTTGGCTAGTAGCTTGTCGTGGCGGCCCCTAGCAGCCTGCACCACAATGGTGTAGATGCTCAGGAACTCTAACGGATGAGTCTTGCCATCATACTTCTCCGGGACTTCTGGATTCAACGTGCGGGAGTTGGGCCAGTGGACTTGCCGCAGGTCACGGGTAAACACTGGGCAACCCACCTCATAAGGTAGGCTGACAGGATACGCTAGCACAGACTTGTCTACAATTGGCCCCGCACGCCTATTAGACTGGAGGCATGCTTCCCGCCGCCATTTGATCACAGTTCGAGCGTCTTCTTTGCCACATTCCTGAAGAACTTGACGCTGATCGCGGCATGTCCATGGGTTGGACGCCGCCATCAAGTAGCCGCCGTAAGCATCGGTCCGTCGAGTCAGCGACCGGCGATGTTGCTATGAGGGAGAGTGCGCTGAAGTCGCATCGCCTCCGGCCCTCTCACCACTGGCGTGGGCCAGCTTGGTGGACCGAAACTTATCTACGAGGCTGAGGAGGCTCTGAATGGTTGCTCTCCATTCGTCGAGCTTCTCCGCAGTAGGAGGAATTTTAGGAGTAGCTACGCCCATGCCACCTCTTCCTCCGACATGGTCGGTAGTAAACGGCGCGAGGAACGCGAGGTGCTCTGACTCCTAACCGTTTAGAAGGAGCACCGCCACAGTCCCGCGTTGGCATGCCACTTCCGCCTGCATGCTGGCGAGCATGATGGTCCCGCACATCTTGGGAATGGTGCGCAGGAGCTTTCCCATGGGGACATTGAGAACTACGGGCGCCGTGGCGCGGTTCTCCGCACGCATCCTGAGAAGTTCGCGACGTATGCGCCTGCGTGGGTGCCCTAGAAGATACTCTTCCGCCCCAGAGTTCACCGTATCACCGGCAGGCGGTACTTCTCCATCCTGAGACCCAGGGGCGCGGGGGTTGCCCCCGCCGCCATAGGCATATCCGCGGCAAGCGTCGCCTCTTGCTTGGCCTTGGTTTCCAGAGCGTCGCGGAAGTTCTGATCCTCCTCCTCCTCCTCCTCCTCCACACGTGTCTATGTCATCTCCTATCTATGTAGATACAAGGGTGGCGAACGCGGACGGGCGAACTGCTGTTAGGCCCTTCTTCTTGGGGGCCATGGCGATGATGAGCGCGAAGAAACTGGCGTGCTGATTACCAGAACGGGTTCGCACAACCTAATCCCCCCTACCTGGCGCGCCAAAGATGTCATGGGGATGAACACCTATGGTATCACGGAGACCCCTTTGGGTTCGGCGGGGGGAAGGATCACACAAAGAGCCAGTTTGATGAGCAGCACGCGGGGATCTTTACCCAGATTTGGGTCGCACGGATGCATAAAACCCTACTCCTGCTTGGTTGTATTGAGAGTGTTCTTAGGGTTCTAGATACATGAGCGCTATGAGCAGCTACCACATACGTGAGCTAGAAAGTCCCCAAGGTCGAGGAGTCAAAAGTCCTCTACCGTATCGCCCTGGGCCTCCTTTTATACTCTGAAGGGGATCCTAACAGTGGCATACAATGCGTACACGGGGTGTACAGAGCTACAGTGCTATCATACCTAACAATGACGGAGTAGGACAGGTGCATTTAATGCACCGTCAGGCAACTCTGTCCGTTAGTGGGATAGGACAGGAGCCCATCCCATCGATGTCGCTTAGCTCTCTCCAATAGCGACGCTGCGGCACACATCTAGGTGGATTAACACCTGTCCTATGCGCTGGCGGGTCTTGCCGGGGCTTCGCCTTGCCGGGGCCTTGATTCGCGTGGAGGTTCAATAGCCCTCCCGGCAAGACCTTGCCGGTGATCTTGATTTTCCTGTGTTGTTATCTGGCAAGTCCCTGCTGGGCCTTGCTGCCAGGGTGGCTACTACTGCCCATGCACGAGTAAGGGGCACTGGAGAGCCAAAAACATTCTTGTAGCAGAAGGAACCAAGAACATTCTCTAGACTAGACAAATTATCTGCTACTGGGTTATTGACACCCTTTCTATCAACAATATGCAAATAAAATGTTTGTAGCAGAAGGAACCATCTTATAAGTCTAGGTTTAGCATCTTTCTTTTCCATAAGATATTTAATAGTAGTATGATCAGTGTGAACAATTACTTTAGAATCAACAATATAGGGTCTGAACTTATCACAAGCAAACACAACTGCTAAAAATTCCTTTTCAGTGGTAGCATAGTTTCTTTGAGCAGTGTCTAGAGTTTTGCTAGCATAATGGATGACATTTAATTTCTTATCAACTCTTTGCCCTAGAACAGCACCAATGAAATAATCACTAGCATCACTGCCATTTCTCGAGCATGCATTGGTTTCCCGTGAAGAGGAACGATTTGATGCAGCAAAGTAGATAAGTATTTCCCTCGGTTTTTGAGAACCAAGGTATCAATCCAGTAGGAGATACAAGAGAGTCACCAATGATGTACCTGCACAAAGAATCAAACTCTTGCACCCAGCACTATAAAGGGGTTGTCAATCCCTTCACGGTTACTTGCAAGGATGAGATCTGATAGAGATAGATATAATAGGATGCTTGAACGGAAAGTAAAAATAATGCAGCAAGTATTTTTGGTATTTTTGGTTATAGATCTGAAAGTATAATATGGAAAATAGACCCGGGGGCATAGGTTTCACTAGATGGCTTCTCTCATGATGGCAAGTATTACGGTGGGTGAACAAAATACTGTCGAGTAATTGATAGAAAAGCGAATAATTATGAAGATATCCATGGCAATGATTATGCATATAGGCATCATGTCTGTGACAATTAGACCGAAACGATTCTGCACCTACTACTATTACTCCACACATCGACTGACTCATGCCTACATCTAGAGTATTAAGTTCATGAAGAACAGAGTAATGCATTAAGTAAGATGACATGATGTAGAGGGATAAACTCAAGCAATATGATGAAAACCCCATCTTTTTACTCTTGATGGCAACAATACAATACGTGCCTCGCTACCCCTACTCTATCACTGGGTGAGGACACCGCAAGATTGAACCCAAAACTAAGCACTTCTCCCATTACAAGAATTACCAATCTAGTTGGCCAAACCAAACCAATAACTCGAAGAGACTTGCAAAGATATGAAATCACGCATATAAGAATTCAGGAAAGACTCAAATAATATTCATGGATAATCTGAACATAAACCCAAAATTCATCGGATCTTGACAAACACACCACAAAAGAGTATTACATCGGATAGATCTCCAGGAAGATCATGAAGAACATGGTATTGAGAAGCAAAGAGAGAGAAGAAGCCATCTAGTTACTAGCTATGGACCCGTAGGTCTGTGGTGAACTACTCACGCATCATCGGAGGGGCAATGGAGTTGATATAGATGCCCTCCGTGATCGAATCCCCCTTTGGCAGATTACCGGAAGAGGCTCCAAGGTTGGATCTCTCGGGAACGGAGGCTTCTGGCGGCGGAAAAGTGTTTTCGTGGCTCGTTCTGATAATGATCGAATATTTGGGATTTGTAGGCCAATGATTAGGCTTAGGGGAGCTGCCGTGAGCCCACAAGCCTGCCTGGCGCGGCCTACCCCCTGGCCGCGCCCCTAGGGCTTGTGGCCCCATGGTGGCTCCTCTACCTTGGTTCTCAAGTCTCGTAGTTTCCTTTCGTTCCAGAAAATATCATTCTGAAGGTTTTATTCCGTTTGGACTCCGTTTAATATTCCTTATCTACGAAACTCAAAAACAAGGAAAAAATAGAAATTGGCACTAGGCTCTAGATTAATAGGTTAGTCCCAAAAATAATATAAAATAGCATATTAATGCATATTAAACATCCAAAACAGATAATATAATATCATGGAACAATAAAGAATTATAGATATGTTGGAGACGTATCAGCATCCCCAAGCTTAATTCCTACTCGTCCTCGAGTAGGTAAATGATAAAAACAGAACTTTTGATGTGGAATGCTACCTAACATATTTATCCATGTAATATTCTTTATTGTGGCATGAATATTCAGATCCGTAAGATTCAATACAATAGTCTAATATTGACATAAAAACAGTAATACTTCGATCACACCAACAAAGTAGTCATGTCCTTTCGAAATAACATGGCCTTAGAAAGTTATCCCTACAAAATCATATGGTCTGGCTCAAAAGATGTGTGCAGCAAGGATGATTGTGGCAAACTGACAATCAAAGACTCATATCATACAAGACGCTCCAAGCAAAACACATACCATGTGGTGAATAAAAATATAGCCTCAAGTAAATTTACTGATGGATTCAAGAGGAAAGAGGGGATGACTTCGGGGGCATCCCCAAGATTAGGCTTTTTGGTATCCTTGAATATGACTTGGGGTGCCTTGGGCATCCCCAAGCTTAGGCACTTGCCACTCTTTATTCCATAGTCCATCAGATCTTCACCCAAAACTTGAAAACTTCACAACACAAAACTCATGAGATTCGTTAGTATAAGAAAAATAAATCACCACTTTAGAAACTGTTGTGAACTCATTCTTTATTTATATTTATGTAATACCTACTGTATTTTAACTTTTGCATGACTCATACCCCGTGATACGACCCATAGATACATCAAAATAAGCAAGCAACACAAAGAAAACAGAATCTGTCAAAAACAGAACAGTCTGTATCAATCTGTAAACTTCGAATACTTCTAGAACTCTAAAATTCTAAAAAATTAGGACAATCAGGGCAATTTGTATATCAATCTTTTGTAAAAATTTCAGATCAATTCAGCGCTCAAAAAGATTATGCACAACACCGATGAACAAGAAAAGCAATTGTTTCAAACTTTTGGTGTTCTCAAACCTTTTCAACTCTCACGCAATACATGAGCGTGATGTTGGAAATATGCCCTAGAGGCAATAATAAATTAGTTATTATCATATTTCCTTGTTCATAATAATCGTTTATTGTCCATGCTATAATTTTATTGATCAGAGACTTAGATGCATGTGTGGATACATAGACAAAACCATGTCCCTAGTATGCCTCTAATAGACTAGCTCGTTGATCAAAGATGGTTAAGGTTTCCTAGCCATTGACATGAGATGTCATTTGATAACGGGATCACATCATTAGGAGAATGATGGGGTGGACAAGACCCAAACTACAAACGTAGCATATGATCGTGTCAGTTTATTGCTACTGTTTTCTGCTTGTCAAGTATATGTTCCTATGGCCATGAGATCATGCAACTCACGGACATCGGAGGAGTGCCTTGTGTGTATCAAATGTCGCAACATAACTGGGTGACTATAAAGGTGCTCTACAGGTATCTCCGAGGGTGTCTGTTGAGTTGGCATGGATCAAGACTGGGATTTGTTACTCCGTGTGACGGAGAGGTATCTCAGGGCCCACTCGGTAATACAACATCACAACAAAGCCTTGCAAGCAATGTCACTAAAGTGTTAGCCACACGAACTTGTATTACGGAATGAGTAAAGAGACTTGCCGGTAACGAGGTTGAACTAGGTATGGAGATACCGACAATCGAATCTCGGGCAAGTAACATACCGAGGAACAAAGGGAACATCTTACGGGATTAACTGAATCAATGACATAGAGGTTCGACCGATAAAGATCTTCATAGAATATGTAGGAACCAATATGGGCATCCAGGTCCCGCTATTGGTTATTGACCGTAGAGGTGTCTCGGTCATGTCTACATAGTTCTCGAAGCCGCAGGGTCTGCACACTTAAGGTTTGGTGACGTTTCGATAGTATAGAGTTATGTATGGTGGTGACCGAAGGTTGTTTAGAGTCCCGGATGAGATCCCGGACGTCACGAGGAGCTCTGAAATGGTCCGGGGGTAATGATTGATATATAGGAAGTCCTATTTTTGTCGTCGGAAAAGTTTCGGGCTCATCGGTAATGTACCGGGAGTGCCCGTAGTGTACCGGGAGACCATCGGGAGGGGTATTTCGACCCAAGAGGCTTCATGGGCTGTGGGAGAATAAATACAAGCCTTTTGTGGGCTGGTAGAAATCCCACACAAGGCCCATGCGTTTAGGGAAGAAAAGCCCAAAGATAAAAGGTGGAAAAAAGGCAAAAAGGCAAAAAAGGAAGAGTCCTAATCCTACTAGGATTTGAGGAGGAGGAGGACTCTCCTCCCTAGATTCGGCCGAAGCCTCCTAGTAGGATTTTTCCTTGCGCCAAGCCTCCTCTCTTCCTCTTATATATACTAGAGGTTTTAGCGTTTTGGTACAAAAGTTTTAGCCACGTGTTGCCCGTTCCTCCAGTACATAGTTTCTCCTCTAGATCGGATTTATGCAATGCTTAGGCGAAGCCCTGCCGGAATAGCTTCACCACCATCGCCGGAGCGCCATCATGCTACCGGAGAACTCTTCTACCTCTCCGCTCCCTCTTGCTGGATCAAGATGGCGGAGATCGTCATCAAGATGTACGTGTGCTGAACACGGAGGTGCCGTCCGTTCGGCGCTAGATCGGAAGGACCGTGATCAAGATCGCGAGACGGATCGTGATGAGTTCGCCAGACGGATCCTGATGAGTTCGCGGGACGGATCGTGATATGATTGCGGGACGGATCGTGATGAGTTCGCGGGACGGATTGTTATTGGATCGCGGGATGGATCGTGATGACATCGCAGGACGCTCGGCGATTTGGATCGCGAAGACGTTTGACTACACCAACCGCGTTTCTTAACGCTTCCCGCTTAGCGATCTACAAGGGTATGTAGATCCACTCTCCCTCTCGTAGATGCTCATCAACATGGATAGATCTTGCGTGTGCGTAGGAAATTTTTTGTTTTCCATGCGACGTTTCCCAACAGTGGCATCATGAGCTAGGTCTATGTGTAGATGAGATCTCGAGTAGAACACAAAGAGTTTGTGGGCGTTGATGCTTAGATTGCTTCCTCCGTTGGTCGTGTTTTGGTTCAGCGGTATTGTGAGATGAAGCGGCACGGACCAACATTACTCGTACGCTTACGAGAGACCGGTTCCCTCAACCGCAACTTGTTGCATAGATGGCTTGCGGGTGTCAGTTTCTCTCACTTTAGTTGGACCGGATTCGACAAAGGCGGTCCTTGAGAAGGTTGAAAAGCAACTAGTGTATCACCGTTGTGGTTTTTGCAAGGATGAGAATTGTTCTTGGTAGATACCCGTAGCATCCATGTAAAACATGCAACAACAATTAGAGGACGTCTAACTTGTTTTTGCAGGGTATCTTGTGATGTGATATGGCCAATTACATGATGTGATATATGTGATGTATGAAATGATCATGTGATGTATAGATTATCACGACTTGCATGTCGCTGAGTACGGCAACCGGCAGGAGCCATAGGGTTGTCTTTAATTATTGTATGACCTGCGTGTTAATCATTAAACGCTATGTAATGCTTTACTTTGTCGCTAAATGGTAGCAATAGTAGTAAAAGCATGTTGGGCGCAACAACCCCTATGGCGACACATTGATGGAGATCAAGATGATGGAGATCATGGTGTCGTGCCGGTGATGATGGACATCATGCCGGTGCTTTCAAGATGGAGATAAAAAACACAAGTTCATGGCCATATCATGTCACTTATGATTTGCATGTGATGTTAATCCTTTTATGCACCTTGTTCTGCTTAGGACGACGGTAGCATTATAGTGAGAATGGTTTGTTGAATCTTGATCGTAGTAATACACATGTTCATAACATTGATGCCAAAAGATACAAAGTTAATAATGATAGTACCACATACTTGTGGCACTGCCGCTAAATGTCATATTGGTATAAAGTGCATGAAGAAACTCCATGCTGATGGATCTTTCGACTCATTCGATCAAATCGGTTGAGACATGCGAACCATGCCTCTTGGGCAAGATGAGTAAGGACCCCGTTTTCTGGTTTGATGGAGCGGGCAAGTGATTTATTGGAAATGATACATGTTGATGTATGCAATCCAATGAGTCTTGTAGCATGCGGTGGATATCATTATTTTCTTACCTTCACTGATGATTTGAGTAGATAATAGTGTATATTTACTTAATGAAATGCAAGTCTGAATCGTTTGAAAAAGTTCAAGCAAATTTAGAGTGAAGTTTAAGATCATCGTGACAAGAAGATGAAATGTCCGCGATATGATCATGGAGGTGAATATTTGAGTTACGAGTTTGGTATACAACTTAAGACCATGTGAAAGTTGTTTCACAACTCACACCACCTGGAACACCATAGTGTGATGGTGTGTCCGAACGTCATAGTTGTGCTCTATTGGATATGGTGCGAGTTATGATGTCTCTTATCCTTTTACCACTATCATTTTGGGATTATGCATTAGAGACAACTACATTCACTTTAGATAGGGCACCATCTAAATCCGTTGAGATGACACCGTGTGAATTATGGTTTGATAGAAACCTAAGCTGTCATTTCTTAATGTTTGGGGCTGCAACACTTATGTGAAAAAGGTTTTCACCTAATGAGCTCGAACCCAAAGCGGACAAATGCATCTTCATAGAATACCCTAAAGACAGTTGGGTGAACCTTCTATCTCAGATCCAAGCAAAAAGTGTTTGTTGCTAAAACGGGTCCTTTCTCGAGAAAACGTTTCTCTCGAAAGAATTGTGTGGGAGGAAGATAGAACTTGATGAAGTTGTTGAACCTTTGTTCAACTAGAGAGTAGCGCAGTGCAGGAATTTGTTTCTGTGAAGCCGACGTTAGTTGAAGAGGAAGTTAATGATGATGATCATGAAGCTTCGGATCAAGTTACTATCAAACCTCGTAGGTCGACAAGGATGTGTACTGCTCCTGAGCGGTATGACAACCCTGTCTTGGAGGTCATGTTGTTGGACAACGATGAACCTAGGAGCTGTGGAGAAGCGATGATGGGCCCGGATTCTGACAAATGGTTAGAGGCCATGAAATCCGAGAAAGGATCCATGTATGAAAACAAAGTATAGACTTTGGTAGACTTGCTCGTTGGACGGCAGGTCGTTGAGTACAAATGGATCTTTAAAATGAAGACAGACGCTGATGGTGAACGTCACCATTTATAAAGCTCGACTTGTCGCAAAGAAGTTTTCGGCAAGTTCAAGGAGTTGACTATGATGAGACTTTCTCACTCGTAGCGATGCTAAAGTCTGTTGGAATTATGTTAGCAGTTGCTGCATTTTTCAATTATGAAATCTGGCAGATGGATGCCAAAACATCGTTTCCTTCCTTAAGGAAAGGTTGTATGAGATACAACCAGAAGGTTTTGTCGGTCCTAAGGATGCTAAAAGGTGAGCAAGCTTCAGTGATCCTTCTATGGACTGAAGCAAGCATCTCAGAGTTGGAATATACACTTTGATAAGGTGATCAAAGTTTTTAAATCTATACAAAATTTATGAGAAACTTGTATTTGCAATAAAGTGAGTGAGAGCACTATAGAGTTTCTGATAAGTATATGTGGATGACATATTGCTATTCAGAAATGATGTAGAATTTCTGGAAATCATAAATGGTTGTTTGAAAAGAGTTTTTCAAAGGAAGACCTGGATAAAGCTACCTAATTGTTGAACATCAAGATCTATAGAGATAGATCAAGATGCTAGATGAGACTTCCAATGAGTACATACCTTGACAAGATTTTGAAAGAGTTCAAAATGGATCAGTCAGAGAAAGATTTCTTGCCTGATTTGGAAGGTGTGAAGTTGAGTGAGACTCAAAGCTCGACAACGGCCGAAGAAAGAGAAAGGACGAACGTCGTCCCCTATGCCTTAGCCATAGGCTCTATATTATGCCATTTTGTGTATCGCACCTGGTGTGTGCCTTGCCATGAGTCAGTCAAGGGGTACAAAAGTGATCCAGGAGTGGATCACTGGACAGCGGTCAAGATTATCCTTAGTGGCTAAAAGACTAAGGAGATGTTTCTCGATTATGGAGGTGATAAAGAGTTCGTCGTAGAGAGTTACGTCGATGCAAGCTTTAACACCAATCCAGATGACTCGTAGTAGCAATCTGGATATGTATAGTGGAGCAGCCATTTGGAATAGTACCAAGTGGAGTGTGGTAGCAGTGTTTACGGTTTGACATAGAGATTTGCAAAGTACACTCGGATTTGAATGTCGCAGACCCATTGACTATAAGACCTCTCTCACATGGAAAGCACGATCGAGCCCCAGAACTCATTGGGTGTTATATTCATAACAATGTGTATCACATGTTGATGTGAACTAGATTATTGACTCTAGTGCAAGTGGGAGACTATTGGAAATATGCCCTAGATGCAATAATAAATTAGTTATTATCATATTTCCTTGTTCATTATAATCGTTTATTATCCATGCTACAATTGTATTAATCGGAGACTTAGATGCATGTGTGGATACATAGACAAAACCATGTCCCTAGTATGCCTCTAATAGACTAGCTCGTTGATCAAAGATGGTTAAGGTTTCCTAGGCATGGACATGAGATGTCATTTGATAACGGGATCACATCATTCGGAGAATGGTGTGATGGACAAGACCCAAACTACAAACGTAGCATATGATCGTGTCAGTTTATTGCTACTGTTTTCTGCATGTCAAGTATATGTTCCTATGACCATGAGATCATGCAACTCACAGACACCGGAGGAGTGCCTTGTGTGTATCAAACATCGCAACGTAACTGGGTGACTATAAGTTACTCTATAGGTATCTCCAAGGGTGTCTGTTGAGTTGGCATGGATCAAGACTGGGATTTGTTACTCCGTGTGACGGAGAGGTATCTCAAGGCCCACTCGGTAATACAACATCACAGCAAGCCTTGCAAGCAATGTGACTAAGTGTTAGTCACGGGATCTTGTATTACGGCATGAGTAAAGAGACTTGCCGATAACGAGGTTGAACTAGGTATGGAGATACCGACGATCTAATCTCGGGAAAGTAACATACCGAAGAACAAAGGGAACATCTTACGAGATTAACTGAATCCTTGACATAGAGGTTCGACCGATAAAGATCCTCGTAGAATATGTAGGAACCAATATGGGCATCTAGGTCCTGCTATTGGTTATTGACCGTAGAGGTGTCTCGGTCATGTCTACATAGTTCTTGAACCCACAGGGTCTGCACACTTAAGGTTTGATGACGTTTTGGTAGTATAGAGTTATGTATGGTGGTGACCGAAGGTTGTTCGGAGTCACGGATGAGATATCGGATGGCACGAGGATCTCCGAAATGGTCCGGAGGTAAAGATTGATATATAGGAAGTCCTATTTTGGTCGCAGGAAAAGTTCCGGGCTCATCGGTAATGTACCGGGAGTGCCGGTAGTGTACCGGGAGACCATCGGGAGGGGGTATTTCGACCCAAGAGGCTTCATGAGCTGTGGGAGAATAAGTACCAGACTTTTGTGGGATGGTGGAAGTCCCACACAAGGCCCATGCGGTTAGCGAAGAAGATCCCAAATATAAAAGGTGGAAAAAAGGCAAAAAGACAAAAAAGGGAGAGTCCTAATCCTACTAGGATTGGAGGAGGAGGAGGACTCTCCTCCCTAGCTTCGGCCGAAGCCTCCTTGTAGGATTTGCCCTTGCGCAAGCCTCCTCTCTTCCTCTTATATATACTAGAGGTTTTAGGGTTTTGGCACAAAAATTTTAGCCACGTGCTGCCCGTTCCTCCAGTGCATAGTTTCTCCTCTAGATCGGATTTCTGCAGTGCTTAGGTGAAGCCTTACCGGAATAGCTTCACCACCATTGCCGGAGCGCCGTCATGCTGCTAGAAAACTCTTCTACCTCTCCGCTCCCTCTTGCTGGATCAAGAAGGCGGAGATCGTCATCAAGCTGTACGTGTGCTGAACACGTAGGTGCCGTCCGTTCGGCGCTAGATCGGAAGGACCGTGATCAAGATCGTGAGACGGGTCGTGATGAGTTTGCGGGACGGATCGTGATGAGTTTGCAGGACGGATCGTGATTGGATCGCGGGACGGGTCGTGATGAGTTCACGGGACAGATCGTGATTGGATCGCGGGACGGATCGTGATGAGATCGCGGGACGCTCGGCGATTTGGATCGCGAAGACGTTCGACTACACCAACCGCATTTCTTAACGCTTCCCGCTTAGCGATCTACAAGGGTATGTAGATCCACTCTCCCTCTCATAGATGCTCATCACCATGGATAGATCTTGCGTGTGCGTAGGAAATTTTTTGTTTCCCATGCGACATTCCCCAACACGTGAGCCATGGATATAGCATTGTAGGTGGAATAGAATGTGGAGGAGGTGCAAGGGGAAAAGAAGAAGATAGTCTCACATCGACTAGGCGTATCAACGTGTTATGGAGATGGCTGTCAATAGATATCAATGTGAGTGAGTAGGGATTGCCATGCAACAAATGCACTTAGAGTTATAAGTGTATGAAAGCTAAAAAAAGTAAGTGGTCGTGCATAATAAATATCCACTAGTTATATGAAAGTGACAAAATAGGAGACTCTCTATCATGAAGATTATGGTGCTACTTTCAAGCACAAGTGTGGAAAAAGGTAGTAGCAATTGTCCCTTCTCTCTTTCTCTCGTTTTTTGGTGGGCTTCTTTGGCCTCGTTTATTATTTTTTTGGTTGGGCTTCGCTGGCCTCTTTTATTTTTTTGTAAATTCCGGATACTCATCCTAACTTGTGAGGGAGTCATAGCCTCCATCATCCTTTTCTCTCATGGGACAATGCTCTATTAATGAAAAATCATCACACTTTTATTTACTTATAACTCAAAGAAATGTAAATTACCACTCGATTCATATGACAAAATATGACTCCATATGCAATATGAAGTGATGCTGGAAGTCATAGAAAAACTACATGGTGGAAGTTGCATGGCAATATATCTCGGAATGGCTATGGAAATGCCATAATAGGTAGGTATGGTGGCTCTTTCTAGGAATATATGGTGGCTGTTTGGAGGAAGGAGGGTTTGGTGTACCGACGAAAGTTGCGCGGTACTAGAGAAGCTAGCAAAGATGGACGGGTGGGAGTGCGTATAATCCATGGACTAAACATTAGTCATAAAGAATTCACATACTTATTGCAAAAGTCTATTAGTTATCAAACAAATCATTAGACACATTATCCTAGGGGAGAGGTTGGTAGGAGTTAACCATCGTGCGCTCCCAACCCTCACACAAAGGTCGACAATCATTAAACAAATCATGCTCCGACTTCGATACATAACGGTTCACCATACGTGCATGCTACGGGAATCACAAGCTTTAACACATGTGTTGTTGGGGATATAACCCCGCAATATGACCCGCCTTAGAGGCTCCGGTTCATATTGATGACTTGTAAGCCGACCCATGGGTGAGCCGTAAGACTGGTGGCACAGGAAGATAGACGGCTCAAGATGTGGGCCGCATGATGGCCCGGACGTAGAAGACCCGGGTGTGTAAGCCGCCTCAAGTACAACTTGGACAGAAAGATAGAAAGAGACTCGGAGTCACAAGAAGACCCGGATAGATAATTGTAAAGACCCGGTGGTCCTGACCTCCTATATAAAGGCAGACCTAGGGCGACTTAGAGGATAAGTTATCGAGAACTAGGTCTAGCTTCTAGCTCCTTGTAATCGATACACAAGCAATACAAACACAAGCAGGACGTAGGCTATTACGTCGACTTGAGGGGCCGAACCTGGGTAAATCCATGTCTTTCGTCCCGATCAACCCCTTTGAGTCCACCCTGTTCGCGATGGCCTCGAATCCAAGTCCGTTCACCCAGACATCTGCCGTGATAAATCCACGACAGTTGGCGCCCACCATGGGGCAAGCGCTTGGTGGTGTTGAGTTCTCAAAGGGTTCTCTCCCAGGGCTAGAGGGATACGTGGTTAGAAGGATGAGAAAGAGTCGATGCGGCCGGCTCTTCATCGACGACGCCGGCTGGGGGCTTGATGCTGATTCTGTGGAGTATGGATTCCGGGTTCCGTTTGGCGGGATCCAGGTTTTCATTGGAAAGGTTGATGGATCTACACCCGGGCCGGACATCTGCACCAACATCGTTGAGCCGGCTCGGCGTCTCCAATTTGCGAGTGGTGTGCGGCCTGCCCGTGCCCATCCAGGTCAAAAGCATGTTCTCGTGGGCTTCACTCAAGGTATGGACCTGGAAGCGTCCGGGTCATAGGGAACTCTTTTTTGCTCGGAAGATGGGTCCTCCAGTGGGGAGACAGAGTTAGTGTATCGGCTTAGTAACGGTGGCCTTGGGGGCTACTACGACACCTATTGTGAGGTAGAGGGCTTTGAGTCGGATGCTCCGAGACCCCCGGTTCATGCGGCGGTGTTCATGGCGGGACCGGCTCCAGCCGCCGGTCACATAGCTGCGGGAGCTGCCGCAGCGGGTAATAGCCCGCCGCCGCCGGCTCAGGTTCTAGTGGAATTGATGGACGAGCTTACAACTCTCATGGCCATGGAAGTAACACCGGATAATCAAGCAGCCCGGAATCTAGAGGTGGCACAGATCAAGGGCCGGATGGCAGAGGAACGACAAAGGATGGCCGAGCTGAAGATCCGGATGGAGGAAGAAGCGGAGCGTATCAAGGCGGGTGCTTTCCATCTTGAGCTGGAACAAAGGTCAGCAGCCGCGGTGCACCGGAGGAGGCATCAATCCCGTCTGCCAGAACGTTACGAAGCAAGGAACCTGTTTAATACCCCTGGTGCGGGGCGGGTTGCGGGCGTGCCGAAAAGCCGCCCGATGGAACACCCGGCAACTCATCCACCCTAGCATAACCAAACTTCATCTAGAGCTTTTCCGACACCGACGGGTCATTACTCTAACCCGACCGAGAACATGGTGGCGGCGGCCACCCGGCTTGGGACGATTCCCATCCCAGATGAAGCACCCTTTGCGGAGGACGTGCGAAACGCCATTGGATATTTACAGACGGCCATGGCCCAGCAAGAGACATATACTCACAGCCGGAGCCGGGTTCACTCTACCCCCTCCCCAGTCGAAGTTTCAGCCGGCACTACGAGTCGCCGGCATGTTCCAGCAGTCATCCACGTCGGGGACCACCGGAGGATGAGCAGGCGGCTCTAGATGCACAAGCCCTCGCGGACCGGGCAAGGAACAGGCGAGAGGCGGAGATAGCGGCAACCCGTCTAGAGCCGGCACTTTCCGTCTTAATAGGAGCAGTTAGTACCAGAGCCGTAGGGTGCCATGTTTAACTCCGGCTCTGAGAAGTGAACGACTACCGAAAGATTTTAAGGGGCCTCAAAAAGTTCCAAATTACACAGCTGATCTACCCCCTGAGGCTTGGGTTGAGAGTTATGAGCTAGCCATGGAGATGCTGGATGTCAGTGAAGCGGTATGTGCAAAATATTTCATCATGATGCTTGAGGGTCCAGCTCGCACATGGTTGAAAGGTCTGCCGCCTAACACGATAAGTTCATGGGCGGAGCTGAGAGCGAAGTTTATTAAGAATTTTCAGGGGACCTGTAAGCAGCTTATGACCATTGTAGACTTGGACCATTGTGTTCAACCGGAGAATGAGTCGGCCCATCATTGGGTCCGGCGGGTGTCGACCATTATTCACTCTTCGGAGCAGATCACGGTGGCTCAAGCGATGCTTATTCTGGAAAAGAACTGTCATTTTGTTCCATTGAAACAGAAGCTCGGCCGTCTCAAGCGCACGTGTGAGGATATGGGAGAGCTCATGATGGCCCTGACAAAGTATGCCGACTCAGATAACACCAAGGATCCAGGCTCGGATGATGAGAAAGCCAATCAAGGGAAGAAGAACAATCAAGGCAAAGGCTTTGTGAACAATGGGAATCAGAATAAACGAAAGAACGCTGATGGCGGGTCAGAGCTAGTGGCAAACACCAACATAGAACAGAACCATCCCAAGGGGAACGAAAAATTCAGTCCGGTTCACCAAAGGAAGAGGGGTCCGTTCAATTTAGAAGAAGTGCTTAAGAAGCCTTGTCCGGAGCACGACACGCCTGATAAGCCAGTGTTGCATGCGTGGGTGATTGCTTTATCATGTAGAGATTCAAAAACCAGCATTCCTAGCCACGCAATAACCAGAGCGGTGGCTCGCCTGGCGGCTTAGGGCACGGCGGATCAGGGGCTGGATTCGGCGCCAGCGGTTCAGGAGCCGGGCATTCAGGTCAGAATAACCAAGGGGGGCACCAACACCATCCCGGCAACAACAGCAATAGCAACAATCAGCAGCAGCAGTGCAATCAATCCGGGTTTCAGAGTAACCCGAAGCAGCTCAGTTCTGGACAGTATCATGTGTTCGCGACCGGTCACAGTAAACGAGACGAGAAGTTGCGAAGGCGAGCGGTTAATGTGGTTGCTCCGGCTCTCCCGCGGTACTTACCATGGTTTGAGTATGACATAATGTGGAGCCAGGAGGATCACCCGCCGCGGGTAGATAACCCGGGCCGACTGGCTTTAGTTGTGGCCCCTTAGGTGAATGGCTATATGGTGAACAAGGTGCTCATGGACAGAGGCAGCAGTATCAACATCCTTTATTATGACACTTTCCGGCGGATGAAGTTGCTTGACAAAGACCTTAAACCTTCCTCCACCGTCTTTCATGGTGTGGTCCTGGGTAAGTCGGCATACCTGGAGGGCCGGATTTCTTTGGAAGTGGCTTTTGGCAATGAGTATAATTACAGGATGGAGTCCTTATGGTTTGAGGTGGTTAAAATCAAAAGTCCCTATAATGCACTGTTTGGGAGGCCGACTTATGCCAAATTTATGTCTAGGCCTTGCTATGTTTATTTGCAACTCAAAATGCCTGGCTTAAATGGTACAATTACCGTTCACGATAATCGGAAAACGGCCCTCGAGTGTGAGAAAGGAGATGCGGCGTATGTAGAGTCTAGTTGTGCCCAGGAGGAGCTGAAGTTCTAAAAGGAGAACGTTGACCCGGAGGATATGACCTCGCTGAAGAAGCCTACTACAGAAGTTGAGCCGCCACTCAAGTTTTCAGCGGATGATACCAAGGCAGTAGATTTCAATCCGGGCGACTCATCCAAGCAGCTCATCATTGGGGCTCACATGGATCCCAAATAGGAAAGCGCGCTCATCGAATTCATCCGTGAGAATCGAGACATCTTTGCATGGATGCCTTGTGACATGCCGGGTGTACCGAGAGAGTTCGCTGAGCACAACCTTAATGTGGATCCAAAGTTTAAGCCGATTAAACAGTTTCTACGACGGTTCAACGAAGAGAGACGTAAAGCTATTGGGGAGGAAGTTGCCCGGCTCTTGGCTGTAGGCTTTATAGTGGAAGTTTTTCACCCGGAGTGGTTGGCTAACCCGGTGCTAGTGCTCAAAAAGAACGGCACCTGGCGTATGTGTATAGATTACACGGACCTTACCAAGGCTTGCCCGGCTGACCCTTTTGCACTCCCTCGTATCGATCAGATTATTGATGCTACAGCCGGGTGTGAAAGTTTATGCTTCCTGGATGCATATTCAGGTTATCATCAGATCAAGATGGCAATGAAAGATCAGGAGAAGACGGTGTTTATTACACCCTTTGAGGCGTTCTGCTACGTCTCCATGCCTTTCGGGCTCAAGAGTGCCCAGGCGACTTACCAACGATGTGTGCAGAACTTCCTTCACAGTCAGATTGGCCGAAATGTCCACGCTTACATAGACGACATTGTGGTTAAATCCAGAAAGAAAGAAACTCTCCCAGAGGATCTGAAGGAAACTTTTGACAATCTCCGGGTCTACAAGATGATGCTTAACCCGGCGAAGTGTGTTTTTGGTGTTCCAACAGGAAAGCTTTTGGGTTTCTTGGTCTCTGAGCGGGGCATCGAG
Source organism: Hordeum marinum (assembly GCA_022496015.1). NCBI lineage: Eukaryota > Viridiplantae > Streptophyta > Magnoliopsida > Poales > Poaceae > Hordeum > Hordeum marinum. The sequence continues at coordinate 245,053,285 of CM039673.1, forward strand.
GCTAACCCAGATAAAATTAAGGCTATCACTTCTTTAGGAGAGCCGACGTGCATTAATGACGTTCAGCGCCTTGCAGGACGGATTGCTGCGTTGAGCCAGTTCATAAGCCGGCTTGGGGAGAAGGCCATTCCCTTATACCAGATGATGAAGAAGACAGACAAGTTTAAGTGGAGCAAGGCAGCGGCTGAAGCACTTGAAGCTCTTAAAAAACAGTTGACTAAGCCGCCAGTGTTAGCCACTCCGGCTGGGAAAGAGTCGTTGCTCCTTTATGTGGCGGCTAACAACAGAGTGGTAAGTGTAGCAATCGTGGTTGAGCGCAAGGAGGCAGGGAAGGAATATCTTGTGCAAAGGCCGGTTTATTACATCAGTGAAGTTTTGGCAGAGTCTAAGCAGAGGTATCCGCATTGGCAGAAGCTGGTATACGGAGTTTTCATGGCTAACCGCAAGTTAAAACACTACTTTTTGGGGCACCAGATAAGCGTGATCAGTTCTGCCCCGTTGGGAGATATCATTCAAAATAGAGAAGCCACATGGAGGATTGCCAAGTGGGCCTTAGAGCTGGGTCCTCTTAACATCGAATATGTTCCTCGTACAACAATAAAGTCTCAAGCTTTGGTGGATTTCATAAATGATTGGACAGAATGTCAAGCTCCCGAAGAGAATCCGAATAACACATATTGGACTATACACTTTGATGGGTCCAAGCAGCTAGAGGGGTCCGATGCAGGGGTTGTTCTCACCTCCCTAAAGGGTGACAAGTTTTGTTATGTGCTCCGGTTAATGTTTCCTTGTACTAATAATGTAGCTGAGTATGAGGCACTGCTCCATGGTCTCAGAGTCGCTAAAGAGATGAACTTAAGCCGGGTCATATGTTTAGGCGACTCAGATCTTGTGGCTCAGCAAGTTTCAGGTACTTGGGACTCCAAGGATCCATGGATGGCGGCTTATCGACAGGCGGTTGATATCATTGCCGGTCACTTCAAGGGGTACCAGGTGGATCATATTGATCGTCGCAGGAATGAGGCGGCTGATGCCTTATCACGAAGGAGGATTTGGCCAGGAAGATCACCCGACATTCTAAGTCTATGACGATTATCAATGGTAAGTTACATAAGTGTAGTGTGACGGGTATCTTTCAGCGCTGCGTCTCACCGGAGGAGGGCCGACAGATCTTGAGTGAAATTCATGCTGGCGACTGTGCACATCATGCCAGGTCAAAATCTTTAGTGGCCAAGGCTTTTCGACATGGGTTTTTCTGGTTCACATCTCACAAGGATGCAGAAGACTTAGTCCGTAAGTGTGACAGCTGTCAGAAGTTTGGCCGGCGTGCTCACGTTCCGGCTCAAGAGTTGAGGGTGATACCAATCATTTGGCTGTTTGCGGTCTGGGGGCTTGATATGGTAGGACCTTTCAAGAGATCCAAGGATAAGAAAACACACCTTCTGGTGGTGATTGATAAATTTACTAAGTGGGTAGAGGCAGAGTCGGTCAGCAAATGTGACGCGACTACAGCGGTTCAATTTATTAAGAAGCTGATCTATCGCTTTGGTTACCCGCACAGTATCATTATCGATAATGGAACAAATCTATCCAAAGGAGACATGAAAGCGTTCTGTGAGAAGGAGCATATCCGGCTTGATGTTTCAGCCGTGGCACATCCACAGTCTAATGGTCAGGCGGAGCGAGCCAATCAGGAAATTTTAAGAGGAGTCAAACCACGGCTCATGGTTCCTTTGAAGCGGACACCCGAATGTTGGGTTGAGAGTTGCCTTCTGTCTTATGGAGCATCAGAACTACCCCTAACAGATCTACAGGTTTCACGCCTTTCTTCATGGTGTATGGTGCTGAGGCGGTTCTACCCAGCGATATCCGGCACGACTCGCCAAGGGTAGTGGCTTATGTTGAGTCGGACAATGAGGTAGCACGCCAAGATGCGTTGGACACCTTGGATGAAGCACGAGAGTTAACAGCAGCCAGGTGGGCAATTTATCAACAAGACCTGCGACGCTATCATAGCCGCAGGGTGAAGACCCGGACGTTCCAGGAAGGTGACCTGGTGCTCCGGTTGATTCAAGACCAATCTGGAATGCATAAGTTATCTCCACCATGGGAGGGGCCTTTTGTGATCAGCAGAAACCTTAACAATGGGTCATATTACCTCATTGATATCCGAGATGAGTCAGAAACCGCGGGTCAAGAGACGTTGCGGCCATGGAATATCGTGCATCTGCGACCATAGTTTACTTAGAAGGCGTTGAAAGCCGCTATCATTGTATATATCATGTTTACATGAGTAAAAGCTAGCATCACTGCAAAGACTCGGGCCTCTGCTCTTATGTATATCTTTGTGCAATCAAGATCAAATTTTTCCGGCTCAAAAATTTGAGTTGAAGTGGTTTGTTTGCCGTCAAAACGACTGATCTATCATCCGGCTTTATGCCCTATCAAGCGCTGTTGCAGGGAGGCTTCTTGCCTTCGGGTATAGCTTACATCTCCCCTACACAGTCTGCTTTTACGCTATTGCAAGGACGCTTCTTGCCTTCCGGTATAGCTTACATCTCCCTTGCACAGCCGGCGTTATGCCCAATTAAGCATTGTTGCAAAGAAGCTTCTTGCCTTCGGGTATAGCTTACATCTCCTTTGCACAACCAGCTGTTATTAAACTGTTGCAAGGAGGCTTCTTGCCTTTGGGTATAGCTTACATCTCCCTTGCACAGCCGACGTTATGCCCAATTAAGCACTGTTGCAAAGAGGCTTCTTGTCTTCGGGTATAGCTTACATCTCCTTTGCACAGCCAGCTGTTATTAAACTATTGCGAGGAGGCTTCTTGCCTTCGGGTATAGCTTACATCTCCCTTGCACAGTTGGCTTTATGCCTAGTTTGGTTACATGAAGCGCTGTTGTTGATGGAGGCTTCTTACCTTTGGTATAGCTTACATGACCCTAAGACAACAACGTGTACACCAAATTCCAGTTGCTTATCAACTGCGGCCATCGAAGGGGGCTTCTTACCGACGGGTATCGCTTATCTCACCCTAATGGCCGGCTTTATGCCACTTCCGGTTACTTATTAACTGTGGTTGTCGAAGGGGGCTTCTTACCGACGGGTTCGCTTATCTCACCCTAACAACCAACGTTTACGCCAAAACTCAGTTGCTTATCAACTGTAGTTGTTGAAAGAGGCTTCTTGCCTTCGGGTATAGCTTACATCTCCTTTCAAACAGCCGGCTTTATGCCATCTCAGGCTAATTATTAGCCGCGGCTGTCGATGGAGGCTTCTTGCCTTGGGGTATAGCTTACATCTCCCATCGACAGCCGACGTTCATGCATACAACATTTTCTGTTAAAAGGAGGCTTCTTACCGTCAGGTATAGCTTACATTACCCTTCATACAGCCGGCTTTAGGCCACTTCCGGTTCATTAACAGCCGCAATTGTCGATAGAGGCTTCTTACCATCAGGTATAGCTTACATTATCCTAAGACAACCGGCTCCTTAATGGATTCATCCGACAAGAGCCGGAGCCATGTTGCTCCAGTTGAAAAAAATCAAGTTTTCAAAGATATTATCTGGCTCTAATCTTCTGGAGAAGGAATGACGTCTTCAAAGACAAACACCCCTCATCAGAAAAGCTCAAGGTATATTTATGCAAAGGAGCGATCAATCAATGGAGAGCCGGCAACACATCAAATTGAAACACGGAGAGACGGAAAGTATACGAAAAGAGATGGAAATATATATAGCCGACACTATCTTTAGAACGGCAGAGTCATCCTTAAGCTATTACAAAAATTGCTCTCAGAAGGAGCAAAGGCATTACCAAGTTTCTATCGCCCACGGCGGGTCATTGCGTGAGCCATCGCTCAGAAGGTTACAAAATGCAAAGACAGACGGCCGGATCATCCTGCTCCGGCTCTTCTACTGGCTTCATCTGGAGAGTTTCCAAATCCTAGTTGCAGTCAGCCAGCACGGCGAAGGACCCTTCCTCCAAAAAGGGAGACGTGTCGAGATCATTAGGAAAGAGTTCCTTATTGTGGGCGGGTGTTAGAGATTTCCACTCGTAGAGAGGCCCGCGGATCCTCTTCTCCTCACCATCATAAGCCGCCTGGTAGACATTTAAGTTGGCTTCATCTGCAAGTACAGAAGCCAAGAAGCGGGAGTCCTTGACACACTGGATGTAGTCCACCTCTGTGAATTCTGAGCCGTTGTCTTTCTTCGATGGATAGCCATCCATCATTTCAGCCGGCGTCAGCTCAAGGGTGAAGGCCAGAGCCCGGCTCAATCCGGCGACTGCTCCTTGACGAAAAGCTGATTTCTTTAGTTCTTCAATCTGTTTTGGCATGGTGGAGAAGAGTTCGAAGACCCCTTTCAGAGCGGTGGGGATCTTCTCCTTATATTGAACACTCTTGATCGTGAAGATGACACCACAGTATAGTTGTTCTGCAAAGGTGTAGATGGCCTTCAGTGGCAGAAGGCTATCAGTAGCAAACTGTCGCCTCCTGGGACGTGGATAAGCCGGATAAAGCTAATGAGTCGCCAGTTTATCAATAGCAATGTTAAAATACAAAGTAAAATAGAAGCTTACCAAATAGGGCGGCTGACATCTTTGCTATGTGCCGCTTCAGGCCTTGGTGTTCCTCCGCCACAGCTATAAGCCGCTGGTCGGCGTCGTCCGCCTGTTTCGTCAGAGCGGCCTTTTCAGATTATGCCATTTCTTTCAAAGAGGTAAGCTCAGCAGTGGCATTGGCCAGCTCCTCAGAGAGAATCCGACACTTTTCATTAGCAATGCTTCAGGCTTCTTGCTGAGCCGCCAAGTTGGCCTTCAGATCCGTCAACTGAGACCCGACTTCGTTTAAGGCTTCCTATAACACATCAAAATACAGGATAAGTCGCCAAAATATAGGACGAGTGCTATAAGCGAATTTCTGCAAGTCTCAAACAGATTGCAAGCAATATATTTGACACTTGGGGGCTAATGTATATTTGCTTTTTCAGTATGCAGTACAGTTCCGGGTCATCTCCTTCGAAGTTAATCCGGAACTTAGAGGCTACACTATGGCTCTTCAAAGACTACTCCTGATGAAAGATCCGACTTAATTTTTTCAAAGTTGACTCGGCCCTTGGGGGCTACAATTTGGCTCTTCAAAGACTACTTCTGATGGAAGATCCGACTCAATTTTTTCAAAGTTGACTCGGCCCTTGGGGGCTACGATTAGATCTTCAAGCTATCTACATTAAAGACCCGACTCAAATAAAATCTGAGACGGCCCTTGGGGGCTACGATTGGCGGTTCACTTTATCTACAGTACTAAGCTAAAGCAATTCTAAGTGAATTTGGCATGACAATATCTATAGAGGTCATAGAAAGACCCGGTTCAACTATCAACTAGATTAAATCGGCTCTTGGGAGCTAAGTAAGGATATGGAATCGGCAGCTTGGAAGGAGCTCTGGGAGGACTCTCCATAATGACATCTTCAGCGGAAGGCTCCGCAGAGGCAGCTGGTGGAGTTGCTTCCGGGTGAACCTCCTCCGGGTGTTTGATTTCCTGGTCTTGGATGACAGGGCCGGGGAGGGCTTGTTGGTCTCACGACACTTCGCTTGAGCACTGCAAAATGGAAAGAGCAGCATTTGAAGAGGTTACTATCATATTAAGAGCCGGAGATTCGGATGCCATGATAAAGAATACTTACAGCGGATTGATCTTGGGCGTTGGTAGAGTCGACGCCGAAGAGTCGCCAGAGGATGGGGTTTTCTAAAAGAATGAAACAGGAAAAATGAGAAAGCATCAAGATTACAAAGGAGAGACAAAGAAAAGTAGAGACGTAAAGCTCCGCAGGGTGCTTCTTGGGAGCCGAAGAGTTTGGTAACCCGGACACGAGCTCAGTAGAGCCGGTACTCCGAGTCTGTCGACGCTTGGCCTGCTGTTGCTTTTTCAAAAGAAAGTCGGGAGCCAGGTAAGCTAGAGGATGAGAAAGAGGAACTTTTCGGATAACTCATCGCGGCTTTCGGGGGACAAAACGTTCTGAGTCGGAAGAAATATAAGTTACCTCGGGAGCATCGGCATGGCTGATTTCCACTTCATCCTACGAATACAATAAACATTAATAACAAGCAGAGGGGGCAAAGGGTGAAGCATGCAAATCAAGATTTTACCTCTGAGTCGGACGACGGAGGCGGCTCAAGCCAGTTTTCCTGTGGAGCGCTCTTCTTTGGCTTCTTGCCCGCAATTTTCTTTTTGGCCTTCTTTGGAGGAGGGACATACTCCTTCTTCCAGAAGTCTGAGTCAGCCTAGAAAAGTGACCCGGAAAAAGGGGAATGAATCAGCAAGTTAGAAGCAACATACAAGAGACGGACGTGAAGAGATCAACTTATGTCTGGAGCAGGGTTAGTGACGTAGAAAGGCGCCAGCCCGATGGTACTGCAGGAGCCGGAGGCTTCGTGAACTAGACTCCGGACGGTCATGGCGATATCGTCCTCTGTCAAGGTCGATTTGCTGAAGCACAAGGAGCTATCATACTTGCCTTCGTACTCGCACATTAGCCGGCCCCTGCAGCTTAAGGGCATGATCCGCCAAGAAACCCAGCAGCGGATCAGATCTATTCCTGTTAATCCGTTGGCCATGAGTGCCTTGAGCCTGGTGTGAGCCGGTTCCAACTTGGCACGTTCTGATACTGAGAGCCGGCCCTGAAGTTCCGAATCTGTCTTGAGCCAGGAAGCACGATAACCCGGCAAGGGGCGTTCACCCTCAGACGCTCTAGACTGTAGAAAAGCTTCGCAGAGAACTTGGAAGTTGAATATATTCGAGATAGAGTTGGGGGCCAAGTCTTGAGGGTGCAGCTTATACAAATGAAGAACGTCCCGGAAATATTTAGAGCCGGGTGGCACGAACCCTCGCTCAATGTGGTCGGCGAAAACGACTACTTCTCCTTTCTTGGGTGCAGGCCGGGTCTCATTACCAGGAACCCGCCAGTGAAGAACCTCTTTGGGAGGGAGAGTGCCCGCTTCGACAAGATCTGCTAAATATTCTTCCGTGACGTAGGAGCCAACCCAGTTGCATGAGTTGGACGCACGAGACATGGCGGCGGCTTAACTACTGTACAAAGGAGATAAAGACGGCAAGTCAAGAACAAGCAGGAATCTACGGGGCTTACAATTTTAAGGACTCTACGATATCATGCTTCCGTCCGGGTGACCAGAGCCGGACGTGGCTTAGCGACTCATCCAGGGGAAGGAAGATTGAAAATCGGCTATGTCCTAAAAAACAGATTCCGCAAACTATTGCTATGGCTACGGATCTAGAAAAACGAAGGAAAAGATTTTAGCCCGACCTAGCGACGAACAACCGAAGGAAGGAAATGGACCGCAGCCATCGTGGTCCATGCATTGCGTGCGGCCGGCCCGCGCGGGGCGGCGGAGCGAGCGCACGTTCTAAAAACGCCTATGGCGTCGGGGTATACCCGCAGGCGGGGGCGCCGGAGCCCGAGCAGCGGCGGCGGAGCTCCCGATGAAAACCCTAGTACGACGGTGGTGATCTAGAAAATAGGAGAACTCACCTGAGAAGGCGCGATGGAGGCGGAAGAATCTCTAGTACATTCAGGGTGATGCAGCAGCCAAGTTGGGGACGATGTACGGACGGCGCCGGAGCAAAGCTCAAAGACGCTGGGGTGGCGACAGGAAGAAGAAGAAGAGGCACGAGCGGGAGGATGAAAAGCTTCGACCCGCATGAGTCATATTTAAAGAAGGAACGAGGAAGGCGCGAAAATCCAGGCGACGACAACGTTTGACCGAGGCAGACGCCTCGATTCTTGGGATGACAGTTAATGAAAGATTCGGTGATACGTCAGCAGATCTCATGACGTCACGCCGGGTCATTTCCGGGTGGCTCGCCAAAATCAGAAGAGAAGGATGAACTGAGCAAGCTCTATTCAACCTGGGGCCTAATGTTGGGGATATAACCCCGCAATATGACTTGCCTTAGAGGCGCCGGTTCATATTGATGACTTGTAAGCCGGCCCATGGGTGAGCCGTAAGACTGGTGGCGCAGGAAGATAGACGGCTCAAGATGTAGGCCGCATGATGGACCGGACGTAGAAGAGCCGGGTGTGTAAGCGGCCTCAAGGATAACTTGGACAGAAAGATAGAAAGAGACTCAGAGTCACAAGAAGACCCGGATAGATAATTGTAAAGACCCGGTGGTGCTGACCTCCTATATAAAGGCAGACCCGGGGCGACTTAGAGGATAGGTTATCGAGAACTAGGTCAAGCTTCTAGCTCCTTGTAATCGATACACAAGCAATACAAACACAAGCAGGACGTAGGCTATTACCTTGACTTGAGGGGCCGAACCTGGGTAAATCCGTGTCTTTCGTCCCGATCAACCCCTTTGAGTCCACCCCGTTAGCGATGGCCTCGACTCCAAGTCCGTTCACCCGGACATCTGCCGTGATAAATCCACGACACGTATCTCTTCCAATTCACAACTACTCACTAGCATGACTCTCATATTACCATCCCTATTATCTCAAAACTATATGCAAGGAATCAAACTTCCCATAGTTTTTAATGCACTTAATTTGAAAGTTTTTATTATATCCCTCTTGGATGCCCATTATATTAGGACTAAATTCATAACATAAACAAATTACCATGCGGTTTTAAGAAACTCTCAAATAATATAAGTGAGGAACGAGAGTTCAATAATTTCTATAAAATATAACACCACCATGCTCTATAAAGATATAAGTGAACCACTAGAGCAACATTGCCTAGCTCAAAAGATACAAGTGAAGCACATAGAGTATTCTAACAAATTCACGATTCAGCATGTCTCTCTCAAAATATGTGTGCACCAAGGATGATTGTGGCAAACTAACAAACAAAGACTCATATCATACAAGACGCTCCAAGCAAAACACATATCATGTGGTGAATAAAAATATAGCCTCAAATAAATTTACCGATGGATTGAAGACGAAAGAGGGGATGCCTCCCGGGGCATCCCCAAGCTTAGGCTTGTTGGTATCCTTGAATATGAATTAGGGTGCCCTGGGCATCCCCAAGCTTAGGCTCTCTCCACTCTTTATTCCATAGTCCATCAAATCTTCACCCAAAACTTGAAAACTTCACAACACAAAACTCAACAGAAAATTCTTGAGGTCCGTTAATATAAGAAAAATAAATCACCACTTTAGGTACTGTTGTGAAGTCATTCTGTATCTATATTTATGTAATAACTACTGCATTCTAACTTTTCCATGACTCATACCCCCTGATACGACCCATAGTTACATCAAAATAAGCAAAGAACACAAAGAAAACAAAATCTATCAAAAACAGAACAGTCTGTAGCAATCTGTAAACTTCAAATACTTCTGGAACTCAAAGCATTCTGTAGCAATCTGTAAATTTTGAATACTTCACAATACAAATATCACACAAAGCATTCTTTTCATGATCAATTATAGCATACGTGTCATTACCAAAACTTGGGGAACAAAAAATATCATCTTCATCAAGCATAGCATCCCCAAGCTTGTGGTTTTGCATATCATTAACAACAGGGATATTTAGAGAATTCATACTAATAACATGGCAATCATGTTTTTCATTCAAGGAGATATGATGAATCACTTTATAATTTTCTTCTTTCAACACTTCATCAAAAATTTCATTATGTTGAAGCAAAACTTCATAGAGATAATCATGTGCACTCAACTCACTAGCAATTGGTTCATCATAATTTGGTGTTTTGAAAAGATTAGCAAGTGGATGAGGATCCATATAGATAGATTTTTAGCAAGCGAAGATGCAAGCAAATAGAAGGAACATAGCAATGCAAGCAAACGAAAGGCCAACGAAAGAAGGGCGAATAAAATGGCAAATCTTTTTTTGTATTTTTTGAAAATCATTTTAGAAGTGGGGGAGAGGAAAACAAGAGGAAAATGGCAAATAAAGTTAATGCAAGAGATGAGTTTGTAATAGGTACTTGGTAGGCTTGATGTAGATCTCCCCGGCAACCAAACCAAAAATTGGCAAGTTGAAGAGAGAATTCTTATCGTGACTTGCTATGTATCTCCCCGGCAATGGGCCATAAAACTTCTCGAGCAAGCGTTGGTTTCCCGTGAAGAGGAACGGTTTGATGCAGCAAAGTAGATAAGTATTTCCCTCAGTTTTTGAGAACCAAGGTATCAATCCTGTAGGAGATACAAGAGAGTCACCAATAGATGGATCAGCACAAAGAATCAAACTCTTGCACCCAACGCTATAAAGGGGTTGTCAATCCCTTCACGTATCTTGCATGGATGAGAACTAATAGATATAGATATAATAGGATGCCTGAACGGAAAGTAAAACTAAAATAAAAATAATTCAACAAGTATTTTTGGTATTTTTGGTTTTAGATCTGAAAGTATAATATGGAAAATAGACCCGCGGGCCATAGGTTTCACTAGATGGTTTCTCTCATGATGGCAAGTATTATGGTGGGTGAACAAATTACTGTCTAGCAATTGACAGAAAAGCGAATAATTATGAAGATATCCAAGGCAATGATTATGCATATAGGCATCATGTCCATGACAAGTAGACCAAAATGATTCTGCACCTACTACTATTACTCCACACATCGACCGACTCCTGCCTACATCTAGAGTATTAAGTTCATGAAGAACAGAGTAACGCATTAAGTAAGATGACATGATGCATAGGGATAAACTCAAGCATGATGAAAACCCCATATTTTTACCCTTGATGGCAACAATACAATAGGTGCCTCGCTATCCCTACTTTGTCACTGGGTGAGGACACCGCATGATTGAACACAAAACTAAGCACTTCTCCCATTGCAAGAATTACCAATCTATTTGGCCAAACCAAACTAGTAACTCGAAGAGACTTGCAAAGATATGAAATCATGCATATAAGAATTCAGGAAAGACTCAAATAATATTCATGGATAATCTGAACATAAACCCACAATTCATCGGATCTCGACAAACACACCGCAAAAGAGTATTACATCGGATAGATCTCCATGAAGATCATGAAGAACATGGTATTGAGAAGAAAAGAGAGAGAAGAAGCCATCTAGCTACTAGCTATGGACCCGTAAGTTTGTGGCGAACTACTCACGCATCATTGGAGCGGCAATGGAGTTGATGTAGATGCCTTCTGTGATCGAATCCCCCTCCGGCAGATTACCGAAAAAGGCTCCAAGATTAGATCTCTCGGGACCGGAGGCTTATGGCGTCGGAAAAGTGTTTTTGTGGCTTGTTCTGATAATGATGGAACATTTGGGAATTTATAGGCCGAAGAATAGGGTTAGGGGAGCTGCCGTGGGCCCACAAGCCTATCCGGCATGGCCTACCCCCCTGGTCGTGCCCCTAGGGCTTGTGGCTCCACGGTGGCTCCTCTGCCTTGGTTCTCAAGTCTCGTAGTTTCCTTTCGTTCCAGAAAAATAATTCCGAAGGTTTTATTTCGTTTGGACTCCGTTTAATATTCCTTATCTGCAAAACTCAAAAACAAGGAGAAAACAGAAACTAGCACTAGGCTCTAGATTAATAGGTTTGTCCCAAAAATAATATAAAATAGAATATTAATGCATATAAAACATCCAAAATAGATAATATAATAGCATGGAACAATAAAAAATTATAGATACGTTGGAGACGTATCAATCACACATAATCTCAAAGGGTAGGTTCCAATTAGGTGGTTGAACAACAGGTGCGGAAATCAAGGAGTTCTTAAGAATTTCAAATGCTTCTACACAATCATCATCCAAAACGACTGGAACATCTTTTTGCAAAAGATTAGTGAGAGGCCTAGAATTCTTAGATAAGTCTTTAATAAACCTCCTATAGAAACCAGCATGACCAAGGAAACTTCTTATACCTCTTATATTCGTAGGACACCGCATTTTTTCAAATGCATCAACTTTGGCTTTGTCAACTTCAATACCTCTTTCGGAGATTTTGTGTCCTAAGACAATACCCTCAATCACCATAAAGTGGAACTTCTCCCAATTCAAGACAAGATTAGTTTCTTTGCATCTCTGCAAAACTCGATCAAGGTTGCTCACACAATCATCAAAAGAAGTTCCGTAAACGGAAACATAATCCTTGAAAACCTCAACAATCCTTTCGCAAAAATCAGAGAATATAGCAGTCATGCATCTTTTAAAGGTAGAGGTGCATTGCATAAACCAAAAGGCATAAGCCTATAAGCAAAGGTACCAAAAGGGCAGGTAAAAGTAGTCTTCTCTTGGTTCTCTTTTGACACCGGTATTTGAGAGAAACCAGAATAACCGTCTAGAAAGCAAAAATGTGTGTGTTTGGATAGTCTTTCTAGCATTTGGTCAATAAAAGGTAGAGGGTAATGATCTTTCTAGTAGCTTTATTTAATTTCCTAAAATCAATTACCATTCTATATCCCGTAACAATTCTTTGCGGGATCAATTCATTTTTATCATTAGGAACTACGGTAATACCTCCTTTCTTAGGAACACAATGAACGGCACTAACCCATCTACTTTCAGCAATAGGGTAAATGATACCTGTCTCCAAAAGCTTTAATATTTCATTTCTTACCACTTCCTTCATTTTAGGATTTAACTGTCGTTGGTGATCAACAACTGGTTTAGCATCGGGCTCCATATTGATTTTATGCTAGCATAGAGTGGGACTAATGCCCTTGAGATCATCAAGAGTATATCCAATAGAAGCGCCGTGCTTCCTCAGAGTTTTCAATAATCTCTTTTCTTCATGCTCTGAAAGGTTAGCACTAATAATAACAATATATATCTTCTTTTCATCAAGCTAAGCATATTTCAGAGTATCCGGTAATTGTTTAAGCTCAAACACGAGATCATCCTTGGGAGGAGGAGGATCCCCAAGTATTTCAACAGGCAAGTTGTGTTTCAAAATAGGATGATGATCAAAGGAAATCTTATCTATTTCATTCCTTTAATTCATATGCATGTCATTTTCATGGTCAAGCAAATATTGTTCTAAGGGATCAGTAGGAGGCACAACAACAAAAGCAACACCAATAATTACATCCTTACTAGACAATTCTTTATCATGGGGTTCTCTACGAAATTTAGAGAAATTAAACTCAAGAGACATGTCCCAAAAATTACAGTAATAGTTTCCTTCTCTCAATCTATCCCGGCATTAATAGTATTCAAGAAGGGTCTACCAAATATAATAGGACAAAAATCATGTTGTGGGGAGCCAAGGACAAGGAAATCAGTAGGATATTTTATTTTACCACACAAGACTTCAACATCTCTAATAATCCAAGCTGGTGCTATAGTATCTCTATTAGCAAGCTCAATTGTAACATCAATTTCCTCTAACTCGGCCGGTGCAATATCATTCATAATTTCTTTATATAAGGTAAAGGGAATTGCACTCACACTAGCACCCATATCATATAAGCCATGATAATAGTGATCTCCTATTTTAACAGAAACAATAGGCGTGGCAACAATGGGTCTATGTTTATCTTTAGCATCAGGTTTAGCAATTCTAGCAGCTTCATCACAAAATTGAATAACCTGCCCATTCATATTATGAACCAAGAGAGCTTTAAACATACCAATACTAGGCTCAACTTTAATTTGCTCAGGGGTTGTAGGTGTTCTAACATAGCTCATACGAACCCCTATTGAAGCTTTAGCATGTTCCTTTATTCTAACAGGGAAAGATGGTTTCTCAATATCAGTAGCAGGAATAATAGGATAACATTATAAGTAATAGTTTCCTCTTCACCTTTAATAGGTTCAGCTACTTTCACTTCAATGGGAGGATGATATTTAAACCACTTCTCCTTAGGGAGATAAACATGAGCAGCAAAAGTTACACAGAAAGAAGCTACTATCTCAGAGTCAAGTCCATATTTAGTGCTAAATTCACAAAAAGAATCGGTGTCTGCGAAAGATTTAACACAATCAAACTTAAGGTTCATACCAGACTCCTTACCTTCGTAGAGTTCCTAATCTTCATAGTTGCGTTTAATTCTTTCCAATAAATCCCATTTGAAGTTAATATCTTTCTTCATATAGGAATTATGCATGGATTGATCATTACCAGAAAGCCAAGCATAAAAATTCTGAATAATAATTTCTCTTGAGAGATCATGATTGGGGCATGAATATAACATTAACTTAAGCCTCCCCCAAGCTTGAGCGATTCTTTCTCCTTCACGAGGCTAAAAATTATAAATATAATTCCGATTACGATGAACTAGATGCATAAGATAGAACTTCTGATGAAATTCCATTTGCAATCGGTTGTAGCTCCATGATCCAATATCATCACATAGCCTATACCATTTCAATAACTTCTCCTTCAAAGATAAAGGAAATACATTCTTCTTGATGTTATCCTCGGGTAGACCTGCAAGCTTAAATAATCCACAAACTTCATCCACATAGATTATATGCAAATCAGGCTGTAGTGTTCCATCTACTACATAAGGATTAGCCAGCAGTTTCTCTATCATACCCGAAGGAATTTCATAATAAATATTTTCAGTAGGTTTAGTAGGTTGAGGGAAAATTCTTCGTGTTTCTGGTTGAGGTGAAGATACCCCAAACAAGCCCCTCAAAGGATTACTTTCCATAGTAACAAGTGACAGTAAATTTCAGCACACTATATAAATTTTTCCTTACCAAATTCCACTTACCAAAGGCGCTTCGCTCCCCGACAACAGCGCTAGAAAAGAGTCTTGATGGCCCACAAGTATAGGGGATCTATCATAGTCCTTTCGATAAGTAAGAGTGTCGAACCCACGAGGAGTAGATGGAAATGACAAGCGGTTTTCAATAAGGTATTCTCTGCGAGCACTGAAATTATCAGTGACAGATAGTTTTGTGATAAGATAATTTGTAACGAGCAACAAGTAACAAGTGTAGCAAAGGTGCAGAAAGGTAGCCCAATCCTTTTTGTACCAAAGGACAGGCCTGGACAAACTCTTATATAAAGAAAAGCGCTCCCGAAGACACATGGGAATTTCCGTCAAGCTAGTTTTCATCATGCTCATTTGATTCACATTCGTTACTTTGATAATTTGATATGTGGGTGGACCGGTGCTTGGGTTCTGCCCTTACTTGGACAAACCTCCCACTTATGATTAACCTTTCTCGCAAGCATCCACAACAACGAAAGAAGAATTAACATAAATCTAACCATAGCATGAAACATATGGATCCAAATCAGCCCCTTACGAAGCAACTCGTAAACTAGGGTTTAAGCTTCTATCACTCTTGCAACCCATCATCTACTTATTACTTCCCAATGCCTTACCCTAGGACCAAATAATGGTGAAGTGTTATGTAGTCAACATTCACATAACACCACTAGAGGAGAGACAACATACATCTCATCAAAATATCGAATGAATACCAAATTGACATGATTACTTATAATGAGACTTATCCCATGTCCTCAAGAACAAACATAACTGCTCACCAAAGCATGTTCATGTTCATAATTAGTGGGGTATTAGTTATCATAAGGGAGCTGAACATATGATCTTCCACCAAGTAAACCAACTAGCATCAACTACAAGGAGTAATCAACACTACTAGCAACCCACAAGTACCAAACTGAGGTTTGAGACAAATATCGGATATAAGAGATGGACTAGGGTTTGGAGAGGAGATAGTGCTGGTGAAGATGTTGATGGATATTGACCCCCTCTCGATGAGAGGATCGTTGGTGATGATGATGGCTTCGATTTCCCCCTCCAGGAGGGAAGTTTCCCCTAGAGAACAGCTCTACGGGAGCTCTAGATTGGTTCTGTCCAAGTTCCGCCTCAAGACGGCGATGCTTCATCCCGAAAGCTTCCTTATGGTTTTTCCAAGTCAAAACCCTCAATGTAGTAGAAGATGGGCATCGGGGGCCTGCCAGGTGGGTCACAAGCCCTCTAGGCGCGGCCAAGGGGTGGTCGCGCCTCGCAGGCTTGTCACCTCCTGGTGCCCCCCTGGTATTTGTTTCGCCCAATATTTTTTTTATATTCCAAAATAATTCTCCGTAACTTTTCAGGACTTTTGGAGTTGTGTAGAATAGGTGTCCCATATTTTCTCATTTTCCAATCCGGAATTCCAGCTGTCGGCATTCTCCCTCTTCATGTAAACCTTGTAAAATAAGAGATAAAAGGCATAAGTATTGTACCATAATGTGTAATAACAACCCATAATACAAGAAATATCAATATAAAAGCATGATGCAAAATGGACGTATCAAGGTGTCATCTAGAAAAGGATTTGAATGGTCCAATTTTTTTGCAATAGTGAATGAGCCAAACAAGATTCTTATCTAGATGATGGGCAGTGACTAGGTCACCTATATTAGAGTATATTGACTTAGGAGCCAAGAAAGAATACTTGATCATATGTCATATTCATCATTAATCTCAAAATGGGATTACCATTTTTCGATTAAGCATTTTAATGTCATCATATCTCTTGAGTTGCTTTATCCCATGACTTGGAGTAAAGCTATATCAAGGATATGAATACATACCTTTGAGTGATGTTGTTGACGTAGCTTGTAGGTGAACTTGATGAGGATGCTCTAAGTTGATGAAGGTCATCTTGAGTTGGGACCGATCCTTGTTGTTTTTGTTCACTTTTCTCCTACAATGGTTAGTCACGCAAGGAAGAACATGATATATCCAAATGACATAATAACAATTGAGGGATATATGTCAAGGATATGATTTGTTGTCTTCTTCCTTCCATCATCAAAGCGACGATGTGGATACTTGGTCATGACAAGATTGCATAAGATGGGAGTTGATTGCAATGTTGTGGAGTGTTGTTCTTCCAAGTACCTACAAAATGGTTAGATAAAAGACAAGGGAGCATAGGGTTCCAAGATATGATATTCAAGGTAATAGCATGGAATAAACAATGAAGCTCATCCCCTTGCATGCATCCGAGCGAGCTTAGATCAAGTTTGAAGCATCAATGATGGTCAGCTCACTCCTCAAATGACAAAACACATTTTCATCAAGTGGATTAGTAAAGATATTGGCCCATTGCTTGTTAGTATGAACATGCTTAAGATTAATGTCTCCTTTGGCAACATGATCACGAATGAAATGATGTCGAACGTGAATATGCTTGGTTTGAGAATGTTGCACATGAATATGATCAATCTTAATATCACTTTCATTGTCACAAAGTAATGGGGCATTTTTAACATTGATTCCATAATCTTTAAGTGTTTGTGTCATCCATAACAATTGCGCACAACATGATCCAACGGCAATATATTCAGCTTCGGTAGTAGATAAAGATACCGAGTTTTGTTTCTTGTAGGACCAAGACACAAGGGATCTACCAAGAAATTGACATGTACCCGAGGTGGATTTTCTATCGACCTTGTCACCAGCATAGTTCGAGTCGGAGTAGCCAGCAAGATTAAAGAAGATCCCTTGGGATACCAAATGCCAAAGTTTGGTGTATGTATCAGGTATCTCACAATGCGTTTCACGGCCTTAAGATGACATTATTTAGGTGCAGCTTGATATCTAGCACACATGCAAACACTAAGCATAATATCGGGAAAGGAGGCACATAGATACTGCAATGAACCAATCATTGATCGATAAACCTTTTGATCAATCGGTTCACCCCCCTTAGTGAGATCATCGTGTCCACTAGTGGGCATGGGAGTTTTCATACCTTTGCACTCTTGCATGTTGAACTTCTTGGTTTACATGGTTTGAGAGATAAATGTTCCTTCTCTTGTTTACTTGATTTGTAGACCAAGAAAGAATTTCAGCTCAACATCATAGACATCTCATACTTCTCTGACATAAACCTTCCAAACTTCTCACTAAAATGTGGTTTAGTAGATCCAAACATAATATCATCCACATAAATTTGGCACACAAATAGTTCACCATTAACTCTCTTTTTGAATAAGTTTACATCAATTTTACCAATTGCAACACCCTTTTCAATGAGAAAGTTCGTTAGGCATTTATACCAAGCATGAGAAGCTTGCTTAAGACCATATAGAGCTTTGCAAAGTTTGTAAACGTGGTCAGGTTTCTTAGGATTTACAAAACCAGGTGGTTGCTTAACATAGACTTCTTATTCTATCTCACCATTTAAAAATGCACTTTTAATATCCATTTGGTAAAGCGTGATATGATGGTGAGTAGCATGAGCAAGAAGAATTCGAATAGCTTCTAGTCTAGCAACAGGGGCGTAGGTCTCACTTTAGTCCATACCTTCGACTTGCGTATATCCTTGGGCTACGAGGCGAGACTTGTTGAATACAACTTGACCGTTTTCGTCTTGCTTGTTCCGAAATACTCAGTTCATGCTGATAATGTTTTGGTCGTCCTTGGGCTTCTCCATCAGTGTCCACACTTCGTTCCTCTCGAAGTTGTGAAGATCTTCATGCATAGAGCTAGAGATGAAAGAATAATGCTCACAAAATTTAGCCAAGCGAGTTTTAGAGCGAGTGATCCTCCCTATTTGTATGTCACAAAGATTTGGTTTAGGGGATGGTTCTTGGTCACTTGAGCTCGAACTCGGGGTAGCTTAGGCTTGTTAGTTGGTGGAGCTTCTTCTTATTCATCATCTCCTTCATCTCCGTTGTTGTCAACGTGGTCATCTCCTTGAGGTGGTGGTGCAGGAGGTTCTGGTGGATCTTCATGATGTACTTCCTCCTCTTCATCTTGTCGTGTACCGCTTGTGGATGCTTCCACATTGTATTGTCGATAGCCTTGATCCGAAGTAGGATCTTCCACTTTGGTTGATGAAGTGATTTCTTTCACCTCCATGGGAGGAACCTTGCCTATGGGCAAGTCTTGGCAATTGTTCGACTTGTGAACCATTAGATTCATCAAACTTCACATCTACCGTCCCTTCAACTTTTCGAGTGAAGTTGTTTTAGACTCGTAGGTGTGAGAGTTCGATCCATAACCAAGTAGGAAACCTTCATGAGATTTGGGAGCAAATTTAGCACGACGATGCTTATCAAGAATGTAACACTAGGAGACAAATACCCGGAAGTATCCAACTTGGGGTTTGTTACCGGTGAGAAGCTCGTATGGCATTTTACCGAGAAGCTTGTGCAAGTAGAGTCGGTTTGTGGCATGAGATGTTGTTTCCACGGCTTCTACCCAAAAGTGTCATGGCATCTTGTATTTGTCAAGCATCGTTCTTGCAATCTCAATGAGGTTTCGGTTCTTTCTCTCAACAACTCCATTTTGTTGAGGTGTGTACGTAGCCGAGAACTCATGTGAGATACCCTCTTCGTCAAGAAAAGTTTCCACATGGGTGTTCTTGAACTCTGATCCGTTATCGCTTCGAACCTTCTTGATCTTCACTTCAAATTGATTTTGTGCTTTGCGTGCGAAGTTCTTGAAGATCTTTTGTACCCGCGACTTATCATCAAGAAAGAATACCCATGTAAATCTGGAAAAATCATCAACTACAACTACACCATAAGAGTTTCCACCGCGACTCTTGTAAGCATTGGGACCAAAGAGATCCATATGAAGTAACTCGAGTGGTCTCTGAGTTGTCATGATGTTCTTGACCGGATGACTTCCACCTACTTGCTTTCCTGCTTGACAAGCGCTACAAAGTCTATCTTTGTCAAAGATAACATCTTTAACACCAAGAATGTGATCGCCCTTGATAAGCTTATCTAGATTGCGCATGCGTACATGTCCAAGCCTTCTATGCCATATCCAACCTTTAGATGATTTTGCAATGAGACAAGTACGAGGTTGGGCCATTTAGTGAAATCAACAATGTATAGATCACCGCTACGAATAACGGTAAAGAAAATTTTATGATTATCAAATAAAAACACTTGGCAATCTACTTTGGTAAATAGCACATTGAAACCGAATCTGCTAGTCCAGATACGGAAAGAAGATTGTAGCCAAGGGATTCAACAAGCATCACATTTTGAATCGAGCTATCATGAGATATGGACACCTAACCAAGGCCAGCTACCTTACCCTTAGAGTTGTCTCCAAAGGTCACGTACCTTCGAGGTCCTTGATTAGGCGTGATCTCTTGGAACATGTCTTTATCACCAGTCATGTGATCCGTGCATCCACTGTTGAGAATCCACTCTTTTCCACCGGACATGTAATCCTTGAAGTTTGCCATTAGACTTAGATTCCTCATGATATTTTCATGCTCGATGTTGAACAACTCATCTTCATCATAGTAGCCATGTTCTTCATTGTCATCATTTGGTGGAATCTCCTCATCATAAAAACCAAGAGATTCGTTGGAATCATAACCATGACAATGTTCAAGTTTACGAATGTGAATGGATTCAATGATAATGTTGTTGATAGTAGTGACATCTCCTTTAGCACGCATAAGATCACGGAGCTCAAATATGCATTTATCAAAGTTTAGATCACTAGGCTTTATTTTGTGAAAAGCAACAGTTTTATGAAGAATTTCATCAAGATTACCTAATGAGAGATTTGGATATCGTTTCTCCAAATCAATCCACAAAGTATAAGCACAAGCAAAGTTCTTCATTTGAGAAAGCACAAATCTTCGTAAGCCTCTAACAATAAGATTGGCAGTTCTAAGGTTACCGAGCATGTTAATTTCCTCTTCGTGTGTGGGATGCAATTCATCAATGGGGAGCACATAGAAATTTTCAATATGTTTTCTCAAAAGGAATTTGTTAAATAGATCAATCATGGCATTTTTTTCATCGACTATAGTACTCTCCATCAAGAATGGGCACTCTACAATACAAGCTCCACACACTAGACACATCCATCTTCCTCCACGGTGTTGAAACTAAAGCAATGGAGACCAATGCCCTGATACAATTGTGGGATCACTAGAAGTGTATGTCTAGAGGGGGGGTGAATAGACTACTACCAGGAATTTAAAACTACCACAATCATAAGTTCAAGGGTTGGAAGTTTTAGCATATATAGCAAGTCTAGAACACCCTACACATGCAAGTCATCAAGTATAGGAGTAGAAATTAAAGACATTGCACATGAAAGTAAGGAGTAGAGATAGAGAGATCAAACGCATGAGGGCACAAAGATTTTTCCCGTGCTTCCGATAGGTTGTGCTATCGTAGGTCCATGTTCATGGAGTCTTCAACCCACAGAGGGTAACGGTCGCGAGAGTCCACAGAGGGCTCTACCCATGAAGGGTTCCACGAAGAAGCAACCTTAACTGTATCATGAGGGCCTACGTCCACGGAGGACTAGCCTAACTCGGGGTAGATCTTCACGAAGTAGGCAATCTCCTTGCCCTTACAAACTTCTTGGTTCACTCCACAACACGAAGTAGGAGTCTCCCAAGCGACACCTAACCAATCTCGGAGGCACCACCCTCCAAAAGGTAAAAGGCTCGATAATGTCGATGACCTCCTTGCTATTGTGCTTCAATATGATAGACTCCTCAACACACAATCACTCTCTCATAGATTTGGCTTGGTGGAAGAGGTTGATTGTGTGGAAAGCAACTTGGGGAGACTAGAGATCAAGATTCATATGGTAGGAAAGGAATGGCATGATCTAACCACATGAGTAGGTGGCTCTCTCAAATAAAATCAGTAGGTACGAGTGAGGAACTATTCTGAGTACTTCTCTTGCGAGTGAGTGGTGGTGGAGGGGTATATATAGGCATCTCCAAAAATCCAACCGTTACACCTAATAAGTTAGACTCGGTGGAAGCGATGTGTAAATCTTGATTGTACTGAGTTGCCTCAAAGGTAGCAACTTTTGAATCTCGGTGAGACCGATACATAAAACTCGGTTGCACCAATAAGGTGTCCAATAGTCAGATTGCCAATCTCGGTGATGCCAATTCAAAAACTCGGCGGGACCAATTTTGTAAACTTGCATAACAGGAAGTTGGCAACCCAAACTCAGTGGCACCAAAGTGGAATCGATTGCACCGAAAAGTCAGGGTTTGGCTAAGTCTGTCTGAGGCTGAGAATCGGTGGCACCGAGTGGAAAGTGTTGGTTGCACTAATTTTGGATATTTTGCTTTGGACATACTTTTTTGGAAGAGCTTGTGGGTGTATGTGGTGACTATCACTTGTGCACGTATGAGCATTTTATTCACGAACAAAACCTTACCCCCTTTTAATAGTATTGGCTTTTCTATGGACTCAAAGTGATTTCTCACAAAAGGTAAAATGTAGAGTCCTTTGCTTGAAGCTTGGCCAAGGCTATTCCTTCTCCCTATTCTTCATGGGGATATCCTCCACACTCCTTTTGCTAGACAATCTCTCTCTATGGAATTTATCTAAAATACACTAGATGGAAGTATTAGTCCAAGAGACAATGTATGTTGTCATGAATTATCAAAACCACCAAGGGAGCACATTCTGCTTTCACCTCCGTACCATGAACACCATCTTGAGGCATACATTGATGCCTAAGTCTGGAAATGAGAAGATGATTCGAGGCTATTCAACCAACATGCTGATCCATCTTGATAGTCATACTAGGATTCGAGTGATGGACATGATTGTAGAAACTGTGAAGAGGGTTGCCGCTGACCAGAAGCGCTCATGCTGCTATGCACCCCACATTCAGATGCTCAACAACTCCAAACTTCTGAAGCACATCTTTGCTCTGGATAGACCCCACTTACAACTTAAACCAGATTT
This sequence comes from Hordeum marinum, assembly GCA_022496015.1. NCBI lineage: Eukaryota > Viridiplantae > Streptophyta > Magnoliopsida > Poales > Poaceae > Hordeum > Hordeum marinum. Next base: position 245,075,933 of record CM039673.1, read on the forward strand.
CGAGGACACTGTTGTGGTGATGGACCCAGACCATTCCACATCAGTTGCAGCTCAGGCAGAGACAGAGGCAGCTAGAGCCACTAGTGCTCAAGTCCCCAGATCCAGGAACGAGCAGATGGATCTCTTGGTCTCTACTATCATGGAAATGAAGAAGGACATCAAAAGCATACTGGATAGACATGAGAGCCTTTTGAACATCTTTGAGGATAGAGTGAAAACTCTTAATGACAAGGTGGATGGGCTGACCAAGACCGTTAACGAGCTCAAGAAGGAAGTAGATGAAGCTCCTATCCACCACACCTCTTTAGAGTCTGATTCTTCTTCTGATGACGAGGATAGTGCACCTGTCAGGACGACTGCCCAGTTCAGGACACAGGCCAGGACACCTATAGTGCCAGCTCCGTAGACGACGCCTTCATCATCTGCTCCAGTTATAGTGACTTCAGCTCCATCAGCTCCTCCCGTTCCTCCTGTTGCCACGCCAATTCTGCCCACGACATCAGCAAAGGTCTTTGCCAACGCAGTTCTCTCGACTCCAACATTGACCATCGAAGGAGATCAGCTGCAGAAGGACAATTAGCTATATCTCTTTGAAATTTTGGGTAACTTGTTGCCAAAGGGGGAGAAGTTGTATATAGATCTTTAGGCTTCGATTGAGAGAGAGTCTTGGTTTTATTACTGTTTTACATAACATTTGGTCTTTTGTTTTAGATGTGATATACTTTTGTTCGTGTTTGATCATACACTTTAATGTGTGTTGCTACTATTTCCTATTCTTTTGATGGTTATGTGATGATCATTCACTTTGCTTGATGTGTTGTGCTATGTTGTTTATTACTCTCGCATACCACCAAGATGTATGTGACATGGAAGAAGTGCGCCATGTACCTAATCGATCGTGCATTTGCATTCAAACACAAATTTAAAAATAATGCACAAATTTAGGGGGAGATCATGCTTATCACATACTTCTCAAACCAATGATTATATTCATTGATTATATCATATGTTGAAGATTTTATCTATATGTTGTCATCAACTACAAAAAGGGGGAAATTGAAAGCACATTTGCTCCCTTGGCGGTTTTGGTAATTAATAAAAACACATATGTCATTGAACTAATGTTTCCACCAAGCATGTTTCAGGAAAAGTTCAATGATGGGTTGGCAAAAGGATTGTGGAATACCCCAAGATGCAAGGGATACCATTGGCAAAGCTTCAAGCAAAGGACTCTACATTTTACCTTTTGTGAGAAATCACTTTGAGTCCATAGGAAAGTCAATACTATCAAAAGGGGTAAGGTAGTGTTGGTGAACAAAATTCTCATAGGTGCACAAGTAATAGTCACCACATACACCCAAAAGCTCTTCCACAAAAGTCTATCCAAAGCCAAATATCCAAAATCGGTGCAACCAACACTTTCCACTTGGTGCCACCGATTTTCAGCCTCAGACAGACTCAGCCAAACCATAGCCCTTCGGTGCAACTGATTCTATTTCGGTGCCACCGAGTTTGGGTTGCCAACTTCCTATTACATAAATTCACAAAATCGGTCCGACCGAGTTTGTTGAATCGGCGTCACCGAGTTTGACAATCAGACTGTTGGTCACCTTATCGGTGCGACCAAGTTGTATGTATTAGTCTCACCAAGATTCAAAAGTTGCTACCTTTGAGGCAACTCGATGCCACCGAGATTAACACATTTGTGTCACCGAGTATGACTTATTAGGTGTAATGGTTGGATTTTTGGACAAGCCTATATATACTGCTCCACCATCACTCACTCGATAGAGAAGCACTCAGAATAGTTCCCCACTCATACCTACAGATTTTCTGTGAGAGAGCCACCTACTCATATCTTGAGATCATGCCATTCCATTCCAACCATATGAATCTTGATCTCTAGCATCCCCAAGTTTCTTTCCACCCAATCAATCTCTTCCACCATAGTCAAATATGTGAGAGAGTGATTGTGTGTTGAGGAGTCTATCATCTTAAAGTACAAGAGCAAGGAGTTCATCGACATTATCGAGCCTATTACCTTCTGGAGGGTGGTGCCTCCTAGATTGGTTAGGTACCTCTTGGGAGCCTCCTACTTCGTGTTGTGGAGTGAACCAAGAAGTTTGGAAGGGCAAGGAGATTGCCTACTTCGTGAATATCTACCCATAGTGAGGCTAGTACTTTGTGGACGGAAGCCGTTATGGAATAGTCAAGGTTGCCTCTTCGTGGAACCCTCCGTGGACTCTCGCGACTGTTACCCTCCGTGGGTTGAAGACTCCATAAACGTGGACGTATGATAGCACCACCTATCGGAACCACGGGAAAATCATCATGTCTTCAAATTGCGTTTGATCTTCTTACCCTTCCTCTACTTACATGCTTGTCTTTAATTTCCGCTGCAATACTCGTAGACATGCATGTGCAGGGTGTACTTGACTTGCTCTGAATGCTAAAATTTGCCAAGGCTTAAAATTGGGAAAAAGTAGATTTTTAATTGGTCAAGTAGTCTAATCACCCCCTCTCTAGCACTACTTTCGATCCTACACTTGGATGTGTACTCTGAGGCCAAGATGAATCAAAACTCCATGGCTAAGATGTACAAGGAGATCCCTGCTGACTATGTGCATTCACATAAGTTTGTATCAGTATACTATATGCAGGCAGGTTTGCCAACCACCAACACCATCTTGAGGTATACTTTGATGCCCAAATCAGGAGATGACAAGATGATCTGAGGATTCTCCATCAACATGTTGCATCACAATGACCTTCACACCAGATTCCGGGTAGTTGAGACTGTGAAGAGGACTGTTACTGACCAAAAGGGATCATGTGGATATGCTCCATACATTCAAATGCTTATCAACTCCAAGCTTGAAAAGAATGTATATGCATTTGATCGACCTCATATGCCACTCCAGCCTGAGTTTGTGGATAATGTTGTGATGATGAACCCAGATCATCCCACTTCATCTACTACACACGCAATAGCTGAGGCAGCCAGAGCCACTAGTGATCTTGTGCCAAGGACAAGGAATGAGCAGATGGACCTTATCCTTAGCTCTATCCAAGGCATGCAGAATGAAATCACTAAGATTCTGAAGAACCAGAAGAGTCTGGAAATGATTATTGAGGACAAGTTCCACACTTTGAACAACAAGGTTGATGGACTAAAAAAAACTATTGATGATCTCAGGAAGGAAGTGGATGTTGTACCCCTTCTTCACACCTGAGATGATGATGATGATGATGACAGTCACCCTCTCTAGCCTAGCACTCAGTTCAAGACCCAGGCCAGATCTGTGATAGTGCGATCTCCAGAGATGAGACCATCTTCATCAGCTCCTGCTGCAGCTCCTTCAGTTCCACCAGCTCCATCAGCACCTTGAGTGTCTACTCCAACCCCTTCCATGACATATGCAGAAGTCTTTGTAGAAGTGGTTCTCTTGACTCCTACATCAACAACCGGAGGAGATCAGTCCTAGAGAGACGATTAGTCCTATACCTTTGAACTTTTTGGTAACTTGTTGCCTAAGGGGGAGAAGTTGTATAGATCATAGGGCTTCGAGAGAGAGTGTGTGTTGATTTTTATCTCTCTCCAAAACTTTGAAATCTTATTGTTTATCAGTTGTGTTAAACTTTTTGGTGTTTGATCATGCGCTTCTTATGTGTTGCTACTACATCTTATCTTTTGAGATGCTTATGAGATGATCATTTACTTCTTGGTTGATGTGTTGTGCTATGTTGTTCATTCATATTATTCCCTCACACCACCAAGATGTATGTGACATGGAAGAGTGCCCCATGAACCTAATCGATTATGCATTTGCATTCAAACACAAATTCAAAATAGTGCACAAATTTAGGGTGAGCTCTTGATAATCACATACTTCTCCAAGTGATGATTCTATTCAATGATTATATCATATGTCGAAGCCTTGATCTATATGTTGTCATCAATTACCAAAAAGGGGGAGATTGAAAGCACACTTGCTCCCTTGGTAGTTTTGGTAATTAATAAAAACATATATCTCATTGGACTCAAGTTTCCACTAAGTATATTTTAGGAAAAGTCCAATGATGGGATGGCTATAGATTGTGAGGAGACCCCAAGATGCAAGGAATGGATTGGCAAAGATTCAAAAAAGGAGACTGTACATTTTACTTTGTGAGAAATCACTTTGAGGACATAGGAAAGCCAATACTGTTAAAACGGGGGTAAGGTAATGTTGGTGAACAAATTGCTCCACGTGCACAAGTGCTAGCCACCAAAAACACCCGCAAGCCCTCCCATAAAAATACTTTGTCTAAACCCTATAATGCAAAATCGGTGGCACCAAGTTTTCCTTTCGGCCCTACTGATTTTCTCCCAAGGCAGAACCCTAGCCAAACCCTAAGCTCTCGGTACAACCAAGTACTGCATCGGTGCAACCGAGTTTTGGTGACCAAGATTCGGGTGACCAAATTCTTGGAATCAGAATTTTCGAGTTTTATGGATTGGTCTCACCGAGTTTGGAAACTGCCCTCGGCCACACATATCAACACTATCGAGAATGTCATATCGGTCTCACCGAGATTCCAAAAGTGGCCACATTTTGAATAGGTCGGTACAATCGAGGTTTGCTTCGGTTTCACCGAGTTGGTCAATAATGTTGTAACGGTTTGGTTTTTGGAGATGCCTATAGATACCCCTGCACCACATCCTACTTGTAAGAGAAGCATTCAGAACAGTTCCTCGGTTCCCATATCCAATTTTCTGAGAGAGAACCACCTACCCTTGTGTTGAGATCAAGATCATCAACTCCAACCATATGGATCTTGATTTCTATCGTCCCCAAGTTGATTTCCACCCAATCAATCTCTTCTACCAAGACAAATCTGTGAGAGAGTGATTGAGTGTTCAGGAGTCTATCATTTTGAAGCACAAGAGCAAGGAGTTCATCATCACTATCAAGCCTATTACCTTTTGGAGGGTGGTGCCTCCTAGAATTGTTAGGTGTTGCTTGGGAGCCTCCTACTTCGTGTTGTCGAGTTGAACCAAGAAGTTTTATGGGCAAGGAGATCTCCTACTTCGTGAAGATCTACCCATAGTGAGCTTGGTCCTTCATGGATGGAAGCCATTATGGAATAGTCAAGGCTGCTACTTCGTGGACCCTTATGGGTGGAGCCCTCCATGGACTCTCGCGACAACTACGCTTCGTGGGTTGAAGACTCCATAAATGTGGATGTATGATAGTGCCACCTATCGGAACCACGGGAAAAATCTTCGTGTATACAATTGTGTTTGATCTTCTAACCCTAAGTTCTACTACATGTGCTTGTCTTTACTTTCCACTACTATACTCTTAGACATGCATGTGTAGGGTGTGCTTGACTTGCTATCATTGCTAAAATCTGCCCACAACTAAAATTGGGAAAAGATAGAATTTTTATTTGGTCAAGTAGTCTAATCACCCCCTCTAGACTTACTTTAGATTCTACATGAGGGTACGAGATGAATGACGTACCAATTGCTCCTTTAGGAGTAGAGACTATAAGGACTGCGCGTCACTGATGTTGTTAGGTTTAAAAAAAATACCCACTCTGTTTTAAAATATAGGTGTATTATTTTTTAAAAAATTCGAACCTTTTAAAGTTGATCAAATTTGTAGAGACTATATCAAAATTTATAATATACAATTAGTATAATTACATTCATCATGAAATGAATTTTCATTTTTTTGTTTAATATTGCAGATGTCGATATTTTTTACTCTAAACATGGTAAAAGTTATAGAAATTTAAGTTTCTAAAAAACCAACACCCCTTATATTTTAGAGTTGATGGAATATTTACTTTGCCGGGTGCGGGAGATGATGGACTATGCTTTATTTTTATTTACAATGTGGTTTTTTGATGGACCATTGATGGTGTGATTTTGCGTTATGCGATAACCAATCTATATTTATATGGAGAAATTTCTCTGTGGGTGGTTGCATATACTATATTGGTGGTAGAGCGTCACATGCTCACATTTGTTTCTAGGTGGTGGGAGGGTGCGCGAGATTGATATGTTTTCATACCCTGATTGCTACTGATTGATTTGGAAAACTATTGGCATGATCAAAATTGTAAACCAAATCCAAAATTAAATAGCTCAATTGAATAAAAGAGCTTCAAAATTAGGGCATACATTAAATGAAAACAATTGAATGAGGATCTCCTTAAGAAATTGTTAAACCGGTCACAATCGAGTTCAAGACCTTAATTAATTGTGTGGCTTTAGAAATTAGGAATCATAGTGTATAGTATAAAAGCATTGCATGAGAGAGCTTTGAGAAATTGTTGACTCGGTTAAAATTGGGTGACCCAATTTTAATTGCAGACCTTAGTTGAATGTGGGCTCTTTTAAACTAATACTATTAAATGGAAGAGCTCCTTGAGAAATTGTTGAACCTGTTAAAATCGAGTTGAAGCTCACAATTAATTGTGTGGCCTTAAAAGTTATGAAGCATAGTGCATGGTATAAAAGCATTGAATGAAAGAGCTTTGAGAAATTATTGACTTGATCAAAATCAGATGACCCAATTCCAACTAAGACCTCAACTGAACGTGGGACCTTTAAAAACAAGGAGCATGGTGTTATATAGGATGTATGTGTTTGGTTGCCTGGATTAGGCCCAACTAGACCCGTGCGGAGGCTCTATTTGGTTGCCCGCTTTCACTGTTTGGCCTGCATCGCATGATGTTTAAAGCATCTCTCAGTCAGACCCGCTAGGAACCTCTGAATCGACAAATTTTTCAAAGCCAGGCCCAAGTGATGCACGTGGGTGGCGGTGGGTGCACATGATGAGCCACGCTCGAGACGTCCCATTGTTTCCTAAAGAGCCGTCAATTTTTACCCTTACCTTTGCTCACCGCTCTCTCCACTTTCCCACTCTCACATCGGCGGAGGCATTTAGCAGATTGGAGAACAATAAGGCGACCAACAGCCTCCATCATCGGCATCAGAATCATCACTTGCAACACTTCGTCAATGGTGGTAAGCCATAGTTTCACCTCCTTACTTACTACGGTTTAGATTTGATCCGCAAAATCCATTCATTTTCTAGGGGAATGGGGAATAGGGTAAATAGCCATAGGATTGTTCTAAACTTCTTCATGAGTACTAAGTAGCGATTATTTTTAGGGTTCGAGTCCGAATTTAATACACGAGTAATGGAGACTCGAGGTTAATCTTACACATTAGCTTTAAATCCTAGCCACGATGATCTTGGCAGCACATGGAGTGGCGGGGGCCCTTGGCCTTGTAGTTGTCCTCCGGTTTGACTGTGGCATGCACCATCTCGTCATCCTTGTCTTCGTCCACATTGATTGGCATACTATGGTGATCTGGCTCAGGCGACCAGACCATCATCACCGCCGCTTCTTCTTCCTTATGTGGCTCGAAGGCGATGACCTCCGGTGCCACGAACGTCCTGTTCCAAAACATTGTGGCATACTGGTCTTGAGGATCCATGTACTCGCTATACTTGGCCCATCTTTCCCTTTGAGCAGCATCGTAGGAGTCGACCTAATTCATGGCCCAACACAGGATGTCGACGAACATAGCGCCATTCACTAGCTCAACAACCAATGTCTTCAAATCCTCCGTCGTTGCCTTCTTCACCATAGTGTCTGTCTCCTTGTGCATGTCTTCGATGCTGGTGAAGTTCGAGCACACTTCCATGGTGTTCTCGAACTTGGTGTTGTCACCAAGCAAACAACCTAGGAAGAAAGCCATCCATACAATGTCCCAGGGAAGGTATTAGGGTTTGAGTTTATGGAGATGGAGAGGTGTAAGAGGAGTGAAAGACAAAGAGGGCTAATTGAGTGCGGTGGTCGGTGAGTAGTGAGCATTTGGGTGGGTAAATACCAGGGTTGGACAAGATTTAATTCCGATCAACCTTTGAACTTTGTGTTTTGTTGGAAATATGCCCTAGAGGCAATAAATAAAGAGTTTATTATTATATTTCCTTGTTCATGATAATCGTTTATTATCCATGCTATAATTATGTTGTATTACTTGTTGTAAAAGCTGCTGCCTTGGCGCAGTGGTAAAGCTGCTGCCTTGTGACCATGAGGTCACGGGTTCAAGTCCTGGAAACAGCCTCTTACAGAAATGTAGGGAAAGGCTGCGTACTATAGACCCAAAGTGGTCGGACCCTTCCCCGGACCCTGCGCAAGCGGGAGCTACATGCACCGGGCTGCCCTTTTTTTTTTTACTTGTTGTAAAAGATGGCTGGCGGGTGGCAGTTTCTCCTACTTTAGTTGGATCGGATTCGACAAAGGCAGTCCTTGAGAAGGTTGAAAAGCAACTAATGTATCACCGTTGTAGTTTATGGATAGGTGAGAATTGTTCTTGCTAGATATCCGTAGCAGTCTCGTAAAACATGCAACAACAATTAGAGGATGTCTAACTTGTTTTTCCAGGGTATGTTGTGATGTGATATGGCCAATTACATGATGTGATATGGCCAATTACATGATGTGATATATGTGATGTATGAGATGATCATGTGTTGTATAGAATATCACGACTTGCATGTCAATGAGTACGGCAACCGGCAGGAGCCATAGGGTTGTCTTTAATTATTGTACGACCTGCGTGTCAATCATTAAGCACTATGTAATGCTTTACTTTATCGCTAAATGGTAGCAATAGTAGTACAAGCATGATGGGCGCAACAACCCCGATAGCGACACATTGATGGAGATCAAGATGATGGAGATAATGGTGTCGTGCCGGTGACGATGGAGATCACGTCGGTGCTTTCAAGATGGAGATCGAAAGCACAAGTTCATGGCCATATCATGTCACTTATGATTTGGATGTGATGTTAATCCTTTTATGAACCTTATTTTGCTTAGGACGACAGTAGCATTATAAGGTGATCCCTCACTTAAATTTCAAGATGAATTGTGTTCTCCCTGAGTGTGCACCATTGCGAAAGTTCATCGTGTTGAGACACCACGTGATGATTGGGTGTGATAGACTCTACGTTCACATACAACGGGTGCAAGCCGGTGTTGCACATGCAGAACACTCGAGTTAAACTTGACAAGCCTAGCATGTACAGACATGGCCTCAGAATACAAGAGACCGTAAGGTCAAATATGAGTCATATATTAGATATGATCAACATGATGATGTTCACCATTGAAACCACCTCAACTGACGTGATGATCGGACTTGAGTTGGTGAAATTGGATCATGTGACACTCAGATGACCCGAGGGATGTCAATTTGAGTGGGAGCTTTAGTAATTTGATTAATTAAACTCATTATCTTGAACAATAGTCTAAGTAACCTTTGCATATTTATGTTGTAGACCAATGGCTCGTGCAGTAGCACCCCTAAATTTTAATGCGTTCCTAGAGAAAGCTAAGTTGAAAGATGATGGAAGTAACTTTGTTGACTGGCCTCGTAATTTGAGGATTATCCTCACGGCTCCCAGAAATCATATGTCCTTGATGCACCGCTTGGTGACCAACCAGAAGACATGTCTTCCGAAGACGTTAAGAATGCTTGGGAGGCACGTTCTGGAGATTACTCAATAGTTTAGTGTGCAATATTGTATGGCTTAGAACCGGGACTTCAAAGAAGTTTTGAACGTCATGGAGCATATGAGATGTTCCAGGAGTTGAAGTTTATCTTTCAGAAGAATGCCCGAGTCGAAAGGTATGAGACCTTCGATAAGTTCTATGCGTGCAAAATGGAGGAGAACGGGTCTATCAGTGAGCATATACTCAAAATTTCTGGGTATTTTAATCGTCTAGTAGAATTGGGAATTGCCCTTCCGCCACAGGCGATCACTGACGGAGTTCTTCAATCACCGCTACCTAGTTACAAGAGCTTTGTGATGAACTATAACATGCACAGGATGAACAAGTCAGTCGCCGAGCTATTTGCGATGCTAAAACTCGGTGAGTCTGAAATCCAGAAAGAACATCAAGTGTTGATGGTCAATAAAACCACTAGTTTCAAGAAGAATGACAAGGGCAAGGGCAAGAAGGGTAAAACCAAGAAGGATGGCAAAGGCAGTTGCTACTCCTGTAAAGAAGCCCAAGCATGGACCCAAGCCAGAAATTGAGTGCTTTCATTGCAAGGGAACTGGTCACTTGAAGTGGAACAGCCCCAAGTACCTGGCTGACAAAAAGGCGGCAAACGACAAACAAGGTATATATGATATACATGTTATTGATGTTTACCTTACTAGCTCTCGTTGTAGTGCCTGGGTATTTGATATCGGTTCGGTGCCTCACATTTGCAACTCAAAACAAGAACTACCAAATAGACGAAGGCTGGAAAAGTATGAAGTGACGATGCGCATGGGAAATGGTTCCAAGGTTGATGTGATCGCCGTCGGCACGCTCTCTCTTCGATTACCAACGAGATTAGTGATGAACCTGAATAATTGTTATTTAGTGCCTGCGTTAAGCATGAACATTATATCTAGATCTTGTTTATTGCGAGAGGGTTACTCATTTAAATCAGAGAATAAAGGTTGTTCTATTTATATGAGTAATATATTTTATGGTCATGCACCCAATGTGAGGGGTTTATTCATATTGAATCTTGATAGTAATGACACACATGTTCATAACATTGATGCCAAAAGATGTAGAGTTGATAATGATAGTACCACTTTCTTGTGGCACTGCCGTTTAGGTCATATTGGTGTAAAACGCATGAGGAAGCTCCATGCTGATGGACTTTTGGAGTCACTTGATTTTGAATCACTTGACACATGTGAACCATGCCTCATGGGAAAGATGACTAAAATGCCGTTTTATTGGAACGGGCAAGTGACTTGTTGGAAATCATACATAGTGATGTGTGCGGTCCAATGAATGTTACAGCGAGTGGTGGATATCGTTATTTTCTCACCTTCACTGATGTAAGTAGATATGGGTATATTTACTTAATGAAACACAAGTCTGAAACGTTTGAAAAGTTCAAGCAATTTTAGAGTGAAGTTGAGAATCATCGTGACAAAATGATTAAATTCCTGCGATCTGATCGAGGAGGTGAATATCCGAGTTATGAGTTTGGTAGTCACTTAAGACAGTGTGGACTTGTTTCACAGTCGACACCGCCTAGAACACCACAGCGTAATGGTGTGTCTGAACGTCGTAATCGAACCTTATTAGATATGGTGCGTTCTATGATGTCTCTTGCTGATTTGCCACTATCGTTTTGGGGTTATGCATTAGAGACAGCTGCATTCACTTTAAATAGGGTACCATCGAAATCCTTTGAGACGAAGCCATATGAACTATGGTTTGGCAAGAGGCCAAAGTTGTCGTTTCTTTAAGTTTGGGGATGTGATGCTTATGTCAAAAAGCTTCAGCCTAAAAAGCTGGAACCCAAAGCGGGGAAATGCGTCTTCATCGGATACCCGAAGGAGACAGTCGGGTATACCTTCTATCTCAGATCCGAAGGCAAAGTGTTTGTCGCTAAGAACGGAACATTTCTTGAGAAAGAGTTTCTCTCGAAAGAATTGAGTGGGAGGAAAATAGAGCTTGATGAGGTTATTAAACCTTTACTTCAACCAGAAAGTAGCGTAGCGCAGAAAGATGTTTTTGTAGAACCTACGATGGTAGAAGAGGAAGTTAATGATGATGATCATGAAGCTTCGGATCAAGTTGCTATTGAACCTCGTAGGTCGACAAGGGCGCGTACTGCTCCTGAGTGGTACGGCAACCCTATCTTGGAGGTCATGTTGTTGGACAACTATGAACCTACGAGCTATGGAGGAGCGGTGATGGGCTTGGATTTCGAGAAATGGTTAGAGGCCAAGAAATCCGAGATGGGATCCATGTATGAAAACAAAGTATGGACTTTGGAAGTATTACCTGAAGGGCGAAAGGCCATTCAGAACAAATGGATTTTTAAGAAGAAGACAGACGCGGACGGTAATGTCACCGTCTATAAAGCTCGACTTTTGGCAAAGGGTTTTTCACAAGTTCAAGGAGTTGACTACGATGAGACCTTCTCACCCGTAGCGATGCTTAAGTCTGTCAAAATCATGTTGGCAATAGCTGCTTATTTCGACTATGAAATTTGGCAGATGGATGTCAAAACAACGTTCCTCAATGGTTTCCTTGAGGAAGAGTTGTATATGATGCAACCAGAAGGTTTTGTCGATCCAGAGAATGCTGACGAAGTTTGCAAACTCCAGCGATCCATTTATGGGCTGGTGCAAGCATCTCGGAGTTGGAATAAGCGCTTTGATGAGGTGATCAAAGCGTTTGAGTTTATACAAGTTTATGGAGAAGCTTGTATTTACAAGAAAGTGAGTGGGAGCTCTATAGCATTTCTAATATTATATGTGGATGTCATATTGCTGATTGGAAAAAATATAGAAATGTAGAAAAGCATGAAGGAATATTTGAACAAGAGTTTTTCAATGAAGGACCTAGGAGAAACTGCATTCATATTAGGCATTAAGATCTATAGAGATAGATCGAGATGCTTAATAGCACTTTCACAGAGCACATACCTTGATAAAGTTTTGAAGAAGTTCAAAATGGATCAGTCCAAGAAGGGGTTCTTGCCTGTGTTACAAGGTGTGAAGTTGAGTAAGACTCAATGCCCAGTGACTGCAGAAGATAGAGAAAAGATGAGTGTCATCCCCTATGCTTCAGCCATAGGCAGAAAAGATGAGTGTCATCCCCTATGCTTCAGCCATAGGCTCTATCATGCATGCAATGATGTGCACAAGACCCGATGTCAGCCTTGATATAAGTATGGCCGAAAGGTTTCAAAGTGATCCTGGAATGGAGCACTAGGCATCGGTCAAGAATATCCTTAAGTACCTGAAAAGGACTAAGGAAATGTTTCTCGTTTATGGAGGTGATGAAGAGCTCGTCGTAAAGGGTTACGTCGATGCAAGCTTTGACACTGATCTGGATGACTCTAAGTCACAAACCGGATACATATTTATTCTCAACAGGGGAGCGGTAAGCTGGTGTAGTTCCAAGCAAAGCGTGGTAGCTGATTCTACGTGCGAAGCGGAAAACATCGCAGCCTCGGAGGCAGCAAAGCAAGGTGTCTAGATGAAGCAGTTCATCACAGATCTTGGAGTAGTGCCCAGTGCACTGAATCCAATGAACCTGTTTTGTGACAACATTGGTGCCATTGTTCTGTCCAAGGAACCAAGGTTTCACAAGAGGACTAGACACATAAAGCAATGCCTCAACTCCATCCGCGATTACATCAAGGAAAAGGACATAAATATTTGCAAAGTGCACATGGATCTGAATGTTGCAGACCCGTTGACTAAACCTCTTCCAAGGGCTAGACATGATGAACACCAGAACTGCATGGGTGTTCGATTCATTACAATGTAAATCACATAGTGATGTGAACTAGATTATTGACTCTAGTGCAAGTGGGAGACTGTTGGAAATATGCCCTAGAGGAAATAAATAAAGTGTTTATTATTATATTTCCTTCTTCATGATAATCGTTTATTATCCATGCTATAATTACATTGTATTACTTGTTGTAAAAGATGGCTGGCGGGTGGCAGTTTCTCCTACTTTAGTTGGACCGGATTCGACAAAGGCGGTCCTTGAGAAGGTTGAAAAGCAACTAATGTATCACCGTTGTGGTTTATGCATAGGTGAGAATTGTTCTTGCTAGATACCCGTAGCAGCCACGTAAAACAAGCAACAACAATTAGAGGACGTCTAACTTGTTTTTGCAGGGTATGTTGTGATGTGATATGGCCAATTACATGATGTGATATATGAGATGTATGAGATGATCATGTGTTGTATAGAATATCACTACTTGCATGTCGATGAGTACGGCAACCGGCAGGAGCCATAGGGTTGTCTTTAATTATTGTATGACCTGTGTGTCAATCATTAAGCACTATGTAATGCTTTACTTTATCGCTAAATGGTAGCAATAGTAGTACAAGCATGATGGGCGCGACAACCCCGATAGCGACACGTTGATGGAGATCATGGTGTCGTGCCGGTGACGATGGACATCATGTCGGTGCTTTCAAGATGGAGATCGAAAGCACAAGTTTATGGCCATATCGTGTCACTTATGATTTGCATGTGATGTTAATCCTTTTATGAACCTTGTTTTCCTTAGGACGATGGTAGCATTATAAGGTGATCCCTCACTTAAATTTAAAGATGAATTGTGTTCTCCTTGAGTGTGCACCGTTGCCAAAGTTCACCGTGTCGAGACACCACGTGATGATCGGGTGTGATAGACTCTACGTTCACATACAACGGGTGCAAGCTAGTGTTGCACACGCAGAACACTCGGGTTAAACTTGACGAGCCTAGCATGTACAGACATGGCCTCGAAACACAAGAGACCGTAAGGTCGAACATGAGTCATATAGTAGATATGATCAACATGATGATGTTCACCATTGAAACCACCTCAACTCACTTGATGATCGGACTTGAGTTGGTGAAAATGGATCATGTGACACTCAGATGACCTGAGGGATGTCAATTTGAGTGGGATCCTTAGTAATTTCATTAACTAAACTCATTATCTTGAACAATAGTTTAAGTAACCTTTGCATATTTATGTTGTAAATCAATGGCTCGTGCAGTAGCACCCCTAAATTTTAATGCGTTCCTAGAGAAAGCTAAGTTGAAAGATGATGGAACTAACTTTGTTGACTGGGCAATCTAAGGATTATCCTCATGGCTTCCCAGAAATCATATGTCCTTGATGCACCGCTTGGTGACCAACCAGAAGACATGTCTTCTGAAGACGTTAAGAACGCTTGGGAGGCACGTTCTGGAGGTTACTCAATAGTTCAGTGTGCAATATTGTATGGCTTAGAATCGGGACTTCAAAGAAGTTTTGAACGTCATGGAGCATATGAGATGTTCCAGGAGTTGAAGTTTATCTTTTAGAAGAATACCCAAATCGAGAGGTATGAGACCTCCGATAAGTTGTATGCTTGCAAAATGGAGGAGAACGGGTCTATCAGTGAGCATATACTCAGAATGTCTCAGTATTTGAATCGTCTAGCAGAGTTGGGAATTGCCATTCCGCCACAGGCGATCACTGACAGAGTTCTTCAATCACTTCTACCTAGTTACAAGAGCTTTGTGATGAACTATAACATGCACGGGATGAACAAGTCAGTCGCCGAGCTTTTTGCGATGCTAAAAGTTGTTGAGTCTGAAATCCAGAAAGAGCATCAAGTGTTGATGGTCAATAAAACCACTAGTTTCAAGAAGAATGGCAAGGGCTAGGGAAAGAAGGATAAAACCAAGAAGGATGGGAAAAGAAGTTGCTACTCCTGTAAAGAAGCCCAAGCATGGACCCAAGACAGAAACTGAGTGCTTTCATTGCAAGGGAACTGGTCACTTGAAGTGGAACTGCCCCAAGTACCTGGCTGATAAGAAGGCGGCCAACGACAAACAAGGTATATATGATATACATGTTATTGATGTTTACCTTACTAGCTCTCGTTGTAGTGCCTGGGTATTTGATACCGGTTCGGTTGCTCACATTTGCAACTCAAAACAGGAACTACGGAATAGACAAAGGCTGGCAAAGGATGAAGTGACGATGCGCATGGGAAATGGTTCCAAGGTTGATGTGATCGCCGTCGGCATGCTCTCTCTTCGATTACCATCGGGATTAGTGATGAACCTGAATAATTGTTATTTAGTGCATGCGTTAAGCATGAACATTATATCTGCATCTTGTTTATTGCGAGACGGTTACTCATTTAAATTAGAGAATAAAGGTTGTTCTATTTATATGAGTAATATATTTTATGGTCATGCACCCAATGTGAGGGGTTTATTCATATTGAATCTTGATAATAATGACACACATGTTCATAACATTGATGCCAAAAGATGTAGAGTTGATAATGATAGTACCAGTTTCTTGTGGCACTGCCGTTTAGGTCATATTGGTGTAAAACGTATGAGGAAGCTCCATGCTGATGGACTTTTGGAGTCACTTGATTTTGAATCACTTGACACATGTGAACCATGCCTCATGGGCAACATGACTAAAATGCCGTTCTCTGGAACAATGGAACGGGCAAGTGACTTGTTGGAAATCATACATACTGATGGTGCGGTCCAATGAATGTTATAACACGTGGTGGATATCGTTATTTTCTCACCTTCACTGATGACTTAAGTAGATATGGGTATATTTACTTAATGAAACGCAAGTCTGAAACGTTTGAAAAGTTCAAGCAATTTCAGAGTGAAGTTGAGAATCATCATGACAAGAAGATTAAATTCCTGCGATCTGATCGAGGAGGTGAATATCTGAGTTATGAGTTTGGTAGTCACTTAAGACAGTGTGGAATTGTTTCACAGTTGACACCGCCAGGAACACCACAACATAATGGTGTGTCCGAACGTCATAATCGAACCTTATTAGATATGGCGCCTTCTATGATGTCTCTTGCTGATTTGCCACTATCGTTTTGGGGTTACGCATTAGAGACAGTTGCATTCACTTTAAATAGGGAGCCATCGAAATCCTTTGAGATGACGCCATATGAACTATGGTTTGGCAAGAGGCCAAAGTTGTGATTTCTTAAAGTTTGGGGATGTGATGCTTATGTCAAAAAGCTTTAGCCTGAAAAGCTGGAACCCAAAGTGGTGAAATGCGTCTTCATCGGATACCCGAAGGAGACAGTCGGGTATACCTTCTATCTCAGATCCGAAGACAAAGTGTTTGTCGCTAAGAACGGAACATTTCTTGAGAAAGAGTTTCTCTCGAAAAATTGAGTGAGAGGAAAATAGAGCTTGATGAGGTTATTGAACGTTTACTTCAACCAGAAAGTAGCGCAGCGCAGAAAGATGTTTCTGTAGAACCTACGATGATAGAAGAGGAAGTTAATGATGATGATCATGAAGCTTCGGATCAAGTTGCTATTGAACCTCGTAGGTCGACAAGGGCACGTACTGCTCCTGAGTGGTACGGCAACCCTATCTTGCAGGTCATGTTGTTAGACAACAATGAACCTACGAGCTATGGAGGAGCGGTGATGGGCCCGGATTCCGAGAAATGGTTAGAGGCCATCAAATCTGAGATGGGATCCATGTATGAAAACAAAGTATGGACTTTGGAAGTATTACCTGAAGGGCAAAAGGCCATTCAGAACAAATGGATTTTTAAGAAGAAGACAGACGCGGACGGTAACGTCACCATCTATAAAGCTCGACTTGTGGCATTAAGATCTATAGAGATAGATCGAGACGCTTAACAGCACTTTCACAGAGCACATACCTTGATAAAGTTTTGAAGAAGTTCAAAATGGATCAGTCCAAGAAGGGGTTCTTGCCTGTGTTACAAGGTGTGAAGTTGAGTAAGACTCAATGCCCAGTGACTGCAGAAGATAGAGAAAAGATGAGTGTCATCGCCTATGCTTCAGCCATAGGCTCTGTCATGTATGCAATGCTATGCACAAGACCCGATGTCAGCCTTGCCATAAGTATGGCTGGAAGGTTTCAAAGTGATCCTGGAATGGAGCACTAGGCATCGGTCAAGAATATCCTTAAGTACCTAAAAAGTACTAAGGAAATGTTTCTCGTTTATGGAGGTGATGAAGAGCTCGTCGTAAAGGGTTACGTCGATGCAAGCTTTGACACTGATCTGGATGACTCTACGTCGCAAACCGGATACATATTTATTCTCAACGGGGGAGCGGTAAGCTGGTGTAGTTCCAAGCAAAGCGTGGTAGCCAATTCTATGTGCGAAGCGGAGTACATCGCAGCCTCGGAGGCAGCGAAGGAAGGTGCCTGGATGAAGCAGTTCATGACAAATCTTGGAGTAGTGCCCAGTGCACTAAATCCAATGAACCTGTTCTATGACAACACTGGTGCCATTGCTCTTGCCAAGGAACCAAGGTTTCACAAGAGGACCAGACACATAAAGCGACGCTTCAACTCCATCCATGATTACATCGAGGAAAAGGAAATAAATATTTGCAAAGTGCACACGGATCTGAATGTTGCAGACCCATTGACTAAACCTCTTCCAAGGGCTAAACATGATGAACACCAGAACTGCATGGGTGTTCGATTCATTACAATGTAAATCACATAGTGATATGAACTAGATTATTGACTCTAGTGCAAGTGGGAGACTGTTGTAAATATGCCCTAGAGGCAATAAATAAAGTGTTTATTATTATATTTCCTTGTTCATGATAATCGTTTATTATCCATGCTATAATTGTATTGATTGGAAACACATTACATGTGTGGGTAAATAGACAACACTTTGTCCCTAGTATGCCTCTAGTGAACTAGCTCGTTGGTCAAAGATGGTTAAGGTTTCCTAGCCATTAACATGTGATGTCATTTGATAACGGGATCATATCATTAGGAGAAAGATGTGATGAACAAGACCCAAACTACAAACATAGCATATGATCGTGTCAGTTTATTGCTACTATTTTCTGCATGTCAAGTATATGTTTCTATGACCATGATATCATGCAACTCACGGACACGGGAAGAGTGCCTTGTGTGTATCAAACGTCGCAACGTAACTGGGTGACTATAAAGGTGCTCTACAGGTATCTCCGAAGGTGTCTGTTGGGTTGGCATGGATCAAGACTGGGATTTGTTACTCCGTGTGATGGAGAGGTATCTCAGTGCCCACTCGATAATACAACATCACAATAAGCCTTGCAAGCTATGTGACTAAGTGTTAGTTACGGGATCTTGTACTATGGAACGAGTAAAGAGACTTGCCAGTAACGAGGTTGAACTAGGTATGGAGATACCAACGATCGAATCTCGGGCAAGTAACATACAGAAGAACAAAGGGAACATCATACAGGATTAATTGAATCCTTGACATAGAGGTTCGACCGATAAAGATCTTCGTAGAATATGTAGGAACCAATATGGACATCCAGGTCCCGCTATTGGTTATTGACCGTAGAGGTGTCTCGGTCATGTCTACATAGTTCTCGAACCCGCAGGGTCTGCACACTTGAGGTTTGGTGACGTTTCGGTAGTATAGAGTTATGTATGGTGGTGACCGAAGGTTGTTCAGAGTCCCGGATGAGATCCAGGACGTCCGGAATGGTCCGGAGGTAAACATTGTTATATAGGAAGTCCTATTTTGGTCGTTGGAAAAGTTTTGGGCTCATCGATAGTGTATCAGGAGTGCCGGTAGTGTACCGGGAGACCATCAGTAGGGGTATTTCGACCCAAGAGGCTACATGGGCTGTGGGAGAGTGAATACCAGCCCTTAGTGGTCTGGTGGAAGTCCCACACAAGGCCCATGCGACTGGGAGAGAAAACCCAAAGAGAAAAAGGTGGAAAAAGGCAAAATAGGGAGAAGTCCTAGTCCTACTAGGATTGGAGGAGGAGTCCTCCTCTCCTCCTTGATTCGGCCGAACGAAGGGCGGTCCCTTGAGGGCCAAGCCTCCTCCTCTCTTCCTCGTATATATACTGGAGGTTTTAGGGTTTTTGGCACTAGTTTTTCAGCCACGTGCTACCCGTTCCTGTAGTGCATAGTTTCTCCTCTAGATCGGTTTTCTGCAGTGCTTAGGCGAAGCCCTGCCGGAATTGCTCCACTACCATTGCCGTGGCACCGTCACACTGCCAGAGAACTCGTCTACCTCTTCGCTATCTCTTGCTGGATCAAGAAGGCGGAGATCGTCATCAAGCTATACGTGTGCTGAACACGGAGGTGCCATCCGTTCGGTGCTTGATCGGGACGGCTCATGATTGGATCGCGGGACGCTCGGTGATTTGGATCGCGAAGACGTTCGACTACACCAACCGCATTTCTTAACGCTTCCCGCTTAGCGATCTACAAGGGTATGTAGATCCACTCTCCCTCTCGTAGATGCTCATCACCATGGATAGGTCTTGCGTGAACGTAGGAAATTTTTTGTTTCCCATGCGACGTTCCCCTACATGTTTTTCATAATGCTGAACTTTGTGATGTTCATAATGCAGATGAAACTGATATTAGATTTCCAGGTTGCTCGGTGAGATTTTACCAGTTTTTCATAGTTTAGATCACATCTGTTCTTCATACCAATAGTCCACGAAAAGCCACAAAAAGTTAGGATTAGTTCATCCTATCCGAACCAATCTGAGCCTTTTGCATTGTTCTGTTTGATGTTTAAAATTTGCAGCGTTTAAGAGAAGAAGAAAATTATTTAGATGAATATTATTAGGAATTACAAACTGGCATGATTAGATGTGTTGTTGAGGAGAATGAAGCTATGCTTCCACATTTTATGGGTGGATTAAACAGAGAGATTCTGACTATTCTCGAGTATAAGGAGTATAACTCTATCACTCGTTTATTTGATCTTGCTTGCAAAGCTGAACATGAAGTGCATGATCGACAGGCAATGGCGAGAACGAATTTTTCTGGAGGACGATCTTCATCGTGGACACCATGTACATCATCTACTTCCACACGTACTACTACAACACCACTTCCTTCAGCCGTCAACTCAATAGAAGATACTAGAAAATAGGCACCACCACCTGGCTCCAGCAAGGGCACATATTCTGGGCCTGCACAGAGCTCTTATTCATCCATGGCATCTACAGGGCAAACTCATGAGGTTATTTTCATCGTTGCAGGGGTGGAGGTCACTATGCGAGAGAATGCCCTTCCAAGCGTGTGATGATTTTTACTGAGGATGGTGGATATGCCTCTCCTAGTGATTATGATGAGGAAACTATGGCCCTAATTACGAGTGAAGATCAGGTGTCGAGGATACTGAACAAGAGACACACTACATGGCTGTTGACCATGCAGACAAGTATGAAAGTTTAATTTCTCAATGTGTACTGAGTGTGTAGGTTACACAGGCCGAGCAAAATAAGAGGCACAACTTGTCCTATACAAAGGGAGTTGTGAAGGAGCATTCTGTTCGCGTCATCATCGATGGAGGGAGTTGCAATAACCTGGATAGCATGAAGATGGTGGAGAAGCTGTCTCTAACCACCAGACCACATCCTCATCCTTATTACATCCAATGGTTCAACAACAATGGCAAGGTTAAGGTAACACGTACTGTTCGTGTGCATTTTAGCATTGCTACATATTCTGATTATTTTGATTGTGATGTGGTACCCATGCAAGCATGTTCTGTTTTACTTGGTAGACCATGGAAATTTGATAAAAAATTCTATACAGCACGGTAGGACAAATTAGTATACACTTCTTCATAACGATCAAAATATCACTTCGCTTCATATGTCTCCTGAACATATTATGAAAGATGACATTGCTAGAGCTAGTAAAGCAAGACATGAGCCAAATAAGAGTGAAAATCAGATTGTAGCAAAGGAATTTGAGCAACACCATAAGGCTAATAAACCATCATCTAGTGTTGCATCTGAATTGAAATTGAAGGGTGGATGTTTACTTCCTACTAAATCTAATATTACTGATTTGGATGTTACTACATCTGTTTGCTATGCTTTTGTAAGCAAAGAGGTTATATTTTCATTCGAGGACATGCGTCCCTCTTTGCCTCGTGCTTTCATTAACATCTTGCAGGAGTTTACTGACGTCTTTCCACAAGACGTTCCACCGGGATTACCACCTATTCGAGGGATTGAGCATCAAATTGACTTAATTCCCAGTGCATCGCCACCCAACCGTGTGCCATACTGTACCAATCCAGAGGAGACGAAGGAGATTATGTGTCAAGTACAGGAGCTGCTCGGCAAAGGTTATATACTCGAATCCATCAGTCCTTGTGTTGTTCCTATTATTCTAGTGCCGAACAAGGATGGTACATCGCGTCTGTGTGTGGATTGTAGAGGCATTAATAATATTACTATTCGTTATCGTCATCCTATTCCTAGGCTAGATGATATGCTTGATGAATTAAGTGGCTCCACAATTTTCTCCAAAGTTGATTTGCATAGTGGATACCATCAAATTCGTATGAAATTGGGAGATGAATGGAAAACAGCATTTAAAACTAAGTTTGGATTATATGAGTGGTCAATCATGCTTTTTGCGTTAACTAATGCACCTTGAACTTTCATGAGATTAATGAACGTGGTTTTACATGCTTTCATTGGACAATTTGTGGTAGTCTATTTCAATGATATCTTGATTTATAACAGATCTTTGGAGGAACATTTGGAACATTTACGTGTTGTTTTTATTGCTCTACGTGATGCATGTTTGCTTGGTAACCTTGGGAAGTGCACCTTTTGCACTGACCGAGTATCTTTTCCTGGCTATGTTGTTATCCACACGGAATTGAAGTTGATAAAGCCAACATTGAAGCTATTGAGAGTTGAACGCATCCCAAAACGGTCACACAAGTGAGGAGTTTTCTTGGCCTCGCTGGTTTCTATAGGCGTTTTGTGAAAAAATTCAGCACCATTGCTGCACCTCTCAATGATCCTAAAAAGAAGGATGTGCCTTTTGCTTGGGTAAAGCCTTCATGGTATTGAAAGATAAGTTAACACATGCTCCTTTACTCCAACTTCTTGATTTTAATAGGACTTTTGAGCTTGAATGTGATGCTATTGGAATGGGATTAGGAGGTGTGTTATTACAAGATGGTAAACATCCTGCATACTTTTCTGAAAAATTGATTGGGCCTAGTCTGAATTATTCTACGCATGATAAGGAATTATATTCTCTTGTTCGGACTTTGGAAACATGGCAACATTATTTATGGCCCAAAGAATTTGTTATACATTATAATCATGAATTTTTGAAACATATTAAAATTCAAGCAAATCTGAATCATAGACATGCTAAATGGGTTGAATTCATTGAAACTTTCCCTTATGTTATTAAACACAACAAGGGAAAAGAAAATGTTATTGCTGATGCATTGTCTCGTCGCTATACTATGCTTTCACAACTTGACTTTAAAATATATGGTTTGGAGACCATCAAAGATCAATATGTACATGATGTTGAATTTAAAGATGTGTTGCAGAATTGTAAACAAGGGAAAACATGGAACAAGTTCGTCATTAATGATGGATTTGTGTTCCGTGCTAACAAGCTATGCATTCTAGCTAGCTCCGTTCATCTTTTGTTGTTGCAGTAGGCGCATGGAGGAGGATTAATGGGACACTTTGGCGTGAAGAAGACGGAGGACGTACTTGCTACACATTTCCTTTGGCCAAAGATGAGGCGTGATGTTGAGTGTTTTGTTGCTTGCTGCACTACATGTCAAGAAGCTAAGTCACAACTCAATCCTCATGGTTTGTATATGCCTTTGCATGTACCTAGTGATCCTTGGGAGGTTATATCTATGGACTTTGTTTTGGGTTTACCTCGAACAAAGAAGGGGAGGGAAAGCATATTTGTTGTCATGGATAGATTTTCAAAAATGGCACACCTTATACCATGTCATAAAAGTGATGATGGTGTTATTGTTGATGACTTGTTCTTTCGTGAAATTATTCGCTTGCATGGTGTGCCAAATACAATTGTTTCATATCGTGATGCTAAATTTCTTAGCCACTTTTCGAGATATTTATGGTCTATGTTTGGGACTAAACTGCTTTTTAGTACTACATGTGACCACCAAACCGATAGACAAATTGAAGTAGTCAATAGATCACTGTCTACTATGCTTAGGGCTGTTTTGAAGAATAACTTGAGAATGTGGGAAGAATGTTTGCCTCATATTGAATTTGCTTATAATCGTTAATTGCATTCTACTAGTAATATGTGCCCCTTTGAAATTGTGTATGGTTTCATACCTCGTGTGCCTATTGATTTGTTGACTATTCCATCTTCGGAGAAGGATAATTTTGATGCTAAAAACATGTTGAATTGATCTTAAAAATGCATGAGGTAACTAAGGAAAACATTGAGTATATTAATGCAAAATACAAACTTGTTGGAGATAAGGGTAGAAAACGTGTTGTGTTTGCACCTGGATATCTTGTTTCGTTACATTTGCGTAAGGATAGATTTCCCGATTTGCGCAAGTCAAAGCTAATGCCACGTGCTGATGGTCCTTTTAACGTGTTAGAGAAAATAAATGATAATTCATATAAACTTGAGCTGCCTGAAGAGTTTGGGGTTAGTCCCACCTTTTGCAGATTTGAAGCCTTACTTGGGTGAGGAATATGAGCTTCCGTCGAGGACGACTTCAGTTCGAGAAGGGGAGGATGATGAAGACATCAATACCATTGTTACACTCACAACCCCTACTGCTATACATACTGGATCAGTTACTAGAGCTCGCACACGCCAATTGAATTACCAGGTACTTTCATTTCTTGGAAATCCTTCTAATATTCATGAACATATGATGCTGCCTAATTTAGACACTTCTGTTTTACTTATGAATGAAGGACCTAGCATGGACAAGAAGGATGGCTACTGGAGCAGGAACAAGCATGGAGAAGAAGGTGCGTGCGCGGGAAAGAACAATGGAGCTTCCAATGGTGATTTCGCACTTTGAAGCCACCATAAGGAGAGCTTGAAGGCTTGGACGAAATATACAAGATGTCACTTCATTAATTTCGTCCATAGGCTATTATAGGTGGTGCGTCACCTTATTTTTGGGCCATGCCCATGTAATTTCGAGATACCACTTTATAGGTTGTTTTTAGAGTCCGTATGTGTGGTGAAACAGAATTAGGGTCGGTTTCGGACCCCTCCTCCAAGGGGTCACAAAATTCCTCCTCTATTCCCCCACATATACAGCCATTAGGACGCCATTTAGACTTGGGTTTCGTTTAGTTAAAAGTTAGCCATTGCAACTTCATGTACTTCGTTTGTGTCCAACGACCAGACCAAGACCACTTTTGGAATCCCACATATTTACCAATACTTCATATATATTTGCAATATTCAAATTGCATTACCATATTCTTGCTTGTTCTTCGATTGCATGCAGGAATAGACCTTCGTGGTAGGGTTGATCGTGCTCCGCCGTGGTCAGTAACCTCCAGGGGAATGGTTTAGCGATTGCTAAGGCGCAACATGGTGCATGTTTGTAGTCGGATCGTCAAAGTCCTCTCCACCAAATCAATAGTTATGATCTCATCCAAAGATCCAGACCCTTGACTCTATCAGAGAAGGGAAAGGAGGTGGTGTCGGCGATGAATAAGGGCAAGGATATGGTGCCAGCCTTGGTGCCTCCCATGGACTTCGACGTGGTGCTGGAGGAGCCTCATAGCGGCAAGCGTCAGAACTACGGGCACTACTATGAGGAGGGTGGGACAACTCACTTTTGCAAGATGATCCTTGCTCCAAAGACGAA
Source organism: Hordeum marinum (assembly GCA_022496015.1). NCBI lineage: Eukaryota > Viridiplantae > Streptophyta > Magnoliopsida > Poales > Poaceae > Hordeum > Hordeum marinum. The sequence continues at coordinate 245,101,171 of CM039673.1, forward strand.
GTGTCTGCCTATGCCACTAGACTTCATGAAGCACTTCCCAATCGTCCCGACGAAGTTCAAGATGAAGACCTAGCTATGCATGGAGGCTCATTGGTGGACTGATGAATGGTCGGGTTACCCTTAATCTCGGTTGCGCCCCCTTCATCGCCGTCCACCAGATCAAGATCGTGTACATGGTGACCTTCAAGTTGCAAACTCTCGACAATCTGAAGGTGCTTGTCTTCAATGACGACGGCATTGAAGAGGTGACCAAGTGCGGGAGGCACGATGATGCCTTCACCGTGAACGTCTAGGAGAGCTATTTGTTCTGTGTGGTAGTTTGGTTAGGACTATATCGTACTAGTTTGTTCGCAAAATGCTTTGTTTATGACACAACCATAGAATTTTGAGTGTAATGAGTTGCATTTAGAATAACTGGTGCATAATGTTTAAATTCCAAAGAAACTTGAAATGGCAATGATTAAACCCTAGCACCAAATTATTTCAAATAGGTCAACCTGAAATAATTTTAGTGAACCCAAAATGCCCTAAAAATGTCCATGATTTGTGAAAAAGAGTGAAAACCTTAACCAGAGATGATACACATTTTTCCATGGCATATTTGGTCTTCAAATTAAGCGATAAGGTATTTCAACTAGGGCTAATGAATCCTATAAAATAATTTATATCTCCAATAATTCTAAAAGTTTTTTAACGCCTCTACAAATATTCCAAAAGGCCACATACTACTTGTAGAATTTATAAAAATGATTTTTATTTAAGTAAATCAAAACAATCCAAAGAAAAGTAAATGTAGGAAAGAAATTTACCTAGTAAATTACCTGGCCCAACAACGAAGCAACCCATATGGCCCAGGACTCTAGTTGTCTTCAACATCATACCAGAAGGCACGAGGGCGAGTGCTCGACACGCGTGCATGCCCCACACCACACCTCCTGCTTGTCCGCCCCCACGTCGACATTGCGAATACCTCCATTGTTTCCATCTGTACCAATCTCACTCCCTTACACACTCTTCCCCTTGCTTTGTCGCTTCTCCCCTCCATGGCCGAAGCCGCCATGAGCCCACCGTCATAGTTCTCGTAGCCATCGGCCACCTCTCATTGCACCGTAGTGTCTGGATGCTCCGTGAAGCTCATACTCGTCTCCACATAGAAGAACTCGAGCAAGGATGGACCACATCGTCTTCAGAGCCATATTATTTACCTTGGGCAACTGAGATCACCATCGTCGATTGGTTCCATTCAAGCCATCCCTCAGCTCGTCGGCTTCTCCATACGACTCCTTGTGAGATCCTGATTCGTTTTACCCTAACCGCGTCATCATTTGCTTCCTCTATGAAGTAGGACCACCATGGACGAAGCTCGCTTCCGCTCGAGCTCGTCGCTAGCGAAGCTTCTGTGACCCTTTGGTAATAACAACATGTCCAGTGGCCTCACGAGAACTCGTAGGCACTAACCAAGGCATCTTTTGCTAGTCATAGCTCCAATTTCGTGCAAATCCGAGCTCCGGTGCCGCAAAAGCTCACCGATGACAACTTCATGTGCGAGTTTGACCAAATGGATGACGAAGACTACCCACATGATGCTCAAATCCGATGCACCAATCGACGTGTGCGAGTTTGAGCATCATGTGGGTAGTCTTCTCCATCCATTTGGTCACCATAGGGAGAAACTAGAGTGTCGGTGCCGTCTTTGTACGTTTTCGGTAGCCTAACTGCGGCTAAACACCAGGCAAAAAATCACAGAAATTAAACCATAAGTCCAAATGAATCAATTATATATGAAAAATGATCTGAAAAATCCAAAGAATCCATATATATGATTTTTCATGCATGTTAAAGCAACTTATATGTACCCTATAGGTGAAAACATTTGAATGGAATTTAAATGCTTAAACATGGAGTTTTATATGAATCCTTGGTTCAAATGGACTTCCTTTAAATTGTTGATAGATGTATTAGCAAAATCCATTGCATTCTTGACATGTCATGATTATACATCATCTTTGTTGCATTGCATTGCATTGGTTGTGTTCTTTTTTTGTTTGTCGGTGTTGTTCTTTCTCGGCAGCACACGATTCCGATGTAGTGACTGTTGACACTGATGAAGTGTAGTATCATCTTTAGAAGTGCCAGGTAAGTGAATCCCCTTGATCATTGTGATACATTCGCATTCTCTCACTCCTACTCTCTTTTATTGCGCTAGGACAACAACAATTCAACGGTTACATGATTTAGTAGTTGAACCCATTCATTTGCATAACATATCATTGTCATAGTAAATAGCTAAACCTTCCTAGCATGATTCGGAGGTGCTTGAGCCATGATGTGACTTCATCCATTCCCCGTATGTTGTTGCTTAGAGTTGTGTCTAGTCTAATCCATCTAGGCGATGAATTGGAATGGTTGTGTTCATGTCCTACCATTGAGAGTTAAGTGTGTGGATCCGATTTCGTAAAGGTAGCGATGACATGCCATGTAGGGGTAAATGGTAGGTTGTCTCATTGAGACTATCCTTAAGAACCTAGTTCTATGTATGCTATCCAAGACTAGCTACTACCACACATTGGGTTCTGGTAACTACACCCCTCTCGGCTTATTAATCGCCTTGATGTCTGTCCAGGAGTTCTAACCAGTTTCTGGTGTTTGTAGGATGTGCTAGGGGTCGTGCTTAGGATTGACAGACGGGGTGGGCTTTGTCATGGTAGGCACATCGGCACCATGTAGCAAGCATAGTTCCAGTCGGTGTGGTGGTCTTGGGAACCCTCCACACATCGTTTGAGACCGTAACAGAAACTTTGGGTGAACTACCTTTGCAGATTCAACCTCAGATAGACGATAAACCTAGACTATCTTGTGTGGTTAACAGTTGTGGCTGATACCCACACTAGGCTTCTGCTTGAAGGTTGTCAAGTGCATGACATGTATATGGTGGTAAGTGGTGAGAGCGTGTGTGAAGAAGTACACCCCTGCATGCTTATTAAACTATTCAAATAGCCGCGTCCTAGGATATGGACTACTTGGAAACTTATATGGTTCAAAGACAACTTAAATGGATACTCTAAAATGCACAAGATAAGTGTGAGTGCTATGAATGGTCTACTCGTATGGATTGCTGGGAGAGGATCCATAGTAGTGTATTGTTGTGGTCAGTAGATGGACTCATGTGCGCTCTCTCACCTCAAAGAGTTTACTGGTGTTCATAGTGCATGATAATCACTGAGTCACAACTCGCGTGCTTCTTTAAACTCCAACCCCTTTATCGACACTGATGCATACTAGGTAGTTCTAATGTAAGTCTTGTTGAGTACCTTTGTACTCATGGTTTTTTAATTATGTTTTGCATAGGAGACTTTGGTCTCACTATTGGTTTCTATGATGAGTTTGACATTGACGAGTAGCTTGGGAACCCTAGACAGAGGCTTGGCTCATATGGAATGTATTGCAGATAGGCAGGCTACCTCGGCCTTTTCATTTCTAGTTGTCTGTACTCACACATGGATTGATTCCGTTGCTTGTATGACTTTGTATGTTGAGTCATTATCGAGACCTTTGTCTTTAATATCATGTTATGTATGGCTCTTTTGAGCCTTACCTATACTTGAGTTGTAGAGTTATGTTGTGATGCCATGTTTTACAACACATACTTGCATGTTATGCGTACGTATGATGTGTATTGCTATGTGTGGGGTTCAACACCTAGTTGCGTGCCTTTTGTAACCTTCCTTACAGGGAATTGCCTCTTTGTGCTTCCACTGAGCCTTGGTAGCCACTGCTCCGGACACATCGATTGACCGACATGTATCCTTCTTTTCTCATGTGTCTATCCTTACGGGGAAATGTCACGTGGTGTTTACTCGAGTCCTTGTAGCTTGCTACGACTTAGGCACATAGTTACACATGTTGATGGTCAACATGTGCATTTCTAGTTACCTATGTCTGTTTGTGTATGATGGTGCCACCTTGGTCTAAATAATCATGTCGATCTGGGTTCTTTGACATATGGTTGCTAGCAACTTATTCATATAAGCCAGAGACAAAGGGCGCAAACGGTCCGGCCAAGGTAAGGTGGCAGTAGTGTGAACTGTGCGTGAGTCTCAGAGTACTTATATGGTTTGTTATAGGTAGATCTATGTGGCTTAGAATTGGGGTCCCGGCAGCTTTGGTATCGGAGCCTGACTATATGTAGGATTACCAAGCTTCTTGGATGATATTGAGTCTAGCATTCTGTAGTTATATAGTGATAATTGATTGTTGGGAGGGAATGTAAGATTCTTTTTACTACTTCCATTATTTCACTCTGAGTTTTGAGTCACCCTCTTCATTTCTATGGGGATTAATAACGATTCTTCTTACCTATCTTCTAGGATCACATGTTACTGGTTCGCTCTATAGACGTATAGAAGGTTGTCATCTTCTTGGATCAATGTTTCCATAGTATTCAGTTGTCATGTTATCATTTGTCTTGCAGGTTGATTCATTTTCCATGCCCGTACAACCGTATAGATGTTTCAGTTATCCCAGGTTACTAAAAGTCTGATGCATTTGCAAATTATGTCATCCTATCTAATGTCTTTTCGCCAGATTAACCGCACTAATCACTGTGTTGAGGTACTTCCTTACCTTTGCATATTTGTTGAAGTTCTCTGGAAATCATAATATCTCAATAGAACCACCTAACAACCCATCCTTTGTGTTGCGTTCGCAGGGTGATATTATGGCCATCATTCCTGAAAGCATCCTGATGAGGACATCGCTACCTTGGATATGATCACAAATATTGTATATTTGTATTTATTTCAGGTGATTTCTGATAAAGGTATGCAGTAATTTATTTATGCTATACAGAACAGAAGTAATTAACCTTTTTTTGTTTCATGCCTGATTGTAGAACTACCAGACACTTGTACAATCAACATATGAAGCTAAGGGGAAAATAGACTTTTAGGTGTTGTTCAATAAGTTCTCTGATGCCACTTTTAGCCCAAGAGAAGACATAATTCAAGTCTCTCACATTCTGGACTCAGATTCGGACTGCAAACACATACCTATCTCAAAACGCCAAGAACTTTTGTATATGGACTCCGAATTGGGCATTTTTTTGTTGAAAAGTAGATTTCATGTACTTTTCAACACAAATAGATTCACCTGCAAATTCGTCCGGAGCATGGAGAGATTGATGAAACAATCTGATGATGCAGCGGAATCCGAGTCAAACTATAAGTCCAAAGGTGTTGCATCACCTTCACTTGGGCCCATGGGCCTTGTACGACCTAGGGTAGTTTTAGGCAGCCTTAGGACATCCTCCCACCTCCTTGGCCGCCACCCCTTGCTCCTATATAAGTAGATCAATCTAGTAGCTTTTTCCTGAGATTTGTTTAGTTAAAAGTTAGCCATTGCAACTTCTTGTACTTTGTTTGTGTCCAACGACCGGACCAACACTACTAGGGAAAAGCCTAGTAGTAGCGCGGGTTTGATGCCTACTAGTAGCGCGGGTGCCCGCGCTACTAGTAAGGCGCTACAGCTATTGCTTAGCTATAGCGCTGGTTACCAGCGATACTGCTAAGACGTATAGTTGTAGCGCGTATAATTACATTCGCTACTGCTAAGCTAACTATTAGTAGCGTCCTTCCAAGCAAGCGCTACTAGTATTTTGTTTTTCATTTTTTATTTTTAGTGTATTTATACGTTGTTATACAAATTTTGATACAGTACCAATTCAACTTTTGGTCACTTTTGATACATCCACATGGATTAGATTCATTTGGATGAATCAAAAGTGATCAAAAGTTGAATTAGTACGATGATCCTACTAATTCAACTTTTGGTCACTTTTGATCCATCCACATGAATCTAATCGGCGTTCCTTCCACCAATGATATAATAACTAATCATGATCATAATAACAAATCATCATCATATTAATATAAAAAATCATCATAGTCATAGTGTAGCTATCTCATCACCACGAACACTAGCTAATAATAATCATTATAGTCATTACCACCAACACTAGTTATTTAATCATCATAGTCATCACCACCAACACTAGCTATTTAATCATCATAGTCATTACCACAAACACTAGCTAGCTAATCACTTTTACTGCTCTCTCAGGTAAAATAGCATAAAACATGTGTAGGACTCCTGCTTCATCATATTGGAGCATGCAGAAGAACCTGTCTTCTAAATGTGGGTTGCGCTTCTGATTGCCGCCCCTAGTACTTCTCTGCGAACCTTCACAATTTTGCTTCAGTCTTTGACTATTAAGACTTGCTTGCTTTGAGAAATGCGGAATGCACTCATGTACATTGTAGGATGTCTTGGTCGTAAGCTAATCATTCTCATGTGACCTTTATGCTCGATCCAACGAGGCACAACATTCATCGGGAGTCCCTATTGAAGAACATCATAGTAACATACTTAGTAATGAAGTTTAGCTTAAAAAATAATGTATGCAAAAGATGCACCGAGGACAAATAGTAAAAATCTTACCATCTTTCCTAGATAGATGTGACCGTAGTTCAATACGCACACTGATGGTCGCACCTATCGAGTACTAATATCTCGAAGTTCGGGAAAATAATTTTTCTTGAGAATATCAAGATCCTCAAGCCATGAAACATAATGACTTATCTCCTCGCAGTATAGTTCAGCCCCGGGATAGTAGTAGGTGTTGTCTACCAAGAGCCGGACATGTTTGCTTGAATGGAAATAAGCTATCAATAGAAATTAGTTGTCAACTATTTTCAAATAAATAATATAATTTACTTAATAAATATGGTTGAGAAAATCACATAGAGGTAGAACTGGAGGTGTCTGCACATCAACCCAGATGTCGATATTACCTTCATATTCATCTTCAGGACGAATATCAAAGGTGATAAGCATATTAGGCTCAAATGCATACGCCTTGCATAGTGCTCTCCAATTTGAGCATTCAAAGTAGGAGTAGTTCTCTGCATTGTATAATTTTACGGAAAAAGCATATCCATGCTCGGTCCTCAAGTTAACTCTCATTACCTCCATACTACACATATCTGAGAAACCAATCTTATCCAAGACATAATGTCTTGCATGGCAGGGGATACGCTAGTAGAATTGTAAAAAATAAAATTATAAGTTGAAGCAAAAGAAGCAGAAGTCATGCTTAATTACGAAAAAATACTTGTCGTTGTAACTTACGGTATCCACTTCGAAGCTCTCATCTAGCATGATGCTGAATCGCCAACCATCTTCTAGGTTAGGCCTGTCGCACAGACGGCGCTCGTCTTCGCAATATTCGCATATACCGAATTCCCTTTCGCTATCGTCGTCAGACATTTCCTATGTTCATAGCTGAAATAGAGGTCCATTCAATAAGAAAAACTAAATCATAAAACAAATTAGTATTCAAATTAACATGCACTCAATAAGCAAAACTAAATCATCTCTTGCATCCGTACATCGTCAAATATTATCACTAATACATCTCGAATAGTATCATACATATAACATCACTAATACAGTTAGAACCATAGTGAACGACATGTATCGGCGCAGGCGGTGGACACCCAAAGAGAAGGAACCATCACATGATCATAGCTCTAGTGAGATCCCTGAAGAACCTGCCAGGTATTGTTGAACCTGTCCTCCAACGCAACCATGTAGCGACGGACGTGCTCGTCCTCCTCGCTGACATGGTGACGTACCACCTCCGCGGGGAACGAAAGCCTCCACACCGTCACTGTCGCATGCGACCGCCACCAAAGAAGGTCCTGGTCGACGACGGGTTGCCTCGTCACCAAGCTGCACGCCCTGGAAGGTAGCACCTCCCAGTACCAGCCCGGCGGAGCCCAGTCCCGAACATGGCCCCTATAATCACGCAGGCCTCCTCCGCCGAGTCGACGACGACGTCAAGAACAAATGCTTAATTATGAAAACAAAATTAATAAACACTTAGTAGACCTAAAGTCAACCTGTTCCATATATCGAGCAATGACATAGAAAAAATGCCCTATGTTTTGTCGGAATATCATTGAATTCCCGTTGAGGTAAATCACAAGCACTCGATATGTCCTACATCGAGCACAAGTCATGCTAAAATTCATGATAAAATTGTATGACCTTTTCTTAAAACAGGACATATCGAGCGCCTCAAATTTGCCGGAACGAAAACGAATCAACATTCTGGCAAAACATAGGCCACTCGGAGGTACATTGCAAACAAGAACACCAAGACATCCTCTATATTTAGAATGCATCATCATCGACATCAATGACATCAATGAGACACCAAGTTTACTTACTAAATGTACTAAATAAACTATTTCTATAAAGTACTTACTAAATATAAAAAACTAGTTCTATTAACTACTTACTAAATAAACTATTTATATTAATCACTTACTATAAATAAACTAGTTCTATTAACCACTTACTAAATAAACTATTTCTATTAACCACTTACTAAATAAACTATTTATATTAAACACTTGCTAAAAATTCTATTACCCTAGTTCTACCTTAAATTTTCTTACTTCTATTACTAAATTTAATACCTTAAAACTTCTATTCCTAACTATATTGGGTCCCTAGAGAGATTTTTCCTAAAATTACAAAACCTAACCCTAGAATCAACCTAACCCCCTAACGCAAGAATCAAACTGCTCTGCCTATGAAGGGAGTGACGGGAGAAGGAAGAGGGAGTAAGGAGGGAGAGGTGGCTACCTGTCGAGGGAGGGGCCGACGGTGAGGGAGGTGGCATGACGATGATTGAGGGGGCGCGACGGTGGTGGCATCGAGGCGACGGGGACGGCGGAGGCGGTAGCGAGGGAGGGGCGTGATGGCGAGTGAGGGGGCATGATGATGGAGGCGTCGAGGCGATGGCTATGGCGGTGGTCGGGAGAAGAACATGCATAGAGAGGGCAACGGAGGAGAGGGATCGAATGGGGGAATGGGGTTGGATGAGGAAAGAAGTGGAGGAGGAAGAAGCCCGTGCGGTTCGGGGTTATGTCAAGATAGCAATAGCGCTCTTTAGGGACAAGCGCTACTCCTACCTGGCATACCTATAGCGCGTTTCGGGAACCAGCGCTATTGCTAAACCAAGCCTGGCGGCAATGACGGGGCAATATTAGTAGTAGCGCTTTTTTAATGTCGCCCTATTGCTAAGCAGTTAGCAATAGTGCCAGTTCTCGCCGCGCGCTACTTCTATATAGTAGTAGAGCCACTATCTATCCAATGCTACCACTAAAGTTCTGTGTATAAGGTTTTATCTAGTAGTGCAAGACCACTTTAGGATCCACACCCTTATCAATACTTCATCTATATTCGCAATATTCAGAATGCATTATCATATTATTGGGTGTTCTTCGATTGCTTGCAGGAATAGATGTTCGTGGTCAGGTTGATCATGCTCTAGTGTGATCAATAACCTCTTGGAGCTTGTTTTAGCGATTGCTAAGGTGCATCATCATGCACGTTTGTAGTCAGATCATCAAAGTCATCTCCAACAAATCGATAGTTATCATATCATTGAAAGATTGGGACCCTCGCCTCTATCAAGTGGTATAAGTTTTCAGGTTGCTCGATGAGATTTTACCAGTTTTCATAGTTTAGATCACATGTGTTCTTTGCACCTAAAGTCCACGAAAAAGCCATAAATCTGTTTTATGGTTAGATCATCATCTCCGAACCAATCTGATCCTTTACATAATCTTTTCTGTGTTTTTGCTTTGCTGAATTTACGGACCCTCGCCTCTATCAAGTGGTATCAGTTTTCAGGTTGCTCGATGAGATTTTACCAGTTTCATAGTTTAGATCACATGTGTTCTTCACACCTATAGTCCACGAAAAAGCCATAAATCTGTTTTATGGTTAGATCATCATCTTCGAACCAATCTGATCCTTTACATAATCTTTTCTGTGTTTTTGCTTTGCTGAATTTACGGTTGCATCGTCGTGCAGAGTTGCTGGTCTTAGCGTCTAGTCCCTTAAAGTTTCGATTTCTGTCCACGAGTAGTCACGCCGCTGCCGCACGGTCATCCCCACCACTGCCATATACCATCACCACCATCCATTAATTTCCACCACATGCTCCCCGTCACTAATTGACATTATCACACTTGATCAAGTCAACATCTTATCTAGTTAGTTTTGGAAAGAAGAAGGAAAAGGAGAGGAAAAGGGAGAGAAAAAATAAGAAAAAAGTGAGAGAAAAATAGAGAGAATAAAAAAGTGATAAAAATAGAGAGAAGAGGAAAAAATTGGATCTACCTAGACTCAGTCTCCTTTCTGAATTTGGGTTGAAACCTATTTTGCGCAGTTGAAAGCACATTTGCTCCCTTGTTGGTTTTGATAATTAATAACAGCAATATGTCATTGAACTAAGTTTCCACTAAGCATGTTTCAGGAAAAGTTCAATGATGGGTTGGAAAAAGGATTGTGGAAAACCCCAAGATGCAGGGAAATAGATTGGCAAAGCTTCAAGCAAGAGTACTCTACATTTTACTTTGTGAGAAATCACTTTGAGTCCATAGGAAAGCCAATACTATCAAAAGGGGGTAAGGTATTGTCAGTGAACAAAATGCTCATACGTGCACAAGTGATAGTCACCACATACACCCAAAAGCTTTCCCAAAAAAGTCTTCCAAAGCCAAATATCCAAAATCGGTGCAACCAACACTCCCCACTCGGTGCCACCGATTCCCAGCCTTAGACAGACTCGGCAAAACCTAGCCCTTCGGTGCAACCGATTCTAATTCAATGCAACCGAGTTTGGGTTGCCAACATTTTGTTATGCAAATTCAAAAATTTGGTCCGACCGAGTTTTTTGAATCAGCGTGACCGAGTCTGGCAATCTGACCGTTGGTCACCTTATCAGTGCAACCAAGTTTTATGTATCAGTCTCACCGACATTCAAAAGTTGCTACCTTTTAGGCAACTTGGTACCATCGAGATTAACACATTGGTGTCACCGAGTTAGACTTATTAGGTGTAACAGTTGGATTTTTGGAGATGCCTATATATACCCCTCCACCAGCACTCACTCGCAAGAGAAGCACTCAGAACAGATCCCCACTCATACCAACTGATTTTGTGTGAGAGAGACACCTACTCATGTGTTGAGATCATGCCATTCCATTCCAACCATATGAATCTTGATCTCTAGCTTCCCCAAGTTGCTTTCCACCCAATCAATCTCTTCCACCAAAGCCAAATATGTGAGAGAGTGATTTGTGTTGAGGAGTCTATCATCTTGAAGCACCAAAGCAAGGAGTTCATCAACATTATCGAGCCTATTACCTTTTGGAGGGTGGTGCCTCCTAGATTGGTTAGGTGTCGCTTGGGAGCCTCCTACTTCGTGTTGTGGAGTGAACCAAGAAGTTTGTAAGGGCAAGGAGATTGCCTACTTCGTGAAGATCTACCCCGAGTTAGGCTAGTCCTCCATGGATGTAGGCCATCATGGTATAGTCAAGGTTGCTTCTTCGTGGAACCCTCCGTGGGTAGAGCCCTTCTTGGAATCTCGCGACCGTTACCCTCCATGGGTTGAAGACTCCATAAACGTGGACGTACGATAACACCACCTATCAAAACCACAGGAAAAATCATTGTGTCTCCAAATTGTGTTTAATCTTCTTACCCTTCCTTTACTACTCATGCTTGTCTTACTTACCGATGCTATACTCGTAGATATGCATGTGTAGGGTGTGCTTGACTTGTTATGAATGCTAAAATCTGCCAACACTTAAAATTGGGAAGAAGTAGATTTTTATTTGGTCAAGTAGTCTAATCACCCCCTCTAGACCTACTTCCGATCCTACAAGTGGTATCAGAGATTTAGTATTCATTGCATTGGTTTCACAACCTAGGAGAGTATGGCGTCTAGTGAGGGAAATTATCATCGTAGAGGTCCGTACTTTGATTGCACTAATTTTGCTAGTTGCAAGCACAAAATGAAAATGCATCTTCTTGATATAACCCTGCCGTTTGGGCTATTGTTTGTGTTCGATTGCAAGGTGAATTCTTTGCAGATGGAAGGGAAACAGATCGCGAAGCGACTGAAGATGGATTGAAGATATTGCAGTTAAATGCTCAAGCATGTGACATTCTCTTCAACTGCCTATGCCCCGAAGATATCAACAAAATCAGCCATCTTGAGAATGCAAAAGAGATTTGGGATACTTTGGTTGATATGCTTGAAGGTACTGAATATGTAAGAGAGTCCAAGTTGGATATTCTTCAAAGTCAGCTTGACAAGTTCAAGATGAAGGATGGTGAAGGAGTCGCTGAAATGTACTCTAGGATAGCTCTCATCACCAATGAGATTACCGGCTTAGGAAGCGAAGAAATGACCGACAAATTCATCATCAAGAAGATACTTCGAGCTTTGGATGATAGATATGACACTGTATGCACATTGATCCAAATGATGCCCAGCTACAAAGATCTCAAGCCAACGGAAGTGATTGTAAGGATTGTTGCTCATGAGATCACACTCAAGGACAAGGAAGAGCTTCACCACAAGTCTAGTAGTGCTTAGAAGTCCACAAGTGATGCTCCCGCAACCTCAAGTGACAACCTTGTCACAAATGAAAAGATAAACCTCATCGTCAAGAAATTCAACAAGTTCTACAAGAATAGAGGCAAAGATCAAAGCTCCAACTCAAGATATGAAGAGAAGCGTTCGTCAAGTCGTGACCGAAATTTCTTCAATTGTGGGAAGCCCGGACACTACTCCCATGAGTGTACAGCTCCTTACAAAAGGAAAGAAGAGTCACCAAGAAGACGAAGCTCAAGACGAGTCACCTCGAAGAGAGAGAAGGAGTAGGGTTGATCGTTATGAACAAAGACCCTCAAGGAGAAGTAGGGACTCGAAGAAGAAGGACAAGTACACCAAGAGATACTCAAGAAGAAGACATCAAGCTCATGTTGGTGAATGGGTTTCCGGCTCCGATTCCGAAAACCACTCCGAGAGAAGCTATCACTCCAACTCCAACTATAGTAAAGATGAAGGTGTTGCCGGACTTGTACTAGTGACAACCGACATATTTGATTCACCAAATGGAGGGAGTGGATGTTTCTTCATGGCTAAAGGCCCCAAGGTGTCACACCCAAAGTATCTAGACTTCAATAGTGACGAGGATGACTTGTTAATTGAAGATTACTTGCTATTTGACAAATCTTGTAATGTTAGTCAATATGAACTTGCTAGTAATCATTCTAGTATAGATAAGTCATCTGATGATGATAAGTTGGAAATAGAACGACTAACTCAAGAACTAAGCACTCTTAAGTTAGCTCTTGAGTCTACTCTACAAGATCAAGAGAGCTTGAAAGGACACATGAGAAGCTTCACTTCGAGAAGCTCAATTTAGAGCAAGAACATGACTTCCTTAAAGCTATCAATGACAATCTTCGAAAGAAGACTTCCTCTTATATAGCCAAACGACTTCTCTTGTCTACTTTCATTCCACAAGTTAAGACTAAGCAAATTAGTAACAAAGGCAAGAATGGTTCTTCAACTAGTAGCATAAAAATGATAAATCCAATGATATTGCTTCTAGTAGTTCTATTGATCCCACTAACTCTTCTCTTAGCCAAGTTACACTTGAGCAAGAAACTGAACTTTTGAAAGGGATTATAGAGAAAGGTATCTACAAGAGTCTTGCCAGGTGCAAACAATTTGAGGACATTGTATGCAAGCACGAAGGATACCAAAAGAACCGTGGCATTGGCTACTTCAACACTAATGGAGTTGAACATGGAGAAGGTCAATACCCCAATCCCAAGTTTGTTCCTTAAAAGGATAAGTATGAAAATACTCTCCCCAAGGGAACAAAAGCTCAAGATGACCTTCCACCACAAGACCCCAAGCTCAAAGGCAAGAACAAGCTTCAAGAGGACACTGACTCATATGAAGATGAATCTAGAGCTATGGTGGAGTGGGTTCCCGAGGCTACTACAAGCTCAGCTTCTACAAGTGATACTTAAACACCAAGGATCCCCATCAACTTGATGTGGGTCCCCAAGAATAAGAACTAGAGAAGTTCTTGAGGGGTGACTCCGCCAATGAAATCCACTCATATTCATTATTGGCAAGAACTAGTTGCAATCAACATCAAAATCATGCAATAGTTAAAGGAGTCACACATTCCCTCAAAGGTAAGCAAGGGACAAGGTAACCAACAAATAAATGGACATCATCATGTATGCTTTTCACTCCATGTCCATAGATATCCTTGTATCTGTCTCTTGTGTGTTGGGACTAACCCATGTAGGTGAAAAGAGTAATGAAACAACAAGGATGCTCCCAACTCATGGTGATCTTCATCAACTTTGAGCATCCACCACTACTTCACCTACATGAAGTCTTCATCGACAAAACCTAAGGTTAGTTTATCCCTCCTATGGGGGGATGTCACTGATGACGGGAAAATGGCTAGGCGTGAGAACACACGTCCACGTCAATGATACAGAGTGAAAACATTTAAGCACATACAATGCATAAAATAAAATGAAGATCAAACATTGCAAGTACATATTTCCAGAACTTTTATATTTATATAAAAATTCTGTTAATTACATCTCCGGAGAGAAAACCCCTGATTAAGAATTCCAACATATACCATCCAATATAGGATTGCAACATATGAAATTTTGAAGTACATAAGGCATAAAACATTATGTACGCATATTAAAAAAAGTAGATGAAGAAAAATAATATATGGTTTTGTTTATTTTGAAGGTATGGAGGGACAAGTCCAGCAATTTGTCACTCTCCGCTTTGGTGATCTCTGGTTTGATGTGCCTATTGGCCTGCTTGTGGCCTCAATTAGCAAGAGTTTGGAAATGACAGCTGCATCCCCAACTGGGCCAGAAGAAAGGGAAGTTTGTTCTACACTAAAGGAAGGGTTTACTCCTGTTCTCACAAAGTCAGCAAAGAGAAGGATGCGTGCAGCTGCAAGAGCATCTAAGGATCAGCATGCACAACAAGTTGCTTCATCGTGCCAGAATCTGATGACGGGAAAATGGCTAGGCGTGCGAACACTCGTCCACGTCATTGATACAGAATTAATTAATTTAAGCGCATACAATGCATAAAATAAAATGAAGATCAAACATTGCAGGTACATATTTCCGGAACTCTTATATTTATATAAAAAATCTGTTAATTACATCTCCGGAAAGAAAATGCCTGATTAAGAATTCCAACATATCTTTCTTACATACTTCACTTGGGTACAAACATTTCAAAGTGCTCTAAGATAACCGGTTACATATTTAACTCAAGAAAAAATATTTCAACAGGTTCTAAGATAATCAGTTATGTTCGAATGTCGCCTATAAACCTCGAAGCTCGTGTAGGCATCCAAGCATGCATACTTGATCTGGTCATGGTCGAGGTTGGTCTTCTCCCATTGAATGAAAGTGATTCTTTTGTCCTTGTTAAGACTTATTTTTGCGACCTTCTTTGGTAGCTTCTCCAATGAAACCAAGTCACCTTCTTTTTTATTAGGAACCTTGATACCCAGTCCCTACACATCAACAAGTTTTCTAATACCCAAGTTATAGAACTTGAGTTTTTTTATGTCGTTGCTAATGGCGGCGCCCGCAAATTCAATTGTGTCATTGTCAAGGAAGCTGCGGAGAAGTGGAGGAATAAACTCCGACCATGAGCCTGATATAGCTAGTAAATTAGGCAATGCTTGCCCACATAAAGTTGTAAGACGACGGCATGTTGCGGCTCTTGATTTGAGAGTGCAACTTGTTGCTCAATTGGAAGCTTCTTACGCTCTTTGCTATTGACATATCTAGTGTATTCATAGTCAAGTCCGACAAAACGCCACTTGGAATGATTAAGATACTTTTTCCAGATGAACCGTATGAAGGCAACAACTGTTGAAGGGTTTCTAGTCACCATAGTATGGATTCTTATACCACCCTTGCTGATATAAAAAAGGCGGTCTACATGATTGTTGTCCACACTCTTGGGGAACTAGACTCGGACTTTGCGGACCCTAATATTGCGACAGTTCACATGGTAAGAATTTCTTCGTCGGTGTTGATGGCATACTAACTCAAACAAAGCCTTGGAAGAATCACATGCAATGAGTTGTGATGACACAGTATATAACAATGTTGATGTTGGGTTCACATGACATGTTTCATAGCCGTGAGAAATGGGGTACACTTCCTTACATTCAAAGGGAAACTTGAGAACCCTCTCAGAGCATTCCCCACTGGATTTATCCGCTAGCATAAAACTAAGCTCCGGAACGTCAACTTGAACTTTATTTTGAACCTCTGATGACCTTCTATCCAGAAACGATGAGGAGGGTAATACAATCATGACATTGCCCCCATTGATAGGTTTCTCAAAGTGGAGTTGGTCCATTGTCTTCCCTTTTCTCTTTTTGTCTACCCTCATACTTCCCTCAAATGTGAGTGCGGAGCACATTTTTATCCCTTGGTCATGTTCAGTTGGTGATGCAGTCATAGTACCAAGATGTTGATTTCTTGAAGTCATACATGGACCAACTGGCACATCAAGCCTAATGTCCCCAATGCGGAGTGTCACCGACTGCGGCACCTGACTCTCCATACCTTCAAGATAAACAAAACCATATATTAGTTTTATTCATCTATTTTTTATATATGTGAAAGCACAACATGCTCCCTTGGTGGTTTTGATAATTCATGATAACATACATTGTCTCTTGGACTGATATTTTCACCTAGTGTACTTTAGATACAGTCTATTGAGAGGTTTGGCAAAAGGAGATTGTGAAGATACCCCACGATGCAAGGAAATAGGTTGGCCAAGCTTCAAGTAAGAGGACTCTACATTTTATATTTGTGAGAAATCACTTTGAGTCCATAGGAAAGCGAATACTATTAAAAGGGGGTAAGGTTTTGTTGGTGAACAATATGCTCAAACGTGCACAAGTGATAGTCACCAAAAACATCCACAAACTCTCCCACCAAAGTCTGTTCTATACCTAACACTCAAAATCGGTGCAACCAACTTTCCCATACCGGTGCCACGGATTCCAGAACCTAGACAGACTCAGCCAAACCCTAACCACTTCGGTGCAACCGATTCCATACCGGTGCCACCGAGTTTAGATTGCCAACTTTCTGTTACGCAAATTCACATTCTCGGTACCACTAAGAATGTTGGATCGGCGTCACCGAGATTGGAAATCTGACCGTTGGTCACCTTATCAGTGCAACCGAGTTTCCTATATAGGTCTCATCGAGATTCAAAAGTTGCCACCTTTTGGTCACTTCGGTACCACCGAGATTAACACATTGGTGTCACCGAGTTGATCATTTTGTGTGTAGCGGTTGGATTTTTGGGGATGCCTATATATACCCCTTCACCACCACCTAGTCAAAAAAGAAGCACTCAGAACTATTCCACACTTGCCCCATCCAGTTTTCTGAGAGAGAACCACCTACCCTTGTGTTGAGGTCAAGATCTTCCACTCCAATCATATGGATCTTGATCTCTAGCCTCCCCAAGTAGCTTTCCATCAATCTCATCTCTTCCACCATGCCAAATCTGTGAGAAAGTGATTGGGTGCTGAGGAGTCTATCATCTTGAAGCACAAGAGCAAGGACTTCATCGTGATTACCGAGCCTATTACCTTTTGGAGGGTGGTGCCTCCTAGATTGGTTATGTGTCGCTTGGGAGCCTCCTACTTCGTGTTGTGGAGTGAACCAAGAAGTTTGTAAGGGCAAGGAGATCGCCTACTTCGTGAAGATCTACCCATAGTGAGGCTAGTCCTTCGTGGACGGAAGCCGTTATGGAATAGTCAAGGTTGCTACTTCGTGGACCCTTTTGGGTGGAGCCCTCTATGGACTCTCGCAACCATTACCCTCCGTGGGTTGAAGACTCCATAAACGTGGATGTACGATAGCGCCACCTATCGGAACCACGGGAAAAATTCCATGCGTCTCCAACTACGTTTGATCTACCTATCTCAACACTTTACTTCATATGCAATGTCTTTACTTTTCGCTGCCATATTTGTTGACATGCATGTGTAGGGCTGTTAGACTTGCTAGCTTTGCTAAAACTGTTAAAATCTACCAACTAGTTAACTTGGAAAAGGTTATGTTTTAAATTCGTGCTAGTAGTCTATTCACCCCCCCCCCTCTAGACACTCTTCTAGTGATCCCTCAATTGGTATCAGAGCATTGGTCTCCATTGCTTCGGTTTAATCACCGAGGAGGAAGATGGATGTGTCTAGTATAGGGAGTTTGAGTTGTAGAGTGCCCATTCTTGATGGAGATTACTATAGTCAATGGAAATCTTTGATGCTTGAGCTGTTTAATGAATTTCAATTGAACAAATATGTTATGCGCCCCTATGAGCCTCCTATTGATCCTTTGCATCCCACACACAAAGAGGAAATTAATATGCTATGCAATCTTAGAACTGTTAATCTCATTGTTAGAGCATTGCCTAGAAATGTGCTTAACCAAATGAAGAATTTTGCACGTGCTTACACTTTGTGGAATGATTTGGAGAAATGATATCCAAATTATTCATTAAGTAATCTTGATGAAATTATTCATAGAACCATTGCCTTTCACAAAGTGTCGCCTAGTGATCCTAAATTTAATGTTTGTCTATTTGAGGTTAGAGACCTCATGCGTGCTAAAGGAGATGTCACAACTATAAACAATATCATTATAGAGGCCTTTCGCATTCATAAACTTGAACATTGTCATGATCACCATCCTAACGAATCTCTTGTTCTTTATGGCAAGGATTTCCCACTTGATGATGACAATGGGGAACATGGCTACTATCATGAAGATGAGTTGTTAGACATCGAGTATGAGAAGATCATGAAGAATCTAAGTCTCATGGCAAACTTCAAGGATTACATGTCCGGAGGAAAAGATTGGATTCTCGATAGCGGATGTATCGATCATATGGCCGGAGATAGAGAAATGTTGGAAGAGATTACACCAAACCATGGACCGCGAAGGTACGTAACGTTTGGAGACAACTCCAAGGGTAAGGTACTTGGTCTTGGTAAGGTGGCCATATCCCATGATAGTTCTCTTCAAAATGTTATGCTTGTTGAATCTCTTGGCTATAATCTTCTTTCCGTGTCTAGACTTGCCGACGTCGGTTTCAATGTGTTATTCACGAAAATAGATTGCCAAGTGTTTCGTCAAGATAATCATAAAATGGTCTTTATCGGTATCCGTAGAGGTGATCTATACATTATCGATTTCACTAAGAGATCCAAACCTTGCACTTGTTTAATTGCTGAATCTTCTAAAGGTTGGCTTTGGCATAGAAGATTAGGACATGTTGGCATGTGTAATTTAGACAAACTTATCAAAGGTGATCATATGCTTGGTGTTAAAGATGTTGTCTTTGACAAAGATAGACTTTGTAGTGCTTTTCAAGCTGGAAAGCAAGTAGGTGGAAGTCATCCTATTAAGAATATCATGACTACTAGGAGACCACTCGAGTTACTTCACATGGATCTTTTCGGTCCCAATGCTTACAAGAGTCTCGGTGGAAATTCCTATGGTCTAGTTATAGTTGATGATTTTTCCAGATTTACATGAGTATTCTTTCTTGATGATAAGTCACAGGTTCAAAAGATCTTCAAGAACTTCGCTCACAAAGCGCAAAGTTAGTTTGAAGTGAAGATCAAGAAGGTTCGGAGCGATAACGGATCGGAGTTCAAGAACACCCATGTGGATACCTTTCTTGACGAAGAAGGTGTTTCACATGAGTTCTCGGCTATGTACACGCCTCAACAAAATGGAGTTGTTGAGACGAAGAATCGGACACTCATTGATATGGCAAGAACGATGCTTGACGAATACAAGACGCCAAAACACTTTGGGGCAGAAGCCGTGGAAATAGCATGTCATGCCACAAACCGACTTTACTTGCACAAGCTTCTCGGTAAAACGGCATACGAGCTACTCACCGGTAACAAACCCCAAGTTGGATACTTTCGGGTATTCGGCTCCAAGTGCTACATTCTTGATAAGCATCATCGTACTAAATTTGCTCCTAAATCTCATGAAGGATTCCTACTTGGTTATGGATCGAACTCTCACACTTACCGTGTCTATAACAACTTCACTCGAAAAGTTAAAGAAACGGTAGATGTGAAGTTTGATGAATCTAATGGTTTGCAAGTCAAACCATTGCCAAATGATATAGGTGATAAGAACCCTTCAGAAGCTATCCTAGATTTACCCATCGGCAAGATTCGTACCATGGAGGTGAAGGAAAGTACTTCATCAACTCAAGTGGAAGCCCCTACTTCATGACAAGGTGAACCACAACATGACATGGAGGCATCCACAAGCGGTACATGGCAAGATGATGAAGAGGAGGAAGTGCATCATGAAGATCCACCACAACCTCCTTCACCACCACTCAAGGGAACGACACCTTCAACAACAACGAAGATGATGGAGATGATGATAAAGAAGAAGATCCACCAACCAACAATCGGAAGCTGACCCGAGTTCGAGCACAAGTGACCAAGAACCATCCCCTAA
Source organism: Hordeum marinum (assembly GCA_022496015.1). NCBI lineage: Eukaryota > Viridiplantae > Streptophyta > Magnoliopsida > Poales > Poaceae > Hordeum > Hordeum marinum. The sequence goes on from CM039673.1 coordinate 245,121,703, forward strand.
ACCAAATCTTTGGTGATATACAAACAGGGAGGATCGCTCGCTCTAAAACTCGTCTAGCAAACTTCTGTGAGCATTATTCTTTCATCTCTAGCATTGAGCCCTTGAAGGTAGAACAAGCTCTTGAAGACACGGATTGGGTGAACGCTATGCATGAAGAGCTTCACAACTTCGAAAGGAACAAAGTGTGGTCACTCATGGAGAAGCCCGAGGATGAACACAACATCATCGGAACCAAATGGGTATTTCGGAACAAGCAAGATGAAGACGGTCAAGTCATGCGCAACAAGGCTCACCTCGTATCTCAAGGATATACGAAACTCGAAGGTATGGACTACGGTGAGACCTACGCCCTCGTCGCTGGACTTCAAGATATTCATATTCTTCTTGCTTATGCCAATCACCATGATATCACGCTTTATCAAATCGTTATTAAAAGTGCATTTTTAAATGGTGAGATTGAAGAAGAGGTTTATGTTAAGAAACCATCTGGCTTTGTGAATCCTAAGAAACGTAATCATGTTTACAAGCTTCGTAAAGCTCTTTATGGTCTTAAGAAAGCCCCTCGTGCTTGGTACAAATGTTTAACGAAGTTTCTTATCAAAAAGGGTTTTAAAGTTGGTAAAATTGATGCAACCCTATTCACTAAGAGAGTTAATGGTGAATTATTTGTGTGCCAAATCTATGTGGATGATATTATCTTTGGTTCCACTAACCCTCAATTTAGTGAAAGATTTGGAAGGTTGATGTCCGAGAAGTATGAGATGTCCATGATGTGTGAGCTGAAATTCTTTCTTGGCTTGCCAATCAAGTAATCAAAAGAAGGAACTTTCATCTCTCAAACTAAGTATACCAAGGACTTGATCAAAAAGTTCAACATGCAGGAGTGCAAAGGTATGAAAACCACTATGCCTACTAGCGGACATGTTGATCTTACGAGAGAGGATGAGCCGGTTGATCAGAAAGTTTATCGATCTATGATTGGTTTATTGTTATATCTATGTGCATCTCATCCTGTTATTATGCTTAGTGTTTGCATGTGTGTTAGATATCAAGCTGCACCGAAAGAGTGTCGTCTTTTGGCTGTAAAACGCATTGTGAGATACTTGATACAAACGCCAAAATTTGGCATTTGGTATCCCAAGGGATCTTCTTTTAACCTTGTTGGATATTCTGATTCGGACTATGCCAGTAACAAGGTTGATAGAAAATCCACCTCGGGTACTTGTCAATTTTTGGGCAGATCTCTTGTATCTTGGTCCTCTAAGAAACAAAACTCGGTATCTCTCTCGACTGTCGAAGCTGAGTATATTGCTGCTGGATCTTGTTGTGCGCAATTACTATGAATGACACAAACACTTAAGGATTATGGAATTCATGTTAAAAATATTCCATTACTTTGTGACAATGAAAGTGCTATTAAAATTGGTCATAATCCTGTGCAACATTCTCGAACTAAGCATATTCAAGTTCGACATCATTTCATCCGTGATCATGTTGCCAAAGGAGATATTAATCTTAAGCATGTTCGCACTAACAAGAAATTAGCCGATATCTTTACTAAGGCACTTGATGAGAAGACATTTTGTCACTTGAGGAGTGAGCTGAACATCATCGATGCTTCAAACTTGAGCTAGACTCACTCGGTTGCATGCAAGGGCATGAGCTTTCTTGATATCTCCATGTATCTTAACATTTCATCTTATGCCATGGAATTCTATGCTCCCTTGTATTGCATCTAATCTCTTGTAGGTACTTGGAAAAACTTCATTCCACAAGATTGCCATCAACTCCAATCATAAGCAATCTTGTCATTACCAAGTATCCACAACCCCTCTTGATGATGGAAGGAAGAAGGCCACTCAACAATATCTTTGACATATACTTGATCAAAATTGCACACTCTCAATCGGTATCATATCAATTGGATCTATCTATTGTTCTTCCTTGCATGACTAATCTTTGTAGGTAACCAGTGTACTAGAACAAGAAGGATTGCTCAAAACTCAAGATGATCTTCATCAACCTCGAGCATCCTCAACAAGTTCATCTACAAGCTACATCATCAACATCACTCAAAGGTTTGTACTCATGTCCTTGAAAAGGCTTTACTCCAAGAAATGAGCTAAAGCAACTCAAGCGATATGAAGACATTAAAACACTTAATCGAAAAATGGTAACCCCATTCTGAGCTTAACGTAGAGTATGACCTATGATCAAGTATTCTTGCTTGGCTCCTAAGTCGATATACTCTAATATAGGTGACCTAGTCACCGCCCATCATCTAGTTAAGAATCTGGTGTGGTTTGCTCTCTATTGCATGATTTCTCATAACTACTCCAATCTTCTCTAGTTGGTGTCCCTTGTAAAAACTTCATATTTCATTGAAAATCTTTCTCTTGACTCTATGAAAAGAGAAACTTGGTTTCTCTTTCGAAGCCGCTGACTCAGATATCTTGGGTCTACCGAAATTGCAGACAAGTTGCACTACAAAATCTCGGTGACACCGATGTATCTATCTCGGAGTCACCGATTTTTCATTCTGTCCCATTCGAATTCATGTTTGCAATCCTGTGTTTTCTTAGTGATATTTCTTGTAATACTTCTGTTACTTCGATGATCCCTTAAAACAAACTTTGTATCACTTAGGGGGAGAAGAACTAAAGTTAATCTTGAGGAGAGAATTTCTTTATTCAAGGATCCCTATCTTCAATGAAGAAAGGAGGAGAAGAACAAAGTCCTACAACATCTCAAAGGGAGAGAAATCATTTTCAATGACTCTCTCAGTTTTCATTTCTATGAATCCTACATTTCGATGACCCTTGTTCTCAAGGATCCCTTCTTAGTCAATGATCCCAATATCTATCCCTGTTTTTGACCTTTTTGGAAATTAATGCCAAAGGGGGAGAAGACCAAAGCTTCATGCTAATGGGGAGATACATGCTTATGCAAAGGGGGAGATATGATCAAGGGGGAGAGCCAATATGAATACTCATACCTTTATAAATAGGGGAGAATATCAAAGTAGGAGGAGAAGAAAGTTTTTGACCTTTCTCACCTTATCCAATCCTAATATCTACATGCAAAGATTCAGGGGGAGAGGATAATCTATTTTCATATCTACAGTGAGAAAATTCTAAATGATCTTGTAGGCATATCAATTCTAAGGAATACTATCTTCTATATTGTTGGGGAACGTCGCATGGGAAACAAAAATTTTCCTACGCACACGCAAACCTATCCATGGTGATGAGCATCTACGAGAGGGAGAGTGGATCTACGTACCCTTGTAGATCGCTAAGCGGGAAGCGTTAAGAAACGCGGTTGGTGTAGTCGAACATCTTCGCGATCCAAATCGCCGAGCGTCCCGCAATCTCATCACGATCCGTCCCGCGATCCAATCACGATCCGTCCCGTGAACTCATCACGATCCGTCTCGCGATCTCATCACGATCCGTCTCACGATCTTGATCACGATCTGTCCCGCGAACTCATCATGATCCGTTCCGCGATCTCATCACGAACCGTCTCGCGATCTCGATCACGGTCCTTCCGATCTAGCGCCGAACGGACGACACCTCCGCGTTCAGCACACGTGCAGCTTGATGACGATCTCCACCGTCTTGATCCAGCAAGAGGAGGTGGAGAGGAGAGAGAGTTCACCGGCAGCGTGACGGCGCTCCGGTGATGGTGGTGGAGCAATTCCGGCAGGGCTTCGCCTAAGCGCTGCAGAAAACCGATCTAGAGGAGAAACTATGCACCGGTGGAACGGGTAGCACGTGGCCGGAAATTCTGTCCAAAAACCACCCAATCCACTAGTATATATAGGAGGAGAGGATAGGAGAGGCAGCCAAGGCCTTTGGGTCGGCCAAAATAGGAGGTCGGAGCAATCCTACTTCACCTCCAATCCTAGTTAGAGTAGGATTGCCTCCTATTGGCTGATTTTCCACTTTTTGCTTTAGGACTTTCTCTCCTGCGCCATGGGCCTTTGTGGCTGTTTTCCCAGCCCACTAAGGGCTGGTTATTATTCTCCCACAGCCCATGGACCTCTTGGGGTCGAAATACCCCTCCCAGAGGTCCCCCGGTACACTACCGGCACTCTCGGTACACTACCGGCACTCCCGGTACACTACCGATGAGCCCGAAACTTTTCCGGAAACCAAACTGGGACTTCCTATATATGAATCTTTACCTCCGGACCATTCCGGAGCTCCTCGTGACGTCCGGGATCTCATCCGGGACTCCGAACAAACTTCGGTCACCACCATACATAACTCTACACTACCGAAATGTCACCGAACCTTAAGTGTGCAGACCCTGTGGGTTCAAGAACTATGTAGACATGACCGAGACACCTCTACGGTCAATAACCAATGGCGGGACCTGGACGTCCACATTGGTTCCTACATATTCTACGAAGATCTTTATCGGTCGAACCTCTATGTCAAGGATTCAGTTAATCCCGTATAACGTTCCCTTTGTTCTTCGGTATGTTACTTGCCCGAGATTCGATCGTCGGTATCTCCATACCTAGTTCAACCTCGTTACCGGCAAGTCTCTTTACTCATTCCGTAATACAAGATCCTGCAACTAACAATTAGTCACATTGCTTGCAAGTCTTATTGTGATGTTGCATTACCGAGTGGGCCCCGAGATACCTCTCCGTCACACGGAGTAACAAATCCCAGTCTCGATCCATGCCAACTCAACAGACACCATCGGAGATACCTGTAGAGCACCTTTATAGTCACCCAGTTACGTTGCGACGTTTGATACACACAAGGCACTCCTCCGATATCTGTGAGTTGCATGATCTCATGGTCATAGGAACACATACTTGACATGCGGAAAACAGTAGCAATAAACTGACACGATCATATGCTACGTTTGCAGTTTGGGTCTTGTCCATCACATCATTCTCCTAATGATGTGATCCTGTTATCAAATGACATCTCATGTCCATGGCTAGGAGACCTTAACCATCCTTTGATCAACGAGCTAGTCCATTAGAGGCATACTAGGGACATGGTTTTGTCTATGTATCCACACATGCATTTAAGTCTCCGATCAATACAATTATAGCATGGATAATAAACGATTATCATGAACAAGGAAATATGATAATAACTAATTTATTATTGCCTCTAGGGCATATTTCCAACAGTCTCCCACTTGCACTAGAGTCAATAATCTAGTTCACATCACCATGTGATTCGCATTGTTATGAATCTAACACCCAATGAGTTTTGGGGCTCGATCATGCTTTGCATGTGAGAGAGGTCTTATAGTCAACGGGTCTGCGATATTCAGATCCGTGTGTACTTTGCAAATCTCTATGTCAAACCGTAAACACTGCTACCACACTCCACTTGGTACTATTTCCAAATGCTGCTCCACTATACGTATCCAGATTGCTACTACTAGTCATCCGGATAGGTGTTAAAGCTTGCATCGACGTAACTCTTTACGACGAACTCTTTATCACCTCCATAATCAAGAAACATTTCCTTAGTCCTCTGGTTACTAAGGATAATTCCGACCGCTGTCCAGTGATCCACTCCTGGACCACTCTTGTACCCCTTGACAGACTCATGGCAAGGCACACATAGGTGCGGTACACAACATGGCATAATATAGAGCCTATGGCTAAGGCATAGGGGACGACATTCGTCCTTTCTCTTTCTTCTGCCGTTGTCGAGCTTTGAGTCTCACTCAACTTCACACCTTACAAATCAGACGAAAACTATTTCTCTGGCTGATCCATTTTGAACTCTTTCAAAATCTTGTCAAGGTATGCACTCATTGAAAGTCTCATCAAGCATCTTGATCTATCTCTATAGATTTTGATGCTCAACAATTAGGTAGCTTTATCCGGGTCTTCCTTTGAAAAACACTTTTCAGACAACCTTCTATGCCTTCCAGAAATTCTACATTATTTCCGATCAACAATATGTCAACCACATATACTTATCAGAAACTCTACAGTGCTCCCAGTCACTTTATTGCAAATACAAGTTTCTCGTAAACTTTGTATAAACTACAGAAACTTTGATCACCTCATCAAAGTGTATATTCCAACTCCGAGATGCTTGCTTCAGTCCATAGAAGGATCACTGAAGCTTGCTCATCTTTTAGCATCCTTAGGACTGACAAAACCTTCTGGTTGTATCACATACAACCTTTCCTTAAGTAAACCGTTAAGGAAACGATGTTTTGACATCCATCTACCAGATTTCATAATTGAAAATGCAGCAACTGCTAACATAATTCCAACAGACTTTTAGCATCGCTACGAGTGAGAAAGCCTCATCGCAGTCAACTCCTTGAACTTGTCACAAACAACTTTGCAACAAGTCGAGCTTTACAAATGGTGACATTCACCATCAGTGTCTGTCTTCATTCTAAAGGTCCATTTGTACTCAACGACCTGCCGTCTAACGAGCAAGTCTACCAAAGTCTATACTTGGTTTTCATACATGGATCCTATCTCGGATTTCATGGCCTCTAACCATTCGTCGGAATCCGGGCCCATCATCGCTTCTCCATAGCTCGTAGGTTCATCGTTGTCCAACAACATGATCTCCAAGACAGAGTTGTCGTACCACTTAGGAGCAGTACACATCCTTGTCAACCCACGAAGTTTGATAGTAACTTGATCCTGAAGCTTCATGATCATCATCATTAACTTACTCTTCAACTAACGTAGGCTTCACAGAAACATCTTTCTGCGCTGTGCTACTCTCTGGTTGAACAAAGGTTTAACAACCTCATCAAGTTCTATCTTCCTCCCACTCAATTCTTTCGAGAGAAACATTTCCTCGAGAAAGGATCCGTTTAAGCAACAAACACTTTGCACTAGGATCTGAGATTGAAGGTTCGCCCAACTGATCTTAGGGTATTCTATGAAGATGCATTTGTCCGCCTTGGGTTCGACCTCATTAGGTGAAAACATTTTCCACACAAGTGTCATAGCCCCAAATATTAAGAAATGACAGCTTAGGTTTCTATCAAACCATAATTCACATGGTGTCATCTCAACGGATTTAGATGGTGCCCTATTTAAAGTGAATGTAGTTGTCTCTAATGCATAACCCCAAAATTATAGTAGTAAAACGATAAGAGACATCATAGCACGCACCATATCCAATAGAGCATAACTATGATGTTCGGACACACCATCACACTATGGTGTTCCAGGTGGCGTTTAGTTGTGAAACAACTTTCACATTGTCTTAAGTTGTATGCCAAACTCGTGACTCAGATATTCACCTCCACGATCATATCGCAGTCATTTTTATCTTCTTGTCACGATGATCTTTAAACTTCACTCTGAATTTGCTTGAACCTTTCAAACGATTCAGACTTGTGTTTCATTAAGTAAATATACACTATATCTACTCAAATCATCAGTGAAGGTAAGAAAATAACAATATCCACTGCACGCTACAAGACTCACTAGATTGCATACATCAACATGTATCATTTCCAATGAATCACTTGCCCGCTCCATCCAATGGGGTCCTTTAGTCATCTTGCCCAAGAGGCATGGTTCGCATGTCTCAACCGATTCGAAATCGAATGAGTCCAAATATCCATCACCATGGAGTTTCTTCATGCGCTTTATACCAATATGACATTTTGCGGCAGTGCCACAAGTATGTGGTACTATCATTATTTAACTTTGTATCTTTTGACATCAATGTTATGAACATGTGTATTACTACGATCAAGATTTCAACAAACCATTCTCACTGGGTGCATGACCATTGAAGGTATTATTCATGTAACCAGAATAACTATTATTCTCTGACTTAAATGAATAACCGTATTGCAACAAACATGATCTAATCATGTTCATGCTCAACGCAAAACACTAAATAACATTTATTTAGGTTCGTCACTAATCCTGAAGGTAGAGAGAGCGTGCGATGTTGATCACATCAACCTTGGAAACATTTCCAACACACATCGTCACCTCACCCTTAGCTAGTTCTCTGTTTATTCTGTAGCTTTTATTTTGAGTTACTAACATTTAGCAACCGAACCGGTATCCAATACCCAGGTGCTACTAGGAGTACTAGCAAGGTACACATCAATAACTCGTATATCAAATATACTTCTGTCGATGTTGCCAGCCTTCTTATCTACCAAGTATCTAGGGTTGTTCCGCTTCAGCGACCTCTCACCTCATAATAGAAGCACTTAGTCTCGGGTTTGAGTTCAACTTTGGGTTGCTTCACTGGAGCAACAACTGACTTGCTATCCATGAAGTTTCCCTCCTTGCTCTTGCCCTTCTCGAAACTAGTGGTTTGATTAACCATCAACACTTGACGCTCCTTCTTGATTTCTACCTTCGCGGTGTCAAACATCGCGAACAGCTCAGGGATCAACATCTCTTTCCCTGGCATTTTATAGTTCATCACCAAGTTCTAGTAGCTTAGTGACAGTGACTTGGAGAACTACATCAATCACTATCTTATCTGGAAGATCAACTCCCACTCGATTCAAGCGATTGTAGTACCCAGACAGTCTGAGCACATGCTCAACGATTGAGCTATTCTCTTTTATCTTGCAGGCAAAGAATCTCGTTGGAGATCTTATACCTCGCAACTCGGGCACGAGCCTGAGATCACAATCTCAGCTCTTAGAACATCTCATATGTTCCGTGACGTTCAAAACATTTTGGAGACTCAATTCTAAGCCGTAATGCATGACGCACTAAACTATCAAGTAGTCATCGAAACGTGCCTGTCAGATGTTCACAACATCTACAGTCGACGCTAGATGGGGTGGCGCACCGAGCGGTGCATTAAGGACATAAGCCTTCTGTGCAGCAATGAGGACAATCCTCAGATCACGGACCCAGTCCGCAATTTTGCTACCAACATCTTTCAATTCTATTTCTCTAGGAACATATAAAAATACAAGGGAGCCACAACGCGAGCTAGTAATCTACAACATAATTTGCAAAGACACTTTGACTATGTTCATGATAATGAGTTCAATTAATCATATTACTTAAGAACTCCCACTCAAATTGACATCCCTCTGATCATTAGAGTGATACATGATCCAAATTCACCAACTCAAGTCCGATCATCACGTGAGTTGAGGTGGCTGCAATGGTGAACATCATCATGTTGATCATATCTACTATATGACTCATGTTCGACCTTTCGGTCTCTTGTGTTCCGAGGCCATGTCTGTACATGCTAGGCTCGTCAAGTTTAACCCGAGTGTTCTGCATGTGCAACACTGGCTTGCACCCGTTGTATGTGAACGTAGAGTCTATCACACCCGATCATCACATGGTGTCTCAACACGACGAACTTTCGCAACGGTGCACACTCGGGGAGAACACAATTTATCTTGAAATTAAGTGAGGGATCACCTTATAATGCTACCGCCGTCCTAAGCAAAACAAGGTGCATAAAAAGGATTAACATCACATGCAAATCATAAGTGACATGATATGGCCATGAACTTGTGCTTTTGATCTCCATCTAGAAAGCACCGGCATGATCTCCATCGTCACCGGCACGACACCATGATCTCCATAAACGTGTCGCCATCGGGGTTGTCACGCCCTACATGCTTCTACTACTATTGCTACCGTAGCGATAAACTAAAGCATTACATAGCGCTTAATGATTGACACGCAGGTCATACAATAATTAAAGACAACCCTATGGCTCCTGCCGGTTGCCGTATTCAACGACATGCAAGTCGTGAAATTCTATACATCACATGATCATCTCATACATCACATATATCTCATCATGTAATTGGCCATATCACATCACAACATACCCTACAAAAACAAGTTAGACGTCCTCTAATTGTTGTTGCATGTTTTACGTGGCTGCTACGGGTATCTAGCAAGAACGATTCTCACCTACGCATAAACCACAACGGTGATACATAGATTGCTTTTCAACCTTCTCAAGGACCGCCTTTGTCGAATCCGATCCAACTAAAGTGAGAGAAACTGTCACCCGCAAGCCATCTAGGCAACAAGTTGCGTGGAGTGTACCGGTCTCTCGTAAGCGTACGAGTAATGTTGGTCCGGGCCGCTTCATCTCACAATCCCGCTGAACCAAAATACGACCAAGGGAGGAAGCAATCTAAGCATCAACGCCCACAAACCTTTTGTGTTCTACTCGAGATCTCATCGAACCATCAACCTAGCTCATGATGCCACTGTTGGGGAACGTCGCATGGGAAACAAAAATTTTCCTACGCACACGCAAACCTATCCATGGTGATGAGCATCTACGAGAGGGAGAGTGGATCTACGTACCCTTGTAGATCGCTAAGCGGGAAGCGTTAAGAAACGCGGTTGGTGTAGTCGAACATCTTCGCGATCCAAATCGCCGAGCGTCCCGCGATCTCATCACGATCCGTCCCGCGATCCAATCACGATCCGTCCCGTGAACTCATCACGATCCGTCCCGCGATCTCATCACGATCCGTCTCACGATCTTGATCACGATCTGTCCCGTGAACTCATCACGATCCGTTCCGCGATCTCATCACGAACCGTCTCGCGATCTCGATCACGGTCCTTCCGATCTAGCGCCGAACGGACGACACCTCCGCGTTCAGCACACGTGCAGCTTGATGACGATCTCCACCGTATTGATCCAGCAAGAGGAGGTGGAGAGGAGAGAGAGTTCACCGGCAGCGTGACGGCGCTCCGGTGATGGTGGTGGAGCAATTCCGGCAGGGCTTCGCCTAAGCGCTGCAGAGAACCGATCTAGAGGAGAAACTATGCACCGGTGGAACGGGTAGCACGTGGCCGGAAATTCTATATGTTACTTGCCCGAGATTCGATCGTCGGTATCTCCATACCTAGTTCAACCTCGTTACCGGCAAGTCTCTTTACTCATTCCGTAATACAAGATCCTGCCACTAACAATTAGTCACATTGCTTGCAAGGCTTATTGTGATGTTGCATTACCGAGTGGGCCCCGAGATACCTCTCCGTCACACGGAGTAACAAATCCCAGTCTCGATCCATGCCAACTCAACAGACACCATCGGAGATACCTGTAGAGCACCTTTATAGTCACCCAGTTACGTTGCGACGTTTGATACACACAAGGCACTCCTCTGATATCTGTGAGTTGCATGATCTCATGGTCATAGGAACACATACTTGACATGCGGAAAACAGTAGCAATAAACTGACACGATCATATGCTACGTTTGCAGTTTGGGTCTTGTCCATCACATCATTCTCCTAATGATGTGATCCCGTTATCAAATGACATCTCATGTCCATGGCTAGGAGACCTTAACCATCCTTTGATCAACGAGCTAGTCCATTAGAGGCATACTAGGGACATGGTTTTGTCTATGTATCCACACATGCATTTAAGTCTCCGATCAATACAATTATAGCATGGATAATAAACGATTATCATGAACAAGGAAATATGATAATAACTAATTTATTATTGCCTCTAGGGCATATTTCCAACATATATGTCCTTCATATCTTGGCAATTTTGAGTTCTATTGCCTTACTGTTTGGTAGAATACTCTTGTGTTTCCTAACATTGTTTTCTCAAGTGTGTTTCCATTACCAGGATGCTCAAGAACTGAAGGTAAGTATATGCATCATATCCTTGGTCAAGATGATCTCTTTCTTCTTGCACATATCGTTTGCAAGAGTGATGTCTTGAACAAAGATACATCTCATTCACATATATTTGATGCATATAGCCAAGATACACATGACCTGTTATATCCCTTCAACCTTATGTGTGTTCATGCATTTAAAAGCAACTATCCTTTAAAGGACTGCACACATTTAGGGGGAGCAAGTCTAAGTCATGTGTCTCTCAAAGTCTTTAGCATAACCATGCATATCTTTATTTGAAGCTTTGATTGTATGTTGTCATCAATTACCAAAAAGAGCGAGATTGAAAGCACAACATGCTCCCTTGGTGGTTTTGATAATTCATGACAATATACATTGTCTCTTGGACTGATATTTTCACCTAGTGTATTTCAAATACAGTCTATAGAGAGGTTTGGAAAAAGGAGATTGTGAAGATACCCCACGATGCAAGGAAATAGGTTGGCCAAGCTTCAAGAAAGAGGACTCTACATTTTATATTTGTGAGAAATCACTTTGAGTCCATAGGAAAGCCAATACTATTAAAAGGGGGTAAGGTTTTGTTGGTGAACAATATGCTCAAACGTGCACAAGTGATAGTCACCAAAAACATCCACAAACTCTTCCACCGAAGTATGTTCTATACCTAACACTCAAAATCGGTGCAACCAACTTTCCCATACCGGTGCCACCGATTCTAGAACCTAGACAGACTCAACCAAACCCTAGCAGCTTCGGTGCAACCGATTCCATATCGGTGCCACCGAGTTTAGCTTGCCAACTTTCTGTTACGCAAATTCACATTGTCGGTACCACCGAGAATGTTGGGTCGGCGTCACCGAGATTGGAAATCTGACCGTTAGTCACCTTATTGATGCAACCGAGTTTTCTATATCGGTCTCACCGAGATTCAAAAGTTGCCACTTTTTGGTCACTTCGGTACCACCGAGATTAACACATCGGTGTTACCGAGTTGGTTATTTTGTGTGTAACGGTTGGATTTGTGGGGATGCCTATATATACCCCTTCACCACCGCCTACTCGAAAAAGAAGCACTCAGAACTATTCCACACTTGCCCCATCTAGTTTTCTGAGAGAGAACCACCTACCTTTGTGTTGAGGTCAAGATCTTCCACTCCAATCATATGGATCTTGATCTCTAGCCTCCCCAAGTAGCTTTCCATCAATCCCATCTCTTCCAGCATGCCAAATCTGTGAGAGAGTGATTGGGTGCTGAGGAGTCTATCATCTTGAAGCACAAGAGCAAGGAGTTCATCGTCATTACCGAGCCTATTACCTTTTGGAGGGTGGTGCCTCCTAGATTGGTTAGGTGTCGCTTGGGAGCCTCCTACTTCATGTTGTGGAGTGAACCAAGAAGTTTGTAAGGGCAAGGAGATCGCCTACTTCGTGAAGATCTACCCATAGTGAGGCTAGTCCTTCGTGGACGGAAGCCGTTCTGGAATAGTCAAGCTTGCTACTTCGTGGACCCTTTTGGGTAGAGCCCTCTATGGACTCTCGCGACCGTTACCCTCCGTGGGTTGAAGACTCCATAAACGTGGATGTACGATAGCGCCACCTATCGGAACCACGGGAGAAATCCATGCGTCTCCAACTGCGTTTGATCTACCTATCTCAACATTTTACTTCATATGCAATGTCTTTACTTTCCGCTGCCATATTTGTTGACATGCATGTGTAGGGCTATTAGACTTTCTAGCTTTGCTAGAACTGTTAAAATATGCCAACCAATTAACTTAGGAAAGGTTAGGTTTTAAATTCCCGCTAGTAGTCTATTCACCCCCCCTCTAGACACTCGTCTAGGGATCCCTCAATATGCGTACATAATGCTTTATGCCTTATGTACTTCAGAATTTCATATGTTGGAATCGTATGTTGGAATTCAAACATGAGGGGAGAAATAGGTCCCACCGGGCGTGCCAGAATCTGATGACGGGAAAATGGCTAGGCATGCGAACACGCGTCCACGTCTTTGATACAGAATTAATAAATTTAAGAGCATACAATGCATAAAATAAAATGAAGATCAAACATTGCAGGTACATATTTCCAGAACTCTTATATTTATATAAAAATTCTGTTAATTACATCTCCGGAGAGAAAACCCCTGATTAACAATTCCAACATATCTATTACGTAATATTCCAACACATTCCTATTACAATATGCTACAAGAAAATCATCCTCGCGGTCGTCGATGAACTCCTGCTTGGCGAACTTGAAGTTTTGTTTTATGTGAATACTCCTCCATGATTTCATGTTTCATGTTTTGAAATATGTTTTCCTAGCACACAACAAATTTAGTTGTGTTCAACCTCATTTATATGCAGAATGAAATTGATTTTGGCAAGGCATGGTTTTATCCTACATTCGACATATAGGATGTGTCTATATTATCCCGTGGGGGTCGCATGCTATATATTTGGTTTTGGTAGCATGAATGTATGTGACATGCCTTTTAACAAGTTTTGCATCATCACATTACTACTATCATTGCGCACACTGACGTGGTGTCGGCATGTAGCGTAACAGATTATTGCTTTCTTACACATTGATGCTTTTTATGGTGCATGTGATATGTATCCTATTTGTTTCTTTTGACTTCACACGGTATCAAAACCAACCACATGGTGCAATAATGTGACAGCTATGTGTAGCCTGATCCAAGTGGAGTCTGCTTATGATATTTTTGTTTGTTTAAAGCCTACATAGGCTACATGAAATATGCTTGATTACATGCTTTGCACGATTTTTGTGTGCCTACATGTATGTGGCATGAACACATTTTTATTGAGTTCTGCCTTACTTGTATTACTTCTAAGCCCCCATAGCTCTAAGACAATTCCCGTGTGTAGCATAACCAAGTAAAGGTGTATGGAGAAATTTTATTATTGCATGAGTCATATGACATTTATCTTTCTTTTTATATTTTTACCTTACATGGTATTAAAACTAACTCCACGTAGCGTCATTTGATTGGTGCCATTGTGTAGTATAACCCATGTAAAACGTGTTTGTGATATACATTTGTGATGATGCTAATAGTTTAGACTCGTATAACATTGGAGCATTTTATAAATATCTTTTATATGACTTTGGCCAGAGTTTATAGTTTTAACATTTTATGTGGACCGATCTTACTTGTATTACTACTAACACCATGTAACACTCATATTGTGTCTATGTGTAGCGTAACCAAGTAAGATTGGTTTATGACATGCGATTTAGTTATGCTAATAGTTTAGGCTCTTATAGCATTGGAGCATTTTATAAATATCTTTTATATGACTCTGGCCAGAATTTATGGCTTTAACATTTATTTGGATTTATCTTACTTGTATTACTACTAACGCCGCATGATATTAATATCATGTCCGCGTGTAGCGTAACCAAGTAAGACTAGTTTTTATAATGCATCACGTTTTATAATATATCCTGCATAATTTGGTCTTTGCGTGTGTGTCATGAACATATTGTTATTAAGTTTCGCCTTGCTTGTATTACTACTAACACCGCGTAGCATTAATACAATGCCCGTGTATACCAAGTGAAGGTTTGTTTTATATATTCTTGTCCGTACTACAACCAGCGTGACACATAATGTCTGTAGCGTAACCGAACAAGAATTTTATTATGAACTCAGTTTAGCACATTTGTAGTCTAGCTCCACCATAGTCATATGAATTTCGTTTATGATGACCAAATCAAGACTTTTTTTACAAGGTCTTCACACCTGCAACACTCTTGATTTATATCCACGTATACGGACTAAACGACGGAACGAAAAGTTCATCCTGACTTGTATCACTAAGGAGATCGAACCAAGAAGGTCATTAGGACGAAGAGTATGCAACATATAGAACAACCCTGCATGGTACTTGGCTCGTACCGTGATGGCCGAATCAAAGACAAAATTTAAAGGTAGCTCTAACATGCTCCTTGATTCGTATCGTGATGGTCGAATCAAGGTCAAAAATTTAGGGTAGATGAACAAGCATCTTAATTTGTACGGCGATGGCCAAACTAAGGACAAATCTTTAAAAATATGAAACCAACATCTTAATTTGTACCGCAATGACCGAATCAAGGGATAGAATTTTGGGAGAAGAGAAAGAAGAAAGCTCCATGGCTCGTACCATGGGCTAGCTAGGGGAGAGTCATGATTCCCACTTCTCACCTCTTTTTTCTATGTTCGTATGTGTGTTGAGTCTATGAGTTTGTAGCAGCAGGCGGGAGACGAGTGGAAAAAAGGATCCGTGCCAGAACAGGCAAGACATCAGCTATTTATAGGGGCGGAGAGGCGCGGAGCGCAGATACGTGCGCGCAAGGCACTCAACCTGCACGTCGCTATCGTGCAGGACGTGGGAGCAGGAACGTGGCTGAATGAGTCAAACGTGAGAGGAAATAGTACGTTGCAGACTTGGTCTCCTCGAGTTGATTGATGGGAGCACACATGCACGGTCCTTTGGCCCAATTAGTTTAATTAATTTGCTTAATCAAGCTCCATCTAAAGATGGGCCTGACACAAGGCAGCGCATGGGCTTTCCTACAATATTTTAATCGTAGCGTAGTGCATGCATGGTCATTACACATACGTCTTGCAGGTACTAGCTAGTCAACATTTTACGTAATGCATGTACGTGCTAGCTGAAGATTTACTGATGCTAATATTTTCTTTAGTCATGAACTATATTTTGTATAGATTTCGTTAATATGCAGTAACATTTTGACAGAGGAACATACTCAATGTTGGTTCTGCCGCTCATGGTTAAATTTTAGATCAATATCCGTCAACGACGGTGTGCGTACATATAGATCATGTGTCCTCCATTTTTTATAGGATAAAACTTGCTGACGATTTATTTGTTTCGTCATACTTTACAATTATTGGTTCAATGCTTGCATTATCGATAGTCAATAATATATCGTATGCCTATTTTTATGAGTCCTCACTTTGAACGGTTGATTATATTTCTTTAATTGGTTCTTTTCATTATAAAATGGAGTTTGCCGTTTTGCATAATTATAAAACGGAATTTGCCGGTTTGCATTTATATTTTAATACATTTTATTTTATCTTGGTCAAAATTCATGTCAACAGTCACATCAAGGGGAGCTTTACTGTAAGACTTGAATCAAAGAATCTCATAGTATTTGAGAACATTAAATGCTTTATGTAAAAGTGGTAACCTTATTTGTGCTTAAATGATGAGTATGAACTACGATCAAGTATTCTTACTTGGCTCATAAGTCAATATACTCATATATAGATGACTCCGTCATTACCAAAAGTGCTTGCTAGGTGCTAGTGTGTTTGTGCATGTTTTGCCATGTTTTCATTTGACATCTTATTGTGTGAGCATGTTGGTCTGCATTTATTTACTCATTCGAGGACATCCTATTGTTGCTATTTGGCTTTTGATTTTTTATTTGCCAATTGGATGTACAAAAATGCCTAGGACCACTCCTCTAGCTATCTATGCTTTCTCACCTCATGTTCTATTCATGCTGCATCACAAAATTTGAACAAGTACTTTTCGATCTCTCTGTATGAGGAGCACTCGGAGTTTCGTATCGACAAAGGACTGACCATTAAAACCTTCCAACTGCATCTCGGTGGAATCAACTCAAAAATCTCAGTCTCACCGAATGCCTAGGGTTGATCTGGTTTTAAATCTCGTTACTACCGATTCCATATTCTTGGTTACACCGAGTTTCCCTATCAGCTGACAGTTGAGAAACTCCGTGACACCGAAAATTTAGAATCGGTGTCACCGACAGCCGCTCGTATATAAGGACGCGGACCCGACCTTTGAAATTATTCTTCAACCGTCACCACCTCAAAACCCTATGCTGTCAATTCGAGGCCCTGGTCACCGCCTCCGCCGTTGGAAGTCCACGCCGTCGACGGAATCTCCACCTCCGTCACTGCCGTAGCGAAGTCGTCACCAAGCTAGGGTATGATTTCACTCCCTCATGTGCTCCAACCTCCGATTCTTGCGCATTAGGGTTTCTCCATCGACCATCCCTAGTTTGAGATTGATTCATCCACGAGAAATTCCTGTAGTATAGCGAACGAACGATTTGTTAGGTTTTGTCGTCCGCCACATGAATCTCGGTAGAACCGATGCAAAATGATCGGTAGCACCAATTTGCTTTTCTGGTTGACTGAGAACAGTCTCGGTGAAACCGTGTGCCCATTTTCGGTCTCACCGAAAGTGGTGCCAAGTTTCTGTTAAAGGAGATTGTCTGTCTCGGTAGGTCCGAAAATTTTGTTTCGGTTGTACCGATATACATTTGGCGGAATGCAAAATTTGAGAAATCTTAGTTCAAACTTTCAAACACCAACTGCATTTTGTGATGGCTTATCCTATTCTACCCCTCTATACTCTATTCACAGGGTCAGCTGTGTTAGGTTCAAAGGATAGCCATAATTTGCAGGAGCAGATCATTGACATGAGTTCTGGCACTAGCCCAGGGTCAAGCTCATTTTCAGATCCATGCACCCCCAGGTCTCATGGGTTATCCAGAGCTGCTACTAGCACCAGGAGGAAGCTGAATTCAGATGAGGAGGATTCAGATTTTATGCCTTAGGAAGTTCTTGCCAAGAAGCAAGACAAGGCTGCCAGGAAGTCAACAAATGAAGCCACCTCTTCCAGGAGGGTGGTTAGCAAGACATATGCCCCTCTAGAGTCTATGAGAGCACCTGAGAGTGCTAGGGCTACCATGACCATTGAGCCCCCAAGGAGGTCATTGCCCAAGAAGGTAGGAGCGAAGAAAGCCAGGAAGAGGATTATCCGTGTTGTTGGGAGGCCTACCTAAATGTATGATGACCCTGAGGAGGCTGTTGGTGCTGCTACTGAGGAGCAGGAGGAGGAAGCACAAGTAGTCAAGGCCCCTCCCAAGAAGAAGCATAAGAAGCTGGTAGGATTTCTGTGGGACGATGTCCTCATTGCATGGAACGATGAGATGACCATGCAATTCTACTCCACTGCTCACTTCTATGGAGATGGTAAGACTTCTGTGGATGACAAAAGGAGCAAGATATGAGTCAAATGTTGTTGAATGGGCTGCCATCTTAGGAGTCCCAGAGGCACATGATGGAGATATCTGCGTGTGCTCAAGGTCCAAGGCCAACCACAATGCCATAAAGGACATGTACAATGCCATTCCTGTTGCACAACTTCAGTCCCACAAGCTAGAATCTATCTATCACCTCCAGTCAGGTCTCCGCACCATCAGCACTATTTTGAGGCATACTTTGATGCCCAAGTCAGGTGACGAGAAAATGATCTAAGGCTACTCTATCAGCCCTCCAGTGCCACCAGTTGCTACTCCAACTTCGTCCAAGACATCTCAGAGATCTTCGCCGACTCAGTTCTCTCGACTCCGACATAGACCACCGAAGGAGATCATCCCTAGAAGGACGATTAGCTATATCTCTTTGAACTTTTTGGTAACTTGTTGCCAAAGGGGGAGAAGTTGTATATAGATCTTTAGGCTTCGAGTGAGAGAGCGTTTGGTTATTATTGTTGTTTTTAAATCATTTGGTCTTTTGGTTGCTTGTGTTATACTTTTGTCCATGTTTGATCATAAACTTTAATGTGTGTTGCTACTATTTCCTATCTTTTTTATGGTTATGAGATGATCATTCACTTTTCTTGATTTTTTGTGCTATGATATTAACTCTTATTACTCTCGCACACCACCAAGTTGTATGTGACATGGAAGAAGTGCCCGACGTACCTAATCAATTCTGCATTTGCATTCAAACACAAATTTAGAAATAATGCACAAATTTAGGGGGAGATTTTGCTTATCACATACTTCTCAAAGCGACGATTATATTCATTGATTATATCATATATCGAAGCTTTGATCTATATATTGTCATCAATTACCAAAAAGGGGAAGATTGAAAGCACATTTGCTCCCTTGGTGGTTTTGGCAATTAATAACAACATATATGTCATTGAACTAATGTTTCCACTAAGCATGTTTCAGGAAAATTTCAATGATGGGTTGGCAAAAGAATTCTGGAATACCTTGAGATGCAAAGAAATAGATTGGAAAAGCTTCAAGCAAGAGGACACTACATTTTACTTTGTGAGAAATCACTTTGAGTCCATAGGAAAGCCAATAGTATCAAAAGCGGGTAAGGTATTGTCGGTGAAAAAAATGCTCATACGTGTACATACAGGTGATAGTCACCACATACACCCACAAGCTCTTCCAAAAAAGTCTGTCCAAAGCCAAATATCCAAAATCGGTGCAACCAACACTCCCCACTCGGTGCCACTGATTCTCTGCCTTAGACAGACTTAGCTACCCTAGCCCTTCGGTGCAACCGATTCTCATTCCGTGCCACCGAGTTTGGGTTGCCACAATTCTGTTACGCAAATTCACAAAATCGGCCCGACCGAGTTTGTTGAATTGGCGTCACCGAGTGTGGCAATCTAATTGTTGGTCACCTTATCGGTGCAACCGAGTTTTATGTATCGGTCTCATCGAGATTCAAAAGTGGCTACCTTTTAGGAAACTCGGTACCACCGAGATTAACACATCGGTGTCACCGAGTTGGACTTATTAGGTGTAACGATTGGATTTTTGGAGATGCCTATATATGCCCTCATACCAACTGATTTTCTGAGAGAGAGCCACCTACTCATGTGTTGAGATCATGTCATGTCATTCCAACCATATGAATCTTGATCTCTAGGCTCCCCAAGTTGCTTTCCACCCAATCAATATCTTCAACCAAAGCCAAATCTGTGAGAGAGTGATTGTGTGTTGAGGAGTCTATCATCTGGAAGCACAAGATCAAGGAGTTCATCGACATTATCGAGCCTATTACCTTTTGGAGGGTTGTGCATCCTAGATTGGTTACGTGTCGCTTGGGAGCCTCCTACTTCGTGTTGTGGAGTGAACCAAGAAGTTTGTAAGGGCAATAAGATCGCCTACTTCATGAAGATCTACCCGAGTTAGGCTAGTCCTCCGTGGACGTTGGCCATCATGGTATAGTCGAGGTTGCTTCTTCGTGGAACCCTCCGTTGGTAGAGCCTTTCGTGGACTCTCGTGACCGTTAACCTCCTTGGGTTGAAGACTCCATAAACATGGACGTACGATAGCACCACCTATCAGAACCACGGGAAAAATCATCGTGTCTCAAAATTGCGTTTGATCTTCCTACCCTTCCTTTACTACTCATGCTTGTCTTTACTTTCCGCTGATATACTCGTAGACATGCATGTGTATGGTGTGCTTGACTTGTTATGAATGCTAAAATCTGTCAACACTTAAAGGGAAGAAGTAGAATTTTATTTCGTGAAGTAGTCTAATCACCTCCCACTAGACCTACTTTCGATCCTATAGTAGTGTTCAGTAAAACAAACATATCTTCCTCATACGAAGTCCGTTTTGGCTCCATGAGTACTCAAATACAAGCTATCGACAAGATGCATCTGAATAGTTTGTCAAGCTTGTTCATTATTGTTACCCGGAAATCAACTTCTAAATATGACTTTTTTGCCCTTTGAAGGTCGCGAACACAGATTGTCAATATTTTCCAGGTCTGTTCCTGAATTTTTTGACTCCTCATATCAACTCGGAATTGAGTGATTCTTTTGCATTGGAAATCTTGAGTAAGTATCATTCTTGAATTGTTTTCAAAAAACTGATATAATATTGTCTAGAGGGAAGTTGTAGAGAGAGTTTTGGTATATCCTGCTTGTTGTGGGAACGAGCCTGACAATAGATGGTAGGGGTACGAAGGGAGAGGGCAGAGTCCTAGCTACGGCGAGAGTGTACACACAGATGTATGAGTTCAGGCCCCTCTCGTGGAGGTAACAACCCTATGTCTCAGTGCTCGGGAGCTTTATGTTGAATGGAGTATAGATACTACAATGGTTGCGAACCCTTGTGCAGGAGGGGAGGGGCGGCTTATATAGAGTTTGCTGCCCCTCATAATTGCCACGCATCAAAGGGCCTGGTCGTGGGATTAAAGTCTGCCGTTACAGGTAACGTACGTAATAAAAGCTATTAATGACCATTGAACCAGCATCTGCCCGTTGGGCTCTTGATGATGGCTCCTGGTCTTCTGGCGTCGAGTGAAAGCGAGGTCTTCCGAGTGACACGCGACTGCCGAGTGAGAGCAGGAGTCTTTGAGTGGATTACTGTCGAGTGGCTTTGAACGTCTCCAGGGATCCACTCGGAAGTTCATGCTTGATCTTCAAGTCCTCCCATGCGGTGTCCTTAGGTAGGGTATGCGGGCCGTGCCTAGGACCCTACCCTAGGTACATATCCTCGTCATTAGCCCCCGAATGGATCGGGGTTTCAGTGGTGGAAAGAGGTATCTTCGAGGGCCTTAAGTTAGTGCATCAGATCCTCCGAATGATATTTGGGATTTTCATGAAACTTGTGTCGATTGAACTCTGAGCATTAGCATTCATTCAGGGTCAACACGCAAAATCTTCCGAATGATATTCAGGGCTTCAACGAAACTTGTGTCTATTGGATTCCTCTCCGCCCGCCCGGATCCATTCGGCCTTAAAGCTGTCCGAGTGGATGTTCGGCATTTGTTTTGGTCCGAGTGAGTTGGTAGTATCTTGGGAGGCGACGGGTCGGTCTGACAGACCCAGATTTTCTGGGATACGAAAATTCGGGAAGCGCGTGCGCTCGCGCAAAGATTACGCCATGATCAGGGCAAGTGGGGCGCAACGCCTCAACTTTCGTGCCGGTCGTATCGCCACTTACCGAGCGCCGTCAGCGGTTGGCACGTGCGGTAATCTCGCGGGTCCACTGGTCAGTGAGACACTCGGCAGCGTATAAAGTTGTCATTGCTGTGGTTTGCACAGTACCTCCGCCAGTTCTTTCTCTCTTTTCCTTCGCTTCCTCCACTCCTAGCACCCAACTCCGATCTCCCTCGACGAGAGCCAGCGCGACGAAGATGAAGAATCTGACGAAGAAGCTGGAGCGAGCGAAGAAGGGGGCGGCGAAGCTCAAGGGCAAGAAGCCCTCGACCGCCCGATTCACCGCACCGGCGGGCTGGATGCAGGGGGATTTTCTCCCCTCTGTCGTCACCTGCGAAGACATGGAGGGCCTCGTCTCCGACGGGCTCGTGGAGGATGGCGCCTGGAGGCTGTCGGGGGAGGAGCGCGAGCCGGAGCCGCACGACGGGGAGCAGGTCCTCCTTCTCTCCCACGTCGAGCGAGGTTTTTCTCTGCCGCCCCACCCGTTCTTTAGGGGCTTTCTGAATTTTTTCGGTGCCCAACCGCACCACCTCTCGCCCAACACCATAGCCTATCTGTCTGCATTCATCACTCTGTGCGAATGGTTCCTGGGCTGCTCTCCCCATTGGGGATTGTTCAAACACCTCTTCACGGTCAGATCCTAGACCGTGAAGAAAGCCCTCCCCGCTGATGGGAAGACCCACGTGCTCCAGCTGTGCGATGGGTTAGGAGTTCAGAAAAGAGCTCGTAGCTCCTTACCTGCCATGACCTTTCCTGAGTTTCTAAGAGGTTGGCAGTCAACCTGGTTCTACTGCAAGGATGCAGCATCGCCCAATATGTCGACTGGCCTTCCCCCATATACACCCGACTGTCCGGCTGTTCCCAAGTCCCTGAAGGTGAGTGAAGAGGAGCATGTCCAAGTAGGCATCTTGGTTGAAGCGGTGGTGCAGCTGATCTGGGGCAGGGTGACCGGCATGGATCTGTTGGAGATGTTTCTCGGTCGACGTATCCAGCCGCTCCAAGCAAGAGACCACACCATGTGGCACTACGCGGGCCTTGAGGACTCGACAAGGATGCATCTTGAGGAAGTTCCTCAGAAAACTGTCGAGCAGTGGCTCCGTAGCATCATTGGGGCCTGCGACAGTCCTTTGGGAGCCAAGAGGATCCGGCCATATTCGGTCGAAAACCCGCCAAAGAACCTGGTGAATTGTGTGATGTCGACTGATGTATTGTACTGTTGAGTGATATATTGAACTGACTTCTTTGCTTGAATCATGCAGGAATGGACGCACACGCACTTGCCCGTTCCTAACGGGAACCATGTTGAAGACGGCATGGTGAGCGAGGGTGGCAGTGTGGACGGCGATGGTTCTTCTGACTTCGAGGAAGAATACGAGGACTCCAGTGAGGAGGAAGAAATCGAGTCACCTCCCCACCGCGAAAGCCGCACCAAGTCCCGCAAAGATCCGTCGACTGTTGAGGACAGGGCTCCGGGCCCTAGTGAGAAGAACCTGAAGCGCAGCCGCCCCTCGACCGCTGAGCCGAGCGAAAAACTGGCTAAGCAGCCCAAGCAAGCCGTCACCAAGCCTCGTAAGGCTCCGCCTCGCATGAGGGTGGCAGTGCATGTCGTCTCCACGTAAGAGTTTATTTCCATACTTGTTCTATCGACTGAAGTCTGGGGTTGTATTTGACCGAATGCCACTCAATTCATTAGAGTTGCTACATCTATGTCTTTGCCTCATCGAGATGGAGGGGATGCAATGGATGTCGACACTGCTGACGCGGCCACTTCTCATAGAGGTTAGATAGTTGTTGGTTCGTCTGAATGGGACCCGACATATGCAGATGTTAACACCGTCGGTTGTCGATGCAGAGGTCATTCAGGTGGAGGACGACGAGGAGCGACTTGACACTTTGCGCCCTCACATCCAAGGAGCGTCATCGGTGCAAGCACTTGAGTGGTCGACTGCAGAGTCTTCCCAGGGGCGAGGTGGCTCGACACAACCCAGGGCTGAACCTGCAATACCTCTGTCACATGCTCCTCCAACCGTTTCGACCATTGTGGCATCGACTCCAACTGGCCCCCTCAGACTACCTCAGCTGCTCCTACGACCACGCTGACCCCACCTGTGACGGCCTTCTCTCTACATCGCACCCCAGAAGATCAAACCGGGGCTGCGAAGGAAGCCATGATCCAGGCGGAGCAGCTCATGCCAAGGACCAAGGAGGCATACAAGGCCAGCAAACTGGCTTTTGACGTCAGCACAGCCCTCCGCACCAATGTCCGAGTAAGTTCGATTGTAAGTCCATTGTCGATTGAATTCTTGTCTTTTCTTGGCTGCTGTACACCCACTAGGTGATTGCCGTAGAATGTTTGAACTTTCTCCACTCGAATAGATCGGATCGTAGTCGAGTAGGATTGGGATTGATAGTACACGTGGTACTAGTGTCACTCGACATGTCGAGTGTATTTTCTAACGAGTTACTCGACGGATCGAGAATTAACCGTCTCAGTGGGGGAGCTCTTAGCGCACCCACTGGGTGTAGTCCCCGAGACCGCTGTCGAATGCTTGCATCAGCAGGGGTCTTTAGAGTTTATTGTGTACGGGATACATTTTGCTTTTGAATCACACCACTCTGTAGCTACCTTGCAGGTTTCATGGACATTAGTGGCAACCCATGATATGACGCTGCATAAGGATAGACTGCACTTCATAGAGAAGGGAGGCACGTCACCCAACGGGTCGAGTGTCGTGACAGGTCTGACCTTGTCGAATGTTTGAATAACCAGTGGGGGCACGCTAAGTGCACCCACTGGGTGTAGTCCTCGAGGCTACTATTCATCGCAGACGATAAACAGTAGGCTTGAAAACTTGTCATACGCGTGGTACCGGGGTCACTCAACATGTCGAGTGTTTTTTTTCTGTCGAGTTACTCGACGGATCGAGACTTAACCGTCTTAGTGGGAGCGCTCTTAGCGCATCCACTAGGTGTAGTCCCCGAGACCACTGTCGAGTGCTTGCATCGGCAGGGGTCTTAATAGAGATAGCTTTTGAATTTGTTTATGGCGCGTGGAGCGCTAGAGCCCCTCGACATGTCGAGTGGACTTTCTGCTTGAATTCTTCCAGGATGGTCATTCGCCGGTGTTCATAACTCAGTCCATTGTCCAGGAACTACTTGCTGATTGAACTCATGTCTTTTGTTGGTTCTAGACAGCTTGCGAACTTGGCACGCAGTACAAGGACATGGAGGATGAGAGGAACCGGTTGCAGGTGGATCTGGCGGTCGCCAACAATGCCCTAGAGCGAGCGCGTGCTGAGCTAAAGTCTTTGGGAGGTAATTACTGTCGACTGTCAGCATTCCCATCTTCACTTTTCATGTTTTGAACCGAGTGCTCTCACTTGAACAGACGTGCGCAATGAAAACCGTCGACTCCAAGCGTGACTCAACAATGTTGTTTCTTTAGATTCCATGAAGAAGGCACTGGAGGATAAGGACAAAGCATTCGCCGACGCCCAACGGGTGGCCAGGGACAAAACTGAAGCTGCAGATCAGAAGCTAGCGGCCTCCCAGAAGCTGGAAGAGGAGAACACCAAGCTGAAGCAGGAGCGTGCGGACCTCGTCAAAAGGGCCGAGCAGCTGAACAGGAGGAGCAATGGCCCGGAGAAGCATTTGGGCGAGTTCTCGAGGAAGATGTATATTCTGCTCGACGGTAAGTATTTTTGTCGACTGAGCTTTGTAAAATCTTTGAGGGTCGCAGTTCACCAATTCTCCTCCCATTCCACATTGTTCAACGGAATTCTGCCAAGACTTTGAGAAGGAGACGGAGGAGGTTGAGCCCAATCTGGATCCCACCATGTCTCCTGTCGCAGACGCGGTGGCCATGAACATGCTCCGACTCAATTTCCGGCTCCAGGGCGTCCAGGCGTATATTGTCCAGCTGAAGTCTGCGATGGAGAGAATCGACAAAGAGCTATGGCCTGAGGACACCCTTCAGCTCGACCTCAACTCTATCATGGCTCGCCTGGACGAACTTCCAGGTCGAGTGCAGGCCTGGAAGAAATATGCTGCTCGTTGTGGGGTCGACGTGGCGTTATCACTCGTCAGGGTCCATTGTAGGGACGTGAAGGAGGAGAGGCTGAAGGAGCTTCAGGTGGTCAACACGAAGAAACTCTAGTTCGAGGACTTCATGGAGACCTTCATCAAAGCGGCCACCAGAATCGCCGACGGCATCAACCTGGACACTTTCGTCAAGCCCGCCAGTCCGTCTCCTGCTTGAAAAACTTGTCTTTGAAAGAAACAGTTAAATTTGCCTCGGCATGCCGAGTGGATTTGTGTCCTTAAAAACTTCGTTCAGGCCTTGGGTCTGAGCACATTTGCTTTCATACGAAACGTTTATCCGTGGTTTATCCTTTGGATTTTGTTCGTATTTGGCTTTCAATCGTCTATTCGACTGAGTTTGTTTCTAACTTAGGCGAAGCGTGTTCGCAGCTAAGCCCCCGAGTGTGAGGATTGCTCATCACTCAAAGTATTTTCGAACTTAGGCGAATGTCGATTCGCAGCTAAGCTGTCAAGTGAATGGATTATTATCCACTCGACGAGGTTTTTAACTTAGGCGAAACGTGTTCGCAGCTAAGCCCCCGAGTGTGAGGATTGCTCATCACTCGAAGTATATTTGAACTTAGGAGAATGTCGATTTGCAGCTAAGTTGTCGAGTGAATGGATTATTATCCACTCGACGAAGTTTTTAACTTAGGCGAAACGTGTTCGCAGCTAAGCCCCTGAGTGTGAGGATTCCTCATCACTCAAAGTTTATTTGAACTTAGGCGAATGTCGATTCGTAGCTAAGTTGTCGAGTGAATGGATTATTATCCACTCGACGAAGTTTTTAACTTAGGCGAAATGTGTTCGTAGCTAAGCCCCCAAGTGTGAGGATTGCTCATCACTCGAAGTATATTTGAACTTAGGCGAATGTCGATTCACAGCTAAGTTGTCGAGTGAATGGATTATTATCCACACTACGAAGTTTTTAACTTAGGCGAAATGTGTTCGCAGCTAAGCCCCCGAGTGTGAGGATTGCTCATCACTCGAAGTATATTTGAACTTAGGCGAATGTCGATTCGTAGCTAAGTTGTCGAGTGAATGGATTACCATCGTCTCGACGAGGTTTTTAACTTCGGCGAAACATGTTCGTAGCTAAGCCCCCGAGGGTGAGGATTGCTCATCACTCGAAGTATATTTGAACTTAGGCGAATGTCGATTTGCAGCTAAGTTTTCGAGTGAATGGATTATTATCCACTCAATGAGGTTTTTAACGCAAGCGAAGACGGATTCGCAAATAGGCTGTCGAGTGAATGGACTCCTATCCACCCGACAGGGTTTTTAACTTAGGCGAAACATGTTTCGTAGCTAAGCCCCCGAGTGTGAGGATTGCTCATCACTCGGAGTATCCCCAAGAATGTAACTGCGCGGTTGGAATCGACGAAGTATTAATCGCAGAAACACGAATTGCATTGATGAAGTACTCTTATTACATCAGAAAACTCTTGTCTCAAGTGTAAAAACGCCGGAGCAGGTCTGCATTCTAGGCTCGTGGCTCATCTATCTATTTCATGAGATTATACAGGTGATAGGCTTTGTTGTTTAGCACCTTAGTCACGACAAAAGGACCTTCCCATGTAGGAGCAAGCTTGTGAGGTCGGTGTTGATTCACTCGAAGCACCAAATCTCCTTCATGGAATGCTCGGCTTTTGACATTCCTTGCATGGAAGCGCGATAGGTCTTGCTGATAGGCAGTGGTCCGGATCAGAGCCATCTCACTATCCTCCTCCAGAAGATCTACCCCATCCTGTCTGGCCTGTTTAGCTTCAGCCTCAGAATATACCTCCACTCGAGGAGAATTGTGGGCCAAGTCACTCGGCAGCAATATGGCTTTAGCACCATAGACAAGGAAGAAAGGAGTTCGTCTAGTCGACCGATTAGGTGTTGTCCTCAATCCCCAAAAAACAGACGGCAACTCAGTTACCCACGCACCGGCGGCATGATCAAAATCGCGCATGAGACGAGGCTTTAGGCCTTGCAGAATGAGACCATTAGGCCGCTCAACTTGCCCATTGGTTTGAGGATGTGCAACGGAAGCGTAATCCACTCGGGGGCCTTGAGAGTTACATAATCTTCTGAATTCTTCCGAGTCAAAATTAGTGCCGTTATCTGTGATGATGCTATGCGGAATGCCGTACTGGATAATGATCTCCCTCATGAACGTGACCGCCGTGCGGGAATTCAGCTTCTTGATGGGCTTGGCTTCAATCCACTTGGTGAATTTGTCGACTGCTACCAACAGGTGGGTGAACCCTCCTTTTCCAGGTTGGAAGGGACCAACCATGTCGAGTCCCCAAACTGCAAATGGCCAGGCGAGAGGGATTGTCTTCAGAGCGAAGGCCGGCTTGTGTGACAGATTCGCATAGAACTGGCAGCCTTCGCAGTGAACGATGTCCTTAGCCATCTCATTAGCTCGTGGCCCATAAAAACTAGCTTGGTATGCTTTAGCGACCATCGCCCTTGAAGACGCATGGTGGCCGCAAGTTCCCGAGTGGATTTCGTCTAGAATCATCCGACCTTCCTTGGGGGAAATGCAACGTTGGGTGACACCAGTCACACTCTCTCTTAATAGTTGATCTCCCATCACAGTGAAAGCCTTGGACCTGCGCACAATTTGTCGAGCCTCTGCTTCATCTTCAGGAAGCTCTTGTCTGAGGATATAAGCAATATATGGCACAGTCCAGTCGGGTACGATAACTAGCACCTCCATGACTAGTTCAAGCACAGCATGAACATCAACTTTAGTCGAGTCAGAGGAGCTTAAAGCTTGTGGGGGATCTTCGGTGAAGGGATCCTCTTGAATCGAAGGAGCGTGTAAATGCTCCAGGAACACCCCACTGGGGACAGGACATCAAGTGGAACCAATCTTGGACAACTCATCAGCAGCTTGATTTTTCAGGCGAGGAACATGGTGAAGTTCTAGGCCTTCAAATTTCTTCTCCAACTTCCAGACTGCATTGCAATATCCGGTCATGGCAGGGTTTCTAACATCCCATTCTTTCATCACTTGATTCACCACCAAGTCCGAGTCGCCATAAACCATCAGGCGCTTGACGCCGAGTGAGATAGCCATGCGCAACCCATACAAAAATGCTTCATACTCTGCCTCATTATTGGAGGAATCAAAATGAATCTGCAAGACATAGCTGAGCTTGACGCCTCTAGGGGATATCAAAACAACACCAGCACCGGACCCATTCAACATTTTGGAGCCGTCGAAGAACATTGTCCAATGCACCGAGTGAACTTGGATGGGCTGTTGTTGTTCATTCCACTCGGCCATGAAATCTGCCAATGCTTGGGACTTGATTACCTTCTTGGCCTTGAATCTGATGTCAAAGTGTTCAAGCTCAATTTCCCATTTAGCCACTCGACCTGATGTGTCACGATTATTGAAGATCTTGGATAAAGGAGCATCACTGACGACTGAGATCGAATGGTCTTGGAAATATTGTGCCACCTTCTTCGCTGACAGGTAAATACCATACACCAGCTTCTGATAGTGTGGATATCTTTGCTTTGAGGGGGACAATACTTCCGAGACATAATAAACTAGCCGCTGGACTTTATAGGCTTTACCCTCCTCTTCTCGCTCGATAGTCAGCACTGTACTGACGACCTGATTTGTGGCCGCGATGTACAGTAGGAAGGGCTCTGTGCTGGCAGGAGTGGCAAGCACTGGCTGGGTGGAGAGCAGGGCTTTGAGCTCAACAAGCGCTGCTTCGGCTTCGGGAGTCCAGTCGAATGTGTCAGACTTCTTCATCAACTGATATAAGGGCAGAGCCTCCTCACCAAGACGAGAAATGAATCGACTCAATGCTGCCAAGCAACCTGTGAGCTTCTGAACGTCGTGCACTCGCATGGGGGTATTCATACGGGTAACGGCGCTGATCTTCTCTGGATTGACATCAATTCCTCGCTCGGACGAGAAAACCGAGCAACTTGCCGCCACGGACACCGAAGGTACATTTGCCGTATTGAGCTTTATGTCGAATCGCCTCAGATTGGCGAATTTCTTGGCCAAGTCAGCCAGCAGGTCGGAACCTTTGCGGGACTTGACCACTATATCGTCCATGTACGCCTCGACATTCCGAAGGTCTGGTCGAGTAAGCATTTCTGAATCATGCGCATAAAAGTAGCGCCAGCATTCTTAAGACCAAAAGGCATGGTGATGTAGCAAAAGCACTCGAACGGGGTGAAGAAGGTTGTCTTTATTTCGTCTGGGCCATACAGACAGATCTGATGGTACCCAGAATAGGCATCCAAAAACGATAAACGCTCACACCCCGCTGTCGAGTCAACAATTTGATCTATGCGGGGGAGCGGGAAATGGTCTTTTGGGAACACCTTATTGAGATGTTTGAAGTCAATGCACATGTGCAACGACTTATCTTTCTTAGGCACCATCACAACATTTGAGATCCACTCAGAGTGGTAAATCTCTCGAATGAACTTTGCTTGCAAGAGACGGGCCACTTCTTCTCCGATTGCCTTGCGCTTCTCCGCCGCGGATCGATGCAAATGCTCCCTGACGGGGTTGGCTTTCAGATCCACTCGCAGACGGTGCACAACCAGCTCTCTGGGAATCCCCGACATGTCAGCAGGCTTCCATGCAAAGATATCCCAGTTCTCACGGAGGAACTAGATGAGCTCGGCTTCCTATTTACTGTCTAGTGTTGTTGAGATATTCGTCAGGTCAGCCGTTGGATCTGTCGGGTGGATGTGCACCTTCTTCACTTCCCCTGCTGACTAAAATGCCGACTCGGAAGCCGGCTTTTTTGCGTGGAGCAAATTCGCAGGGTCAGCGGTTTTCTTGTACTCCTCCGGCTCGACCGTGACCATCTGTTGATCGGTGAACTTGGATCCTTGCTGGAGACACTCTTCGGCCCGCTATCGATTGCCAGTGACCGTGATCATGCCCTTAGGGCCTGGCATTTTCAACTCGAGATACACGTAACATGGTTGGGCCATGAGACGTGCATAAGCGGGTCAACCCAAGATGGCGTGGTAAGCACTCTTGAAATCCATGACTTCAAATGTCAACTTTTCTTTTCAGAAATTTTTGCTATCTCCGAATGTCACATCCAATGCTATCTGGCCGAGTGACTTGGCCTTCTTTCCTGGGATGACCCCGTGAAAATGCATGCTGCTCTCGCTTAGACGGGACATCGGAATGCCCATCCCTTTCAGGGTATCCGCATACAGAATGTTTAGTCCGCTGCCGCCGTCCATGAGGACCTTTCTGAGTCGAGTCCCCTGCACCACCGGATCAACTACCAGAGCCTGTCGACCAGGAGTGGCCACACAAGCAGGATGGTCTGCCTGGTCGAATGTGACAGCATATTGATACCATTTGAGGTAGGTGGGGGTGTCTGGCACAGCCATGTTGATTTCTCTATTGATGACTTTCAGACAACTCTTGCTCTCGACATCAGCAAAGATCACTAGTGTTGAAGTGACATCTAGGAATGTTTCCTTTTCCTCACCTTCATCTTCTTTTCCAGGAGATTTCGCACTCGATTGATCTCCCTTGAACTGCTGGATAAGGGTTCAACACTGTCGAGTGGTGTGCTTGGGCAAAATCAGGTTGCCTTCTGCATCTTTCCTCGTGTGAATTACACACGGCTGATCCAAGATATCAGTTCCTGACTGACCCTTCCCCTTCTTGGGGGCATACTGAGCCTTGGCTTTGCCGTTGTTCTTCGACTGAGTCGCCAGTGCTGTTGCCTCTGTCGGAGCCGGGTCTTCAGCCTTCCGCTTCTGTTTCCGATTGTTGCCGTCGTTAGACTTGTTGGCGACTGTTTTTCCTTTGCCGCTATGGAGGAAGTCTTCTTCCTCACCATTGGTGTAGCAAGTGGCACTTTCCATCATCTTGCCGAGTGAAATGTCACCAGTGCGCCCGAACTTCAGGTACAACTCCCTGTATCTCACACCGGCCTTGAAGTCACAAACAGCCTGGTGTTCCAACACATTCTCCAGCATATGATGCAGGGTGGACCATCGCTGAATATAATCCCTTAAGGTTTCATTGGGCTTCTGGACGCAATGTTGTAAGTCGACCAGACCCGCGGGGCGTCTGCAAGTGCCCTCAATGGTCCGGAGAAACACTCGGGCAAGATCTTCCCAACAATGTATGCTAGAAGGAGCCAAATGATTCAACCAAGCTCGAGCTGAACCATCCAACATGAGGGGCAGGTGCTTCATTGCGACATTGTCATTTCCTCCGCCAATCTGCAAAGCCACTCGGTAATCATCTAACCAAGTCTCTGGTTTTGTTTCACCAGAAAACTTTCCGATCCCCGCCGCCATTCTGAAGTTGGGGGGGAATCTCTGCAGAACGTATAGCTCTGCTAAAACACTCTGGACAAGACACCACAGCTGAGCTTCCACTCGGAACATCTCTCTCGAGTCCCTCTCTGTAGGCTTTGCTCTTGTCGATTCGCTTCTGAACAAGATAGGCGCGGGCGTCAAAGTCCGCGTCCCGCTCATCATCGATGGAGTGCCTGTCGCCCTGGGGCCGGGGCGCATACGGGCCACTCTGCGTTGGAGTGGGCACTCGACGGTGGTCTTCGCGGTGATGCTGATCTCTGTCTTGCCCTTCATGAAAACCGCCGCCTCAACGACGCAAGGGCGATCCGGGGCTGTGTGCCGACTGAACGGTCTCTGCCTTGGGTGAATTGATGTATATCCTTTTACGGGACTGAGAAACTGCTGAATTCTGACGTTGTGCTGCATCCAACAATGCTCTGATCTACAACAGCCCTCTACCAGCCTCTGATCGGGACGGCTGAATGGAATCTGCTATCCTAGCAGCAGTAGCAACTTTAGCATAGGAGTTCGGTATACGTCAACGCCATCATGAGATCCAGTCGGAAACAGCTGTCGATGATGTCGACTGGGGCGCGGCGGGTGCTGGCAAGCGCGCTCGTCAATCTCTGCCTGGAGCTCTTCCAAATGAATGCGTGCGGCCTCCAAAGCTTGGGCCTCGGTAGTCGCGCCGACGATGGGGGTATGAAGGACCTCCTCATCACGACACAGCTGCACGTTCGACGGAACTCCAGCCTCGTGCTTGACACGACCGAAGCCAGGCGGTGAACTCTGATGAGAGCCCGCCATCAAAACCTCCGCTGCGGGATCGCAACTTTCGCACTTGGAAGGCATGTCGGACGGATCGGAATCCGACTCGAACACGCCATGAAGGGACTCGGCGGGCTCGAGCACTGCAACCTGCGGAGAAGCTTGACACGCCACTGCGTATTCGACCCACCGTTAGAGTCGTGAGCGGCCGGACTGCTTGCGACCGCGAACGGCTAGAGGAGCCGACGCGTAGGGGGTCGACGGCTGTCGCAGCAACACGCCACAGGGACTCGCATGGAAGTGTGTGGTTTCACGGACCGGGAGCGCCTCAACATCGAGAGGGGCCTCCTAGAGCCATGCCGAATCGTCGGCGATGAAGGTGAGCGCTTCGAAACGGATCTCGTGGCCCAGAGCAAAAACACCGCCGGAAGACATGTCGAAGGATGAAAATCGCAACCTCGCCAGAAGTCGCTTAGACGCTTGCCCCACGGTGGGCGCCAACTGTCGTGGGAACGAGCCTGACAGTAGATGGTAGGGATATGAAGGGAGAGGGCAGAGTCCTAGCTACGGCGAGGGTGTACACACGGATGTATGAGTTCAGGCCCCTCTCGTGGAGGTAATAGCCCTACGTCTCAGTGCTCGGGAGCTTTATGTCGAGTGGAGTATAGATACTACAATGATTAATACTGTACAAAAAATGTCTTCTTATTATACTTGTGACATGATTAGAAATTCCAACATTTAAAACAAGGTAGTGACACCATAATGAAATATTATGATGATTTACAAACGACCTAGTTGCGTTCCTTATCAGAAGAAATCGAAGAATATTTTATGGATAGATTTTGGGGAGGATTAAACTATGATATTCAAGAGACACTAATTCATGAAAAGTGTTATCCTATGGATCATTTGTTTGGTCTTGCTTGCAAAGCCGAATAGGAAATAAAACAATATGTTGCCCACAAGGAGAATGAGCACATGGTGCACATTCCAAGAGTTGATACAGTTGTTCCTTCAACTGCAAGGCGTACTATGACAACAACATCAATTGTTGTGAGGTCTACATCACCTTCACCATGTGACACGTCATCACCGAGAGTGCCTACATCATCTGAGTTGATCATAAGAGGTAAGGACAAATGTACTGATCTTCTACCTCCACATGAGTATGATCAATGCCTTGCCAATTCCAATGTAGCCTGTGACGAGCTACCTATTACTTTGATCACACCATCTATTTTAGAGGACTATGTTCATAATTTGACTTTGCCATGTGATCAAATAACTACAATATCAACAATTTTGAGTGCACCATTGAATTAACTGTTGATGAGAAAGAACCATGTGAATCAGGGAATAAATCAAATTTGTATCAAATATGTTTGAAAATAATTGTGCCACCATTCACTTATTTTCATATGACCTCCAATATTGGTGATAATTCTGTGTCAAATGACATGTTGCATGTTTGCTTATTTAAGCAAGTTGTAGCATGTAAATTTGAAATAATTCAAGTTTATTTACAAATGTTGGGATGGTCCAATCACTACCACCACATGCTGCTAACGCGACACTGCAATCAGAGACCCTTCGACGAAAGTGTGTGCGATGCATGAGTCGCAAACGATATAGTTCAATCTCCGTCGCCAATGACACGAACTGTGTGCGATGTAGGATCCATCAAATACGATTCAGAAAATATTTGTGTGTGCGATCTACCCAGACTCCATCGACATCTACCTCCCTCCCCCTCCCGTCCCCCAAATCCACACCAGAACCCTTCCTGGCGCCGTCGTGCTCAACCCAGCCATGCACCCGCTTCCCAACGTCAACCCTAGCTACCCTTCACTGCCAATCCGAGCACGCGAATGCCCATGCCTCGCCGTCTTCATTTGCTCGCCAACCAGCGTCGAGCATATCGATCCGGTACCCTCACCTATCCTGCCGGATTTGCATAGAAAAAACGGACAATTGCCGCCCTTCATCGCGGTGAGGTCTATTATCTTTTGATACCTTTTCCTATTTGGTTTTGTTTGTCCCCAAAATGATTGTAAAATAATGGAGAGCATATTTATGTTCATTATCAACCTTCTAACATATAAGTCGTATTTGTTCCAATTAGTTATTGTCGAATTACATATCATGTGCGCACGAATCAAACTAAATGAATAGATTAGCCGTACATTTCCAAATCATCACATGCCATGTTTAGACAACTAGGTTCCAATCTGTTATATTTTTTATGATTATCATCCTTTTCTGTATTTCGTATGTGTACTGTGTAGATGTCTATTAGCAGCGACGACAGTCATACTTCTGGTGATGCATCTCCATCTGAGTCTTAAGCTGACATGTCTGCAATAGATGATCTTGTACCAAGAAATGATGAACAGGATAGAGCTGCGACAATCACCTATCCGGTCAAGAGACGAAAGAGCGCTCCAAGAAAGACCACACACCAGCCTAAAGCTGTATACGAAGTAACTGGCATCGATTTGAAGTCTCGGCCTCCAACTAAACCTGATAAAGCACACACGAGGTTCATGAGTGTGTGTGGATTTGTTGGCAGGGCAAGGATCAATATTAATCTGTCGAGGTTTTGGAAGGCTGGTACAGAAACACGACAGAGGATAGTCTGTGAGATGATGGCACACTTCAATGTTCTTGAGGAGTGGAGAGAGCAGATGGAACACGCTGCACTAAGGAAGGCCAGGGATGCTTGGAGAAACTGGAAGCATGTGTTGTATAAGAAGTTCTTGAGTCAAGGCAAGGACCCAATCCCCTCGTACCCCCAAATCACAAAGGAAGATTGGACAGAATTCAAAAGGGGCAGGGCCAGTGAAGAGTTTATTGAGAGGAGTGCCAAGCAATCGGAACTTCAGAAGAAGAACACACCCACCCATCGTATGGATGTGACAGGATACTATGGCATGAAACCAATATGGGAGCAGGAGGACAAACAAGTAGTAGCTGCGGGTGGCACACCGGCCTTTAGTGAAATTAGGGGCACTCGTTCTAGGGACTACTTGTGGGCACGTGCAAAGAGGCATGGAGAAAGTTCCTATTACTTTGAAAACTTAGCAGGCCAAGAACTGTATGATGTGATGGCGAAGGCTTCCAAAAACATTGGAAGGGTGTATAGGAACTCAAGGCGATGTGACATTCTCTCTGAGGCTCTGACTACCAAAGAGACCCCTAGCCATGCTAGGGGTATTGGTGTCAATAACCCACACAAGAGGGATTTCTGACTAAGCAAAGAAGAGAGACTCAACATGAAAAAATCTAGGAGTGATTATAGGTAGAGACACTTGTGTGAAAAGATCAACAGGGACATGTATCATGTAGTTCGAATGGAAGTTGAGGAGTTATATATGCAGGATAAGACACTAATGCTGAGAGATAGCCGGGAGACACAAGGGGGTGTCGGCATGGATGATGCCACCTATTGTATGGAAACACCGCACAAGAGTAGCTGTGCATCAACTGACCCCAGCGACAATGATGCTGCATCTGGACATGATGGTGCTATTTCTGATCTATATGGACAGGGGAGAGAGCGAGGGCCATGCTTACACATTATGATGGTTCTTTAAAATGTGCAACGTCGTGGGTTTACAACCCCGACTTTGAAGGGGTCGCTTGTTGGGCAATGTGCCATTGAAGGACGGTTGTGTGAAGTGCTACGTGACTAAAATAAAGCCTGGATTCTGTGAATTTTCCCTGAAGAATGTACTTCAGGACCCTGATGAGCACAGGACCCTGGAAGAAACACGGTTAAATCATATCAAGTGGCCATGGAAAGAAATATACTTTCTGGATGATCCCCCTCCAGCCCCCAAAAGCAACCAATGTCGCCCTCGAACCGGTGATTGTCATCTTGCCACAACATATCTTGTGTGATTCCCTCGATGAACATACTCTTGGGAATCAT
This sequence comes from Hordeum marinum, assembly GCA_022496015.1. Classification (NCBI taxonomy): domain Eukaryota; kingdom Viridiplantae; phylum Streptophyta; class Magnoliopsida; order Poales; family Poaceae; genus Hordeum; species Hordeum marinum. Next base: position 245,159,180 of record CM039673.1, read on the forward strand.
ATGCCCGAGGCATCAACCTGTGATCATCCTGGCTCACTTCCTACCATAGATGCCAGGTCATCGTTCGATCCTGAGAATCCTGTGGCAAGGCCTACAATTGTTGAAGACGTATCATCGGTTTAGATGCCGGCCACTGAAGCAGAAAGTGTGGACACATCGGCACTGCATGCTCACCAGATAAACCCAACCGAACCACATGCTAAGGAGTCTGAATGCCTAGAACCGCCTGCTAAGAATGTCAAAAGTCCGAGACCGCCTGCTAAGCACTCCAAAAGTCAGGAACCACCTGCTCATCAGTCTAGTGGTTCGAAGTCGTCTGATAAGCATACTAATGTGTCAACACTGCCTGCTCAGCAAACCAACACGCTGTGACAGCCACATCAACACACTGACACATTGGCACCAGCTTCAACAGGTGCTCATCAGTCCGCCGACTCTGGCACTACAACTCAGTAGTCGGACATAGCGCCATCATCTGTTCAACAGTCCATCGTACCTTCACACGCTTCTGAGCAGCATGTCTTTGATGAAACCAGACATCAAACAAGAAGTGCTTCAGCTAAGAAGACACAAGCGGTAAGGGTTGCACACAGGAAGTTGGGCCTCCAAAGTGCGAGGATGGATAGGATCAAGAGCCTCATTCTACAGGAATCACCAGCCGTACCCAAATTAACAATAAGGTTTTCGAAGGGCTGGATAATCCCGATTCTGACCACATGGCTGAAGCAGACCTTCAAAAGTATCTTGCCAGTATGTAAGTAGACACATATGATAAACATGAGTACAAACATGATCAACCATTCCTTGTTGGCGATTTATGGGAGGAGTGCAGTTCTAGAGCTGGCAAGTTACATAAATATTGCATGTATAGAATGTTGGAAGGAGAAGATACTAACATTGTGGAATTACACTATGACAAATGGCATTTCTCTCACGTTCCAGGTACCATCAGTGTGGAATTTGAGGACTTTCATCTCTTATTCAACTTCGATGAACTTGTTGCCACTCTTGTCAAATGCTTGATGTTGTAAGTACTTCACGAACTTTGATCAACTTCTCCATACAAGGCTGTAAATGACAAAAAAGCTAACTATACTGTATTCCTCTCAGGGGATTGATGACACAGAGAAAATCAAGGGTGCATGCGTATTTCATAGATCCTGATTTAGCAAACGGCGTTTTGTTACAAAATAATGGCTCACACACGGCTTCCATTGATCATGTCGCCACGATCTTGTTTGACTTATTGCTAGGAGAATTCTTCTGTGGCCATATCATGAACAATAAGTATAAATATACAACCATGCATACATTGATCATCTTTCAATTTTAGACATATTTTGTACATTCATGGTTTTCTTAAACTGTAGAGGTCATTGGATCTTGGTTGTTATTGTTCCAAAACGCAGCACAATTTACTACATGGATTCTCTTAGAGAGTCAAATGCGCCTCAGGATCTGAGTCGTCTTCAGGATTTCATGGATAGGTATTGAATTCTTTGATGTTAATGCATTCTGTTTATATCTGGTTCCAGAATTGAGTGTGTGAAAATTCATCATCATTTGTAGTGTATTGTCAAAGAACACACCTTTAGGGGGATTAGGTTCGACCGCCAACTACCTCTACAGCACGTGATCGTTCTCCGGTAAGACAACGAAATCTGTTATTTTTAGAAAATGCTAGTCAGATGTTCAAGTTTCTAAGTAAACCTCTTTCTATTTATCTCCATAAAAAACAACTTGCACCGGTTAGGTTGTTCCTAATAGGGAAAATACATGACTAATATTGTACAAAAAATGTCAGTGTCATTAGCAACAACAAGGTACCGGCCTATGTGGATACTACGTTTGTGCACACATGTTAAATGTGGTGTCTATGCTGACAAGATAAAACCAATAAGTCTGTTTCTTAATTACTATCTTCTACTTCACACGTATGTCACATTGTGATCTAAAAGTCATGCAGCTGATCTTTGTATCGATGACTTCTGAACCGCTCGCTGCTGATGAATTGTTGTGTGTTAGGAAATTTGTCAGCACCTTTGTGAAACAGTACATCAAGCCCTCTAAAGACGACGCAGATTTCCGGAGCCAAATATCCTAAAAATAAGTACGCATTCATATAGTGTTATCAGCTAAACATGTACACATGAATGCATTATTTTCCATGTGATCATGTCTTCATATTTCTTACACTATGATTATGTACTAGATATGTCGGTTTAACTGCTGTGGAATTTAGCTAGCGTTTTCTTAATTTCATATTGTCGTGAATTATGATGAATCCTATGCTTTTAGACACTATTCGTTCAATTGCATATTGTGGCGAATTATGATGAATGTTCTTCATGTGGACACTATTTATCGATTGCATATTGTGGTGAATTTGCTATTTGCAGGATGAATGAAATGCGATATTTTACAATAATCTAGCAATTTCAGCACACGCGGTTCAAGCAACTAAGCGTGTGTGGTCCAAAACGAAAAGCACACACAACTCGTAGTGAAACCGCATGTGATACATAGGAAAAGCACACAAGATATAATCTAAAACGTTGGTGATACATAAGAAATCGCAAACAATTTGCAACACTTGTAAATGTGTGTGGGAGCTACTCAATCGTTCCTGCAACACACACAATAATATTTGGACATCATTTGCGTTTGTTGGCCACTTTTGCAATGGTTTTGTGGTGTAGTGTGGGATAGACCCACCTATTGCCCACACATGCAAGGCGATAGTTTGGAACTACGCTGTGGAAAGGGGTTAAAAATCATTTGTATAGCATGTCGCTGCACTAGTGAATGATGAACATTCTCAATCTTGTGATGTGAGTAAGGGCTTCACTTATATGTGCAAACTGAGTTGCAATATTTTCATGCCTTCAAGTTACTCATGTATACATGTGTCATATGTGTAAAACGCAAGGGAACTAAAAATGAATGACATATACATATACAACATGTACACCTTGTCTCTTTTGTTAGCCACATTTCAGATTAAGCAATGCCGAGGATGACTCTGTTTTCAAGAAGGGAAGGATGATGAGGACATGGCTACCTTGGAAATGATCAAAAATATTGCATATGTTTAATTATTTGAGGTGATTTCTTATAAAAGTTACGCAATAATTTATTTATGCTATACAGAACAAAAGTACTTCACCTCTTTTCGTTTCATGCCTAATTGTAGAACTACCGGACACTTGTAGAATTAACATATGAATATAAGTGAAAAATAGACGTTTAGGTTCTGTTCAAGAAGTTCTCTCACGTCACTTTTAGCCCAAGAGAAGATAGAGTCCAAGTCTCTGATGTTCTGGACTCAGGTTCGGAGTGCACAAACATACCTGTTCAAAACACCAAGAACTTTTGCATCCTCACTCCGAATTGGATGATTATTTTTTTTGTTGGAAATTAGATTTCATGTAACTTCCAACCCAATTGGATGGACCTTAGAATTCATCCAGATCATGGAGATATCGATGAAACAATATGATGCTACATCACAATCCGAGTCAAACTATAAATCCAAAGGTGTTGTATCACCTCCACTTGGGCCCATGGGCCTTGTATAACCTAGGGTTAGTATTAGGCTGCCTTGAGACATCCCCCACCTCCTTGGCCGCCACCCCTTTATCCTATATAAGTAGACCATTTTAGTAGCTTTTTGCTTGGGATTTGTTTTAGTTAGAAGTTAGCCATTGCAACTTTGTGTACTTCGTTTGCGTCCAATGACCAAACCGGTACATCTTTCGGATACCCACTATTATCAGTGCTTCATCTATATTTACAATATTCAGATTGCACTGTCATATTATTGCTTGTTCTTTGATTGCTTGCTGGAATAGACCTTCATGGTCAAGTTGATCATGTTCTGGCGTGGTCCATTACCTCTTGTAGATTGGTTTCGCGATTGCTAAGGTGTAACGTCGTGCATGTCTGTAGTCGGATCGTCAAAGCCGTATCCACCAAATCAATATTTATCGTCTCATCGAAAGATCGGGACCCCCGCCTCTATCACATCTCGTGATGTCATTAATTAATTAGTATTATATCTCCGGGTTCTTGAACCCATGATTCATTCTGCTCATTCTTGTTGATAGTATTGCTCTCTCTTTTAGGATGGTTAGTAACCTTTGCTCTAGTTTTCATGGTCCATGGTATATTAGTCTTCCAATACCATGAATCTTTATGGCAGAAGTTCTTCCTAAACCAAAAGATCACAATAAATGTGCTCCTGATGAGTTTTTTTACATGCTTGTGACTATGCCAATCTTCCCCTTCTTCATGGATTATCTGGAAGAAACATGTTGAACTTTGTTCGACATGCTAATCTATGTGAGGACAACTTAGGAAAGTAATGTGCCCCTCTGAGTTGTTTCTATTTTAGTTATATTTCGACCTTCGTCTATCAATTGATAGTCGAGAGTATGTCATGCACCCGTCATCAGTGCCTATTGCTCATGTTATCCGTCGATCTATTCTATTTCAGAATGACTAGGAGAAGCAAACTCCAACACCTCATCCACATCTAGGATTGGGTCAAAGCAGTTGGTTTTGTAGATCAAGAAAGCCAAACTAGCTTCTAGTCTATTCTACCCTGGAGTGCTACTATTTTTCTTGTCAAGAATATCATGAGAATTGTACAAACTCTTATGAACTCTTTATAAAGTGATACTTCTCATCATGATTATTCATTGCTCAGTCTCCTTGTTGGTTGTAACTAGAATACCAACAAGTGAACTATGATGGGAGAAATCAATACTCCTAGCAACCCGATAGCTTGGAAGTTAGTGGGCAATAATTTCACTCTTGGTGTGATGGTTATTGAATCAACATTCTAAGATTGATCGTGCTACCTAGTCCATTTTTCTTTGTGCACTTTTCGATCAATGGGTTAGAATTGTGTTAGTCTCTTCCTCTTTTGATCATTTCGACTTGCCCTGAGAAGCAAGATGGTTCTTGAGCTTATTAACATATTAGTGGATCGTTGTTTTCCGAATATCTTGTCAAAAGTATTACCAGGTTATCCCCTGATCGTTATGTTGAGTTTGCGATAAAGTTGGTTTAAACCTATAAAACCACCCTTTGTTAAAAAATTGGTGTTAAATTACTTGAACTAGTTGGTTAAAGCAAACAAAAAGTTGGAGAGTTCGTAGATAAAATCTTTGCCTAACTTAGTTCATTTCAAGGGATATCGCGTATGTGTGTGCGTGTGTGTGTATGTGTGTGTGTGTTATAGAAAGATTATATCTTAACCAACTGATCTTCTTATCAATTGTTGGATCTATTGTCTCATCCATGCTTTGATCTGAGTACGAGATATATTAAATCAAAATCAGAACCAAGAATTTACTTAATGTTGTTTTACTCGTGGACGCTTCCTCTGTTGGGGAACGTTGCATGGGAAACAAAAAAAATCCTACACTTCACCAAGAGAAATCTATGCGATGAGCATCTACGAGAGGAGAGATCGGATTAACATACCCTTGTAGATCGCTAAGCGGAAGCGTTAAGATACGCGGTTGATGTAGTCGAACGTCTTCGCGATCCAAATCGCAAGCCGTCCCATGATCCAATCACGATCTAGTGCTGAACGGACGGCACCTCCCCGTTCAACACACGTATAGCTTGATGACGTCCTTGCCTTCTTGATCCAGCAAGAGAGGCAAAGTAGTAGATTAGTTCCGGTAGCGCAATGATGCGGTGATGGTGGTGGTGAAGAACAATCTTCGTAGGGCTTCGCCAAGCACAACAAAAACTATGATGGAGGATAAACTAGAGGTGCGGGGTTGTCGGCACACTTATTGGGGAAATCTTGATGTGTTCTGGATGCTAGCCGTGCCCCTCTATTTATATGTTGAGCCCTAGGGTCGAAACTTGGAGAAGAGCCTCCTCAAAGTCGGTTTGGCACGCAAGGCAAGAGTCCCCCTTAGACTCCAGGACCAAACGCCAGGGTCCTTGGCGTCTAGCCCTTGGCTTCCGCAAAAATACCTTTTGCACCTTCCTAAAGCCTCATGGGCTTTACCTCTTGGCCCAAATAAAGTGTTCTTGTACCCGGACATTTCAGGAAACATCTGAAACCCCTTCCGGAGAACAAACACCATTATCCCTATATCATTCTTTACCTCCGGACTATTCTAGAGCTCCTCGTCATGTCCGGGATCTCATCCGGGACTCCGAACAACTTTCGGTCACCAACATAATAACTCAACTATACTTATATCATCACCAAACGTTAAGTGTGCAGACCCCGCGGGTTCGAGAACTATGCAGACATGACCGAGACACATTTATGGCCAATAGCCAATATCTGGACCTAGATGCCCTTATTGGTTCCTACATATTCTACGAAGATCTTTATCGGTTGAACCTCTATGTAAAGGATTCAGTTAATCCCGTATGCAGTTCCCTTTGTTCATCGATATGTTACTTGCTCGAGATTTGATCGTGGTATCTCCATACCTAGTTCAATATCGTTACCGTCAAGTCTCTTTACTCATTCCCTAATACAAGATCTTGTGGCTAAATCTTTAGTCACTTTGCTTGCAAGGCTTATTGTGATGTTGCATTACCCAGTGTGCCCTGAGATACCTCTCCGTCACACAGAGTAACAAATCCCAGTCCCGATCCATGCCAACTCAAAAGACACCCTCAGAGATACCTATATATCATCTTTATAGTAGCCCAGTTACGTTGCGATGTTTGATACACACAAGACACTCCTATGGTGTCAGTGCGTTGCATGATCTCATGGTCATAGGAACAGATACTTGACATCCAGAAAACTATAGCAATAAACGGACACGATCATATGCTATGTTCATATTTGGGTCTTGTCCATCACATCATTCTCCTAATGATGTGATCCCGTTATCAAATGACATCTCATGTCTATGGCTAGGAAACCTTGACCATCTTTGATTAATGAGCTAGTCTATTAGAGGCATACTAGGACACTGTGTTGTCTATGTACCCACACATGTATCTGAGTTTCCAATCAATACAATTATAGCATGGATAATAAATGATTATAATGAAGAAGGAAATATAATAATAACTAATTTATTATTGCCTCTAGGGCATATTTGCAACAGTCTCCCACTTGCACTAGAGTTAATAATCTAGTTCACGTCACCATGTGATTTACACCCAGTGAGTTCTGGGTTTGATCATGTTTTGCTTGCGAGAGAGGTTTTAGTCAACGTATCTGCAACATTCAGATCCGTGTGTAGTTTGCAAATATCTATGTTGTACTATAGATGCTGCTACCATGCTCCACTTGGAGCTATTCCAAATGACTGCTCCACTATACGTATCCGGACTACTACTTAGAGTCATCCATATCCGGACTATACATAACGGATTTAGATGGTGCCCTATTTGAAGTGAATGTAGTTGTTTGTAATGCGTAACCCCAAAACGATAGTGAAAAAATGATAAGAGACATCATAGTACGCACCATATCCAATAGAGCATGACTACGACGTTCAGATACACCATCACACTATGGTGTTCCAGGTGGCGTGAGTTGTGAAACAACTTCCACATTGTATTAAGTTGTATAACAAACTTGTAACTCAGATATTCACCTCCACGATCATAGAGTAGATATTTTATCTTCTTGTCACGATAATCTCAAACTTCACTCAAAATTTTCTTGAACTTTTCAAACATTTCAAACTTGTGTTTCATTAAGTAAATATACCCATATCTACTCAAATAATCAGTGAAGGTAAGAAAATAACGATATCCACCGCACACTACAACACTCATTGGACCGCATACATCAAATGTATCATTTCCCATAAGTTACTAGCCCGCTCCATCATACCAGAAAACAGGGTTTTAGTCATCTTGCCCATGAGGCATGGTCCGCATGTCTCAACCGATTCAAAATTGAGTGAGTTCAAAGATCCATCAGCATGGAGTTTTCTTCATGTGCTTTATACAAATATGAAATTTAGCGGTACTGCCACAAGTATGCGGTACTATCATTATTAACTTTGCATCTTTTGGCATCAATACTATGAACATGTGTATCACTACGATCGCGATTCAGTAAACCATTCACATTGGGTGCTTGACCGTTGAAGGTTTTATTCATGTAAACAGAATAACTATTATTCTCTAACTTAACCGAATAACCGTATTGCAAAAACACGATCTAATCATGTTCATACTCAACACAAACACCAAATAACATCTATTTAGGTTCAGCACTAACCTCGAAGGTAGAGGGAGCGTGTGATGGTGGTCACATCAACCTTGGAAACACTTCCAACACACATCATCACCTCACCCATAGCTAGTCTCCATTTATTCTATAGATTTTACTTCTAGTTACTAACATTAGCAATCGAACCGGTATCTAATACCCAGGTGCTACTAGGAGTACTATTAAGGTACACATCAATAACACGTACATCAAGTATACTTCTATTGATGTTGCCAACCTTCTTATCTACCAAGTATATAGGATTGTTCTGCTTCAGTGACTTTTCTCCTCATAATAGAAGCACTTATTCTCGGGTTTGGGTTCAACCTTGGGTTTCTTCACTAGAGCGGCAACTGGCTTGCCATGCATGAAGTTTCCCTTCTTGCCCTTGCCCTTCTCGAAACTAGTTGTTTTACTAACCATCAACACTTGATGCTCCTTCTTGGTTTCTACCTTCGCGGTGTCGAACATCGCGAATAGATCAGGGATCATCTTTTCCATCCCTAGCATATTTATAGTTCATCACGAAGCTCTAGTAGCTTTGTGGAAGTCACTTGGAGAACTATATCAATCACTATCTTATCTGGAAGATTAACTCCCACTCAATTCAAGTGATTGTAGCACTTAGATAATCTCAGCACATGCTCACCAATTGAGCTATTCTCCTTTATCTTGTAGGCAAAGAATCTTGTTGGAGGTCTCATACCTCTCAACACGGGCACGAGCCTGAAATCCAATTTTAGCTCTTAGAACATCGCATATGCTCCGTGACATTCAAAACGTATTTGGAGCCTGAATTCTAAACCGTAATGCATGACGCACCGAACTATCAAGTATTCATCAGAACATATCTGTCAGATGTTCACAACATCCATAGTCGTTGTTTGAGGGAGTGGCACACTGAGTGGTGCATTAAGGACATAATCCTTCTATGCAGCAACTGAGGACACTCCTCTGATGACGGACCTAGTCCGCATAGTTGCTACCATCATCTTTCAACTCTATTTTCTCTAGGAACGTATAAAAAACATAGGGGAGCTACAACTTTAGACTATGTTCATGATAAGGAGTTTAGTTAATCATATTACTTTAAAAACTCCCACTCAAATTGACATCCCTCCAGACATCCGAGTGATACATGATCCAAATTCACCAACCGAAGTCCGATCATCACGTGAGATGAGGTGGTTTCAATGGTGAACATCTCCATGTTGATCATATCTACTATATGACTCATGTTCGACCTTTCAGTCTCTTGTGTTCCAAGGCCATTTCTGTACATGCTACGCTCATCAAGCTCAACTCGAGTATTCTGCACGAGCAACACTGGCTTTCACTCGTTGTATGTGAACGTAGAGTCTATCACACCCGATCATCACGTGGTCCTTCGAAACAATGAACTTTCGCAACGGTTGACACTCGGGGAGAACACAATTTTATCTTGAAATTTTAGTGAGCGATCACCTTATAATGCTACCGTCGTCCTAAGGAAAACAAGATGCATAAAAGGATTAACATCACATGCAAATCATAAGTGACATGATATGGCCATGAACTTGTGCTTTGATCTCCATCTCCAAAGCATCGACATGATCTCCATCGTCACCGCCATAACACCATGATCTCCATCATCATGATATCCATCGTTGTGTCAACATCGGGGTTGTCGCGCCCACCATTCTTCTACTACTATTGGTACCACTTAGCTATAAAGTAAAGCACTACATAGCGCTTAATGATTGACACGCAGGTCATACACTCCTACCGGTTGTCGTACTCATCGACATGCAAGTCATGATATTCTATACAAAACATGATAATCTCATACATCACATATATGTCATCATGTGATTGGCCCTATCATATCACAACATACCCTGCAAATACAAGTTAGACGTCCTCTAATTGTTAATGCATGTTTTACGTGGCTGCTATAGGTATCTAGCAAAAATGATTCTTACCTATGCAAAACCACAATGGTGATACACAAATTGCTATTCAACCTTCTCAAGAACCGCCTTTGTCAAATCGGATCCAACCAAGGTGGGCGATACAGACAGCGGCCAACCATCTTTATGCAACAAAGTCACATGTCAATGGATGGAACCAGTCTCTCGTACGTGGACGAGTAATGTTGGTCCGGGCCGCTTCATCCCACAATACCGTTGAATCAAGAAAAGACAAAGGGAGGAAGCAATCTGAGCATCAACGCCCACAAACTCCTTTATGTTCTACTCGTGATCTCATCTACACATAGACCTAGCTCATGATGCCACTGTTGGGGAACATTGCATGGGAAACAAAAAATTTCTTACGCTTCACCAAGATCAATCTAGGAGATGAGCATCTACGAGAGGAGAGATCAGATCAACATACCCTTGTAGATCGCTAAGAGAAAGCGTTCAGAAACACAGTTGATGTAGTTGAACGTCTTCGTGATCCAAATCGCAAGCCGTCCCACGATCCAATCATGATCTAGCGCCGAATGGACGACACCTCAAAGTTCAACACACGTACATCTTGATGATGTCCCCTCCTTCTTGATCCATCAATAGGGGCAAAGTACTAGATGAGTTCCGGCAGCACAACGACGTGGTGACGGTGCTGGTGAAGAACAATCTCCACAGGGCTTCGCCAAGCACAACGGAAACTATGAAGGAGGATAAAGTAGGGGGCGGGGTTGCTAGCACACGGCTTGGGGAAATCTTCAAGTGTTCTGGGTGCTAGCCTTGCCCCTCTATTTATAAGTTGAGCCCTCGGGTCAAAACTTGGAGAAAGAGCCTCCTCAAAGTCGGTTTGGCATGCAAGGCAAGAGTCCTCCTTGGACTCGAGGACCACACGCCAGGGTCCATGACGTCTGGCCCCAGACGCCAGGGTCCTTGGTGTCTGGACCCTGGCCTCCGCAAAAATCCTTTTTGCACCTTCCTAAAGCCGCATGGGCTTTACCCCTTGGCCCAAATAAAGTGTTCTTGTACCCGAACATTTCGGGAAACATCCAAAAGCCCTTACAGAGACCAAACACTATTATGCCATATATCAATCTTTACATCCGGACTATTCCGGAGCTCCTCGTCATGTCTAGGATCTCATCTAGGACTCCGAAAAACTTTCGGTCACCAACATAATAACTCAACTATACTTATATTGTCACCAAATGTTAAATGTGTAGACCCTACGGGTTCGAGAACTATGCAGACATGATCGAGATGCCTCTATGGACAATAACAAATAGAGGGACCTGGATGCCCTTATTGGGTCCTACATATTCAAAGAAGATCTTTATTGGTTTAACCTCTATGTAAAGGATTCAGTTAATCTCGTATGCGGTTCGCTTTGTTCATCGGTAAGTTACTTGCCCGAGATTCGATCTCGCTATCTCCATACCTAGTTCAATCTTGTTACTGGCAAGTCTCTTTACTCATTACTTAATACAAGATATCATTGCTAACTCTTTGTTCACTATTCTTCCAAGGCTTCTTGTTATGTTGCATTACCGAGTGGGCCCTGAGATACCTCTCCGTCCCACGGAGTAACGAATCCCAATCTCGATTCATGCCAACTCAACAGGCACCCTCAGAGATACCTATAGAGCATCTTTATAGTCATCCAATTATGTTGCAACGTTTGATACACACAAGGCACTTCTATGGTGTCAATGAGTTGCATGATCTCATGGTCATAGGAACAGATACTTGACATGCAGAAAACTATAGGAATAATCTGACACGATCATATGCTATGTTCATAGTTTGAGTTTTGTCCATCATATCATTCTCCTAATGATGTGATCCCGTTATCAAATGACATCTCATGTCTATGCCTAGGAAACCTTGACCATCTTTGATCAATGAGCTAGTCTATTAGAGGCACACTAGGGACACTGTGTTGTCTATGTACCCACACATGTATGTGAGTTTCCAATCAATACAATTATAACATGGATAATAAACAATTATCATGAACTAGGAAATATGATAATAACTAATTTATTATTGCCTCTAGGGCATATTTCCAACATCGTCGAGCATGTGTTTGATGAAAGAATTGACTTTTTGAAGTAAGCCCTATAGGCAATAGATTGTATGTTTATATTTCCATATTCATAATTAAGAGTTTGTATTTTATGCTATAACTCCTACGATCTTGGAATACACAATTCAATGAAAACTCATATGCACATGTGGAATGATAAACGGTAAAATAAGGTTCCCAATCTTGCCTCTAAGATTGGTTCAAGTGTTGTTGGTGATCATGTTTTTTGAATCTTAGGATACTATTAAGTGTAACAATGATCCTAAAACAACATTGAGAGTATGACATTATAAGAATGATCATACTGAATCAACCCAAATTTGTTTGTTATACTTTGAGATAATATCATCGGAAATCAATTGTTACAACACAAAGTATTAGCATGTGTTATATGTTTCTAACACAATGAGAGTATCATAATCACTTATTATCGTACGATAAGCTTTGGGGTTGCTCAAATGTCATCTGTAACTAGGTGATCATAACGACAACTTATAGGTTCATCGGAAAGTTTGAGAAGGGACTAGATAGCTCAAGAGTGGGATTTGTTCCTCCGACGATGGAGATATATTCTTAGGGCCCTCTCGGTGTGATGGCATCCATCATCGTCTGGACAGACACATGTGACTATGTTACGAGGATGGCAAAACACATCAACGAGAAAGAAGAACAAAACCGCTAACGAGAGCATGTGGATGACTCAAGAGGATATCGATGTTCTCGGGTTTTGTAAAGTATCACGAAGCAAAGGGAATGCCACATGGTAACCAAAGGTTCACTCGAATACTATTCCCATGCTCATAGGGATCGATATGGACATCCACGGTTCTGCTATCGGTCATTCAACGAAGTGGTTTCATTCATGTCAATGATTTACTAAACCTACAGGGTCACAAGCTTAAGGTAATAAAAATCTGATGAGTGTTAGTAGGACGAGACTATCGAGGATTTATTTATCGAATCATTTCATTAATATTTGAAATAGTTTTGAGATAAACCAGAAGTGTTTCAGGGTCACGAGAAGGGTTTCAAAGAGTATCAGGTAATACATGGTATTACTGATAAATAATATATAGGCGGAAAATGTTTCCGGGGATGTTAAATTATATATAAAGGGTCTAATATTTATTAGAAGGATTTAATATTTAATTTAATATCAATGTGCCTTAAAAGGCCAAGTGGTGGAAGAAGAATTGGGCCACTTGGGCCCAATAGGTGGATGTGCCTTCTTCCTCCTTGTGGAAGGGAGGCCAAATTGGAGGGGATTTACTCCTCCTTGGCCGGCCAAGGGGGAGGTTTTCCTTCCCCTTGGGCACCCTCTCCCCTCTCCTTCAACCTAGATATACCATATCTTCGGATCCTTGGTGTTGTACTTCTTGACTATTTATACCATCTCAAGATAATTTTGTGGTTGATAGCTGTATTTCTGAGGGCTTACTTGTAGATGGTGTCAATGTGGTGTGTCGTGCTTCCTGGAACTACCCATATGTTCGCAGTCTCTTAGGTTCCAAGTTGCTACCACCCTTAAAAGATTTAAAGGTTTGGGTTTCCCTGTAGCTTCTTAATCCTTGGTTAAGGTTGGCCATTCTTCAGATTCTATAAAGGTTTGGGTTCCTTCTGTCTGATTCGTGGGTAAATACCAACATTGGTAACGGGTGATCCTAGGTGTTTCCTCTTTCCACCCACGAGTCTCAAAATTTTGTATCTTAGAGTGGTATTATGTTATATGGGTCCTTCCTAATTTTTTGGTGAGGTTCTTTCTCACTGTGTGACCTATGTTTGACAATGATTGACTTTTATGGCATCACATGTTATTCCAACTAAGGTGTTTGGCTTACGCTGTTTCTCAACTATATGTGTCTCGCTCAAGACTATCCTCTCCTCATAGTATGTTGTATAATAAGAGTAGAAGTCATGGCGATCAACTCATGGTGTACTCAAATCATTACCAACCATGTGGTTTGGAAATCTTCGTGTTCCTAACACTCAGTCTTTCACACAAGCGTTCTTGAAGTCCTATGGTTCCTTGATCCAATCTGGTCTTCTAAAGCTTCTCTGGTGTCGTGTCGACGATGTCTAACGTTACCTCACACTCTCAAGCGGTAAAATTTCCTATAGCGTAGCCTAGTAACTATCGCTTCCTCGATGGCTTTTGCTTATGACATAGCAAACTCAGTTGTCATCCTTGTATCGCATTTGTCTATTCTGGTCAAGTGTTGTTGCATGTGATACTGACATCATCTTACTCCTTGTATCAACTGATACAATCATATGGGTTCTGGTGTTTGTTGTACCACGATACCATCTTAACCTGCTCGTTCCATTCACTCTTACTAGTTAGGTACCTGGGTTTCTCAATCATGTTCTACCTTGCTTTCCATGTTTAAGGGAAAATCCAAGTCAAACTACCCCTTATGCTATCCTTCATATCCATAGCGGGATTCACAAATTGGTCCACTTTCAGTTCCCTTTGGCCTGATTCCTTCCATATTGGAACAATAATATTTCCTTGGCCTCCTATGGTCGAGCTCCAATCAACTTACCCTTCGTTCCGCTTCACCGTCGGGTGGTTGCAATGTGTCTAATCCATTTGTCAGTTCTTAAAACTTCCTAGTGAGTTTGTTTTTTTGCTTTTCTACTAACAGTGACGTTCAATTCAGTCTCTCCTTTCCGTTAACCTGGGCCTTTGCAATCGAGCCTCTCTCTTTCCCTTTGCTATTATTCAAGGTATTTCCAATTCATTTTATCCTTTTACTTTTCTGTTAATCGAGGTATTTCCAATGCAATCTCTCTTTCTCTCTTTTGGGTGTATGGAAATATGAATACTGGGTCAAGAATACTTCATTCCTTTATAATTGTGCTGATACATAATTGATCGTACTTCCCTTACATGATAACTACTACTTGTACTATCTACAATACTAAGGATGTGTCGGGACCGCGATCCTAAGTTATATCAATCTAGCTTGTAACATATCACATCACTTTGCGGCCTCACACACGGTAATACCAACGGATGTCACCTTACATTGGTTGGGAACGTTTGCGTCTTTTGGCTCACGAATATGAACATGACACTAGCAATCATACATCAGAGAGCCCGAGTCGACATGTCTAGTCATAGAACCCAAGTGGCACATTCGTATAGGAACATGCGTACGTAACCCAACAATGAAGGTGTCGGTCATCAGCGTGTGTAAACTAGTCATAGTTTGCTACACAGGCTGCATTACGCCGTGAGACATTTCTATCATCAACTAAGTGTAGACGAGTCATAACAGGCTACATGGACTCCATTACACCATGAGACATTGTAGGATCAATAGTAAGTCTAGAGGGGGGGTGATTAGACTACTTGACCAATAAAAGTTCTACCTTTTCCCAATTTTAGTTGTGGGCAGGTTTTAGCAATGATAGAAAGTCAAGCACACCCTACACATGCATGTCTAAAAGTATAGCAACTGAACGTAAAGACAAGCACATGTAGTAGAAAGTAGGTTAGAAGATCAAGCACAATTATAGACACGAAGATTTTTCTCGTGGTTCCGATAGGTGACGCTATCGTACATCTACGTTTATGGAGTCTTCAACCCATGGAGGGTAACAGTCATGAGAGTCCACGGAGGGCTCCACCCATAAGGGTCCACGAAGTAGCAACCTTGACTATTCCATAACGGCTTCCGTCCACGAAGGACTAGCCTCACTATGGGTAGATCTTCATGAAGTAGGCGATCTCCTTGCCCTTACAAACTTCTTGGTTCAACTCCACAACATGAAGTAGGAGGCACCCAAGTGACACCTAACCAATCTAGGAGGCACGACCCTCCAAAAGTTAATAGGCTTGATAGTGAAGATGAACTTCTTGCTCTTGTGCTTCAAGATGATAGACTCCTCAACACTCAATCACTCTCTCATAGATTTGGCTTGGTAGAAGAGATTGATTGGGTGGAAAGCAACTATGGGAGGCTAGAAATCAAGATCCATATGATTAGAGTGGATGATCTTGATCTAAACACAAGGGTAGGTGGTTCTCTCTTAGATATTTGGATATGGGAAGCATGGAACTGTTCTGAGTGCTTCTACTTTGAGTGGGATGTGGTGGAGGGGTATATATAGGCATCTCCAAAAATCCAACCGTTACATCATTATTGACCAACACGATGAAACCGAAGTAAAACTCTGTCGTATTGATTTATTCAAAATGTGGCAACTTTACGAATCTCGATGAGACCGATATATGATTCTCGGTAGTACCGATGTGAGTGGCCAAGGGCAGTTTCCAAACTCAGTGAGACCGATTCATAAAACTCGTAAATTCCAATTTTATAAACTGGGTCACCAGAATGTTGGTCACCGAAACCTGGTTGCACCGATGTAGCACTTGGTGTTACCGAGAAGTTAGGGTTTGGCTGGGTTCTGTCTGAGATAAAAATCGGTTGGGTCGAGTGGAAAAAGTTGGTGGCACCGATTTTGTATGGTAGGGTTTAGACAGAGTATTTTTGTGGGAGATCTTGTGAGTGTTTTTAGTGGCTAGTACTTGTGCACCTAGAGCATTCCGTTCACCAACATTATCTCACCTCCTTTTAATAGTATTGGCTTTCCTATGGACCCAAAGTGATTTCTCACAAAGTAAAATGTAGAGTCTCCTTGCTTGTAGCTTTGCCAATCTTATTCCTTTCATCTTGGGGTCTCCTCACAATCCTATACAATCCCTTCATTGAAATTTTCTTGAATAATACTTAGTGGAAACATTAGTCCAATGAGATATATATTGTTATTAATTACCAAAACCACCAAGGGAGCAAGTGTGCTTTCAATATCCCCCTTTTTGGTAATTGATGACAACATATAGATGAAAGCTTCGACATATGATATAATCAATGAATAGAATCACCACTTCGAGGAGTATGTGATAAGCAAGAGCCCCCCTAAATTTGTGTACTATTTGAATTTGTGTTTGAATGGAAATGCACAATCGATTAGGTTTATGGGGCACTCTTCCATGTCACATACAACTTGGTGGTGTGCGAGAATAATATGAATGAACAATATAGAACAACACATCAAGCAAAAGTGAATGATCATCTCGTAAGCATCTCAAAGACAGGAAATAGTAGCAATACATAGGAAGTGTATGATCAAACACTAACAAGTTTAACAAAAATAGTAAACCAAAAGATTTTGAAGTTTTGGAGAGCGATAAAAAGCAACTCTCTCTCGCTCTCGAGGCCCTATGGTCTATACAACTTCTCCCCCTTTGGCAACAAGTTACCAAAGAGCTCAAAGGTATAGAACTAATCGTCTCTCTGGGGTTGATCTCTCCGGTTGTTGATGTAGGAGTCAAGACAACCGCTTCGGCGAAGACTTCTATAGATGACATGGAAGGAGTTGGAGTAGCCATTGGACGTGTTGGAGGAGCTGATGGAACTGAAGGAGATGCAACGGGTGCTGATGAAGATGGTCTCAACTTTGGAGCTGGCATTGTCACAAATCTGGCCTCGGTCTTTAACTAAGTGCTAGGCAAGAGAGGGTGACTGTCATCATCATCATCTGAAGAGTGAGGAATGGGTACTGCATCCACTTCCTTCTTGAGCTCATCAATAGTCTTGGTCAGCCAATCTACCTTGTTGTTCAGTGTGTGGAACTTATCCTCTACTATCCTTTCCAGACTCTTCTAGTTCCGCAAGATGTTTGTGATGTCCTTCTACATGCCCTGGATAGTGGTAAGGAGTAGATCCATCTGCTCACTCCTGGTCCTTGGCACTGGAGCACTAGTGGCTCTGGCTCCCTCAGCCTTTGCATGTGTAGTAGATGAAGTGGGATGACTAGGATCCATCACCACAACATTGTCTTCAAACTCAGGCTCGAGTTGCATATGTGTTCGATCAAGTGCATATACATTCTTCTCTAGCTTGGAGTTGATAAGCATCTGAATGTATGGTGCATATCCACAAGATCTCTTTTGGTCACCAACAATCCTCTTCATGGTCTCAAAAATCAAGTTCATGACCCTAAATTTGGTGTGAAGGTCAATGTGGCACAACATGTTGATGGAGAATCCTCGGATCATCTTGTCATCTCCTGACTTTGGCATCAATGTATACCTCATGATTGTGTTGGTGGTGGTCAGTCCTGCTTGCACGTAGTAGAGTGAGCCAAACTTATGTGAATGCACATAATCAATAGGAATCTCCTTGTACATCTTTGCCATGGAATTATGATTCATCTTGGCCCCAGAGTACACATCCAAATAACCATCTTGTACCCTTGGGGCTCCTAAGATGGTAGCCCACTCTTCAATAATGGATTCATACCTGACACCTTTTGTCATCCAGACAATCCTGCCATCTCCATAAAAATGAGTTGTGGAGTAGAATTGCACGATCATCTCATCATTCCAAGGAGTGAAGTCTCTACCAACAAAAGCATCAATGCCAGTGGCCTTGAAGTTTTCTTGCACATGGGGAAAATGGTATTCATTCTCCTTAATGTAGTCCGAGTCTACATATCTCATATCACCGGTAGCTGGGCTCTTATCCAGAAGAATTGTGTCATAAAAATCTATCTGCTCTTTGGTGTAGAA
The DNA here is from genome assembly GCA_022496015.1 of Hordeum marinum. NCBI lineage: Eukaryota > Viridiplantae > Streptophyta > Magnoliopsida > Poales > Poaceae > Hordeum > Hordeum marinum. The sequence goes on from CM039673.1 coordinate 245,178,016, forward strand.
TTTGTAATCTACAGTAGCCTTTCTCCTCTAAAAATATGGATTAGCTATACATTCCCTCAGACTTGAATCCTTCCTCTTCTTCATGTCCTCAGCAATAGGATGGTTTTTGTTTTTCTCTGGAAGATGAGTTCTCAGCTTCCTCAAAACAATCATCTCTTCCTCTTCAGCAGCATCTCTGGGTCTTCATACATGGAGGTAGGCGTGCCTACAACATAAACAATTCTCTTTCTACTCATCTGCTTCTCCTCGGCCTTCTTGGGCATGGAGCTCCTGACTGGCTCAATGGACATGGTTGGCCTAGAACTCTCTGGTGCTCTCATAGCTTCTGAACTGGCATACTACTTTCTCACTGGCCTCCTAGATGAAGTGGCCTATGTTGCAGACTTCTCTGCGACTCTCTCTGCCTTGTCTTGATATTTCTTTTCAAGAACCTCCTATGGCACAAAGGCCAAATCTTCCTCATATGAGTTCAACTTCCTCCTGACCCTTATAGTAGCGTTGGGCAACCCATGAGAAGTTGGGGTGCCTTGATCATATGAAGAAGGAGAACTCACCTCAAGACTAGTGCCTGGATCTGCATCAACACTAGGCTCCTGAAATCATTCTGGCTATCAACTGAATCTAACATGCTGACCCTGTGAAAAGAGTATAGAAGAGCAGTGGGGTTGAGCATCACAAAACACAGATGTTTTTCAAAATTTGAACAAAGAAATTTTTAAGTTTAGCTTTATGCAAAAGGGATTTCGGTACCACCGAGTCAAAAAAATTGGATCCACCGAGACCCATTGTCTACTTCACAGAAACTTGGCAACCATTTTGGTGTCACCGAGAATGGCCGCTCAGTTTCACCCTGACTATCCTTAGGAACCCTAGAACCAAAATCGGTAGAACCTATTTTTGCACCTCAGTGTCACCGAGATTCATTTTCCAGACGGCTAGACCTCAAAATTTCTTGTTCTCTAATCTAATGGAAGTTTTTGTGGAGTAGGAAACTTTTAATTTGTGGCTTATTGATAAGAATACACTAATGCACATGAATAGGAAAAAGGGGGCGCACAAAGGAGCCGGATTCATACCCTAACTTGGTGAATAATCCGTTAAGGCGACGATGATGGAGAAATTTCCATCAATGCCGACGATCCCAATGACAGAGGCACACGAGGAATCGAGGGCAACGACCTGGGGGTATGCCGCATCAGCTTGGGGTTTGGAGAAACGAACTTTTGGCAATTGAATTTCAAAACTCGTGTCCGCTAGGTTAAATACCCCTAACTGTCGGTGACATCGATTGGAACATTTCGGTGCCACCGAGTTTCCTAACTATCAGGTGACAGAGAAACTCAGTGAGATTGAGAATACCCAATTGGTTGTACCGAGATCAAAAACTTACATCAACTCAGTGATTCGGAGGAAACAAGTTTTGGGGTTGGTTACACCAAGATTAATAGAGAGGTTTTTGAATGCAGCTCTTGTCGACACGTTACTCCAGGTTCTCCTCACACAGAGGGTTCGAGAAGTGCTTTTTCAAGTTGTGTGATGTAGCATGAATAGAATTGACAAGAGAAAGCATATTAGCTAGAGAGAGGTCCTATGCATTCTTGTACATCCAATTGGAAAAATAAAACTAAAATCCAAATAACAACAATTGGATATCCTCGAATGAGTAAAGATATGTAGACCAACATGCTCACACAATAATATGTCAAATGAAATCATGACAAACATGCACGAACACTCTAGCATCTATCAAGCACTTTGGTGATGATGTAGTCATCTATATATGAGTATATTGACTTAGGATCCAAGTAGGGATACTTGATCATAGGTCATACTCATCATTTAAGCACAAGTGGGGTTGCCACTTTTACATAAAGCTTGTTAATGGTGTCACATTTTAAGAGATTTAACTAAAGTCTTAGAGTAAAGCTCCCCCTTGATGTGCCATCCCCCCTAAGAGGGATAAACTAACCTTGGGTTTTTTCATATAAGACTTCATGTAGGTGATGTGGTGGTGGATGCTCATAGTTTATGAAGATCATCTTGAGTTGGGAGCAATCCTTTTTGTTTCTTACCCTCCTCACCTACATGGGTTAGTCCCAAACAAGAGACAAATGCAAGGATATCTATGGACATGGAGTGCAAAGCATACAAGGATATCTATACATTAATTACCTTGTCCCTTGCCTACCTTTGATGGAATGTGTGACTCCTTGAACTATTGCATAAAGTTACTGTTGATTGCAATTACCTTGCCAATGATGAATGTGAGTGAATTTTATTGGCGGAGTCAACCCTCAAGAATTTCTCTAGTTCTTCTTCTTGGGGACCCACATCAAGTTGATGGGAATCCTTGGAGTTGAAGTGGCACTTGTAGAAGTTGTGCTTGTAGTAGCTTTGGGAACATGCTTGACCATGGCTTGGGATTTATCTTCAGACGAGTCAATCTCCTCTTGAAGCTTGTCCTTGCCCTTGAGCTGTTGTTTTTGTGGTGGAAGGTCCTCTTGGGATTTTGTACCCTTGGGAAGAGTATGTTCATACTTCTCCCTTTGAGGACAAACTTGGGCTTGTGGTATTGACCTTCTTCCCATTCAACTCCATTGGCATTGAAGTAGCCAATGGCATGGTTCTTCTGGTATCCTCCATGCTTGCATACAATTTCTTCAAATTGCTTACATTCGGCAAGACTCTTGTAGATACCTTTTTCTATAATCCCTTTCAATTGATCATTTTCTTGCTCAAGTGTAACTTGGCTAAGAGAATCGTTAGTGGAATCAATAGAACTACTAGAAGCAATATCATTGGATTTGTCATTTTTATTTCTACTAGTTGAAGAACCTTTCTTACCTTTGTTACTAGTTTGCTTAGCCTTAACTTGTAGAATCAATGTAGACAAGAGAAGTCATTTGGCTAGAAAAGAGGAAGTCTTCTTTTAAGGAATTCATGCTCTTGCTCCAAATTGAGCTTCTCGAAGCGGAGCGTCTCATGAGTCCTTACAAGTTCTCTATGATCTTCTAGAGTAGACTCGTGGGCTAACTTAAGAGTGCTTAGTTCTTTAGTTACTCGCTCTATTTCCAACTTATCATCATCAAACGAATTATTTTGACTAGTATGATTACTAACAAGTTCATTTTGACTAGTATCACTAAATTTGTCAAATAACAAGTCATCATCTCCTAGTAGGTCATCCTCATCACTATTAAAGTCAATGTATTCGGGGTGTGATACCTTGGGGCCTTTAGCCATGAACCAACTTCCACTCCCTTCATTTGGTGAATCAAATATGTCATAGGAGTTGGAGGAAACGAGTGCAAGTCCAGAAACACCTTCATATTGACTATAGTCGGAGTCGGAGTGATAGCTTTCCTCGGAGTGGTTGTCAGATTCGGAGCCGGACACCCACTCACCAATAGCTTGATGTTGTCAGAATCGGGGCTCCGTGGATCCAACAAGGTTAAAACTCTGGGGCGTGTGCGGAGATCTCAACCAGCTCAAAATCTCAAGCTCATCACCCTACGGCCAAGCCTCATCAAGCGCGTGCAAGTGGGTAAGAAGATGAACATAGAGATTTATCCAGGTTCAGGCACCTTGTAGTGTAATACCCTACTCCTGATTTTGGTGGATTTGCCTCACGAGGAGTATAGGGATGAACTAGTACAATGGTTGAGTAACCTCGCGAGGACTTTGGGGATGAGGATGAATTGGTCTCCCCCTCTATGGTGGAGGCTAGTCCTTATTTATAGCGGCATTGGTCCTCTTCCCTTATTGCACTGGCGGGAAGGGACCCCACAACGACTAAATTTGAAAGGGGACAAGAGGTACATCTTATCCTGACTAAAGGTGGTATTCGCCTACAAAGCTTCGGGGCGTCACATAGAGGTGGGCTCAGCGTTGACATCTGCCTTACCGAGCTCATGGTCTCGGTCTTGTTACTCTAGAATGGAAAGCTTTGGGGGCCTTCCTCGGAACCTACGCCTGCGCTTGCCCCTTAGCACCGAAGAGGAAATTGTCCTCTCTGCGGTAGCTAGTGCCCGCCAAGCCTTGACCGTCATGTCTCACGTCATCCTAGACTCATGAGGCTAGGTACTGCATAGCTAACTCCGATCCTTGGGAGGCAGCCTGGGGAGGCCACTCCTCTAGAGGTCTTGGCATTGTTCACCTCTCGAGGTCGGGGCCCTCACGAGGGTATTGATTTGGGGGGCTTGCCGCTAGGCTGTACCAGGCCGTCCAAGTAGGCCACGTGTTTGGCCACACGCAGGCAGATCTGGGTACCCCCAATCCTAGAATGCCAACTGTAGCCCCCGGGCCCAAGGCGCGCTCCGGTTGGCTTCAGGGCGAAGCCTACGAAAGGGAGGCTCAAGAGTCATGGGCTCCAACCGCCTGCGGGCCAGGCTTGACGTGTGGTGCATGATGGGGCTCAGACGCCTCCACTTCCCAAGTCGCCTCGGCAACTGCCCTGGCTGACAAGGGCTGGCGCGCGCCGCGAGGCCATCATTGCCTAGAATGCAGAGGGACGCCGGCCTCCGATTGAGTATAAGTGGGCACGGGGGACAAAGCACCCAGCCCACCTTCATCGTCTCGCCTCCCCACTACTAGCCGTCGCTTCCACAACCATGCACCAATGAGGAGGTTCTCCACCACCGAGAAAGGGGAAGACCCCCCTGGAGGGGCCAGGCTCACCGCCGCCCAAGAGGGGCCATGGCCGTCGCTGCAAGTATGCTGCAACGCTGACGGTGGTCCCCTGAGGGCGCAAGAGTACTCCTATGAGGGACGACTCTACCTCTAACAATCGTGGGAGGGTTCCCTCTTGCATAGGCGGCTGCGGTAGCCCTGACAGTCGTGGTAGAGGGGGGAAGTTTACGGAGGCCGCCTGGCTGCTCCGCCTGTGATCCCACTAGGCTAACATGGCCTAGGAGTTTGTGGTGTGGGCGGAGAGACCGGTGATCACCAGGCTCCAACTTCCACACCTCTTTGTAGAGGTGCTGCCAGCGAGGGGGCCTGGAGGCCGAGGGCTACAGGTCGATGGCTGCTGCAGCAAGGCCTCATGGGTGGAGGTCGAGGTCACCCCTGTGGGCTACATGTTCCTGAACTGCGGGCGACAGACGTTTGCCTGCCCTCACAGCCATTGCCTATGAGATTTCCACATATTGATCCTTGCTAAGTTACTTTTCCATTACTACTGCTATAGTCACTACAAAACTACTACTGTCACTTTTTCCATCATTACCGTTACTTCCATACTACTTTGCTACTGAATACTTTGCTGTAGAGATTAAGTCTTTCAGGTGTGGTTGAATTGAAAACTCAGCTGCGAAAACTCGAGAATATTCTTTGGCTCCCCTTGTGTCGAATCAATAAATTTGGATTGAATACTCTACCCTCGAAAACTGTTGCGGTCCCCTATACTTGTGGGTTATCAAGACCTTTTTCTTGTGCCGTTGCCAGGGAGCATAGCTCTATTCTCCGAGTCACTTGGGATTTATATCTGTTGATCACTATGAAGAATCTAAAAGATCCAAAAACCAAGATCTATCCCTCTACTATGAGGGGTGGTAAGGAACTGCCATCTAGCTCTACACTTGATTCACCTTTTGTTATGAGTAACTTTGCGACACCACCACCTGCTTGTAATTCTAATATGTCGCAAGTAATTGATGATGCCACTTTTACTATGCATGATGCTTATGATGACACTTTGCTTGATAATACTGTGCCACTGGGTGAATTTCTTGATGAACAAATTGCTAGAGTCAATGCTGAAATTAGGATACTTCGGAAACTGATGAAATTATTGAAACTGAACACTATGAGACACCTGCTAGACCTAGCTCTCTTAGATATGAATTGCCTGATATTCCCGAGGGTTATGTTATGGAAGGAGAGGTAGCTAGGGACTTTCTTACTTGTAAGGATAGAGATGATCTTAAGAAATTACTATGCAAGTGGAAAGATAAATCTTTGAATGCTAGAATTAAATATGATCCTAAGTTTGCTTCTTCACCTATCTTTGTTACTGATAAGGATTATGAATTCTCTATCAGTCCTGAGCTAATTACCTTGGTTGAATCTGATCCTTTCCATGGTTACGAATCTGAAACTGTTGTGGCACATCTTACAAAATTGAATGATATAGCCACCCTATTTACTCATGAGGAAAAAATTCATTATTACTATATCCTTAAGTTGTTTCCTTTCTCGTTAAAGGGTGATGCTAAGGTATGGTTTAATACTCTTGCTCCTAGTTGTGTGTATAGTCCCCAGGACATGATATATTACTTCTCTGAAAATATTTTCCTGCCCATAAGAAACAAGCTGCCTTGCAGGAAATATTTAACTTTGTGCAAATTGAAGAAGAGAGTCTCCCACAAGCTTGGGGGAGGCTTCTCCAATTACTAAATGCTTTGCCTGATCATCCCCTCAAGAAAAATGAAATATTTGGTATCTTTTATAATGGACTAACCGATGCTTCTAGGGACCACCTAGATAGTTGTGTTGGTTGTGTTTTCAGGGAACAGACTGTTGAACAAGCTGAACTACTATATAATAATATAGTGATCAATGTAATGACTGGACTATTCCCGAACCACCTCTGAAGCCACCTCCGAAGAAAAGAAGTATTCTATTTCTCAGTCCTGAACATATGCAAGAGGCAAAGAAATCTATGAAGGAAAAAGGTATTAAAGCTGAAGATGTCAAGAATCTACCACCTATCAGATAAATACATGGTCTTGATAACCTGACATGGGTAGTAGAGGTAAACTCTTTAGTGGATTTGATGAAAGCGATATTCCTTATAACAAGTCTGCTAGCCAATGCTTGGATGAGTTTGATCATTTTGTTGTTAAGCAAGAAAATTTTAATGCTTATGTTAGTAGACAATTGAAACATAATGCTTTCATGCTTGATTGCTTAGGTGATTATATGAGTAGAACTATCTATGATCTTAAACTGATTAGTAAACATGCTTCCATGGTAACTACTCAAGTAGAACAAGTACTTAAAGCTCAGAATGACTTGCTTAATGAGATGAATAGTAAGAATAATGATCATTCTGTTAAAGCTTTGACTGAAGGTGGAAGAATGACTTAGGAACCTTTGTATCCCGGGGGCCACCCTAAGGGAATTGAGCAAGATTCTCAAAGGAGTAATACTGATGCACCTAGTCCCTCCAGTAATAAGAGGAACAAGGATGATGATAGAACTTTGCATGGTGCTAGCGAACCAGTTATTGATACACCTGAAAACCCAAATGATATTTCTGTTTTTGATGTTGAGACACAATCTGGTGATGAACATGAGGCTAGTGATAATATTAATGACGATGTTCATGTTGATGCTCAACCTAGTAATGATAATGATGTGGAGATTGAACCTGACGTTGATCAGTATTACCCATAACCTAAGGGTAAAATATATGACAAAAGAGATTTTGTTGCTAGGAATCATGGTAAAGAAAGAGAATCATGGGTTCAGAAACCCATGCCCTTTCCTCCTAAACCATCCAAGAAAGAGGTTGATGAGGATTTTGAGTGCTTTTTGAAATACTTAGACCTGTCTTTTTGCATATGTGCTTGACTGATATTCTGAAAATGTCTCCTTATGCTAAATATATGAAAGATATTGTTACTAATAAAGGAAGATATAGGAAGCTGAAATTTCCACCATGCTTGCTAATTATACTTTTAAGGGTGGAGTACCAAAGAAATTAGGAGATCCAGGAATACCAACTATACCATGCTCTGTTAAAGGGAATTATGTTAAAACTGCTTTATGTGATTTGGGAGCTGGTGTTAGTGTTATGCCTTTCTCTTCATATCATAGACTTGATTTGAATAAGTTGACACGTACTGAAATCTCTTTGCAAATGGATGGTAAATCAACTGCTCTACCTATCGATATTTGTGAGGATGTACCTGTCATAGTTGCAAATGCTACTATCTTGACGGACTTTGTTATTCTTAATATTCCCGAGGACGATAGTATATCGATTATCCTTGGTAGACACTTTCTGAATACTGTAGGAGTTGTTATTGATTGAAACAAGGTCAATGACACTTTTCATATTAATGGTAATGAGCATACGGTACACTTTGCGAAGAAACAACCCCAAGTTCATAGTATCAACTCCATTGAAAAAATTCCAACGATTATTATTGGAGACTTTGAATTCCCTCTTCCTACTATCAAGAAGTAATGTGATATACTTATTCTTGGGGACATGCATATGCCCATCGAGGTAACTTAGTGAGTATTCGAAAATTCGTCGGTTTCATGTTATTCAAAAGAAGTTTGTTAATAAGACATGATCAACCTTATTGATGGATTCCTTTTGATAAGCATGAGATGGTTGAATTTAGAAAGTACAACTTCCTGTACCCAACCTTTACTTTCTGTTAGTTTGATTAAATTAAGTAAAAATGTTATTATTTTTCTGTTTTCTGAGTTTTCTGTGCAATAGAAAAATTACCTGAAAATAAAAGTTCTTCAAATGCCATGAAAATGCAGTATGATTTTTTCTGGAATATTGAAAAATATCTGGCACTGAGTACACGGCAGGGGGTGCACCAGTGGGTCACAAGCCCACAAGGCATGGCCACCCCCTGGCCACGCCTAGTAGGCTTGTGGGTCCAACGTGGCCCCCTTCACTTTTTCCAGCCCCCATCCACTTCATCTTCGTCCAGAAAAAAATCCACAGTTGCTCAAACCCATGTTCTAGATCATTTTGCTGCCATTTTTGATCTCCTTGTGCAAAGCTTCATTCACAAAACTGTTTTGGGAGATTGTTCTTCGGTATGTGACTCCTCCAATGGTTCAATTAGTTTTTGTTCTAGTGCTTTATATATTGGAATTTTTTGCTGCTATGGTGACCTTGTTCTTGCGCTTGCATGTCAAATTTGTATTGCCCCAAGTAGTTTTGATGCATGATATAGCCCCTAGGCACTTGTGGGAGTAGTTGCTATGAGTTTTGTTCACCTTTATTTTGAGTCACTAAAAAATTTAGAATTTTTCAGAGTAAGAAATGTTGAGGAGATTGTTAAGAGGCTCTGCAAGCCAGAGTTCTAAGGAAGATGAAAATGAGATGAAGAAGAAACCAAAGTATAATCTTCCTCGCGTCGCAGAGGTTCGGCCATGTGAATGGAGAAGTGACACATTCTTGAGGGCAGCCAACATTTATGAAGATTTCTATTATTTGGCTGAGAATGCAGGCCTCACCGACTTCCTCAACGATAAGTGTGACCAGAACCTCTTGCTCACGAATACCTTTGTGCAAATTTTTCATTTTCATGTTAGGGAAGACTCTCCTACGGTAGAATTTCACTTATTTGATGTGCCTAAGAAAATGAACCTTTATGATTTTTGCAAAGTTTGCAAAATACCCTATGAGGGCAGCATCAGGGAACCTTGTCCTAGAGGCATGGAAGATTTTATTGCCGTAGTCACTGTAGGGGAAGAGAGAGTGGTGTCAAAGGCAAGAGCAGCTAGTTTAAATTTTCCTGTGCTACGCTATTATTCATTATTTGCGGGGAGATGTTTAGTTGGTCGCTGGGAGAGTGGAGGTCTTAGTGCCCCTGACCTCGCCATTCTGCGCCACGCTTGACTTGCTGATAGAACCTTTAGTCTGGGCGCTATGGTGGTCCAAGGATTGAACTCCAACCGTCTGAGGGTGCCCATATTCGGAGGTATCTATGCATCTCATCTGGCCAAACACTTTGAGATACCCATTAGGCTTGACATGGAAGAGGAGAGGCTGCTAACCTCGAAGTTCTTAGATTATGAACGTATGGTAGCACATGATGTTATTAAGAAAAATGATGATAGGAGGCTACTTTACAACTTAGTTTTTAGCCAGGGTACTTGTGAGATTATTACTCTGCCTTCTTCTTCTTTGTTCGATATTCACTTAGGTAGGTACACCATTATGCCCGGAGACATTTACAGATATTGGAGTCTGACTCAACCCCCAACTCTAGAACCGGCGCCAGCCCTTGATTCGTATCATGAACCAGTTTTTCAGTGGGAGCCACAGGAGCTTGCCAACCAATGCAACTCTGAAGATGCTCCGAAGTATCCAGGAGAGGGTTATTTCCAACCATGGCCCTAGATCAACTTAGGCCAAAGGCCTAAGCTTGGGGGAGTACGTATCACTCACCGAATTTACATTCATGTTCACACACTCATCTTAGTAGTCGGTGTTCATACTCTTTCATTGTACCATCCCTTGTAGTTTATCCTTTTCTATTTTCTTCTTGTGTGTTGAATTAACTCTAACAAAAATACAAAAAAAATAGTTATAGATTTGCCTTCTAGTTTGCTTAGTTGTAGCATTAAAAGAAAATCCAAAAAGATTTTTGTTCTTCTTTTGCTTGTTGGGAGCTTTCCCGTGTAAATAGTTTTTCTCGTTCTTGTTTTGAATTTTCGTTATTTGGGTCATAAGGAGAAGACCATAATGCAAACATTGAGTGGCTCTCATATGCATAATTGTTTATCTATTAGAGAGCCCATATTACCTTGCCTTCTACTTTGAGTTATTGTTTGCATATTCCATCTTAGTCCAATACGCGTGCACTCTTATAATTATCCACACCATTCGGTCATGCAAGTGAAAGGCAATAATGACGATATTTGATGAAAAGATTGAGATGGAGAAAAGCTGGTCTGAACTCGACCTATCTTGCTTTTGTAAACATGATTAGATCATCGTTTCAAATTCAGTTCATTACGGGTGAAACATATTTGCAATGACCATTAGAGATTATAGTCACTCATGCCATGCTAAATTAGCTAAGAGTGAATAATGTTTTGTCTTGGGTGCCAACATGCATATTAAAGTGGTTGTGATGTAGTATGATGGGATGGTATCCTCCTCTGAACGATTCAAGTGGCTCGACTTGGCACATGTTCACACATGTAGTTGAAACAAAATCAACATAGCCTCTACTATATTTATGTTCATGGTGATTTATATCCTACTCATGCTTGCATTTAATGTTGGTTAATCTCAAAGCATGTTAATGACTGTGTTGCTCTCTAGTTGGTCGCTCCCTAGTCTTTTGCTAGCCTTCACTTGTACTAAGCGGAAATACAGCTTGTGCATCCAATTCCTCAAACCAAAAGTTGTTCCATATGAGTCCACCATACCTGCCTATATGCGGTATTTACCTGTCATTTCAAGTAAATTTGCATGTGCCAAATTATCGTTGTTTTCTCACCACAGATGCCATGGGTAGGCTTATCGAAGGTGGTTGGGGCCAGAGGACGCTGACGGTTTCCTGGAGCAGGCTTAAGTACAAGCGGCGAGGGACACACGATGTACCCAGGTTCGGGGCCCTCCATGGGAGGTAATACCTCTAGTCCTGCTTGGTCTAGGTTGAAGGATGGATGTGATTACAATTGTGCTCCTTGAGCTGTTGTCTATGAGCCAAAGAAGGAGCAGTCGACTCCTCTTCCTTGGCTATCTGAGTGGATGTGGGAAGAACTGTTCCCACGCGGGTCCCCTATGCATGGGGGGGCTCGAGTGGTTTTATAGGCCAACCCCCGGCTTACAATATCTCTAAAGTACTGGTCGGGGGGGGGGGGACCCGGCTGGCAGCCTCTTCGACTGGCCAGGGGTACCGCCCGCTGAGCCGTCTTGTCGTCTCTAGGCCCGCCGGTTGCGCAGTCCCATCACCCACTAGGGCCAGCCAGCCGGCTCCGTGATTGGCCTCTGCCCACCTGCCGCGGCATGGACCGCCTCAAGCAGTGTCGCCTAGCGCCAGCTGACCGAGGTCTTTCGTATGGCCGGTAGTGCCATAGCCACGTGGGGGCAGGTAATGGAGTGGGTCGAGGCATGCTGACACTGTTGCCACGCTTGGTCGCGGTCAGCCAAAGTTAGCGGTATGACCGGCTGGACTATATCCATGCACACCCGTGCATCAGCAATCACTCCGGAGTCCATCATGGGGGTCTTGTCTTGTCATTGTACTTGCACGCAGAAGGAAGGGACGGGAGCTTGTCCGTCCAAAGGTCCGCGGAGGAGCCGGCCTGGAGGTAGCTGTTCGTGGGCCGGCCGAGGGCTGGATGGCCGGCTGTCTGTCCTGCCGGCCACGAGCCGTGGCAACGAGCCTGTCATCTGCGAGCCAGTCTTGAGGCAACCGGCGATCCACCAACCGGCCATGGATCAGCCGGTCATGGCCCAGCCGGCCACGCACCAGGTGGCGACATGTTTTTTCTTGAAACGGGGGGAGAAACCCCTTGCTTTGGTCTACCTAGGGGTAATAACCCCGTCAGTAGTCCCCGAAGCCGGTGGGGGCCATGTCTGACCGATGAGGAGGAGCCGGCGGCTTCCTATAGGTGGCGCTTGTCTCCCACATAGAGCCGAATGGCCGGCCAACCCAGCGGTCGCCCCGAAGCCTTTGGTTCCGTCGCGCCGCGCCGGGTCCGCACTGACCCTCGGTGTGCCACGCGGGGTGTAATTATGCCATGAGGCCCGCACCGGTGGGCAGACGGGACGTCTCCCTGGGCCCAGCCCGCTAGGCTGGGGCGTAGCCCAATAAGCCTCGGGCCACAGACCGAGAACCTCTGCACCCAGAACGCAACGGCCATGACCCGAAGCACCCACGTTCTTGCGGGCATCCCGGGGAGTGGGCACAGTTAATCCCCGCTTCCTGTGGGGGTCGCCCCTTATTTAAAAGGGAAGGGCGAGGGGCGGAGGCAGTTTTGCTCCTCTCGCCCCCTTCGCCTTCTTCCTCTTTGCCGCCCCTGCTCGTCTCACGCTGCCGCTCCATCCGCTTGCGACCCCACGCAGCCCCACCGCAACGATGGCCGACGGGCCTTTGGGTAGCTAGGCATGCTCCGTCGTTATGAAGGACGACATTATGGGGCTCCGTCGCGCCCGCATGCTGCCTCCGACGTAGTGCGTGATCTCTTGTGCGTCGGGTGACGAGGTGGTGCCTGAGCTTGAGGTGGGGGAGCACGTCGTCTTCGCTTGCCACTTTTCATGCGGCTTTGGCCTGCCGATGAGCCTCTTCTGCCGCCATGTGATGGACACCTTCGATCTTTAACCGCACCACCTTGGCCCCAACGCCATCGTCTACCTTGCAAGCTTCGTGACCTTGTGCGAGGGCTATCTTGGGATGCTTCCCTTCATGGAGCTCTTTAGGAAGCTTTTCTACCTCAAGGCCATAAAGAACGACAAGTTGTCGTACGCCTGCGCGGGCGCGGTGGTGTGTTGTCGCGGGCTGCAGTTGACCCGCGTCCTCGTCATCGACTCCGTCAGAGGATGGAACCGGACGTTCTTCTACGTGAATAATGCCGATCTGGTGCGGGATTACATCCGATTGCCGGCGTTCGTCAACGTCCCATCCACCAGAGTGAACTAGTCAGGGTCCGGTCGGCCCGGGGCTGTGGTTGGAGAGCTGGGCCAGTTCCAGACCATGAGGAACGGAGAGGGGCTAGTCGCTTCCGTCCTGGTGGCCGCCCTCATCGTGGCCGGGTGCTGCCCTCCAGGTGAGGCCACACCGGATCTGCGACATGTCTGACCGGCGGGATCCTTGCCGGTTGTCCACCGTCGAGCTGACACCGGCTCGAGTGGCGGCGCGGGTGAACGCAATTACGACCTTCAAGCTAACGTCGGGGACTTGGTCCTTTGGCAACGAACCGTACAGCCGGCACAACCCGACATCCCTAGTACGCCCTGTTGAGGTGATCTTCTTTGTCTTTGAATCTTCCCAGCCGACCCTCGATCTCACTTCCCGCACTGATCGCAGCTTTTCGTTCGACAAAACATGCCGGACGGTCTGCCCCCCAAGATTGTCGAGGCAGAGCGGGCTGAATCCGACTCCGAGGACTTCGAACTGGGAGGCAGAGCTCAAGACGGGGTTGACTCCTCGGGAGAGGCCGAGGCGGCTGAGGTGGTGGGTGACCTGGAAGTCAGCGGGTCCAGAGCAGTTGGTGAGTTCCCCTCCGGCCCCACGATCAAAGATTGGACCGATGATGCTGATGCTGCTGATGATATCCGGGTCCTCGACGTGCCTCCCCCTCACAGCTGAGCGGGACATGCACAGGCGGAGCGAGGGGCGGCCGGCGCGCAGCCAATCGGTCGCGACCTCCCGTCGGGAGAAGAGGCCAACTCAGGGGGAGCCGGCAGCCCAACCGCCGGCTCGCAAGCGGGTGAAGGTGGTTGTGACGAAGCCACCAGCACGGGCCAAGCGGGCCTTTCCTGTTGTCGCCGGGTAAGTGTTCTAACCTTTGTGGGTTTCATTTTTCTTTGTATGTCGCATGCCGGCAGGCGGCTGAATGTTTGCTTGTTCCAGAGACCCCCATTGAGCTCCATGATGTGGAGTCGACAGCCGACCGGCTCAGGAGCATGCATCCACGCTGCATGAGGAGAAGAGGAGGCTCGTGGAACTGTGAGCCTCGAAGTCGGGGGCCAGGGGCAAACCCTCGCGCTCCGGGACCTCGAGCGACGGGAGGCGGAGGAGGTCCACGGACCCCGCACAAGCGTCAGATTCTGCGGCGGAGTTGACTTGCATGTCAAGGCCTCCGTCGAATGAGCCATAAGGGTCGGTTGCGGAGGAGGTCGTGACTTCGCCTGGGGCGGAAGTGGCTTGGCCGGGGGGAGCAGCCCTTGATTCGGCCCCGAAGGGGCCCCGGCAGGCGGAGCCGAAGGTGGCGCCGCCCGTCGTCGAGTCGGCAGTGGTTGTTGTGCTGGATGCCCCGTGGCGCCGGAGGCGGCACCGGACGTGCCAACCATGGAGGTGGAGACGCCGTCTGTGGCGACCATCGCGCCGAACCGGACGGGGGAGGAGGAGGCGGTTCCGGACATGGGGCAGCCGGGAGCTGATTCCCGTGCTCTTGTGGTTCTCAACCGCCCCCTGGCAGCCGATACCGCAGTGGATGCCAGGACGGGTGGTGGGGGGAGCTGGTCCTGGAGGACCATGCTAGACGTGATCTAGGACTGGGTGGCGATGGCTCGCGTCCTAGCTGTCCCGCTTCCACCGGTCGGTGGCCCGGTCCTGTCACCTTAGGAGCTGGGCAGCATCTTGGCACGGTGCCGCGTGGAGTTGGCCAGGTTTGCGAAGGCAGTCGATAGCGCCCTGCAACATGTCGAGGTAAACC
Source organism: Hordeum marinum (assembly GCA_022496015.1). NCBI lineage: Eukaryota > Viridiplantae > Streptophyta > Magnoliopsida > Poales > Poaceae > Hordeum > Hordeum marinum. The sequence goes on from CM039673.1 coordinate 245,193,109, forward strand.
TTGTTTGTATTTGTCGTATTTTCAAGGGGGCGCACGAGCGCACCCACTGGGTGTAGCCCCCGAGATACGGGCCGACTGACCAGCTGCGGGGCAGCCGGGCTGGATCTTCTTTTTGTTGCCTTTTCTTGTTTTTATTTTTCAGTGGGGGCGGGCGAGCACACCCATTGGGTGTAGCCCCCGAGATGCGGGCTGGCTGATCGGCTGCGGGGCAGCCGGGTCGGATCTTCTTTTGCTTGCCTTTGCTTGTTTTTATTTTTCAGTGGAGGCACGCGAGCGCATCCACTAGGTGTAGCCCCGAGAAGCGGGCCGGCTGACCAGCTGCGGGGCAGCCGAGCCAGATCTTCTTTTGCTTGCTTTTGACTTGCTTTTGGCTTCGGTTTCTTGGAGCAGGCAGGGAGATCTAGGCGGCAGGAGCTCTTTGACGAGGCGGTTGCTATCCACAATCGTGGCAAGCATGGCTATTACTATCTAGAGGAGGAGTTGAAGAGAACCCAAGGTACGTTTGTGAAGGTAGCTCCCGAATGTCGGGCCGGCTGCTCGGTAGCCAGGGCAGGTCTTGTGCAATCTTCGTAACCGTTGTTGGTTTGTTTTCATAGAGGAGCTGAACGTCCTCCGAGAGAAGAAGGACGAGGCAGTCTCCGAGCGAGACCGGCTGGCGTAGAGTGTCTAGGCGATCACCTCGGAAGGAGACCTGCTGGGCTCCCTACTGGTGAATAGGCAGGCGGCCCAAGAGCGCTTGAGCATGGATGTGCAGCGGCAAGACGCTGTCAAGCAGGCGGATGATGCCGCCCAGCGGACCGGCGCCCTACAAGGCGAGGTGACCCGCCTCGAGAAGGCACTTGAGGCGTGCGGGGCTGACCTTGCCCACACGGAGGCGGCGCTGGAGAGGGAGCAGAAAGCGTCGCTGCATTTCGCCCTTGAATTGGTTGATTCCTTCCAGTGTGAGTCTTGATTTTCTTCTTAGCCGACCGTGTTTTTCTTGCCCTTGACTTGTTTTCTGATTCCTTTTTTTCAGAGCGCTTCCCGGAAATCCAGCGCCACGCTGAGCGAGTGTCACACACTATGTTTGTATCACCTTGTTATGATTGGATTTACAAAATTTGGAACCAATTAAAACTTTTTCAATGCTTGAGCTTGCTTGAATTGTTGCTTGTTTGCTTGGTGTGTATGGCACTCTTAGATTCTATCCCTCTCCATATTCATCTTCCTTGACCCAAACCTCTTTCCCAATGATCATGCCATTTGAATAGTGCCCAAATCTATTTTTATCAAATTTCATTTTGACCAAAAAGGATTTATTCAAATTAGGTTTTCAAAACCCCCTGAAATGAGGTTTGCATTGCAAGTCCTCAAATTGGGTGGACCCTTTTCCCCCAAAGGCTTTACTTCAACGCTACTATATATCTTTTTCAATGCTTGAGCTTGCTTGAATTGTTGCTTGTTTACTTGGTGTGTATGGCACTCTTAGATTCTATCCCTCTCCATATTCATCTTCCTTGACCCAAACCTCTTGCCCAATGATCATGCCATGTGAATAGTGCCCAAATCTATTTTTTATCAAATTTCATTTTAACCAAAAAGGATTTATTCAAATTAGGTTTTCAAAACCCCCTGAAATGAGGTTTGCACTACAAGTCCTCAAGTTGGGTGGACCCTTTTCCCCAAAGGCTTTACTTCAACGCTACTATATATATTAGTTCCCAAAACCACCAAATATTAATTTTAAAGATTATTTTTATATTTTATTTAAAGTATTTTTCGTAAGACCAGAAATGTTTTTTCATAGGGAAAAATTATTTAAATGCTTTCAAAATATTTGAGAAAATTTAGGGAGACTCAGTGGACATATATTTTTCATATATATGAGTTTCAACACACGGTCATGTCCAAATCATTGGCAAAACCCCTCAAAACCCTTTCTGTCCAAATCAAGCTTTTGAAATATTTCTTAAGAAATATTCTCAATAAATTCCAAGAAAATTCCAGCAAGTCAACACTGTCATAAGTGATGATCTTGCAAAGTTTCATCTCAATCTTAGTTGATTTGATTCATCAAACTATTCCAAACCCCTCCCTGTCCAGATTCAAATTTGAACAACTTACATTGTGAAGTTTTTCCCCTTGACCCCAAACTTTGTGGACATGTTCTAATCACCAAATAATGATGCTACACTAAGTGGTGCATCAAGGGTATTATCTTAACATGACTAGATCTACAGAAACCAAATTTTATTGATTTGTAGGGTTCCACAAAGTTACATTGTGAACTTTCATCAAACCATCTCAAACTTGGTGATCGGGCCTATTTTCAACCACCATTTGATCCTATCAAATCTCCTGGCAAGGAAAGTCCATTTGCTTCCCTAATCTCCATCAAACACCTTTTGGTCAATTCTAGAAACTATTATTTTCACCACCTCTACTATTTCCCTTGCCTCCATATTTTTACCACACCCTTCTCAAGTAAAAATCTCCAGTAAAAATCACCTTCAGTAAAACTCTCAGGTCCCTAAGACACTGGAAGATGGGGTAAAACCCCCATTTTCACCTCTGGACAGCCCTGGCAGGAGCATTTTTACTTCTCCCCTCTCATTTGTTTTCTCCCTTACCTATCCCCTAGCTTCTCCTAGCCCATGGGCATATCCAAAAACCCCAAGACACTAATGGACACGTTGGTGTCCATTTTCTATGCCCTACCGGTCATTTGGGCGCTCTGGAGCGCGCTACAATACGCTCCCGCACTGTAGCCGCCCCCATCCCGAGCCCCCCGACCACCTGGGGATGCGGGAGGATGTCCCCCGGCCGCCCCTCGACTACTGCAAAGCGCCAGGAGGTCAGGCCCCTCCTCCCTCCTCCTCTGCTATCCCCCTTAGCTCGCGCACGGCACCGGCCGAGTCCCCCAATGGCCGAGCTCGCACGCTCGTGCCTCCGGTCCCCCCTGGCTGCCCTCCTCCTGTCCGCGGGCGCGGACCGAGTCCACGACCACCGCAGACATGGCCTGGGGCATCCCTGTGGCTCGTGGCGACGTCCCCTTCCTCACCGGCGCACCATGACCACGGTACACCGGCGCCGGGCTATAAAACGCCTTCCCCGAGCTCCCCCTGCTCCCCTGTCGCTCCCTCCTCCCCTCAGTCACTCTCCCGTGCCCAAACCCCCCCGCTTCCGTGGTTAGGAGCTCAAACCCGAGCCGACCCCCCCACCGAGCGGGTTCCCCCTTGCCATCGATTCCCTCACCCCCGGCGATAGCCTCGACCACCCATCGATGCGTGGGACAACCCTAAGTATGTCGGTGCCCTTTGCTTGAGCCGCCGCGGCCTGAGCCCCCGCTAGTGAGCTCCTCCCTGCCCCTGTCGCGAGGTGAGGGATGGCAGATGGAGCCCACCTATCATTCCCTGACCCCCCTCTCTCGCTGCCAGGTTGGACCCGTAGGTAGGTTTAAAAATAAACCTGCCACGAGCACCGCTTCGCCCTGGGCCGGTTCCCCTTTGGGCCGGCTCGGCTACGATGCTTTTGGCCCAAATAGGCACAGTGCCATTTTTCTTTTTCTTTCCCCCCTGCTTCCAAAAATTCCACAGACCAAAAAATAAATCCAATGAAAAATGTTTTTCCACCTAAAATCTTAGAATATTCCATAGAATTGAATAGTGCCTTTTGTTAAAAAAAGTCCTTTATACACTGGTTTAATTTAAAACCTATTTTGGCACCCTTTTTGCCTCTGTTAAATAGTTTTCAAAATGTTTTTCATAGCAAAACCTTAAAAAAATATTTTTAATATAGTTTTTAGAATTTATTAGAGTAGGGTAGCATTTTTATATTAGCTTTGTGTGCTCTGTTTTTGTGTGATGCTTATTTTTATCGCTATTTATCGCGATGATAGATTGCGCTATTGACGAGGGAGTTGGAACCGAAGACTTTGAAGACCCCAAGGACTTTGTTGAGCCAGGCAAGCAGCCCTTTGACCATATTAAGAACCCATTTTCATTGCATGTCATATAGAACTTTACTTTCATTATATTTGATCATGAGGAGTGGTGACCACTTCGGTGGGTTGCTCCCGACACTTTTACTGTTGACACTTGCATCGTGCATGACCCTACCACCTTATGAGGGTTATGCGGGTGGGTATAGATAGGATGCTAGTAGATGCTACGCAAGTGGGTTCGTGTTTATGCATGGTGATGGATAGAAAGGATGATTTCAAAGACTTTTCAAAAAACCCGTCGGGTGCCACTAATGCCCAAGGGAGATAATGATGAGTTGGGTGACCACCTGAGAAAGAAGTGGTGCACCGGAGCAAGTGAGTGTGTTTGGTTTCCAAAAATGGATTGGTGTAAGCTGCGAATTCCAACCTTACATGTACGACCACGATACCCCTTATGGGACGGGTCTTTGTTGATTACTATGGTTGGTGCTAGCAGGGAGCCCGCATTACTAGTGGCGAGAGTGAAGTGGTCACTCTTGAGACGGGCTCGTCTCGGAAGTGGAAGGCCATGCGCTGTCTTTACAAGCACCGGGCACACCGTTACGTGCCCTCATGGATGATACATGTGATGTATATCATGAGGGATGGCACCAACGAGTGGACTCTTTATTTAGTATCACCATGGGAAAGGCATTGTTCGGGTGCTTACCTCGGGTATGTATATACCGCGAGTCGTGGATGACACGAAAGTTCCCCGAGTCTTGTGGGTAAAGTGTGCAACCTATGTAGAGTGTAAAACTATTCGAATAGCCGTGTCCACAGTCAAGGACAGTTGGATGACCGCTCTTGCGCTACGTCCAAATGTTTTCACAACTGGTGTGTGAGTGTGTTGGTGACAAAGATGGTACTTGAGCTAAGTCTGATGACTTAACATGACGATTGGGCCAAGTCCAATGACTTGGCATGATGACGAACATGAGATGTTCAACCCCTGTTTATGATGATAACTAGGATTCGTTCACCAAGTATCTATTAGCAGTTGATGCATGCTTACTTAAGTTATTTGATCATGTCATTGCATTTAAAAAATTAGCTTTCTGCAACTACCTATTAGTGCTACATCATGCATTGTTATTACCTTGTTCCAAACATGGGTTGCTTGCGAGTACATTCAAAGTACTCATTGGCTTGCCACTGGTTATTTAATTGACTAGGCATGGAAGAATAGGAGTATGGTGAAGAGTTCGTTGGTGACGAACATGCAAACTACGACGCTTCCCAGTCAGAATGCATGTAGGTTTAAGGCAGATCGCAATGGGTTCACGCTTTCGATCAAGATTTCCGTTGTTTGTTGAGTTTATGTATTTGGTCCTTGTGGCCCTATCTATGTAAGACTAGACCTCCATGGTCTATATTTGTGTAAGATGCTAAATGTGGATGTAAGACTCTTGTTATTTAGCTTCTGTGTGTTTAGTGAGCATTGATCTCTGGGATCACTTTACACGTGCATTTGGTGATCACGACTTATGAGTCGGGGTCCCCACAGCGAGCCGTGGCAGACCACCGGGAGTATCTATGGGAGCGCGGGCGTGAGCTTGAAGAGAACGCCGACTGGGATGTGGTGGAGCTTGGGTTGGCCATGGAGAACCGGCTGATCCACCTTAAGTGCACCGTGGAGCAGCTAAAGACAAACGACAAGGAGGTGATCGCCGCCTTGTGGCCGAGTCATGGGGCCCCGGAGAGCCATGTGGCACTGTGGCTGGAGAATGCTCTGGCCCGACTCGAGGTCTGGAAGGCGTCGGCGGCTCAAGTCGGCGTGCAGATGGTGCTCCGGTTCGTCACATTGTGGTATCACGGTGTCGACCTGGACCGACTAGCCACCATGCGTGACGTGCCGCAGGCGGAACGGGCGGCCCGTGGAGGGGCCCTTGTCCGCCGGGCCAACAAGCCCGGATGAACTTCTGCCGGCTCTTGGCGAGGATGGCAAGCCGGTCGCAAGGGAATCCTTCGGCAAGCCCCACGACTTGGAGGACAATGAGGTCGCCGACGAGAGCACCGCCTCCAACACCGACGGTGGTGTCGAGGCTACGGAAGCCACGGAGGCGGACCCGAAGGCCGTAGCTTCTTCTGGGCGAAACATCGAGCCGGCAGCGTGAGCCGTCCCATGTATTTACTTGTTTCTTCCTTTTGCTACAATACTATTTTTAAGACGCATTTCCACCCACTGGGGGTGTATTGTAATGAACCTATGGTCTGTGGCCGCTTATCATTTTAACTTGTGTGCCGCTAAAGATGTAGGTGTGCCGGCTCTTCCTTTGCCCTTTGCCTTTTGACTTGTGTTTCTCGTCGGGATTCCTTCCGGCTTCCGCCCCGCCTGCCAGTCAGTTGGGATCCGGTCTGGGGCTGGGACGGGGCATCTTCCTTGGGAAAACAAGCGAGTTTTTAGAGTCATTCAGGTAGGGCTAGGTCGAGCCGGCACTGGCCGGTTGCTAGAAATGACATGGTCTGGTAGGACCTTTCCAGCTGCTACTCGTTAGATGGACTTCGTGTGAAAAGTTCCTTCGTACCCGCGGTCCCATCAGCCTGTCAGCCAGCAGCCGGTCTGTGTCTGGTTAGGGGGTAGCAAAAGGGCGCTTGCTCACACTACTTGTCCACCTCGACGGAGAGCCGGCGAGCCCCCGGGTCGGGGAGCCGGACCCGGGTGCCGCACTTAAGTAACGAGAAACCTTGAAGGGATTGAAAAGGGGCGTGCCTCAAGTGCCGGCTTGGGGCCCCCATTGCATTCATAATCCCGAAAGGGGAGGGGTATATACATACACTGGTTCTCAGCAGTAAAACGGGCGGAGGAGCGCCGCGTTCCACGGGCGCTCCTTCTCCTCGCTAGAGACGTCTCTCTTGCGCTTCTACGGCTTTTGGGCGTCTATCAGGTAGTACGCGTTGTTGTGCAACGCCTGGCTGATGATGAACGGGCCCTCCTATGGGGAGGACAACTTGTGCTGGCCAACGGTTCGTTGGATCCGCCTCAGCACCAAGTCCCCTTCGCGGAAAGAGACTAGCTGGATCCGCTTGCTATGGTAGTGACAGAGCTTTTGCTGGTAGATGGTCGTCCGGCTCAAAGCGAGTTCGCGTGCTTCTTCGAGAAGGTCGATGCCGTCTTCTCTTGCCTCCCTTCCATCCTTTTCCATATATAGGGACACCCGAGGTGAATCGAATTTGATGTCGGTGGGGATGATTGCCTCAGACCCATATACGAGAAAGAAAGGGGTGTAGCCGTTCGACCAGTTGGGGGTGGTCCTGAGGCTCCAAAGGACAGCCGGCAGCTCTTCGATCCAGCAGATGGGTGACCTGACCAGGGGTGCCACAAAACGAGGCTAGAGGCTAGACAGGATTAGGCCGTTCGCCCTCTCAACCTAGACATTTGACTGTGGGTGGGCAACGGACGCCAAGTCGAGCCAGATACCCTACTTTGCGCAGAAACGCGCTAGCACGCCCTTGGCGAAGTTCGTGCCATTGTCGGTGATGATGCTGTGTGGTATGCCGTAACGGACTGTGATGTCCTCGATGAATCGGACGGCCGTGGGGCCGTCTATCTTCTTGATTGGCCTGGCTTCGATCCACTTGGTAAATTTGTTGACGGCTACCAGCAAATGTGTCATGCCACCTCGCGCGGTCTTGAATGGTCCCAGCATGTCCAGCCCCCAGATGGCAAAGGGCCATCAAAGGGGGATGGTTTGGAGGGCCGTAGCCCGGTGGTGGCTCTACGTGCGGAAACCCTGGCACCCCTCGCACTTGTCGACCAGCTACTTGGCCTCCTCCAAAGCGGTCGGCCAGTAGAAGCCATGGCAGAATGCCCTGGCTACTAGGGCCCTGGAGGCGGCGCGGTGCCCACACTCGCCCTGGTGGATGTCGAGGAGGATCTCTTGCCCTTTCTCCGGCTCGACGCAGCGTTGGAAAATGTCGGTTGTGCTACAGTGAACCAGCTCGTGGTGGATGATGCTATAGGCCGAAGCTCGGCGTTAGATCTGCCTTGCTATGGCCTCGTCAAGGGGAAGCTCACCGTGTAACAGGTATGCTTGGATGGGCTGGTGTAGGATCAAAAGTAGGTCTAGAGGGGGGGTGATTAGACTACTTGACCACATAAAATCTACCTTTTTCCAATTTTAATTCTTGGCAGATTTTAGCATTCATAGTATGTTAAGTATACCGTACACATGCATGTCTAAGAGTATAGCAGCAGAAAGTAAAGACATTGCACATGTAAGTAAAGAGAGGGTAAGGAAAGCAAACACAATTGGTGACACAATGATTTTTTCATGTTTCTGATAGGTGGTGCTATCATACATCCATGTTCATGGAGTCTTCAACCCACGGAGGGTAACGGTCACGAGAGTCCACGGAGGGCTCTACCCACGGAGGGTTCCACAAAGAAGCAACCTTGACTATACCATGACAGCCTATGTCCACGGAGGACTAGCCTCACTCGAGGTAGATCTTCATGAAGTAGGCGATCTCCTTGCCCTTAAAAACTTCTTGGTTCACTCCACAACACGAAGTAGGAGGCTCCCAAGCGACACCTAACCAATCTAGGAGGCACCACCCTCCCAAAGGTATTAGGCTCGGTAATGTCGATGAACTCCTTGCTCTTGTGCTTCAAGATGATAGACTCCTCAACACACAATCACTCTCTCACAGATATGGCTTGGTAGAAGATATGGGATTGGTGAAAAGAAACTTGGGGAGGCTAGAAATCAAGATCCATATGGTTGGAGTGGAAGATCTTGACCTCAAACACAAGTGTAGGTGGTTCTCTCTTAGAAAACTGATAGGATAGGTATGGAATGGTTCTGAGTGCTTTTCTTTTTTCGAGTAAGTGGTGATGAAGGGGTATATATAGGCATCCCCAAAAATCCAACCGTTACACACAAAATGACCAACTCGGTGACACCAAAGTGTTAATCTCGATGGTATCGAAGTGACCAAAAGGTGGCAACTTTTGAACATCGAAGGGACCGAAATAGGAATCTCGGTTGCACCGATAAGGTGACCAACGGTCAGAATGCCCATTCTCGATGACGCCGATTCAACAATCTCAGAGGGACCAAAACTGTGAACTTGCATAACAGAAAGTTGGCAGCCTGAGCTCGGTGGCACCGGTATGGAATCGGTTGTACCGAAGTGGCTAGGGTTTGGCTGAGTCTGTCTAGGGTTTGGAATTGGTGGCACCTAATATGGAATGTTGGTTGCGCCTATTTTGAGTGCTTGGCTTAGGACAGACTTTGGTGGGAGAGTTTGTGGGTGTCTTTGGTGACTATCACTTGTGCACGTATGAGCATTTTGTTCACCAACAAAACTTTACCCCCTTATAATAGTATTGGCTTTCCTATGGACTCAAGGTGATTTCTCACAAATATATAATGTAGAGTACTCTTGCTTGAAGCTTTGCTAATCCATTTCCTTGCAACTTTGGCTGTTCCACAATCTCTTTGCCAACCCATCATTGAACTTTTCTTCAAACATACTTGAAGAAAACATTAGTTCAATGACTTATATGTTGTTATGAATTACCAAAACCACCAAGGGAGTAAATGTGCTTTCAATCTCCCCCTTTTTGGTAATTGATGACAACATATAGATCAAAGCTTCGACATATGATATAATCAATGAATATAATCGTCGCTTTGAGAAGTATGTGATAAGCAAGAGCTCCCCCTAAATTTGTGCATTGTTTTGGATTTGCGTTTGAATGCAAATGCACAATCGATTAGGTACATGGGATACTTATTCCATGTTGCATACATCATGGTGGTATGCGAGAATAGTTAGAGTGAACATCATAGCACAACACAATAAAGCAATATAGAAGGATCATCTCATAAAGCATTAAGATGATAGGAAGTAGTAGCATCACACAAAAATTGTATCACAAGCAACCAAAAGACAATTGTTTTTGAAAAGCAATAAACACCAAAATACTCTCCCACTCGAAGCTTAAAGATCTATATACACTTCTCCCCTTTGGCAACAAGTTACCAAAAAGTTCAAAGACATATGTCTAAGCATTCTTGGGCTGATCTCCTCCAGTTATTGATGAAGGAGTCGAGAGAACAGCGTCGGCGAAGATCTTTGCAGATGTCGTAGATGGAGTTGGTATGGCAGCTGGAGGAACTGGAGCTGATGGAGCAGGAGCTGAGGTGACAACAGCAGGAGCTGATGAAGAGGGCCTCAAGTCTTGAGCTGACATAGTGGCTGATCTGGCCTGAGTAGGAAACTGTGTGCCTATCCTGAGAGGTGATCCATCCTCCTCCTCCTCATCATCATCTGAAGAAGTGGTGTGAGGAAGAGGCACTGAGTCAACTTCCTTCTGGAGCTCTATGACTATCTTAGTCAGCTTGTCCACCTTATGGTTATGGGTCTTGATCCTAGTTTCAAAGATCCTCACAAGACTGTTCTAGTTGTCCAGAATCCCCTTAATGTCCTTCTGCATGCCCCGAACTGATGATATCAACAGATCCATTTGCTCATTTTTGGATCTAGGGACTTGAGCACTAGTGGCTCGAGCTTTCTCTGCCTCTGCCTGATCTGTAGTAAATGTGGGATGATCTGGGTCCATCACCACAATGTTATCCTCAAGCTCTGGCTGTAGGGGCAAATGGGGACTATCAAGAGCAAATATGTGCTTCTCAATTTGAGAGTTGATAAGCATCTAGATATAGGGTGCATAGCAGCAAGAACGCTTCTGATCAGTAGCAACCCTCTTGACTATCTCAACAATCAAGTCCATGACTCTGATCCTAGTGTGTCTGTGAAGGTGGATCAACATGTTGATTGCATAGCCTCAGATCAACTTGTCATCTCCTCACTTGGGCATCAAGGTATGCCTCAGAATGGTGTTCATGGTGCGGAGTCCAGCTTGAAGATAGTAGATGGATCCAAGCTTGTGGGATTGCACCTTGTCCGCAGGGATAGGGTATACATATCCTTCATGGCATTGTGGCTTGCCTTGGATTCCGTGTAGACATCCAAGTCTCCATCCTGAAGCTCTGGGACTCCTAGAAGTGCAACCCATTCATCAATAGTGGATTCATATCTCGCTCCTTCTGTCATACATACAATCCTACCATCTCCATAGAAATGTGCAGTGGAGTAGAATTGCATGATCATTTCGTCATTCCATGCAGTAAATTCTCTGCCAACAAACTCATCGAAACCAATGCAGTGGAAATTGTCTTGGACACTTGGAAAATAGTCCTCGTTCTCCTTAATGAATTTCCAATCAACATATTGTTGGGGAACGTTGCATGGGAAACAAAAAATTTCCTACGCACACGCAAGATCTATCCATGGTGATGAGCATCTACGAGAGGGAGAGTGGATCTACATACCCTTGTAGATCGCTAAGCGGGAATCGTTAAGAAACGCGGTTGGTGTAGTCGAACATCTTCCAAATCGCCGAGCATCCCATGATCTCATCACGATCCATCCCACGATCCAATCATGATCCATCCCGCGAACTCATCACGATCCGTCCCGTGATCTCATCACGATCCATCTCGCGATCTTGATCACGGTCCTTCCGATCTAGCACCGAACGGACGACACCTCCGCATTCAGCACAGATACAACTCGATGACAATCTCCGCTTTCTTGATCCAGCAAGAGGGAGCAGAGAGGTAGATGAGTTATCCGGCAGCGCGATGGCGTTGCGGCGATGGTGGTGGAGCTATTCCAACAGGGCTTCGCCTAAGCACAGCTGAAAACCGATCTAGAGGAGAAACCGCGATCTAGAGGAGAGGTAGCACGTGGCTATTAGGGTTATCTTTTTCCTTTAAATCCTCTAGTATATATAGGAGGGAGGGAGGGGAGGAGACATCATCAAACCCTCAAGGTTTGGTCGAAATTGGAGGTGGAGGAGTCCTACTCCATTCCTATTAGGAGTAGTATTCCTCCTTTCCACTTGGAAACTCTTTCCACCTCTCCACCTTTGGATTTTTTCCTTCTCAAACCACTCCAGCCACATGGGCCCTTAGAGGAGGCTTCGGCCAGCCCACCAGTGGCTGGTTTACCTCCTCCCACAGCCTATTTTGCCTCTTGGGTCGAAATACCTCTCCCGATGGTCCCCCGGTACACTACCAACACTCCCGGTACACTACCGATGAGCCAGAAACTTTTCCGACGACCAAAACAGGACTTCCTATATATCAATCTTTACCTCCAGACCATTCCAGAGCTCCTCATGATGTCCGGGATCACATCCGGGACTCCGAACAACCTTCTGTCACCACCATGCATAACTCTGTACTACAGAAACGTCACCCAACCTTAAGTGTGCAGACCCTGCGGGTTCGAGAACTATGTAGACATGACCGAGACACCTTTACGGTCAATAACCTGGATGCCCATATTGGTTCCTACATATTCTACGAAGATCTTTATCGGTCGAACCTCTATGTCAAGGATTCAGTTAATCTCGTATGATGTTCCCTTTGTTCTTCGGTATGTTACTTGCCCGAGATTCGATCGTCGGTATCTCCATACCTAGTTCAACCTTGTTATCGAAAAGTCTCTTTACTTGTTCTGTAACACAAGATCCCTTGACTAACACTTAGTCATATTGCTTGCAAGGCTTGTTGTGATGTTGTATTACCGAGTGGGCCCTAAGATACCTCTCCATCACAGTCTTGATCCATGACAACCCAATAGAAACCCTCGGAGATACCTGTAGAGTACCTTTATAGTCACCCAGTTACGTTGCGACGTTTGATACACACAAGGCACTCCTCCGGTGTGAGTGAGTTGCATGATCTCATGGTCATAGGAACAGATACTTGACATGCAGAAAACAGTAGCAATAAACTGACATGATCATATGCTACGTTTATAGTTTGGGTCTTGTCCATCACATCATTCTCCTAATGGCGTGATCCCATTATCAAATGACATCTCATGTCCATGACTAGGAAACCATAGCCATCTTTGATCAACGAGCTAGTCTATTAGAGGCATACCAGGGACATGGTGTTGTCTATGTATCCACACATTTATCTAAGTTTCTGATCAATACAATTATATCATGGATAATAAACGATTATCATGAACTAGGAAATATGATAATAACTAATTTATTATTGCCTCTAGGGTATATTTCCAACAGTCTCCCACTTGCACTAGAGTCAATAATCTAGTTCACATCACCATGTGATTCGCATTTTTATGAATCTAACACCCAATGAGTTCTGGTGCTCGATCATGCTTTGCATGTGAGAGGGGTCTTATAGTCAACGGGTCTACGACATTCCAATCCGTGTGTACTTTGCAAATCTCTAGGTCAAATTGTAAACACTTCTACCACACTCCATTGGGTACTATTCCAAATGGCTGCTCCACTATACGTATTCGGATTGCTACTAAGAGTCATCCGGATTAGTGTTAAAGCTTGCATTGACGTAACTCTTTACGACGAACCCTTTATCACCTCCATAATGGAGACACATTTCCTTAGTATTTTAGTCACTAAGTATGATTTTGACCGTTGTCCAGTGATCCACTCCTGGATCACTCTTGTACCCCTTGACAGACTCATGGCAAGGCACACACAGGTGCGGCACACACCATGGCATACTATATAGAGCCTATGGGTAAGGCATAGGGGATGACATTCGTCCTTTCTCTTTCTTCTACTGTGGTCGAGCTTTGAAGCTCACTCAACTTCACACCTTATAAATCAGGCAGAACTCTTTCTTTGATTGATTCATTTTGAACTCTTTCAAAAACTTGTCAAGGTATGTACTCATTGAAATTCTCATCAAGTATCTTGATCTATCTCTATAGATCTTTATGCTCAACAATTAGGTAGCTTTATCCAAGTATTCCTTTGAAAAACTCTTTTCAAACAACCCTTAGCTTTCCAGAAATTCTATACCATTTCCGATCAACAATATGTCAACCACATATGCTTATAAGAAACTCTATAGTGCTCCCACTCACTTTATTGTAAATACAAGTTTCTCATAAACTTTGTATAGACTCAAAAACTTTGATCACCTCATCAAAGCATATATTCCAACTCCGAGATGCTTGCTTCAGTCCATAGAAGGATCACTGAAGCTTGCACACCTTTTTAGCATCCTTAGGACTAACAAAACCTTCTGGTTGTATCACATACAAACTTTCCTCATGTAAACCATTAAGGAAACAATGTTTGATATCCATCTGCCAGATTTCATCATTGAAAACTGTAGCAACTGCTAACATAATTCCAAAAGACTTTAGCATCGCTACGAGTGACAAAGTCTCATTGTAGTCAACTCCTTGAACTTGTCGTAAACTTCTTTGCAACAAGTCGAGCTTTATAAATGGTGACATTTACCATGAGCGTCTATCTTCATTTTAAAGATCCATTTGTACTCAACGACCTGCCATCCAATGAGCAAGTCTACCAAAGTCTATACTTGGTTTTCATACATGGATCTTATCTCGGATTTCATGGCCTCTAACCATTTGTTGGAATCCGGGCCCATCATTGCTTCCCCATAGTTCGTAGGTTCATCTTTGTCCAACAATATGACCTCTAAGACAGGGTTGTCATACCACTCAGGAGTAGTACGCATCCTTGTCGACCTACAGGATTCGATAGTAACTTGATCCGAAGCTTCATGATCATCATCATTTACTTCCTCTTCAACTGACGTAGGTTCCACAAAAACATGTTTCTGCGCTGTGCTACTCTCTGGTTGAAACAAAAGGTTCAACAACCACATCAAGTTCTATCTTCTTCCCACTCAATTCTTTCGAGAGAAACTCTTTCTCGAGAAAGGACCCAGTTTTAGCAACAAACACTTTATGCTTGGATCTGAGATAGAAGGTTTACTCAACTATTCTTAGGGTATTCTATGAAGATGCATTTGTCCGCTTTGGGTTCGAGCTCATTAGGTGAAAACCTTTTTCACATAAGCGTCGCAGCCCCAAACATTAAGAAATGACAGCATAGGTTTCTATCAAACCATATGGTGTCATCTCAACGGATTTAGATGGTGCCCTATTTAAAGTGAATGTGGTTGTCTCTAATGCATAACCCCAAAATGATAGTGGCAAAACGATAAGAGACATCATAATTCGCACCATATCCAATAGAGCACGACTGCGACGTGCGGAGACACCATCACACTATGGTGTTCCAGGTGGCATGAGTTGTGAAACTCGTAACTCGTAACTCAGATATTCACCTCCACGATCATATCATAGACATTTTATCTTCTCATCATGATGATCTCAAACTTCACTTTAATTCTGCTTGAACCTTTCAAATGCTTCAGACTTGTGTTTCATTAAGTAAATATACACCATATCTACTCAAATCATCAGTGAAGGTAAGAAAATAACGATATCCACCGCATGCTACAACACTCGTTGGATTGAATACATCAACATGTTTCATTTCCAATAAGTCAATTACCCGCTCCACAAATCGGAAAATGGGGTCCTTAGTCATCTTGCCCAAGAGGCATGGTTCGCATGTCTCAACCGATTAGACATCGAATGAGTCCAAAGATCCATCAGCATGGAGTTTCTTCATGCGATTTATACCAATATCACATTTAGCAGCAGTGCCACAAGTATGTGGTACTATCATTATTAACTTTGTATCTTTTGGCATCAATGTTATGAAGATGTGTATTACTACGATCAAGATTCAACAAACCATTCTGATTGGGTGCATGACCATTGAAGGTATTATTCATGTAAACAGAATAACCATTATTCTCTAACTTAAATGAATAACCATGTTGCATTAAACACGATCCAATCATGTTCATGCTCAACGCAAACACCAAATAACATTAATTTAGGTTCGTCACTAATTTCGAAGGTAGAGAGAGCGTGTGATGTTGATCACATCAACCTTGGAAATATTTCCAACACTCATCGTCACCTCACACTTAGCTAGTCTCCATTTATTCCTTAGTTTTTACTTCGAGTTACTAACATTTAGCAACCGAACCGGTATCCAATACCCAGGTGCTACTCGGAGTACTAGCAAGGTACACATCAATAATATGTATATCAAATATACTCTTGTCGACATCGCCAGCCTTCTTATCTACCAAGTATCTAGGGTTGTTCCGCTTCAGCGACCGCTCTCCTTATAATAGAAGCACTTAGTGTCGGGTTTGGGTTCAACTTTGGGTTGCTTCATTGGAGCAGCAACTGACTTGCCATCCATGAAGTTTGCCTCCTTGCCCTTACTCTTGTCGAAACTAGTGGTTTTACTAACCATCAACACTTGACGCTCCTTCTTGATTTCTACCTTCGCGGTGTCAAACATCACAAACAGCTCAGGGATCATTATTTCTATCCCTGGCATTTTATAGTTCGTCACCAAGTTCTAGTAGCTTAGTGACAGTGACTTGGAATACTATATCAATCACTTTCTTGTCTGGAAGATCAACTCCCACTCGATTTAAGCGATTTTAGCACCGAGACAATCTGAGTACATGCTCACCAATGGAGCTATTCTCCTTTATCTTGCAGGCAAAGAATCTTGTTGGAGATCTCATATCTCGCAACACGGGCACGAGCCTGAGATCCTAATTTCAGCTCTTAGAACATCTCATATGTTTTGTGATGTTCAAAACATTTCGGAGCCTCAATTCTAAGCCATAATGCATGACGCACTAAACTATCAAGTAGTCATCAGAACGTGCCTGTCAGATGGTCACAACATCAACAAACAACGCTAGAGGGGGTGGCGCATCAGGCGGTGCATTAAGGACATAAGCCTTCTGTGCAGCAACGAGGACAATCCTCAGATCACGGACCCAGTCCGCAATATTGCTACCATCATCTTTGAACTCTATTTCTCTAGGAACATATAAAAATTCAAGGGAGCTACAACGTGAGCTAGTAATCCACAACATAATTTGCAAAAACACTACTAACTATGTTCATGATAATGAGTTCAATTAATCATATTACTTAAGAACTCCCACTCAAATTGACATCCCTCTGGTCATTCGAGTGATACATGATCCAAATTCACCAACTCAAGTCTGATCATCACGTGAGTTGAGGTGGTTTCAATGGTGAACATCATCATGTTGATCATATCTACTATATGACTCATGTTCGACCTTTCGGTCTCTTCTGTTCCGAGGCCATGTCTGTACATGCTAGGCTCGTCAAGTTTAACCCGAGTGTTCTGCATGTGCAACACTGGCTTGCACCCGTTGTATGTGAACGTAGAGTCTATCACACACGATCATCACGTGGTGTCTCGACACGACGAACTTTCGCAATGGTGCACACTCGGGGAGAACACAATTTATCTTGAAATTAAGTGAGGGATCACCTTATAATGCTACCATCGTCCTAAGAAAAACAAGGTGCATAAAAGGATTAACATCACATGCAAATCATAAGTGACATGATATGGCCATGAACTTGTGCTTTTGATCTCCATCTTGAAAGCACCGGCATGATCTCCATAGTCACCGGCATAACACCATGATCTCCATCATTGTGTCGCATCGGGGTTGTCGCGCCCACCATGCTCATACTACTATAGCTACCGTTTAGCAATAAAGTTACATAGCGCTTAATGATTGACACGCAGGTCATACAATAATTAAAGACAACCCTATGGCTCCTACCGGTTGCCGTACTCATCGACATGCAAGTCATGTTGTTCTAGTCAACACATGGTCATCTCATACATCACATATATCTCATCATGTGATTGGCCATATCACATCACAACATACCCTGCAAAAGCAAGTTAGACGTCCTCTAATTGTTGTTGCATGTTTTACGTGGCTGCTACGGGTATCTAGCAAGAACAATTCCCACCTACGCAAAACCACAACGGTGATACACAAGTTGCTTTTCAACCTTCTCAAGGACCGCCTTTGTCGAATCCGATCCAACTAAAGTAGGAGAAACAAACACCCGCCAGCCATCTTTGTGCAACGAAGTTACACGTTAGTCGATGGAACCGGTCTCTCGTAAGCATACGAGTAAGGTTGGTCCGGCCCGCTTCATCCCACAATACCGCTGAACCAAAACACGACCAAGGGAGGAAGCAATCTAAGCATCAACGCCCACAAACTTTTTGTGTTCTACTTGAGATCTCATCTACACATAGACCTAGCTCATGATGCCACAGTTGGGGAACGTTGCATGGGAAACAAAAAATTTCCTACGCACACGCAAGATCTATCCATGGTGATGAGCATCTACGAGTGGGAGAATGGATCTACATAGCCTTTTAGATTGCTAAGCGGGAAGCGTTAAGAAACGCGGTTGGTGTAGTGGAACGTCTTCGAGATCCAAATCGTCGAGCATCCCGCAATCTCATCACGATCCATCCTGCGATCCAATCACAATCCATCCCGCGAACTCATCACGATCCATCCCATGATCTCATCATGATCCGTCTTGCGATCTCATCACGATCCGTCTCGTGATCTTGATCACGGTCCTTCCGATCTAGCGCCGAACGGACGGCACCTCCGCGTTCAGCACACGTACAACTCGATAACGATATCTGCCTTCTTGATCCAGCAAGAGGGAGTGGAGAGGTAGATTAGTTATCCAACAGTGCCACGACATTGCGGCGATGGCGGTGGAGCTATTCCAACAGGGCTTCGCCTAAGCACAGCTAAAAACCGATCTAGAGGAGAAACTGCGATCTAAAGGAGAGGTAGCACATGGCTATTAGGGTTAGAATTTTCCTCTAAATCCTCTAGTATATACAGGAGGGAGGGAGGGGAGGAGACAGCCTCAAACCCTCAAGGTTTGGTCAAAATTGGAGGTGGAGGAGTCCTACTCCAATCCTATTAGGAGTAGGATTCCTCCTTTCGACTTGGAAACTCTTTCCACCTCTCCACCTTTGAATTTTTTCCTTCCCAAACCACTCCAGCTACATGGTCCCTTAGAGGAGGCTTTGGCCAGCCTACCAGGGGCTGGTTTACCTCCTCCCACAGCCCATTTAGCCTCTTGGGTCGAAATACCTCTCCTGATCGTCCCCCGGTACACTAGCGGCACTCCCGGTACACTACCGATGAGCCCAAAACTTTTCCGGCGACCAAAACAGAACTTCCTATATATCAATCTTTACCTCTAGACCATTCCGGAGCTCTTTGCGATGTCTGGGATCTCATCCGAGACTCCGAAGAACCTTCGGTCACCACCATGCATAACTCTATACTACCGAAACGTCACCAAACCTTAAGTGTGCAGACCCTGCGAGTTCGAGAACTATGTAGACATGACCGAGACACCTCTACGGTCAATAAGAAATAGCGGGACCTGGATGCCCATATTGGTTCCTACATATTCTACGAAGATCTTTATCGGTCGAACCTCTATGTCAAGGATTTAGTTAATCCCGTATGATGTTCCCTTTGTTCTTCGGTATGTTACTTGCCCGAGATTCGATCGACGGTATCTCCATACCTAGTTCAACCTCGTTACCAGAAAGTCTCTTTACTCCTTCCGTAACACAACATCCCGTGACTAACACTTAGTCATATTGCTTGCAAGGCTTGTTGTGATATTATATTACCGAGTGGGCCCTGAGATACCTCTCCGTCACACAGAGTAACAAATCCCAGTCTTGATCCATGCCAACCCAACAGACACCCTCGGAGATACCTGTAGAGTACCTTTATAGTCACCCAGTTACATTGCGACATTTGATACACACAAGGCACTCCTCTGGTGTCAGTGAGTTGCATGATCTCATGGTCATAGGAACAGATACTTGACATGCAGAAAACAGTAGCAATAAACTGACACGATCATATGCTATGTTTGTAGTTTGGGTCTTGTCCATCACATCATTCTCCTAATGACGTGATCCCGTTATCAAATGGCATCTCATGTCCATGACTAGGAAGCCATAGCCATCTTTGATTAATGAGCTAGTCTATTAGAGGCATACTAGGGACATGGTGTTGTCTATGTATCCACACATGTATCTAAGTTTCCGATTAATAAAATTATAGCATGGATAATAAACGATTATCGTGAACAAGAAAATATGATAATAACTAATTTATTATTGCCTCTAGGGCATATTTCCAACACATATATCATGTCAGTCATAGCTGGAATCTTGTCAAATAGCATAGTCTCATAGAAATCCTGCTGCTCTTTGGTATAGAATATGTAGTCCATGACTGTCTTCTTCCTTTGGGCATATGGGTCTATAGCTCTCCATGCCCTCAAACCTGAGTCTTTCCTCTTCTTCATATCTTCAGCAAGTGGATAGATGGCATTATGTACTGGAAGGTGTGGTCTAAGTTTCGTCAAGGTTGTCAAGTCATCATCATGCTCAACTCTAGAAGCAGTGGAGAGCTGGCATTATGTATTGGAAGGTGTGGTCTAAGTTTCATCAAGGTTGCCAAGTCATCATCATGCTCATCTCTAGAAACAGTTCCCTTGTTCTTTTCAGAAGCTTGAATTTGTCTGGATGTCCTCTTAGGCTTTTCAGCAGCAACCTTCTAGGATTTGGTGCTCTTTGATGTACCAGTCTTGGGCATATCATTAGCTAGAAGTTTCTTGGCCTTGTTCTTGGGAGGAGCCTTTGTAGTTGGCTCATCCTCCTCTTCAGCAGTAGCTGCTTCCTCTGGATCTTCATACATACATGTAGGTCTGTTAGTCACATGGATAACCCTCTTTCTGGCTTTCTTCTCCCCTGCCTTCTCAGGCATAGACTTCTTTGGGGGATCAATGGTCATTGTTTCCCTAGCACTCTCATGTGCTTTGATAGTTTCAGCAGGTGCATAAATTTTGCTGACTTCTTGGCAGCTTGCTCTTGCTTCTTGGCAAGAGCCTCCTCAGGCACAAAATCTGAATCTTCCTCATCTGAATTCAGCTTCTTCCTGGCTCTAGTGGCAGCCTTGGGCAACCCATGGGAGCTGGGGGTGCCTGGATCTGAAAAATAACTAGGCTGAGGGCTAGTGCCTGAACTCATCTCAACATCTTGCTCTGGCATGTTCTGACTATCTGAACCTGACATGCCGACCCTCTGAATAGTGTATAGATGAGTGGAGTAGGATAAATCATCACAAAATATTCAGCTGGTTTTTGAAAGTTTGAATAGAAAAAGTATAGATGTAGTTCACTGCAAAATTGAATTTTGGTGTCACCGAGTCAAACCTTTCGGTGCTGCCACGACTCACAAAACCCTTAACCGAAACTTGGCAATATTTTCGATCAGAACAAAAACTGTCACTCGGTCTCACCGATTTTTGTCCTCGGTAACACAAAGAGGCAATTGGTTGAACTGATTTTTCTGACTTGGTCTCACCGAGATGCAATTTCACGAGCAACTAAACCTAAAGTTTTCCGATTCGCTAGACTATGGAGTTAATCTTGTTGATATAACAATCTCAAACTGTGGCGAGATAATGGAGAAACCCTAACGCGCAAGATTTGGAGGTTGGAGGGCAAGGGGGGTCCGGATCCGTACCCTAGCTTGGTGACGGATCCGCTACGGTGGCGACGAGGGTGAAGATTCCGTCGACGGTGGCGACTCCCAATGGCGGAGGAGTGCGGGAACACAAGGGCGATGACCAGGGGTCCTTCTGCGGCAGCTTAGGGCTTGGGGCGCGACGGTTTAGAGAGTGAATTTTCGAACCGTCGCGACCATCGAATATATACCCTTTACTGTCAGTGACACCGATTCTAAATTTTTGGTGTCACCTAGTTTCTCAACTGTCAGTTGACAGGGAAACTTGGTGTGACTGAAAATATGGAATAGGTAGTACCGAGGCAAGAAATCTAGATCAACCCTAGGCATTCGGTGTGATGGAGATTTTGGTGTTTGTTCCACCGAGATGCACTTGGGAGGTTTTAATGGTCAGTCCTTGTCGATAAGGAACACTGAGTGCTCGACACATAGAGGGATCAAAAAGCACTTGTTCAAATTTTGTGATGCAGCATGAATAGAGTATGAGGTGAGAAAGCATAGATAGCTAAAAAAGTGGTCATAGACATTCTTGTATATCCAATTGGCAAATAAATATGAAAAGCCAAATAGGAACAATTGAATATCCTCGAATGAGTAAATAAATGCAGACCAACATGCCCACACCATAAGATGTCAAATGAAATCATGGGAAACATGCACAAACACTATAGCATCTATCAAGCACTTTGGCGATGACAGAGTCATCTATATATGAGTATATTGACTTAGGAGCCAAGTAAGAATACTTGATCATAGGTCATACTCATCATTTAACCACAAGTGGGGTTACCACTTTCACATAAAGCATTTAATGTTTTCACATTCGTTTGAGATGCTTGAACTCAAGTCTTAGAGTACAGCTCACCCTCGATGTGACATCCCCTCATAAGAGGGATAAACTAAACCTTGTGTTTTGTCGATGAAGACTTCATGTTGGCGAGGTAGTGGTGGATGCTCCAGGTTCATGAGGATCACCAAGAGTTGGGAGCAGCCTTGTTGTTTCATTACTCTTCTCACCTACATGGGTTAGTCCCAACACACAAGAGACAAATACAAGGATATCTATGGACATGGAGTGTAAAGCATATGTGATGATGTCCATTGATTTGTTGATTACCTTGTCCCTTGCTTACCTTTGAGGGAATGTGTGACTCCTTGAACTATTGCATGGAGTTGATGTTGTTTGCAAATAGTCCTTGCCAAAATGAATATGAGTGAATTTCATTGGCGGAGTTAACCCTCAAGAACTCTCTAGTTGTTATTCTTGGGGACCCACATCAAGTTGATGGGGATCCTTGGTGTTGAAGTAGCACTTGTAGAAGTTGAGCTTGTAGTAGCCTTGGGAACCCACTTCACCAAAGCTTGGGATTCATCTTCATATGAGTCAAATTCCTCTTGAAGCTTTGTCTTGCCCTTGAGCTTGGTGTCTTGTGGTGGAAGGTCATCTTGAGCTGTTGTTCCCTTGGGGAGAGTATTTTCATACTTCTCCTTTTGAGGAACAAACTTGGGATTGGGGTATTGACCTTCTTCCCACTCAAATCCATTAGCATTGAAGTAGCCAACACGACGATTCTTCTGGTATCCTCCATGCTTGCGTATAGTCTCCTCAAATTGTTTGCACCCTTCAAGACTCTTGTAGATACGTTTCTCTCTAATCCCTTTCAAGAGTTCATTTTCTTGAGCAAGTGTAACTTGGCTAATAGAAGAGTTAGTGGGATCAAGAGAACTACTAGAAGCAATATCATTGGATTTATAATTTTTATTGCTACTAGTTGAAGAACCTTTCTTTCCTTTGTTACTAGCTTGGTTAGACTTAACTTGAGGCATGAATGTAGATAAGAGAATTCGTTTGGCTAGATAAGAGGAAGTCTTCTTTCGAAGATCGTCATTGATACCTTTAAGGAACTCATGCTCTTGCTCTAAATTGAGCTTCTCGAAGCGTAGCTTCTCATGCATCCTTACAAGCTCTCTATGATCTTCTAGAGTTGACTCATGAGCTAACTTAAGAGTTTTTAGTTCTTGAGTTAGTCGTTCTATTTCCAACTTATCATCATCACACGACTTTTATATACTAGAGTGAGTACTAGCAAGTTCATTTTCACTATCATTACAAGTTTTGTCAAATAGTAAGTCATCTTCAATTAACAGGTCATGTTCATCACTATTTAAATCAACATACTCGGGGTGTGATACCTTGGGGCCTTTAGCCATGAAGAAACTTCCACTCCCTTGATTAGGTGAATCAAATAGATCATAGGAGTTGGCAGTCACTAGAGCAATTTTGCAAACACCTTCATCTTGACTATAGTCGGAGTTGGAGTGATAGCTTCTCTCGGAGTGGTTGTCGGAGTTGGAGCTGGAAACCCATTCACCAACATGAGCTTGATGTTTCCTTCTTGATTAGCTCTTGGTCTACTTGTCCTGCTTCTATGAGTCCCTACTTCTCCTTGAGCGTATTCGTTCATAACGATCATCTCTACTCCTTCTCTCTCTTCGAGGTGAGTCGTCTCTTGAGCTTCGTCTTCTTGGTGACTCTTCTCTGCGTTTGTAGGGAGCCATGCACTCATTGGAGTAGTGTCCGGGCTTCCCCACAATTGTAGCAGTTTTGGTCACGACTTGACAAATGCTTCTCTTCATGTCTTGAGTTGGAGCTACGATCTTTGCTTCTATTCTTGTAGAACTTGTTGAATTTCTTGACCATGAGGCTTATCTCTTCAATTGTGACAAGGTTGTCGCTTGATGTAGCGGGAGCATCACTTGTGGTTTTGTGAGCACCGCTAGACTTGTGGTGAAGCTCTTCCTTGTCTTTGAGTGTCATCTCATGAGCAACAATTCTACCAATCACTTCCGTTGGTTGAGATCTTTGTAGTTGGGCATGATTTGGATCAATGTGCAAACGGTGTCATATCGATCATCCAAAGCTCAAAGTATCTTCTTGATGATGAATTTGTCAGTCATTTCTTCGCTTCCTAAGCCGACAATCTCATTGGTGATGAAAGCTATCCTAGAGTACATCTCAACGACTCCTTCACCATCCTTCATCTTGAACTTGTCAAGCTGACCTTGAAGAACATCTAACTTGGATTCTCTCATGGACTCAGTTCCTTCGTGCATATCAACCAAAGTGTCCCAATCTCTTTTGCGTGTTCAAGACGGCTGATTTCGTTGAATTCTTCGGGGCATAGTCAGTTGAAGAGAATGTCACATGCTTCAGCATTGAGTTGCAACATCTTCAATTCATCCGCAGTCGCTTCACGATCGGTTTCCTTTCCTTCCGCAAAGAATTCACCTTGCAAGCAAACACGAACAACAACCCAAACGGGAGGATTATGACCAAGCAAATGCATTTTCATTTTGTGCTTCCAACTAGCAAAATTTGTGCCATCAAAGTACGAACCTCTATGGTGATAATTCCCCTCACTACATGCCGTACTTCTCCTAGGTTGTGAAACCAATGCAATGGAGACCAAAGCTTTGATACCACTTATAGAATCGAAAGTAGGTCTAGAGTTGGGGTGATTAGACTACTTGACCAAATAAAATCTACTTCTTCCCAATTTTAATTCTTGGCAGATTTTAGCATTCATAGTATGTCAAATACACCCTACACATGCATGTCTAAGAGTATAGTAGCGGAAAGTAAAGACATTGCACATGTAAGTAAAGAGAAGGTAAGGAAAGAAAACACAATTGGTGACATGATGATTTTCCCGTGGTTCCGATAGGTGGTGCTATCGTACATCCACATTCATGGAGTGTTCAACCCATGGAGGGTAACAGTCGCGAGAGTCCACGGAGGGCTCTACGCATGGAGGGTTCCACAAAGAAGCAACCTTGACTATACCATGACGGCGTACATCCACGGAGGACTAGCCTTACATGGGGTAGATCTTCACGAAGTAGGCGATCACCTTTCCCCTACAAACTTCTTGGTTCACTCCACAACATGAAGTAGGAGGCTCCCAAGCGACACCTAACCAATCTAGGAGGCACCACCCTCCAAAAGGTAATAGGCTCGGTAATGTCGATGAACTCCTTGCTCTTGTGCTTCAAGATGATAGACTCCTCAACACACAATGACTCTCTCACAAATATGGCTTGGTAGAAGAGATTGGATTGGTGAAAAGCAACGTGGGGAGGCTAGAAATCAAGATCCATATGGTTGGAGTGGAAAATCTTGAACTCAACAGAAGGGTAGGTTGTTCTCTCTTAGAAAACTGATAGGATAGGCATGGAATGGTTCTAAGTGCTTCTTTTTTTTTGAGTAGGTGGTGGTGAAGGGGTATACATAGGCATCCCAAAAAATCCAACCGTTACACACAAAATGACCAACTTGGTGACACCGAAGTGTTAATCTCGGTGGTACTGAAGTGACCAAAAGGTGGCAACTTTTGAATCTCGGAGGGAATGATATAGGAATCTCGGTTGCACCGATAAGGTGACCAACGGTCAGAATGCCCATTCTTGGTGATGCTGATTCAACAATCTCGGAGGGACCAAAACTATGAACTTGCGTAATAGAAAGTTATCAGCCTGAACTCGGTGGCACCGGTATGGAATCGGTTGTACCAAAGTGGATAGGGTTTGGCCGAGTCTGTCTAGGGTTTGGAATTGGTGGCACCGAATGTGGAATGTTGGCTGTACCGATTTTGAGTGTTTGGCTTAGGACAGACTTTAGTGGGAGAGTTTGTGGTGTCTTTGGTGACTATCACTTGTGCACGTATGAGCATTTTGTTCTGCAACAAAACTTTACCCGCTTTAATAGTATTGACTTTCCTATGGACTCAAGGTGATTTCTCACAAATATAAATTGTGGTGTCGGTTGGGCAGTTGAAGTCAGTAGAGTTGGTGGTGCGACTGGTGGTGTCGGCTGACCAGCCAGATCTGTCGATGTGCTGGCTGTGTTTTCCAGTAAGAAGATGGACTCTGATTTGGGTGAGGGCTTGATCGGCGGCTTGAGCAGCCATTCTAGGGAGATGCCGGCTGGGATTGCGTGCCGGGTGGAGCCGATCTTGGCCGGCGTATCAACTGCCTTGTTGTCCGCTCAGGGGACGTGGTGGAACTCACATCCCTCAAAGGAGCCGATGAGCTGTTGGACGAGGAAGCAATAGCTGGCCATGTTTGCATCTCTGGCATCCCATTAGCTGGAGACCTGCTGCACCACGAGGTCGGAGTCGCCGAAGCATAGGATGCGCCTGATGCCAATATCTTTGGCGAGCCGGAGGCTGTGGACGAGGTCCTCTTACTCAACCACGTTGTTGGAGGCGGCGAAGTAGATCTGGAGCGCGTACTTGAGCTGGTCTCCCTTCGGGGAGGAGAGGACGATGCCGGCTCCGAGGCCGGTCTGCATCTTCGAGCCGTCGAAATGCATGCGCCAATGCATGGAGTCCAGGGGAGGCAGCACGAACTCGGTCTCCGCCCAGTCGACGAGGAAGTCGTCCATCGCGTTCGACTAGATGCCGGTAAGTGGATCTTACAGGATCTCGTGGTCGGCAAGCGCAATGACCCATTTGGTGATCCGCCCGGTGGCGTCTCGGCCGCTCATGATTTCGCCGAGCGGGGCCGTGCTCACCACAGTGATAGTGTGCTCCGAGAAATACTGCTTGACCTTCTTGGCGGCGAAGTATATGCCATAGCACATCTTCTAGCAGTGGGGGTAGTTCTGCTTAGAGGCAGAGAGAACCTCGCTGAGGTAGTAGACGGGGTGCTGGACTGGCAGCGTTTTACCCTCCTCCGACTGTTCCACCACCAGGAGAAAACACTGATCACGCGGGTGGCGGCCGCAATGTATGCAAGTATGGGTTCCTTCTCAGCCGGCGCGGCCAGGATGGGCACGCTGGTGAGGGCCCGTTCGAGGCCGCGGAAGGCCTCATCCACCTTGTTGAGCCAGTCGAACATAGTCTGCTTCTTCGTGGGGTCGCGGCCCGGCTCAACCAGAGTCATCTTTCGTAGGAGTCCGTAGAGGGGCAGGGCCTTCTCTCCCAGCTGGCTGATGAACCGGCTGAGCTAGGCGAGGCAACTAGTGAACTTCTGGACGCCGCGAAGCTGGGTCGGCTTGGGCATGTGCTCGATCGTGATGATCTTCTCTGGGTTGGCCTCGATGCCGCAAGCGGACACGAAGAAACCCAGGAGATGGCTGGCAAGGACACCGAAAACGCACTTCTCCAGGTTGAGCTTGATTTTGTATTCGCACAAGTTTGCGAAAGTCTCCCGGAGATCGTCGAGGAGGCTAAAGTGCTTCTTGGTCTTGACGACGATCTCGTCAACGTAGACTTGGGCATTCCTGCCTATCTGAGGCAGGAGACACTTCTACATACGTCGTTGAAAGGTAGTGCCTATGTTCTTCAGGCTGAAGGACATGGTGATGTAGTAGTAGGCCTCGAAAGGGGTGATGAAGGAGGTCTTTAGCCGATCGGCTGGGTCCAGCTTGATCTGGTGGTTGCCAGAGTAGGCGTCCAGGAAGGACAGCAGATCGCAGCCGGCCGTGGAGTTGATGACCCGATTGTTCCGCGAGAGGGCGAACGGGTCCTTGGGACATGCCTTGTTTAGGCTGGTGTAGTCGATGCACATGCACCAGGTCTTGTTCTTCTTTAGCACCAGGACTATGTTGGCCAGCCAGTCCGGGTGAAAAACTTCATGATGAAGTTGGCTGCGAGCAGCCGGGCAATCTCTTCTCCTATAGTACACTGCTTCTCCTCGGAGAAATGGCACATGGGTTGCTTGACCAGTTTTGCGTCCGTCCATACGTGAAGCTTGTGCTTGGCGAACTTCGTCGGAACACCCAACATGTCTTTGGGAGACCATGCGAAGATGTCCCGATTCTCATGGAGGAAGTCGATGAGCTCTCTTCCCTATTTTCTGTCGAGGCGGGAGCCGATGGTGACGCACTGCTGGGGGTTGGCCGGGTCGAGGGCACTTGTCTGGTGTCCTTGGACGGCTGAAAGGAGGCCTCGCCGACCGACTGGGATGGAGGAACCGACACAACCGCCTGGCTAGCGGTGAGAGCTATGAGCCGGTCGAGCTACCGCTTCTCCTCTGCTATCTCTAGGGCCTCAACCAATCTGTTGCCGTCTCGCGCGCACGCGATAGACATCTTGTAGTCACCAGCGATGGTGATGATGCCCTTGAGGCCCGACATCTTGAGCTTGAAGTAGGCGTAGTGGGGGACCACCATGAATTTGGTGAGAGCTGGCCGGCCTAGCAGCGCGTGGTAGGGACTATCGAGGTCCACCACTTCGAACCATATCGGCTCGCGGCGGAAGTTGTTGTGGTCACCGAACAGGATATCGAGCTTGATCTTGTCAATGGGGGTGCACGACTGTCCTGGCACGATGTCATGGAAAACTGTTCGGCTTGCTTGCAGGTCTTCTACCTTGAGCCCCAGCTTATGCATCGTATCGAGGTAGAGGATGTTCATAATGCTGCCGCCATTGATCAACACCCGCAAGAAGCGGCAGGTGCACCTATCGGAGGCGATGGTGGGGTCGAAGACGAGGGCGTAGCTGCCAGGGTTTGGCATCATCGCCGGGTGGTCAGCCTGGCTCCAGGTAACCGACTTCTCGGACCAGTGCATGAACTGGGGACTCACGGGTATGGTGGCGTTCAGCTCGCGGTGTAGCCGGCGCTGAGCGTGCTTGTCCATCTCTTCACTAGTGAAGATGATGTAGGAACCATCTCGGTTGGGGAACTGGTCGAGCAGGCGACCATTGTTTTGGGCTGGAGCCGGATTCGTGCGCGGGCAGGCGGCACGGGGGGGAGCCGGGAGGCTGCCCCTAGGCCAGTCGCTGTGAGAAGCTGCACTGCCAGAGCATGCGCGTGGAGGGCTTGGCTCCGGAATGATTTTTGCAGGGGAGGTCGAGCATCTGCTCGAACGTGAGCTTGGGCTGCCAAGCCGCCTTGCCGGTGCGCTGACGCTGGCTGAAGGCTGGGCAGCCGGGTCCTCTTCCTCAATGGTGGCGACCTACCGCTCCCGTAGAGGGAGTCAGGCTGGTCGGTTTTGAGCTTGTTGTTCTGCGGCTGTCGGTTGTCGGCAGCCGGTTGTGACACAGCTAGTGGCGGGGCCGCCTTGGCGGGTGTGCTGCCCTTGACTCGGATCGCGGATTCGGCCGTGGCGTATTTGTCCGCCTTGGCCATGAGGTCTACGAGTGTAGCCGGTTCGGAGCACAAGAGCTTGTGCTTGAGCTAGGTGCCATTGCGGAGGGGCTCGTCAGGATGGATGGCCTATACCTCGTTCAATCGCTCGCAGGAATTGCGGAGCTCAGTTCATCAGGTGAGGTAGTCGCGGAGGGGATCGTCAGGGCCCTGGACGCACATGGCTAGTTCATGGGGGCGGCCAGGTCGCTTGTAGGTGTCAGTGATGTTGCGGATGAACGCTTCTTCGAGGTCAGTCCAGGTGTTGATGCTGCCGGCCGCCAGGCTATTAAGCCAGGTGTCGGCCGAGCCGATCAGCATGAGGGGGGCGTAGCAGATTGCTACGTGATTGTTCCCCTAGTGATACCGACTACGGTGGTGTAGTCGATCAGCCAGTCCTCTGGCTTGGTGGCCCCGTTGTACTTCGGGATGTCACGGGGGAGTGTGAAGCTGGTCGGAAATGGCTCATTGTGGATCCAGGGGCCGAAGCATGCCGGACAAATCGAGCCCTCCTCCTTGAGGAGGGCTGACTGCGCTAGCCATTCGATGCGGAGGCGTGCGTCGTTCTCTCTGTGGGGGACCCATGACCCGAGCTGGGCCGCGGGATCAGGGAGGATGGCCGGTGGGACGGATCGTGCCGGTTCCTGTTGTGGGGGCGGAGTGTGCTCGCGGTTGCGCCGGGTGCCGCTAGTCGGTGCCTCATGGCGGTTGTTACTGCCAGTCGGGTGGTTGCTGCACCGGCTATTCACAGCTGGCTGCTCGTTCCCGGGCAGTTGGGAATGTCGAACGTTGCTTCCCTCAACTCACCGGCCGGAGACGCGAGGGGAGCAGGAGTGTTGAGCCGGCTGACGGCCAGCAGCCCCGGTTCCCTCGCCCTCAGACCGAGGAGCCTCGGAGACGGCCCCTGCGGGGGCGAACAAGAGTTGTTGCGCGTTGGCAGTGTCGATGAGGTCTTTGATATGCCACTCGCACGAGGCGTGCTCTTCGCCTACCAAGGTAGCCAGATCCTCGTAGGCTACCTTGGCGGCCCGCAAGTTGGCCGCGGGGGTGTCGTAGATGGGCAGGTTACCGCTGATGATTTCCGTGACCATGCGGCCAGGGTCACGCACAGCCCCACACCGGCTAGGCTCGGTGCTAGGCGGGGTGAGACCATAGGCGGAGATGTACTCCCGCTGAGCGGCCTCCATCCAGTGCCGCTCGGCTACGAGGGCGTTGGCGTCTTCGAGCAGGAGACGGTGGGCCGCCTCTAGCTTGGCTGTGACAGTGTCTGGGTTCGCCGTCGGGCCGATGGGAGTGCTTAGACCCCTTAGGGTAGCGCCGAGCGGGTCTGAGGTATCGGCGCAGGTAGCAGCCGCGTTGGCCTCGACCGGCGCTCAGTGGGAAGAGGTGGACAAGGAGGTGACCATCACTCCCACGCGGACGTGGGAGCTATAGGCCCCGCCTGCGGCGAGTGCGCCCACAGATGTGGGCTGTCGGTGCAATTGAGCACCCGGATAGGGTACTCGTCGACCGCTGGTCCATCAGCGAGGCTCATCCCATCGACGCGCTCAGTGAGCGCGGCGATGTTGAGCGCGAGATTGCTGCCTAGAAACTCATCAGAGATGCCAGCAGCATCACCCGTAGGGCCCATCAGAGCAAGCCCCACGATCATGTGGTTCCACCCGGATGTGGGGCGACCGAGGGAGGTGGTGAAGGGTCCCGTCCGGAGTGTGACTCCGGCCGGCGCCGCGTACAGCCCCACGGTGTGCGCAAACTGTCGTCGTTTTCTCATGACAGATGCCATGTGTAGGCTTATCGAAGGTGGTTGGGGTCAGAGGATGCCGATGGTCTCCGGGAGTGGGATTAGGCACAAGCGGGGAGGGACACACAATGTACCCAAGTTCAGGGCCCTCTGTGGGAGGTAATGGATGGATGGATGTGATTACAATATCTCCTAGTCCTGCTTGGTCTAGGTTGAGGTGTTGTCTAGGGGTGGAAGAAGAAGCATCCGACTCCTCTTCCTTGGCTATCTAAGTGGATGTGGGGAGAAGTGTTCCCACGCGGGTCCCCTATGCATGGGGGAGCTCGGGGGAGGGGGGTTTATAGGCCAACCCCCCGGCTTACAATATCTCTAATGTACTTGTCGGAGGGGACCCAACTGGCAACCTCTCCGTCTGGCCAGGGGGATCGCCCGTTGAGCCGTCTTGTCATCTATAGGTCCCACTGGCTACACGGTCCCATCACCCACTAGGGCCCGCCAACTGGCTCCGTGATTGGCCTGCGCCCACCTGCTGTGGCACGGGCCACCTCAAGCGGTGTCTCCTAGCACCACACGACCGAGGTCTCCCATACGATCGGCAGTCCCGCAGCCACGCGGGGGCAGGTAATGGAGTGGATCGAGGTGTGTCAACACTGTTGCCACGCTCGGTCGTGGACAGTCAAAGTAAGCGATACGACCGGTTGGACTATAGCCACACGCGCCCGTGCGTCAGCGGTCACTGTGGCCACTCCGGGGTCCATCATGGGGGTCTTGTATTTTCATCATACTTGCGCGCAGAAGGAAGGGACGGGAGCTTGTCCTTACGAAGGTCAGTGGAGAAGCCGGCCTGAAGGCAGCCGGCCGGGGGCCGGATGGCTGGCTCCCTGTCCATTCGGCCACGAGCCGGCCGGCAACGAACCTACCGGTCATTCGCGAGCTAGTCTTCAGGCGGCCGGCGGTCCACCAGCCAGCCGTGGCCCAGCCGGTCGTGGCCCAGATGGCCACGGACCAGCCGATGCCATGTTTTTCTTGAAATGGGAGGAGAAACCCCTTGCTTTGGTCTCCCTAGGGGTAATAACCCTATCACAAACTCTAAACCTTCAAATAAACATTTTATTTTGTATGCGCAAATCGCTCATGTGGCCACTGGGGGCTGTCAATATCTCCCATGCTAGGTGGGTTATTCTCACAATATGTGTTGATTCACTATCATTCACGAGAAAGTGGCTGATAATAGGGATGTCCAGTTCCATGCTCGAAAGAAAATCGAAATATAATTAAACAAAACTCCCCGGGGACTGTGTTTGTATGGACGGTACCCGTGAATTCGGCTCGCCGTGGAGTGTGATTGGTTGGTGGAGGGGGAGTAAAAACTTTATCATTATATTTGGGAACCGCCTATAATGTATCTAGCATGGAAGATGTTGAAAACTCTTGGTCGTTATGTGAGAAATGAAAGCATACTGCTCAAAAATTATGACTTACCTCTGTTTTAAAAACTCGAGCTCTGGCACCTCTGCAAATCAATTCTTCCCTCTGCAAATGGCGCTTCCATTTACTTTATTTCTAAGTCATCCTGCTCTTATGAAAGGCACCAGTTAGAGAGCACCACCATCATTTGTATGTTTTGCTGTTAATTTATATTGAGTATGAGCATGCCTGGATCTTTTTCACCGTGAATTACAATGTCTAGTCAGTCCTTGTTCTTTAGAGGTGCTATGCATTTATGTTTGCAGTCTCGGAAAGGGCTAGCGAGATATCATTCCATCATATTGTATCATGATTGCTTTGATAAAAGTTTTGTCATCCGAGAGTCATTATTATTGCTTGATAGTTGATTATGTCATTGATATGAGTGAATGTGAGACCTAAATGTTATTGTGAACATGGTTAGTCCATAATCTTTGCTGAAAATCTGAACATCAGTTAGACATATTTACAACAACAAGATTAAACAGAGTTTGTAAAAGTTTTTCTTTAGCACTTTCAGATTATCAACTGAATTGCTTGGGGACAAACAATGGGTTAAGCTTGGGGGAGTTGATACGTACCCATCGTATCTACTTTTCCAAACCCTTTTGCCCTTGTTTTGGACTCTAATTTGCATGATTTGAGTGGAACTAACCCGGACTGATGTTGTTTTCAGCAGAATTGCCTTGGTGTTATTTTTGTGCAGAAAGAAAAGATCTCGGATTGATTTGAAAATTTATGGAGAATATTTTTGGATTTAATAAATAATACTGGCGAAAGAATCAAACGGAGGGGGGCAACCCACAGGTGGCAAGCCTGCCAGGCGCGGCCACCCCCTGGCCGTGCCTAGCAGGCTTGTGGGCCCCCTGTTGCTCCACCGACCTCAATTCCTCTCCTATATATTCCTATTCACGAAGAAAAAAAAATCAAGGAGAAGAGTTCATCACGTTTCACGATATGGAGCCGCCGCCACCTCATGTTCTCCCTCGGGAGGCTAGATCTAGAGTCCGTTTTGGGCTCCGGAGAGGGGAAATCGATGCCATTGTCATCACCAACCATCCTTCATCACCAATTCTATGATGATCTCCGCTGTTCGTGAGTAATCCCATCGTAGGCTTGCTGGACGGTGATGGGTTGGATGAGATTTATCATGTAATCGATTTAGTTTTGTTAGGGTTTGATCCCTAGTATCCACTATGTTCTCAGATGGATGTTGCTATGACTTTGCTATGCTTAATGCTTGTCACTAGGACCCGAGTGACATGATTTCAGATCTGAACCTATTATGTTTTCATGAATATATGTGTGTTCTTGATCCTATCTTGCAAGTTGTAGACACCTATTATGAGTTATGATCCGCATCCCCCAGGGTGACAACAACTGGGATTCTTTCTGGTGATTACCGTAGTTTGGGGAGTTCATGTATTCACTAAGTGCCAATGCTTTGGTATGGTTCTCTATTAAAAGGAGGCCTTAATATCCCTTAGTTTCCATTAGGACCCAACTTCCACGTAAGGGTAGGACAAAAGATGTCATGCAAGTTTTCTTCCATAAGCACGTATGACTATATATGGGATACATGCCTAAATTACATTGATGAATTGGAGCTAGTTCTCTGTCACCCTATGTTATAACTATTGTATGATGAATGCCATCCAACAGAATTATCCATCACCAATTCATTGCCTACGAGCTTTCCACATATTGATCCTTGCTAAGTTACTTTTCCATTGCTACTATTACTTTCATGAGAAAACTGGTACTGTCACTTGTGCCACCGTACTATTACTTCCATACTACTGTGCTAATGAATACTTTGCTGCAGATATTAAGTCTTTCAGGTGTGGTTGAATTGACAACTGAGCTACGAATACTCGAGAATATTCTTTGGCTCCCCTTGTGTCGAATCAATAAATTTGGGTTGAATACTCTACCCTCGAAAAGTGTTGCGATCCCCTACACTTGTGGGTTATCAAGTGTCCTCGGGAGGTAGGATGCCGCCCTCGTCGTCAGGGTTTTCGGCCATCGCATCCTGGTAGGCGTGTTCGAGGGAGGAGACTGACTCCTTCTCATCGCAAGCGATTGTGATGATGCCATTTCTCACTGGCATCTTGAGGACGTTGAGCCATGGTGGGTTGCCGCCATGAACTTGGCGAGGGAAAGATACCCGAGGATGGTGTTGTATGGGAGGTCGATGTGGGCAACACCAAAGTTGATGAGCTCCGTGTGATAGTTGACGCACCTGCTGAAGGTGACTAGGAGGCGTACTTTCCCCAAGGGGATGGTGGAGCTGTCAGTTACTCTTGAGAAGGGCTTGGTCGGCATGAGCTGGTCATAGGGCACTTGAAGTGTCTCGAATGCCTTGACAGAGAGGACATTAAGCCTAGTGCCACCGTCGATCAGGGTCTGGGTGACGAGGACGTTGATGATGGTCGGCATGCATAGCGTAGGGAGTGCTCCAGCGGCGACCGAGCACTTGAGGTGATCCTTGGAGTCGAAGGTAATGGTGTACTGCGACCATCTGAGGGGACGCGCGGCCTCGAGCTTCAGGAGGGCCATGCTCACCTGACAAGAGAACTGCTTGAAGACGTGGTTTGAGGTAGGGGCCTATGCGCCGCCGAGGATGCAAGCGATCACACGGGGTTCCTGGAAGTTGGCGATGAAGCACGCGCGGAGTTCACCCCAAGAGGAGATCGATCCTTCTGGGAGGTTAAGGAGCCAGGAGCGCGCGCCACCCTTGAGAACCATGGGGAACCAGCTCGCCATGACCTTCTCGTTACCGCCCTCCGCCTCGATGCTTAGCGAGTAGAGACGGAGGAACTCTATAGGGTCGGGGGTGCCGTCTTAGCATGGAGGGAGGTCGAACTTGAACTTGTTGGGCTAGATGACACGACGCAGCTCCGGGGTGAAGGCATGACAACCTGCTATACACACAAGCGCAACGCGCATGAGGGGGGCTCGGTCTTGGTGTCTGTACGACGCGGCCTCCGGCTCCACTCGGCCTTGATGTTGGCACGATGGTGTTGGGAGCACACCCGCGGCACCGTGCGGTCGCGGAACCATCTATGGCTTGCTTTGTCCTGTGCCTGCGTCGGTGCCCCACACGGCAGATCGTGCAGGCGTGTTACGCGCCTGGGCACGAGGTCGGCATTGCATAGAGAAAGTGTAGGAGGCGCGCCATCAGCCACGTTGCCCGCCGCGGATTGTGGCGACGGTGAGTCCTGGCACTGTTGAGCAGCTGGATCGGTGGCAGCATTAGCTTCAGGAGAGGCAGAGTAGCACGGGGCGTCACGACCCGCAGGTACTGTCTAGGTGACGAGAGCAGCCCAGGGCTCGACGCGGACTCGGCGAGTGTCATCCATGGGGGCGATGAAGCGGAGACGAATCGAAACTGAGGAACGATCACGACATGCCCGTACCTGGCGGGCCAAATGTCGGAATCGAGGGTCCGTGGACCCAACAAGGTTCGAACTCTGGGGCGTGTGCTGAGATCTCAACCAGCTCAAAGTCTCAATCCCGTCACCCTATGGCGAAGCCTCATCGAGTGCGTGCGAGCGATTAAGAAGATGAACATAGAGATTTACCCCGGTTCGGGCCACCTTGCGGTGTAATACGCTACTCCTACTTTTGGTAGATTGGCCTCGCGAGGAGGATAGGGATTAACTAGTACAGTGGTTGAGCAACCTTGCGAGGTCTCTTGGGTGAGGATGAATCGGTCTCGCCTCTACGGTGTAGGCTAGTCGCTATTTATAGCGGCTTTGGTCCTCTTCCCTTATCGCACTGGTGGGAAGGGATGCCACAACGGCCAAATTCGGAAGGGGACAAGAGGTGCATCTTATACTGACTAAATGTGGTCTTTGCCTACAAAGCTTCGGGGCAGGACACAAAGGTGGCATCGGCGATGGCATCCGGCCTGCCGAGCTCGTGGCCTCAGTCTTGTTACTCTAGAATGGAAATCTTTGGAGGCCTTCCTCAGGAACATGCATCTGCCC
This sequence comes from Hordeum marinum, assembly GCA_022496015.1. Classification (NCBI taxonomy): domain Eukaryota; kingdom Viridiplantae; phylum Streptophyta; class Magnoliopsida; order Poales; family Poaceae; genus Hordeum; species Hordeum marinum. The sequence continues at coordinate 245,229,831 of CM039673.1, forward strand.
TTGCCCCCTTGGCACCGAAGAGGAAACTATCCTCTGTGTGCTAGCTGGTGCATGACTGGCCTTGATCGTCATGGCTCACATCATCTTAGCCTCATGAGGCTAGGTACTAGCATAGGAGACTCCGCTCCTCGGGAGTCAGCCTGGGGAGGCCACTCTTCTCGAGGTCTTGGAGTTGTTCGCCTCGCGAGGCCGGGGCCCTCACGAGTGTCTTGACTTGGGGGGCTCGCCACTAGGCCATACCGGGCCATCCAAGTAGGCCATGCATCGGGCAGCAGGCAGGCAGATCTAGGTACCCCCAATCCCAGAACACCGACAGATGTCTTCTTCTTGAGTTCCTCTTGGTGTACTTGTCCTTCTTCGAGTCTCTACTTCTCCTTGAGTGTCTTCGTTCATAACGATCATCTCTAATCCTTCTCTCTCTTCGAGGTGACTCATCTCTTGAACTCTTTCTTCTAGGTGACTCTTCCCTTCTTTTGTGGGGGACTATGCACTCATTTGAGCAGTGTCCGGGCCTTCCACAATTGTAACAATTCCGGTCACGACTAGATGAACGTTTCTTTTGATATCTTGATTTGGAGTTCCTCTCTTTGCCTCTACTCTTGTAGAACTTGTTGAATTTGTTGACCATCATGCTTATCTCTTCATTTGTAGCAAGGTTGTCGCTATAAGTAGCGGGAGCATCACTTGAGCCTTTGTAAGCACCGCTTGACTTGTTTTGAAGTTCTTCCTTGACCTTGAGTGACATCTCAGGAGCAAAAATCCTTCCAATGACTTTCGTAAGCTTGAGATCTTTGTAGTTTGGCATCATTTGGATTAATGTGTACACAATGTCATACTTTTCATCAAAATCTCTAAGTATCTTCTTGATGATGAATTTGTCAGTCATTTCTTCGCTTCCTAAGACGACAATATAATTGGTGCTGAGAGCTAGCCTAGAATACATCTCCGTGACTCCTTCACCATCCTTCATCTTGAACTTGTCAAGTTGACATTGAAGCAAATCCAACTTAGATTCTCTAACGGAATCGGTACCTTCGTGCATATCAACCAAAGTGTCCCAAATTTCCTTTGCATTCTCAAGACGGATGATTTTGTTGAATTCTTTAGGGCATAGGCAGTTGAATAGAATGTCACATTCTTGAGCATTGTATGGCAACATCTTCAATTCTTCGGTGTTCCCTTCACGATCTGGTTCCTTTCCATCACCAAATAAATCACCTTGCAAACCAACATGAACAACAACCCAAATGGCAGGGTTATGACCAAGGATATGCATTTTCATCTTATGATTCCAACTAGCATCTTCTGGGGTTATGACCATGAACTGGCTAGCACTTGTGCATGTGGAGCATTTTGTTCACCAACATTATCTCACCCCCTTTTAATACTATTGGCTTTCCTATGGACTCAAAGTGATTTCTCACAAAGTAAAATGTAGAGTGTCCTTGCTTGTAGCTTTGTCTATCCTATTCATTGCATCTTGGGTTCTCCTCACAATCCCATAGCCATCCCATCATTGAACTTTTCCTGAAGTATACTGAGTGGAAACATTAGTCCAATTAGCTATATGTTGTTATTAATTACCAAAACCACCAAGGGAGAAAGTGTGCTTTCAGACATTTCCCCGTAGGGACAGATACAACAACAAAGAAGGATACACGCCGGTCAATCCATTTGTCCGAAGCGGTAGCAAGCTACCATGGCTCAATGGAAACACAAAGATTCATTTCCTTGTAAATAGGGCTACTAAAGGCACACACCTAGGTGTCGAATCCCACACATACCAATGCACATCACACGTACGCACAACATGCACGATATGCGTAGATACAACATGGCATCACAACAAAACTATAGAACACATCATTTATTTGAATGGCTCGAGAGCCTTGCATAATAGATTCATACATGTAGGGGTCACATGACCCGACACTCAAGTCAAACACACAAAGTCATACAAGCCACGTGGAAGCATAAAGTTGTCTGAGTATAGACAGATGAAAGGATAAATTGCACGTGGCCTGACTATCTACAAATCTTCCCAAGGGCACAGGACCGTAGCTGGGATACCAGCTACTCAACATCACCGACATCAAGAAATAACCTGCATGATGGATCGTGGGTCTCCTATGCAATAGTTATTAAGAAAACATGACTACAAAAGTACTGAGCAAGTCTTAAACAGATCTAACTACTCATGCATATGTATCAACAAGGCGAGTTGTGGGGCTTCGTGCAGAAAGCCAAATTTGACTCTTGGCTATCCTGTACTATGACTACCAGTAGTTGAAGTAAGTTGATATAGAGCACACGAGTCCACCAATCACCACACAATACACTACCATCTTCCTACGAGAGTGCCATCCATGGTACTCACACTTGTTGTCGTGGTTTTGTCACGGCAAATGCCCTAGTGAAAGGACTTGAGGGTGCAGCCATCGCTACAGTAAATAACTCGAAGGGGTTGGTTGGGACGAGAGACGCGAGTTTACCCAGGTTTAGCCCCTCCCGAAAGAGGTAAAGGCATATGTCCTGCTTTGTGTTGTATTGGTTGGATATCTATTACAAGGGAGCGGATTCACTTAACCTAGCTCTCGATGGATTATTTCGTACCCTAAGCCGTCGCAGGAACTCGCCTTTATATACATAGGTCGAGTCCCTGGGCTTACAAGAGTCCAGACCGGGTTATACTCCATAACCGTCTTGATCTCTAAGTCACCTTGCATTCTCTGGCAATCCATCTCCGGGCGGCTTACACCTCCGGGTCACATGCCATCTTCCTGCTTCGGGCCTTCATCTAGCCCGCCCGACCCGTCAACTCCAGGCTCGTCTTGGTCTTCAGGCCTGTTCTAAGGCCTTGTTGTAGAGTCACTAACTTCCTAACCCGACCGCTTCTGGCTGGGTATACCATGGGGTTATATCCCCAACATTAGGCCCCAGAATGATTTGAACTTGTTCATGTCAGTCTTCTAGTCTTCTGGTTGGAGAGTCTCGTGTTTCCCTCAACTACTTAATATTAAAATAATTCTTCATGACCTGCCATTTTAAATGGATGACGTTAGCTGTGGTAAATCATGAAAATCTTCATGACATCACAACGGATCTTTGCATTAACTGGTCAATCCGAAAATCGAAGCGTTCCCGGTCAATCATTATCATGTTGCCTCGACTCTTGCGTTGGTCGGTTGTTGTTTTCAATTCTCCCCTCATAAATAGGCATGGGGGTACCCATTCCTATAAAGTTCCCCCACTTCCTTTCCTTCTTCTTCCTCCGAACACCTCGCATGACTGAAGCTCTGCCGTCATCGCTGGACCATGTTGTCCACCTCATCGAGGCCGCTGCATCAACTTGTTCGTGACCAGAGCTCATCGGCGCATGTCCACGCTCCTTTCATCCTCCCAGGATCTATCCTTCGGCCTTCTTCGATCTGCATTAAGTTATTGGAGCTCCTTAGAATTCGGCACCGTTCATCGGAGTTCATGCCATTGCCTAGAAAAAGAATCATCTATGGGCTCGGACATACTAGTAAATTCGCGCAGTGGTTAGTTTAATACACATTTTGTACTTGGATCAGACCGCTTCCTCCCATAATCCGCGCATTGGTTCTTGTTCGTACATTGTTGTTCTTAGGGTTAGCAATTTATTCCCCTTTTATCTTCATTCGTAGATCCATAATTGTAGCTGTAACATGTGAAACTTGTTCGCCCACACTTAATAGTATTTTCAGTATTCACTGCCTTATTGACCCGCCATCATGCTGTCGGCTCACTCTGGCAAAATATAATATACTTTATACCTGTAACTGACGGCGGCTCATAATTTATCAACGACCCACCAAATAGTGTTTCCTCCTTAGAACCATAATTGGCTTTGGCATATAACGCTTTCTAACCCGCTGTAATTTTATCCGTTCCACAACTTTTAACCCGCTGCCATGACTAAGGCCACCTCTTCCTGCGATTGGGTAGGCTCCGAGGTTACCGAGGAACTACTCAATGATTTCGTAGTCATGTGGGTTTTGCCGGCTCAAGAAGTCATCCATTTGTGGGTTCCTGGTCCCGAGATCACTCCTGAACCAAATGAAGGGGAGGTGGTTGTCTTTACAAATCATCTTCTCCGTGGCTTCTTACCGCCCGGGCCAAAGTTTTTCCGGGACACCTTGCAGTTTTAGAAACTCCACCCTCAAGACATTGGCCCCAATTCTGGCACAAACTTGTGTCAATTTCATGTATTCTGCGAAGCTTATCTGCAAGATAATCCCTCCATTGATTTTTCAGAGATTTCTTTTATATCAACTACCAGACGGAGATCACAGGCGGATCAAGTCTTGAGCTAGGAGGTGTTTCCATTCACAGGCAAAGAGATGTATCCTTTCCCTCAGTTGTTCTGCTAGCCATCGCAATGGCTAGAGGCACTTGGTTCTATTGCAGAGACACGACCCTGGCTGAAGAGAAACCATTGCCGGGTTACCGCCCCTACTGGCTCTGCACCACCATCGAGCTTCCAGACCGGTTATCCACCTCAGACCGCGCTCAATCTTCTCCCACATTTCAAAGATCAGGGCCGTATTGGCTAATGGGTTAATTGGCATTGATTTAACCCGTTGCTGGGTTACTTGGAGAATTTTGCCGCTGAGCCGGCACAACGTCTTAATGTGTCAGTACACTGGTGAGGTGGATGACCCTCGCGCTTCAACCATACGCCCCTGATAGACAAAGACCTCCATTTAATTGTCAAATCACTGCTTGGAGAACCTCAGGAGGTTTGCAACAAGATCTAGTTAAATCCCTTTTATGTTCAAAGCCTGGCTCCAGAGGTAGAAAATCTTTGAACAAACTCCCTGTTTCATCTGAATTTTGTACTTCACATTCTTTCTAATCTTTCTGCAAATGTATGTAGGCCAATTCTCCCTTCTGGAACATGAGACTAACTACAACTTCTAGGAAGATAAAGAAAGCCAAAGTGGTTAAGACCCGTGCTTCGGGTCGTCCAAGAAAACATCAACCCAAGATCTACTTGAATTTGATGACTCGGATGTAGAACTTGACTCCCTTGGCCGTCTTTTCATACAACTTATTGATGCTGATTTCTCTCAGGCCGAAGGTGACACGAGCCAAATAGATGCCGCAGAGGTCACTTTCATCTCCTTCGACTCAAAAACTTTTCCCAGAGAGAAACTATAGCGGGTCATCCGGAAAGTAAAGTTTTCACACCCTCTTACTCACTTAGACCCCAATTTTCTTTTGAAGAGACAGCAACATGACTCTAGGCGTCAGACCCAGAGCGACGGCTCTGAAGACTTAATACCTGGCTTATCCAATGCACCGGCCCCTCGGAAACACCGTACTGAGGTAGTCCATAGATCTGTTTTATTTCTTCCGCCCATTAACCTCATGTGGTAACTTGCTCATACTTCCTAACTTTAATTTTCAGGAAACACCTCCTTCCTCTGGCAACTCAACCGCTTCAAAACTGCCACCCCATGTTATCAATCTAGGGTAACTTTCTTCTTTTCCTTCGATGTTGCTTACTAACCTTTTACCCTTGCATGTAACTTATCATGAAATCTTTTTTACAGGGACCAAGCCAAGAAGAGGAAAATAAGTGAGTCATCTGCCAACCCTGATGCCCCCAAGTCAAAAAATCCAAAATTTGAGGCTCCTGAAACTCATGTTGAGCCCTCTGAAGCTCATCAAGGCGCTCAGGATGAAACACTACAGTGTATTGAGCCAGCCGATACTAATGTTATGACCACTGGAATTAACCCAGAAACTGATCCTAAACCCCCTAGTCCTCAAAAAATGGCTGAAGATATTACTCCTCACGAAGAGGAGGTTACTATTACCGGGACAATTTATATAGCTCCAGGCCCTTCCACTATGCTGACCAAGCATATGAGCAAGGGTGAGGTGCCTTCGCCTCAGGAGGAGAAGAATAAGATTGGCCTTTCCAATCTTGAAAAGCTCACTATTGAAGAGCTGCACTCTGGGTTCTTGAGCCGCCTCTCTGCAAGCCGGGACATGGAAGCCAACCTGGTTGGCATGATGAAGAACAAATATGAGGTATACTCATCTTATCTCGTATTCCATATATCCTTACGTAGCCCCCAAAAGCTAGCTTATTTTCTTGAAGATAAGTCAGGTCTTTAGGCACATCTAAGTTTTAACACGTCGTCATGTAGCCCAAGGGCCGGGTCATTATGTATATAATGACGCGGTACTTAATTTGCTGATATGATAAAATTCCACATGTTGCACCCAAGGGCTGGTTTATCTCTCAAGATAACTAGGTCTTGTTAATGTTGCATAGAAAAAAAACAGCCAGCTATTCTACAAATTGAAGAGCTTGTAGCCCTAAGGGCCAGTTTATGTTCTTGAAGATGATCCGGGTCTGCTTGTATTATATGCTTGAAAAAACTAACATACATTAGCCCCCGAGTGTCAAGTATATTGATCGCAATCTGCTTGATACTTGTAACGAATTTCTTCACCGCCCCCAAGTTTCATTACGCGCCGTGCTGGCGGCTTAGGATTGGCGACTTCCACTTGACAATTTGACTGTGCATGAAGCTTTAAATGTGGCCGAGTTAAGTGCGGCTGATTTGAAGAAAATCCTATCACTACAACAAGATTCCCAAGATGAAGCCAATGAAAAACTGCGACTCTCCATGGAAGGTTTAGAAAAAATCCACGCGAAATTTGAAGCTTTGAAGAAATCCTCCGAGGCTGAGAAAGCCGCCCTGCTCAAACGTGCGGAGGACACTGAGGGTCAAATGAAGCCCATCACCGTAGAACTGACCAATCTTTAACGACATATTGCCCAGATGACTGAATCTGTCTTTGGTAAGTATTACTTGATTAACTTATGATAACTCCTATACAAATGACCACATATAAAATGATCTATGTGGCGACTCATGAATTTGAATTGTTTCTAGGCTGTCGGACTCACAATCTACCTGACAACAGCTTACTGAAGCTTAAAGCTTTATATTCCATAATGGAGCAGTTTTATCCTGGAAGCCTTTTCACCATCATGGCTATTTGGGGTGAAAAAGACCCAGTAAAGTTCATCAAAGACGTGCTGAGATGCCTCTCAATGATTCCCAAGCACATAGAAGAATTCAAGAGATCGGCGCCCGCAAGGGTGGACTAGCTTTGTTGAGCCGGGCCTTGGCTTATGCCCCAGAACTCAACCCGGAAGAGATGGTCAGAGGGTTTCCGCAACACAAAGATGACAGGTAAGAATTCACACAGGAGGATTATGCTCGCTGCATCAAGGCATCTCGAGTATTGGCAAGTCAACTAGCTACAAAGGCCGATCTAAAGACATATCGGTTGGCTTATGAGACAACAATGTGCGAGTTCGGCCACCCACTTTTGAACCGGTGGATCTGACTCCTGAACGTCGTAAGCATATCTTTGCCCCTAATATTGACCCATCTCCCATCTTGGATGAAGCAGTTGAATTACAAGCCTTAACCAACTGCAACTGGGATGTGGATAACCTTCAGATCTAGGAAACAAAAGACTTGGCACAGGATCACCCGTAGGCGATGTGGGCGAGAAGTCAGCCAAGGGATAATCCGGATGAAATTAACCCGGATAAGCTAACTGTCAGGCTTTAACTTGTGAAAAACTTTTGGTCCAAGATTTTGGGCTCCATGCAGCCTTTAATAGCCCTTAGTTACAAACTGATTGTATGTGTCGTGCCTTCGTGCATGTTTTAAGATTTACCAAATTATATCCTCGCGGCTTAACCGCTGCAACCTTTATCAACCGTGTGTATGCTTGACGTGATCATATGTCTTGATGCTTCATGAAAGGTGGGAATAGTATCAATTCACCAACTCTTGTGCTGGCAACTTATAGCCACACAGCTGGGCAAGTTAATAACTTAGTTTCCTAATAATATTGAAAAGACAAGAACAAAAACCCGTTGGTGGGTTATTATAGCTACAAGCTTGATGAATGAATGGTGCTAAGCCGGATCAATTGTTATCCAAGAACTTAGAACTTCCTTAAGAAAAATCCATGTAAGACAACAAACAGAAAGCATAGACATGTATATCTTCTGTGCTGTAAGGCAACATTGAAGGCACAACCAAAAGAGCTCAAGTCTTATTTATAATTTTGGACAAACTCAAGGTTTTTGCTTCAAAGAAGCTAGACATGAATGCCTACAACCCTGTCAGTTGGATCTCACATGACATAAATCCGTTGTTTTAACCTTAATAGGTTCATGGTATTACAAAAGATTGATTGTTAAGTGTACGAATGGGCCACATAGCGGAGAGACTATAACAGACGAGCGAGTTTATCCTAGCTCTCTGTAAGCTAGCTCTCTCGTGACATAAACCGCCATTTTAACTTTGACGAGTTCAGGGTCTTGAAAAAGATTGACTATCAAACATACGATAGGTGACGTGGCGGAGTAGCAAGTTGCAAACATGCATGTTTAACTAGAATATGGCATGTAAGTCAGTCAAGAGGGTATGAAAGCTAAACTCATTGAGTTGGAAGCCCCCAAGTGACAGTATGATGAACCAACTCTTGCACAAAGAATCGTTGGATGAAAACGACAGAGGCCCCGAATTATGGGGATGCAAATTTATTATATTAATTTTAAAAATGTATATACAATGACATAGGTATGTACATTGATGTGAGCCAATGACCCAAGTGTATTAAGGACGAAGATGAGCAATATTTCATGGCCTGCTAGTTTCCTGTCCAGAGGTACGTGAATTGTCGCTTTCCCGCATATCTATGAGATAGTAGGACCCATTGTTGAGATTTTTGCTAACCACAAATGTTCCTTCCCAAGGTGGTGAAAGCTTATGCATATCTATCTGATCTTGAATCAAACGGAGCACTAAGTTGCCTTCTTGGAATGTTCGGGTTTTAACTCTGTTTCTATGGTAGTGAGGCGGATCTTGTTGGTAAATCGCCGACCGTGCTGCTACAAGGTCACACTCTTCATCGGAAGCATCAAGTGCATTCTTATGCGTTGTCCCATTATCAGCCTCAACGTAGACCACCACCCTAGGCGAGTCATGACGAATATCACCAGGGAGAACAACTACTGCACCATAAACCATGAAAAAGGCATGTAGCCTGTTGATCTGTTGGAGCGGTACTGATGCTCCAAAGAACTAAAGGCAACTCATCAACCCAAAAACTCGGTGTTCATTCCAAAGGAACCATAAGATGGGATTTGATGCCTGTCAAAATTTCCTGGTTAGCACGTTCTGCTTGACCATTCGACTGTGGATGGGCTACCGCAAAGACATCAAGTCAGATGTGCTCACTTTGACAAAACTCTTTCATAGACCCTTTAGACATATTTGTACCATTATCATTGATGATGTTGTGGGGGTAACTGAGGGAATCCTGTACTAAGGGGTCATCGGGCCAATGGCCTATCTCCCAATAGGCCGGCTTGGTGGGCCGCTCTCTGACTATCGCAGGAAGGGTCGGCTACGCCATGACCCCATGTTCTAGAAGGAAGTCTCGAAGGCGCGTCATGCACTCCAATTCAAGATGAGGAAATCGGCATCTCCATTCCCGTTAGGAGACCTATCATGTGTAAACCCTAGGTACTCCCCCGTGTCTATATAAAGGTTTTTTTTAGATTGTAGGGCACAGAAACTCATCTAGGGTTTTAGCTATCCGATCTCGAGGTAGATCAACTTTGTAAGCTCCATACACATCAATATAATTGAGAAGGACGTAGGGTTTTACCTCCATAGGAGGGCTCGAACCTGGGTAAACATCGTCTGCTTCGTTCCCTGTTACCATTGATCCTAGACTCATAGCTCGGGACCCCTTCGTTGTGATCGCCAAAGCAATCAATGGCTCTCTTAGTCATTAGCGAGGAAATCCGCAACATGGACTCCTTTGTCCCTAGCAGATCTTCGCTTTTGGCAGCGTCGTGCTGCACGCCGACCCGACCAACTATCTTGGCCGGGTCGGGACTTCCGCCCCTGATCGAGAGGTCACATATGGGAACCTAGAGTTCTCCCTAGACTCTCAAGGCGATATTTTACTCATCGGGCTCGCAATCTCATCTGATGCGCCTAAGGACTCCGAGGCCTTGACTTCGAATTTCGCTCTCAACCCCGCCCACGGGACCAACCCCGACGATTATCTGGCTTTTATTCCGGATCCGGTCATAGTACCGGATGGTCGGGGGTCAGCTCCCACCAAACACACTCCTTGTGCGGACGCATGGGAGGTTAACTCTAAAAGCTTTGGGCAGATTGACCCGATCGAGCTCTCGACACTCAACGAGGCTCTATATCAGATCCTATCGATGAAAATCACTGATGACCCAAACCTAATCCACGCCCAGATCAATCTGAAGGCGGGTCAAGATGAATTTTTCATCCCTCCTACCACCCACTTAGTAGCCACTGTCAAAGACTTAATTGATATGTTGGACTATTCCTCCGAGGAGGTAGAAGACATGGATGAAGAGGATTGCGGTCCCGCCCCCGTCAACACCAGACGATGGACTGCCACCTCCACCTACGACGTCTACATGGTGGATACTCCAGTCGATAAGGGCTAGCACACACCCGAAAACAATGGAGATAAATTGGGTGAAGAGTCGTCAAGGCGCGTGGAAATAGTGCAAACGATCAAAGGCAAAAAAGGGAAGGGAAGTCATTGCTGAGACCGAGGAAAACAACACCCCTGAAGACCTTGGCGATCCCGATATCCCCAAGCAGCCGCTAGAGGACTAGGAGAGGCGAGAAGATCAACGCGACCCCGAGGATCTAAACGATTCTGAGGATGACAACTACACCCCCTTTCGAGGAGGAGGACAGCCTGGAAGCCGAAGACTTCACCAGACCCAAAAACCTTGTGGATTAGGAGCGATTTAGACAACAACTTATAGCCATAGCCCGAAGCCTGAAGGAAAAACAACGACACCTTAAGGCTGAACAGGATACCCTCAATGATAGATGGACGAGGGTCCTATCAGTCGAGGATGGGTATGGTACCGGTCTATTGGACCAACCCAAGAGCTATCCACGCCGACGGCTGCTGCCGTAGTTCGACAATGAGGTCCCTAATAAACCATATCCCAAGCACACTCCATATGACCAACCGGACCGCCCTCCCCGAGGACGAGATATGACGGCTGGCGACGCAGGTTATAGGCTGACGATAGCCAGCACAAGGGGAAAAGAGCCAATAGAGGCTGAGGGCAGGTACGACCTGTGACACAACCTGGATTATAGAATAGGTCACACGATATCCATCTACGAATCTAGAGGGTACTCCCCCGATAGACGAGACGTGTACCAGCCTTGGGTCGACCGCAACAACAGAGGTTGGGAACAAAACCAGACCAGATCAAGCGTTTACTACCGGGTGACAAAGTCCGGGTTAGAGACGCTGCCCACCCATTGTGCTTCACCGACGAGGTGATGCAACATCAGTTCCCGGAAGAATTTAAACCCATGAACATAGAGAAATATGATGGGACAACTGACCCAGCAGTGTGGATCAAGGATTTCCTCCTGCATATTCATATGGCGTGAGGAGATCATCTCCACGCCATCACGTATCTGCCCCTAAAACTTAAGGGGCCATCCCGACACTGGTTAAACAGCCTCAACGGAAATTCTTATGGAGATGGGAGGATCTCGAGGATGCTTTATGATCTAACTTCCAAGGCACCTATGTACATCCGCCGGACTCCACCGACCTAAGCAATGTTGTCCAGAAAGCAGGTGAATCGGCTCGACAATTCTGAAATCGGTTCTTGACAAAGAAGAACGAGATTGTTGATTGCCTAGACGACGAGGCAATAGCCTCCTTATGGCACAATATTCGGGACGAATGGTTATCTCGCCAGCTCGGTCAGGACAAGCCTAAGACCATGTCCACCCTTACATCACTCATGACCCGCTTTTGTGCGGGCAAGGACAACTGACTAGCTAAACAAAGCCACAACCCCAAAGATCCCGGCACTTCCGAACCCCGGGACGAAAACGGGAAACCACGACGCAACAAAAACAAAGGCCAGCACAACAACGGTGATTCTGAAGACACGGCCATTAATGCCGGTTTCTTCAACCCAAGATCCAGGCAGCGAGAAAAACCTTCTAAAAGCAATCGTGACGGACCTACCTCGCTGGACAATATCATGGATAGGCCCTGCCAGATCCATGACACTCAAGACAAGCCCGCCACCCACACTGATAATCCCCAAGTGCAAGGAATCACCGTAGCAATTTCCAAAGGTGGAAGTGATAAGTATAGAGTGTCGAACCCACAAGGAGCTAAAGGTAAGATCAATATTCTCTCAAGTACTATCTGCCCCTAATACGACTCTACGTAAACTAAATGTTTGCTTCCAACTAGAAACGAGAAATAAAACTATGTTGTGGATATAAAGAGAATAGCTTTGCATGATAATGGAGAACTAAAATATAGAAATAGGCGCTGTTATCATAACGTTAGAATATATTACAATATGTTACAAATACGAGTGTGGAATAATGATGGGTCGGTGTGTGGAATTATCCTAGGCAATTGTTAACAAGATCGGCAATCATTATTGTAATTTTATTTGAGGGGGAGGCATAAGCTAACATACTTTCTCTACTTGGATTATATGCACTTATGATTGGAACTCTAGCAAGCATCCGCAACTACTAAAGATCATTAAGGTAAAACCCAACCATATCATTAAAGCATCAAGTCCCCTTTATCCCATACGCAACAACCCCCTTACTCGGGTTTATGCTTCTGTCACTCAAGCAACCCACTATAAGTGAATCATGAATGTATTGCAACACCCTACATCGGGAATCCTTCACATGTGCGCATCACAGAAGGCACCATAGGACAACACCAAAATAAACATACAACTCAAACCAATCTAGATCATCAATCAACCCATGAGACAAAAGAAATCTACTCAAAACATCATAGGATGGCAACACATCATTGGCTCATAATGTGTGGCATAAAGCACCATGTTCAAGTAGGGGATTACAGCAGGATGCAGGAGAGTGGACCGCTGAAAAGATGTGAGGACGGTGATGAAGAAGGTGATGTTGATGAAGACGATCACCACGACGATGGTTCCCCTGATGGCACTCAGGCGCCGTCGGGATAAAGGGGGAGAGGGTCTCCCCCTTGTGCTTCCCCTCTCGGTGGGGAGAGGTTCTTGTCTGGTCCTTCGCATCCATGGTGATGATGGCCCCTCTGGGATGATGAAGATGGCCTCCGATGATGCTGACCCCCTCTGGCAGGGTGCCGGAGAGGGACAAGATTGGCTTTTTGTGGCAGTAGAGACTTGCAGCAGCGAAACTTCTGATCTAGGTTTTGTTCTGGAGGTTTTGGGATTTATAGGAATTTTTGGCATCGGTCTCATGCCAAGGGGACGCTCGAGGAGTCCACAAGCCATAGGGGCCCTAGCTAGGGTGATGCCCAGCAGGCTTGTGGCCTCCTCGTCTAGTTCCTGGCCTAGCTCTTATGCTTCGAGGGTCTGTTTTGGTCCATGAAAAATCACCATAAATTTTCAACCCATTCTGGGAACTTTTATTTCTACACAAAAAACAACACCATGGTAGTTCTGCTGAAAACATCGTCAGTCCGGGTTAGTTCTAATAAAATCATACCGAAATCATATAGAATTATTGTAAACATTAAATGAATACTTCATAAATTATAGATACGCTGGAGACGTATCATCATCCCAAGCTTAATTCCTGCTCGTCCTCGAGTAGGTAAATGATAAAAGAAATAATTTATGAAGTGTGAATGCTAGCATACTGCATAAATTTGATCAATGATAGTTCCAAACAATTTTTCTAGCATCATTATATATCATAAACAATATCTCATCTCATAAAACTTATCACAAACTATGCTTTTAGTCACCAAACAATTGCAATCCGTCTTATTTTCAAGAAGGGTCTATGTAAGAGCTTTTATTTAACAAATTCCACATACTCAACATTCATAAAGTCTTCCATGATTGCTAACAATCAAAGCATATTTTAGAGCAAATTGCATCCATCAAACACAGAGAAAGATAGGGGCTTAAATTTTTGCCTCCAAACTTATTTATAATATAGATAATTGTGGGGACCCCGACTCATAAGTCGTGATCACCGAATGTACGTGCATAGTGATCCCAAAGATAAATGCTCACTGAACACACATAAACTGAATAACAAGAGTGTGACATCCATTAGATACTAGATTATTCAAATATGGCCTTTATGGACAAGTCTTCATATGATTGCAGCGGAAAAATCTTCAACGATAGCATGAACCCATTGCCATCTGCCTCAACCCTACATGCATTCTGACTGGGAAACTTCTTAGATCGCATGTTCATCACCACCAAACCCTTCACCATCTTCCTACTCTTCCATGCCTGGCCACTTAAATAACCAGTGGCAAGACGATGAGTACTTTGAATGTATTCGCAAGAAACCCAAGTGGTGGAACAAGGTATAACAATGCGTGATATAGCACTAAGTAGGTAAGTTTTGCAGAAAGCTAGTTTTGAGTGCAATGACATGATCAAATAACTTATGTAAGCATGCATCAAGAGTTGGCAGATATCCATATAAACAAGTTATAATTATAATCATAAGCAGGGAATGAACATCTCATGTTTAGACATCATGTCAAGTCATCTGACTTATCTCAAATACCATCTCTGTGTCACCCCCACACACACCAAGTTTTGAGGAAACATCTGGACGTGGCTTAAGTAGCACCACCAAACTGTCTGTGACCGTGGACGCGGCTATTCAAATAGTTTTACACTCCGCAGAGGTTGCGCGCTTTACCCACAAGACTCGGGGAACTTGTGTCTCATCCACGACTCGCGGTATATTTCATACCCGAGGTAAGCACCCGAACAATGCCTTTCCCACGGTGATACTAAACAAAGAGTCCACTCGATTGGTACACAACCCTCATGATGTACATCCCACGAGCCTCGCTGGAGATCGTATCATCCATGAAGGGACCAATGGTGTGCCCGATTCCTGTGAAGACAGCGCATGATCGCCCATTCCGGTATGACCCCGTCTCGAGAGTGACCTCTTCACTCTCGCCACTAGTAATGTGGTCTCCCTGCTAGCAGCAACCATAGTAATCAACAAATCCCCATCCTATAAGGGGTATCGTGGTCGCACATGTAAGGTTGGGACGCTCGACAAATCTTAAACCATCCATTTTCGAAAACACACACACATCATGCCCTGGTACACCACTTCTTTCTCAAGTGGTTACCTAGCACATCATCATCATCACCCTCGGGCATTAGTGGCACCCGATGGAGTTTTGAAAAATCTTTGAAAGCATTCCTTTCCATCACCATGCATAATCCCATCCCATTTCCATAGCAACTACTAAGCAAACCTATCTACAGCCACCCGCATAACCCTCATAAGGAGGTAGGGTCATGCGTGATGCAAGTGTCAACGCTAAAATATCAGAGGCAACCCACCGAAGTGGTCACCACATCATCGTGATCAAATATATCGAAAGTAAAGTGCCATATGTCATGCAATGATAAAAATGGTTTCTTAACATGGTCAAAGGGCTGCTTGCATGGCTTAGCAAAGTCTTCGAGGTCTTAACACGCTTCTCGTCCACTCCGAGCACTTCGTCTACTTTGTTAACTATCACCGGAAACAACCACAATGAGCAACATAACAAGTAGAGAAATAAAAGTGCTCTATAAATAGGAGTTTAATTTTTCTTGGACACCTCTGGTCATGAGAAAAATAACCATGGAGGTTTTATTGGATGTGGGTAAAGGGGTAGTTTTGAATGGTGGAAATAAGGAAATTGGTGGTCCTACAAGAAGTTTACAGAAAACCTTTGTCTAAAAATGCGTGGATGCACCCAACAATTTGGCCATGATTTTAGAAGATGTTTGAAATTGGTCTCACTGGATTTGGAGTTGGGATGAATTCCCTAGGATTTTCCTAAGATGAAATTAATGGAAAATGAGCCATTTATTAGATCCAATAGAATAGGTGCATGGTAAAAATGTTCACCATGGCTACATAAACAAGGAATGATTTTTGGAGTATCCGAAAACTTGAATCACTCGATTTGGATTTGATATGAGTGCTCTAGGGGTTTTTCAAGTTGGGCTTTCCATTGAATTTGAACTCTACAGAAGAACTTGCAGGGAAAAATGAGCAATGCACATATTTGGATAGGACATGATTTTAGGAATTTGAATCAATTGATTTGGAGTTCAAACGATTTTTCTCGGAATTATTTGCCTCTCTAAGAAAAAGGACAAAGACAAAATAAAATAAATTACCAAAAAGAGCTAAACCGCACCCTAGGAGCGAGATGGCACTTGGCCGGCCCAGCAGCCGCAGGCGAACGAGGGCCGGGGCAACGTCGACCACATACTCTTTGGGAGTGCGCCTCCTGCGTAGAGAGGTGCAGCCCACAGAGGGAGTCTCCACTTAAACAGGGGGTCGGCCCTTGGCTCGCCGACAGGTGGGGCCCGCTTGTTGGGTTCTTCCCTCTCCTCCCGCGAGGCAGAAGAGAAATAGGGAAGACGGGGCCGTGCGCCCGCCTATGATGCTACGGCTGCTCGGGCCACCTCCGGCCGCCGGCGTGATCCGAGAGGCGCGCCGAATCACCCTGGATGCCTCACTTCCACCGGAGAGAGGCGGAACAGCGAGGGTTCGGATGGCCATGGGTGGGGGACGATGTCGGCCGTGATGGGCAAGGCGCCACAGGCTCGGGAAGGAGGAAATGGAGTGCGGGGGAAGAAGATGAGGTGTTGCTAGCTCCTTGGGGGGCTTTAGGGAGGAGGGAGCGACCACAGTGCTCTAATTTGAGCAGGGGCTGGCGGAAGAGCTTCGGCCATGGGGTGTAAGGAGGGCATGTGAGGACAAGGGACTGGGTCCAAAGGCTCCGCGGGAGAGAGAGAGGGATAGAAAGGAGTCGAGAGGGGGCTCGGGGAGGGCCTTAGGTAACCTAGGACGAGCTCACCATGGACCTAGGTCTTGGAGAGGTCGTGGCCGTCCCTAGCATGCTCGTGGAACCTCTGGCCCATGTCTATGGCTCTCGTGGCCTTGGTCTCGGACCAGGGGAGGAAAGAGTGGGAGGGGGAAGCACAGATGCGTCGTGCGTGCGAGGTCGCCCATTGGCGCTCTTGGGCGGGCGGTGCGCATGGAGGGAGGCTAGCAGGAGGGAGAGAAAGGAGGGGGAGAGGGCCATGGAGTGTCCCATACGTCGAGGGCCTCGAGTGGCACGCGGGGGAGACCTATGGTGGCCAGAGGAAGCGAGGTTAGCACTCAGATGCTCTGCCGCGTGTTCCAGAGCATGCTTTTGGCCGGCATGGGCGCGTCCTGACACGCTCTGGCGTGCCCACTTGTGCCCAAAAGCTGATGGGGAAATAAACAATGTGGGATGGAGCATTGGGTGCCCTGGTTGCCTGATGGGAGAGTGGAGAGCCGGAGAGAGGGAAAAAGGGCTGTCCAGGGGGTGCATATGGGATTTTCACCCCCTCAATCATGGATCTAGCCGTTGGGGTTGCTACTGGAGGTAAAGGGGGACTAGTAAGAGTTCCGGTAAAATTTTGAGCTCAAGGAGAAGGCTAGAAGTGGGTCAAACAAGGTTACTTACAAAATAAGCAAAAGTGTTTGGTGATGATTTGGCTAAGAAAATAGGGTTTGCTTGCCATGATATTTAACAAGATGAAAATATAGGTGGAAATAGAGAGGATCACCAAGTTTGAGAAGTTCTAAAGAAAGTTCACAATGTAACTTTGTGAAACCCTAGAAATCAATGAATCAGATTTCTATAGATCTAGGCATGCATTTCTGTCCCCACAAATCCACCACTTGGTGTGGTATCATTATTTGGGGTTTAGCACATGCCCACAAAGTTTGGGGTCAAGGGAAGAAACTTCACAATGTGAAGTTTTTCAAATTTGGCTCTAGACAAGAATGGTTTTGGAATATTTTGATGAAGCAAATCATTTGGGATTGAGATGAAACTTTGCAAGATGATCACATATGACATGTGTGACTTGCTGGATTTTTCTTAGAATTTATTGAGAATATTTCTTATAGAAATATTTCAAAAGCTTGATTTGGGAAAAAGGGGTTTGAGGGTTTTTTCTATGATTTTGAACATGACCTTGTGTTGAAACTCACATATATAGAAAATATATGTCCACTGAGTTTCCCTAAATTTTCTCAAATATTTCTAAAGAATTTAAATATTTTTCCCTATAAAAGACCATTTATGGCCTTAAGAAAAAGCCTTTAAAAAATAGCAAAATAATCTTTCAAATTAATATTTGCTGGTTTTGGAAAGTCTTATATATAGTAGGTTTCAAATAAAGCCTTTGTGGAAGAACACTCCACCCAATTTGAGGAGTTGTAGTACAAACCTCAATTCAGGGGGTTTGGAAAACCTAATTTGAATAAATCCATTTTGGCCAAAATAAAAATTTATAAAACTAGTTTTATGTCCTAAACACATGGCATGATCATTGGGTAAATATTTGGAGCAAGGAGATGAGTTTTGAGAGTAGGATGGATTTTATGAATATGGAGCACCAACAAGCAATCAAGCAATCATCAACCAAGTCAAGCATCACAAGCACAAAAAAAGGTTTAATTGGCACTAATTTTTTAGTTGGGTTAACTTAGTCATGAGGCAAAACACAGGGTGTGACAGACCTACCCCCTTAACAGAATCTCGTCCCTAAGACTCCTAGGCTAGGCATAGAAAAAGGTGTGGGAATTCATTGGTGAGGAGGCCTTCACGTTCCATGTTGCTTCTACTCAGGCGTGGTTGTCCTTCTGGATCTTGAAACCTTGATGATGTGTCTTCGAGTGCATCGTTGGCTTCGCCTAAGGGTGAACGGGGTTCTTGCGATATGCTAGGATTGCTTAATGGTTAAGGGTTTGGTGGACGAGCTTCTGGCAAGGGCCTGGCTTGCGTGTGTATCCCAAGGTCGAAATACGTGGCCAAGGTAGTGTGTCTATGTGCTGGTCCTAGGACTGCTCATGATGGTTAGTGACATCCAGATGTCCCATGCTTAGACGGGAAGGGACAATATCACGGCGTAGCCTTCCGTCGATGTCTTCTGCTTGAGAGAGTTACCCGGGTACGTCCTTCATCCATCTTGGGCCCTTAGACTTCATTGTCAAGGATGCACATTTCTAGCGGGTCTTCGAATGTTCGATCTACTAGTCTCTCCATAGCCATGCATGGCAAAATATTGGGGTTAAGTCTCGTTCCTAAGACTAAGCTCAAAGACTTTGTGGCAAAGCGGGTTCTACCATTTGGGAATGGTTTCTGAGGGGTTCTAAATAAGCTGACTATCCTAAAGTATAGAATAGCCATCTAATGCCCAAGGTCTGAGACTTGGCAAGCAGGGTGAACTACCTCCGATAGGTGGTTTACAATGATCTAGTCGGGATTCATGCCCTTGATTGGACCAAAAAGGGGCTAATAACAAAGTGACGATAGTTATCCCACTCCATTCCAGGCATCTGAAGGGAGTAGGGGCGTCATGCTCGTCGTACACCGTCAAAGTGGGGGAGTGAGGGGTGTTACCAACTTCTTGGTTCCTTCCTAGTCAAGAACTGACAGATAGCCAATCATAACAAGGGGTTCTTTTAATCCACTTGATGTGCAAGGGCTTCATCGTGCTTGGACGTCGACACTTCTTGATATAGCCTAGTTGACGTAGCCGACAAAGGAGCGATGGTTGACTTCTCTTGCTTCTTCTTCGTCGTCGTGGTTTCTCAACCATAGTGGCTCTTCAACTTGCTTGGGCAGGAATGTCTTCGGCTGTAGGGTGGGTACATCAAGTAGTCCAACCCTTCTCAAGGTGGAGCCTTATACCTGAGAGGCAAGGCAGTTGGTGTTCCTAGGGTTGGTCAAAACATGACTATGTTGTTCCTTTCTCTCATTGGTTAAATAAGTATGTCATCTGTGAGGATAAGAACATATCTCCCCCAAGTTTTCACACAAACACATTGCTCATAGGATGCTTGAGAGGATAGGGCATTTGCTCCAAAGGGTCAATAGTTCAGGGGTTCGTGACACAATGTAATCTACTTCTTCGTGTCCTCCTTCCTTATGGAAAGGGGTGGGTGGTGGTCAAGGTGGAGTATCGACCATGGTATAAGGACTTATAGTACAAGGCCTATGGTCATAATCCGAGCGTGTTACGGCTTGGCAAAGCTTAGGGGTTTTCAAGGAGCTTAGGATGTGAGTGAACGTCTATCATCTTATCCCTGAGCATAGTTCTTAGATGCCAATAGTACTACCTATTACTCCAAACAAAATCACCCTATATCATTGAAGGTATCATCTCATATAAGTCAACTCCAATATTACACATGCTGCTCATATCTCCAAGGTTTCGAGAGAAGGACTATACCGAAAAATCTCACATGCATACTATAGCTAACTCACATATATCTCTATATAAAAACCCTCGGGATAATTTACAAGCCGCTAAGATTGGTCATGACACTACCAATCCAAGTGTCCTACTGACCTATCCAAGGTCTAAGGCACTGCATTACTATGCTAAGGAAGCACATAATATACAAATCCAAGATCTTGTTTCCTTCCTAATGAATCCGGTTAATCGACCCATAAACACTATCCACTATTACCTCATCTATTACTACTATAAATCCAATACCAGTGACGTCCCATATATCTTTAGATTTCTTAAATCCCCAAATTCAAGAAATAACTATCTCATCACAGTATGACCAGCAATTCTCATTATGGTGATCTAGGAACTCCGATGTTAGGTGCATATGGATCCTTGAATCAGTTCTGACAACCATTCAACATTCCTTGTTTGTCTTCCACCAAGAAACATGGTATCAAGATCAAGACCATCGGAATAAATCCAAATTACTTCGAACCAGGTAGTTTGATTAATCATGAGCACCTATTAGAATTACCTATTTAAATCCAAGGTTTACATCTAGTAAGAATTTCCTACTAGTTACTTCAGTTACTAATGTAACATCATCAATCCACATTCAATATTACTTGCCAAAAAGTCAAGTCATTTATCCACCAAATTTTTTAGCTTGTGATCACAATGGTCCTACTAATCCCAATTTGCTCAAGGGGGAAGTAAGCTATGCTACTCTATCAACTTGATCCACCAAGTGCGTCTATCATCATTAAGACTCATAATCCACCAAAGGGGATCTCAACCAATTCCTCAAGATATCTATTATAACCTCATCAAATCATTATCTTACTAGTTATGTATCTAGAAAACAATCTTCCCTATGGCATCATCAGTTTAAGTGCTATCATAGGGATGTAATGTGTCTGTTCACTATGATCACTAGTCCCATAATGAACCCAGTGCTAAGCAGGGGCTATTGAATCTCAATAGCTGATCTAGCAAATCCGTGTATTAAACACGTGATCAGAGGTTTGAGCTGGGGTAGCTTGTGAGGTCTAGGTTGGGCTAGGGAGGGGTTTGCAATCTTCAGGGAAAAGCATACTCTACGGGGTTGCGTCTGGTTGAGTACGTTGTAGTCGAAGTCTTCGTTGTCAGTTGTTTGTCGAGGTGGATCCTTGGTACATCTGGTCTTGCTGGTCTACATGATGAGAGGGGGAAGAGGGAAACTAGCATCGAGAGAAGTGCCTATGGGGGTGGTAGAGTGCAAGTGCAATCAAGCAAATGCCGAAAAGGCCAAACTCAAACATGAAGTCAAGGTAGCTGACATAGTTGTGCACTTGTTGCCTAGGGAAAAATTGGGACTTACACCAATGCACAAACAAGAAAAACAAGCAACACACAATTATGGTTCTATCTGAACCATCATACGGACTCGACTTTGCATAGGGGACACACGACCTATCCTACCCTAGGAGTTCTCGGACTCATTAGTCGTGCTTGCTTCGTGTCTTCGAGAGGAGTCCACTCGGTCTACTGGGTATTCTTCAGGTGTTGCTAAGCCTCTTGTTGTTGCTTGTTGAAACAATCCGGGTTGTGCCTGTAGAGTCCTTGACAGCTTCGTGTCTGGTGAGTTGACGACGAAGGTGGTTCCTCATGACTGTCATTGACGGGTCTTCTATTGTATTCGTAATCGTGACAATGCCTTCTTCCCTTCCGAAACGTCAGCTGTTCCAGGTAGGAAATACTTTATGCAATGGCATTAACAAGGCATTGTAGAGTTGTATCATGTCGGTCGCGTTGACGATATCATTGGCACCAACAGCGGGGGATGATGAGAACTGTTTTCCTGCTCACTATAGTGAGGCGGACCAAATAGCGAGGTTCTTATCCACCGGTGGTTACCGAAACAACAATGGTAATGATGGGATTTCTCTGTTAGCGATGCATATAATGACCTTGCATTTCTTACGCCCTGATTATCATAGGCCAAGGTCGCATCATCCTGGTGCAGTGTCGAGGGTGTCACCATCTTCTTAGTCTTGATATCCTCATTCCTCGAGAGGGTATCTTCTGTTGGTACCGTCTTGTCGTGGTGTCGTCAAACTTGTGTGAATGTTTGACAAGGTGGCTTCCTTCCAAATTACCCACGAGGATTTCAAGGAATCCAGTGGTCAGGGGCATAAGGGTACTATCGACCATTTGCAAGGTTTTGAAAAAGAAGACGAGGGGAGTCAAGAGAATAAGGGTGGAAGTGCTGAGGAAAAATCCTTTGTTTCTTTTGAAGATTTAGGAGAGCTGAGAAACATAGAGGTTTTCAAGTGATTTTGAAGGGTCTTGAGAAATAGTTTTGTCCTAACGAACATCCATGCTAACTAAGGGCTTCCTACAATGAGGATGGCTCTGATACTAGCTCTGTGGGGACCCTGACTCATAGGTCGTGATCACCAAATGTACGTGCACAGTGATCCCAGAGATCAATGCTCACTGAACACACATAAACTTGTCGGATTTCGGGATCCGCTAAACCCTTAAGATTCGAACATAGAGGCATGTGCGAAGATCTCCTGCAACCTCGCTCGACCTAGCACGCTACACGATGTACGCAATGACGAACTCGCATGTTGACGAGGAAGAAGATGGACATGACATTTTACCCAGGTTCAGGCCGCTGCGAAGCGTAATACCCTACTCCTGCTTTGGTGGATTTCCTCTCGTGGAGGTTTGGGTGGATGAACCAATACAATGTGCTTGAGCGTCGTGAGGGCGCTAAAGATGTGTTCTTGGCTGGCTATCTCATGGTGGTGTATGGAGTAACTAATTGTTGGATCGGATCCGTCGGGGGTATCGGGGTAGCTCCGTACGGTGGAACCTATGCTCTATATATGGCGGTGGCCCGGGTCCTCTTCTCTTATCACAATGGCGGGAAGGGATCCCACAATGGCCAATTTTGAGGGGACAGGGTTTGGTGCTTGCCCTGCACAAAGGTGGTCTTCGTCTACAAAGTGGTTGTCAACAGCGCACGGACGGGCTAAGCGATGACATCCGTCCTACAGGGGCGGGGGTGGTTGTGGTCGTCTTTCACTAGAATGGAAACCTTTGGGGGGCTCTTTGGGAACCCGTGCCTGTCCTTGGTTCCTTTGCACCAAAGGGGAAACTGCGTCGCCTGGTGCACTGGCGCCCACTTGTCCTTCCTTGCGTCATCCTTGACTCCCGATGCCGGGCCTTGCATAGAAAACTCCGCCGCTCCGAAGGGGTCCTGAGGAGGCCTCATCCTTCGCTAGTCTAGTCGCTATTCTTCCTCACGAGGCTGGGGCCCTCGCGAGGGCCTTGTCCTGTATGGGGCCACGCCTTGCTGCGTTTGGTCAATGAGGTGGTCCATGCCCTGGGCCGCATCCAGGCAGGTCTGGGTACCCCCATTCCTAGAACGCCGACAGTAGCCCCCGGGCCCACAGCATCCTCGGGCCGTCCTCGGGGAGGATCCCTAAGGGGGTCTAGGAGCACCACGAGCACCATTCGCCTGCAAGCCAGGCCTGGCGTGTGTCGGGCGGCTGATGTCAGGTGCCCCTCGCCCGTTTAGCCTCCGCCCGACTTGCCAAGAACCAGACTTCTAGCTTTTGACCATTATTGCTTTCCCTTTCTGCGCACCTGCTCTTGCTTCCCTGGTCTCCCACTCTCGCGGGCGCCTCCCTAGATCCAGTGCCGCTCCGTCTTCTTCCTCGCTGCTCCGGCCCCGCTAGCTCTGTGATGGCTCCCGCCGGCAAGCAAAAGCCAGAGGTGTAGGGCTCTACCTCTGCTCCCATCTTGCCGGTGATCTTCGGTCTACCATCTCCAAGGACGAGGACCTCCACCCCGTGCTCCCATCGACGGCGGATGGGTCCAACAAGAATGGGCGGACCTTGATTTGGGGTGGCTCATCTGCGAAGCGGCCCTGGTCTAAGGCGGTATACCCCTTCTTCCTTCATAGCATCTTCGCTGGGCTTGTTTTGCCATTCTCTACATTCTTCAGCACCATCCTTGACCACTACGGGATCTAGGCCCTTCACCTCTAACCAAACTCCATCTTGCCCTTGTCCATCTCCGCCTTCTACTATGAGGCCTTCGTGGGTGTGCGGCCTTCGGTAGCTCTATTCCATCATTTCTTCAGCTTGCGCTTGCACGACGGCGCCCAGCGGTCGGTGTGTGTCTCTTTCGTCACGGTCCAGAGTGGCAGCATGCTTCTGAAGGCCGGGAAGGAGGTGGAGAACTTTAGGCACCGCTAGGTCCTTATGGATCTTAAGGGCTCCAACCCTCTGTTGGATCTGCTGGAGGGTTTGCCGATGAAGACTCCTGCGTGGAGCTCCGCGAAGCTTTCCGACCCCCGGGCCGAGCCTGTTCTGGAGCGCTTCACCTGCGATATCAACGCCAAGAAGCTGAGTGGTGGGATGACAGTAAAGGAGTTCTTGGTGAAGTGCGTGGCACCTCTTCAGGCCCATTCAAGGCCCTTGTGGGACTATCAGGGCAATGGCACCAACCTTACGCTTCGGTCCGCGCGCATATCTACCGAGGAACTGAGCAGGGTTGTGGGGACCTTGCTCGCCGATGACCCTGGCGACCTCCCCGAGGCTCAACCTCTGTTGTACTGCCATGACAACGGGGCCGAGCTAGTTGCCGTGATGCCTGTCTTCAAGGAGCTAGGGCTCTTCCCAGCCAGGAGCCCTAGTCCGGTGGTGGTGTCTTCTGATGATACCTCGTGCGGGGAGGACTTGGAGAGGACTGCCGCCGCTGGCCCGGTGGGGGCGTCCCCGCGTCACAGGGTACCCTTCTGTGCGAGCTTGAAGATGACGACGACATCGGTGAAATTTCTGCTAGGGGCTCCTCACGTGCCGCTATAGCCTCCACGGGCCGGGGTCAGGCCCTCGCGCCATCCGGTCTGCGTGTGTGTCGACTGCCCAGAAGCGCGTCACCGAATCTTCTCCAACACGCCCTGCCTCCGTTGGGAGGACGATCGACGCATCGGCGTCGCCCCCGCTCGATTCACCACTCGCCAGCAAGGTGGGCGAGGATGGGGCCATGGCGATCTCCTCCGCAGCCACCTCGGCTATTGGCGACTCTACTCCTCCGCACGGTGGCCCCCTCTCCATGGGGAGCTTGCGCGCGCCTGTCGTTGCCGAGATGGAGAGGAAGAGGAAGTGGGTCGACGTCGAGGAGTAAGTGACCCGACTTGGCTTGGCTCATATGTCTATGGCTTGTGTCTTGATGACCTCCTCTCGCTTGGTGACCAGGAATGTCGTCGTGTGGAAGATGAGGAAGAAGAGGCAGGCATCAAGCCGAAGGCAACTCCCGGTGCGCCGCCTGCCCTTGCCGAAACGCCGCCTCCTGTCGCTGAAGCAGAGAGGGCTCGCGAGGCAACCCCTCAGCCCCCCATCGCCAAGCCACCTGAGCCCCCGATGCTCGTTGACGTGATCTCTCCTGCCCTAGGGGATGTGGTGACACGGGCATCCGGAGGGCCAACCCCTAAGGGCATGCTGCCTGCCGATTTGTCCATGTCCTCAGTCGCCAAGCGGCCTCCGGAGCCTCCTGTCCTTCGTGACACCGTTTCCTCGGGCACGCCCCTCGCGAACGCGCTGGGGGCTCCTTAGGGGTAGACCGTGGCGCCTCCGGTGCCCATCGACGATGTCCTGGGTGGGGCCTTTGCTGCCCTGGGTCAGGTTCGTGATGCTTTCAGGAGTGCCGGTGATCGCCTCACGGGTGGACGCCTGTAGCTCCTCTTAGGGTGCCTCCGGGCCAATGCCGCCGCTGTGGTGATGTGGGGTCACGGCACGGCTGCTGCGGTGAATGGCGAAGAGGAAACCGCGGCCGCTCGCCAGAAGACCTTCCATGAGGAACATGCCAAGATTGAGGGGCAGCTTCATGACTGGACGAAAGACCTCGAGTCCCGCAAGGCCAAGCTGTTTCAGGTGGCGACCCGCCAGGATGCAGAGCGGGCGCGCCTGGACGTGCAGGAGAAGGAGGTTGCTTCGAGGAAGATCCTTCTTGACACCAAGGAGAAAGCTATCGCCACGGCCGAGGAGAAGAATGCCGCGGAGCTGAGCGCCTTCCCTGCCGTAAAGCTCAAGCTTCGCAAGGCGCTCCACGCCCTCTATCTAGATGGATTCACGGAGCCTATGGCCTCTCCCGAGGACGGCTTCACGGTTCTTGCTTCGAAGCTCGTCAAGGCACTGGAGGGCACCATCATTAAGGTGGACAAGTTCTTGGACAATGACTGTCGCAATCTCTTTTCTGAGGCCACGACATGCATCTTCAGCCATCTTCATCTTCACGAGCCGGGGTTTTAATTCAACTCCATGATCCTCCCGGTCACCCCTGAGGTCCGCGCGGGTGCCGCGACAGTGGTGAAAGGCATTGTGGAGATGCTGGTGAAGCGGTTCACCTGCGTCACAGTTCCTCCGCCTCCGGATGCTGCTGAGGCTGGCGGCGGGGAAGACGACGCCAGCAACATCGACAACGAGTCCCCTGAGGGTGCGATGAACGATGGTAACGACTCCTCCTGATTCCTTCCTCCAGCTCCTTTCCTGCAATGCACACCGTGCCTCGTGGAGGCGTTAAACTCATTTGCGTTTGCAAAAACTTCTAATGCTTGTAATAACCATTGGACTACATGATTGCTTTCTTCACCTTGTTTCCTTCCTGCTTGTTGTGATGCTTTGCATCGATAGGGCCCGGCCCGCGCATACCTCAACCACCGTTGGGCCGACCGGAAACCAAGGACGGTCCAAGGGGTGAGGGGCTACAGGTCCAGTTAGGCTCCTGAGTCACGACGCTCAGGAGTCCCCCTTGATGTGCGAGCAGCCCTCATGAAGGGAACATGGTGAGGATCGAGATAACTTGAAACTTCCAAAAACCTTTAGCGCTCTGCGTCGGCAGGGCCCGGCCCGCTCATACCTCAGCCACCGTTGAACCGACCGGAAACCGAGGATGGCCCAAGGGGTGGGGGGCTACGGGTCCACTTAGGCTCCTGAGTCGCGATGCTCAGGATTTTTCTAGCGCACTGGGCTATGCGTCGGCAGGGCCCGTCCCGCACATACCTCAGCCGTCGTTGAACCGATCGGAAACCAAGGACGGGCCAAGGGGTGAGGGGATACAGGTCTAGTTAGGCTCCCGAGTCGTGATGCTCAAGAGCCCCCATTGACATACGAGCGGCTCCCATACCTTTCCTCGCCAGCTTTTCCAGAGATGGGCGCATGAAGACCAGGTTTGGCAGCCTTGGGAAGGCGGTATGTACCAGGCTTGGCCTGGTAGCAGCCTCCGTGTAGCCCCCTCACACGTGCATTCCTGGGGAACGCAACGAGAAAGGGCCACTAGGTACCTTTATGAGGTTGCATGCGGCCATTGGGGGCACCCTCAGTTGTTTATCCCCTTGCACTGGGCGTGGGGCTTCCACCTTGCGTGGGCATAGTCATTCGTGGACCGTGTCGATCGCAAGCATAGAGTTGTGGCTTCCACATTGTGTGGGTATAGTCATTGGTGGACTGTGTTGACTTCTCTGCCAGCGCAGGGCTATGGCTGCCACATTGTGAGAAAAGGGACCCTGATAACCCACAAATATAGGGGATCAATTGTAGCCTTTCTCGATAAGTAAGAGTGTCGAACCCAACAAGGAGCTAAATGTATAACAAATATTCCCTCAAGTTCTATCGACCACCGATACAACTCTACGCACGCTTAACGTTCGCTTTACCTAGAACAAGTATGAAACTAGAAGTACTTTGTAGGTGTGATAGGATAGGTTTGCAAGATAATAAAGGGCACATAAATAAAAACTAGGGGCTCCTTAGATAAAGAAACAACTAAGTTAGTTTAACGGGTGTGGAAAAGTGGTGGTAGGAGTTGCGGAATTGTCCCTAGGCAATTGAAAACTAGACCGGTAATCATTATTACAATTTTATATGAGGGAGAGGCATAAACTAATATACTTTCTCTACTTGGATCATATGCACTTATGATTGGAACTCTAGCAAGAGTCCGCAACTACCAAAGATCATTAAGGTAAAGCCCAACCATATCATTATAAGGTATCAAGTCCTCTTTACTCCCATATGCAACAACCCACCTACTCGGGTTTATGGTTCTATCACTCAAGCAACCCACCATAGGCGAATCATGAACACATTGCAACACCCTAAAGCGAGGATCCCTCACACTTGTGCGCCACGCAGAGCACCATAGGACAACAACACTAATAAAACATGCAACTCAAACCAATCATGATCATCAATCAAACAATAGGACAACAAAAATCTACTCACACATCATAGGATGGCAACGCATCATTGGATAATAATATGAAGCATAAAGCACCATGTTCAAGTAGAGGGTACAACGGGTTGCGGGAGAGTGGACCCCTGTAGATAGATGGGGAAAGGTGATGGAGGTGTTGGTGAAGATGACGAAGTTGTTGGAGTAGATCGCCATCACGATGATGGCCCCGGTGGCGTTCCGGTGCCACCGGGAGAGAGGGGGAGACAGACCCCCTCCTTCTTCTTCTTCCTTGACCTCCTCCCTAGATGGGAGGAGGATTTCCCCTCTAGTACTTGGATTCCATGGCGGCAGAGGGGCAAGAGCCCCTCCGAGATTGGATCTCTCTCTCTGTTTCCTTCTGTTTCCTCGCTCCCAGATTCTGGCCTTTCACCATTTCTTAAATATCCGGAGATCCATAACTCCGATTGGGCTGAAATTTTGAGGGGATCTTTATCCAGAAATTAGCTTTCTTGCTGCCAAAGGAGAGCTCCAATCGACCTATGGGCTGGTCACAAGGGCCCAGGGCGCGCCCCTGGCTTGTGTCCCCCTTGGGCACTGCCTTCTGTTGATTCCACTTCCCAAAATTCACATATATATTCCAAATAAAATCTTCGTAAGTTTTTATCCCGTTTGGACTTCGTTTGATATGGATTTTCTGCAAAACAAAAAACATGCAACAAACAGGAACTGGCACTAGGCACTGGATCAATATGTTAGTCCCAAAAATAGTATAAAAAGTTCCCAAAAGTATATGAAAGTTGTCGAATATTGGCATGAAACAATCAAAAATTGTAGATACAACGGAGACGTATCAGCATCCCCAAGCTTAATTCCTTCTCATCCTCGAGTAGGTAAATGATAAAAAATTTGATGCGGAATGCTACCTAGCATAATCTTGATCATATAATCTATTCATGGCATGAATATTAAGATATGAGTGATTCAAAGCAATAGTCTATATTGACATAAAAATAGTAATACTTCAAGGACACCAATAATGCAATCTTGTCCTTTCAAAGTAACATGGCCTTAGAAAGTTATCCCTACAAAATCATATGGTCTGGCTATGCTCCATTTTCCCCACACAAAGTATGTAAATCATGCACAACCCCGATGACAAGTCAAGCAATTGTTTGAAACTTTTTATGTTCTCAAACCTTTTGAACTCTCACGCAATACATGAGCTTGAGTCATGGATATAGAACTATAGGTGGTATAGAATATGGTGGAGGTCGCAAGGAAAAAGGAGAAGATAGTCTCACATTACCTAGGCATATCAACAGGCTATGGAGATGCCCATCAATAGATATCAATGTGAGTGAGTAGGGATTGCCATGCAACGGATGCACTAGAGCTATAAGTGTATGAAAGCTCAAAAAGAAACTAAGAGGGTGTGCATCCAACTCACTTGCTCACGAAGACCTAGGGCAATTTGACGAAGCCCATCATTGGAATATACAATCCAAGTTATATAATTAAAAATTCCCACTAGTATATGAAAGTGAAAAAATAGTATCATGAAGATCATGGTGTTACTTGAAGCACAAGTGTGGAAAAGGATAGTAACATTGTCCCTTCTCTCTTTTCTCTCATTTTTGGTGGGCATCTTTGGACTCTTGTTTTTTTATTTGGGCTTCATTGGCCTCTGTTATTATTTGTAAAGTCCGGAGACTCAGCCCATCTATTGAGGGAATCATAGCTTCCATCATCTTTTCCTCTCCTGGGACAATGCTCTAATAATGGAAATCATCACACTTTTATTTACTTACAACTCAAAAACTTAGAGAAAAATATGACTCTATATGAATGCTTCCGATGGGATACCGGGATGTGCAATGACCTAGCATAACAAATGACATCAAAAAAATGGACAAGCCATGAAAACGTCATGCTAGCTATCTTACGATCATGCAAAGCAATATGATAATGATGGTGTGTGTCATAATAAACGAAACGGTGGAAGTTGCATGGCAATATATGTCGGAATGGCTATGGAAATGACATAATAGGTAGGTATGGTGGATGTTTTGAGGAAGGATATATGGTGGGTGTAATGCACCGACAAAGTTGTGCGGTACTAGAGAGGCTAGCAAAGGTGGAAGGGTGAGAGTGAGTATAATCCATGGACTCACATTAGTCATCAAGAACTCACATACTTATTGCAAAAGTCTATTAGTCATCAAAGCGAAGTGTTAGACGCATGCCCCTAGGGGAGAGGTTGGTAGGAGTAAACCATCGCGCGCTCCTCACCCATCACACAAAGGATGACAATCATTAAGCAAATCATGCTCCGACTTCGTTACATACGGATTCACCATACGTGCATGCTACGGGAATCACAAACCTTAACACAAGTATTTCTACTAATCCACAATTACTCACTAGCATAACTCTAATATCACCATCTTTATATTTAAAAACTATTGCAAGGAAGCAAACATATCATATTCAGTGATCTACAAGTTTTATGTAGGATTTTATGACTAACCATGTGAATGACCAACTCCTGTTAACTCTCTAAATAGATATAAGTGAAGCATAAGAGTTTTAATTCTTTCTAGAAAATATATTCACATTCTCTAACAAATATAAGTGAAGCAAAAGAGCATTCTACAAATGGTGGTTTTCTATGGGTAGAGAAACAGGCAATCCAAACTTCAAATGATATAAGTGAAGCACATGAAGCATTCTACAAAGCCATACTCAGAAGATATAAGTGAGGTGTAAAGATCCTTGTATAAATCAACCAAGTACTTTCTCATACCATCATGGTGCATTATTTAAAGAAAAATATAAAGCACACGACTCTCCAAGATTTACGCATATCGTGTGACGAATAAAAATATAGCTCCAAGTAAAATTACCAATGGTTGTTAGAAGAAAGAGGGGATGCCTTCCGGGGCATCCCAAAGCTTAGTTTCTTGGGAGTCGTTGAATATTACCTTGGGGTGCCTCGGGCATCCCCAAGCTTGGTCTCTTTCCACTCCTTATTCCTTCATCCATCGTGATCTCACCCAAAACTTGAAAACTTCAATCACACAAAACTTAACGAAACCCTCGTGAGATTGTTAGTATAATAAAGCAAATCAAAACTTTATGTACTATTTCAAACCAATTCATATTTTGTTTTTGCATTGTAGCCACTATAATATAACTTTTCCATGGCTTATACCACCGATAATCGATAGTTTCATCAAAACGAGCAAAACAATGCATCAAAAATAGAATCTATCAAAAACAGGACAGTCTGTAGTAATCTGGACATTAACCATACTTCTGTAACTCTAAAAATTCTAAAAAATTAGGAACAAATAAACAATTTGCATAGCAGGACTGTTTAAAAATTTCAGAAACCTTTGACATTCCAGTAAAAAATGTAAATTCACGCACTACAGCCAATGTTTCTATTTTTGCACTGCACATACCAAACAAGCAATCTAATCATCCTAAAGGCAAATCTTGGCATGTTATTTTTATAATACAATGGATTTATACAAGGGGATAATTAGTTTTGTTGAAAAGTTTCTATAATTAAGATTTGCAAAGTTCCATGGGTATGAACAAAGTTCAAGGAGCACCCCCACTTCAACGGTGCTCGTCCTTCTTACTTTCACTTCTCTTTTTTGAAAAAGTTTAAGGCTACCCTATTTTTTAAAAACTTTATAAAAGAACACAACAGAATAAAATGACTCTCTAAAAATACTAGCTTGTCTCCCTGACAGCGCTTTATTTAAAGCCATTAAGCTAGGCATATGGTGCTCAAGTAATGGATCCACCCGGATCCCAAGGTATATCAAAGCCAAATTCAATTAACAATGATTTGTAATTTAGTATTGAGAACAAAGTAATATATATCATGCAATGACGAAGTGTAACTCTCTTCCTATGCATCGGCATGTCCTGAAAGAACAATTCATGCACACAAAGTAAAGGCCAATGCATAGAATAAGCAGTTTCTTGCAATTTTATCATATTAGAAACATAGAGAGGTGGAGATGTAGTTCCTCTCTCATCATAATTGCAAGTAGGAGCAATAAGCACATGCATATTATATCTATCAAAATCTTCATGTGTAATGGTAAAACGAAACCCATCAATATAATCCTTAATAAGCGCAAACTTCTCCGATATAGTGTAGTTGGGAGAATTCAAAAAGAGAATAGGACTATAATGCGTGGGTGGAATAGCAAAAATTTCATTCTCAAGATAAGGAACTATAGAAAGTTCATCTCCATAAGCATCATTCATATTGGCATCATGGCCACAAGCATAGCAAGCATCAATTTCATCAAAAAGGGATATTTCAAATGAATCCAAGGGATCATAGCAATCAACATAGCATACATCCTTCGGTAAGCACAAAGGGAAATTAAACAATGTATGAGTTGAAGAGTTACTCTCATTAGAAGGTGGACATGGGTAACTAATCCGCTCTTCTTCCTTTTGTTCTTCGCTCTCCTCCTCATCTTTTTCATCCAATGAGCTCATAGTGTCATTAATTTCTTCTTCCATAGATTCCTGCAAAATATTAGTCTCCTCCAAGGCACCAGACATTCTCTCAATAAATGCATGAATATCGAAATTATATTCATAATTCTCATAGCAATATTTAAGTATAGAAAAAAATTCAGGTCTATAAACAACATCATCATAATTTTCGCACTTCTCAAACAAAGATTCAACTTCATAAGCACTCTTAAAAGCAACAAATTCCTCTATTCGTTCCACATCATAGTAATCATAAATACCTTTAGCATAAGAAGACAAGGTTTCATTATCATTAAATTTACATGAAAAAGGAAGGTGTTGAGCCTTCATCCGAGAGCAACGAGTATAATCATATCTCTGGCATAGGTTCTAAGCATACCATTTCAACATATAAATCTGATCCCATAACAGTTTCACTTTTTGAGTCAAGTGATAATCCCTAAAGTATTCACGTTGATCCAACTTGTCTCCCATTATACAATTGAATGGGGTTTTCTTAGGATTTTTAAAGTAGTGCATAATATCTTTCACATAACGAGCATCGAGGGTTTTAGGAGGTTCCCATCTCCATGAGTAGCAAGTCCACCTAATTTTTTTGGTATTTCGTGTTCCATATCCATGGCTAAAGATAGAGAACAACTTAGAACAGCAGATAAATTCTACTTAGTGATAAAGCAAACAAGAACACACGAGAATATTCACCCCCACACTATTGCTCCCCAGCAACGGCGCCAGAAAAAGGTTTTGATAACCCACAAGTATAGGGGTTCAATTGTAGCCTCTCTTGATAAGTAAGAGTGTTGAACCCAACGAGGAGCTAAAGGTAGAACAAATATTCCCTCAAGTTCTATCGACCATCGATACAACTCTACGCACGGTTAACGTTCTCTTTACCTAGAACAAGTATGAAACTAGAAGTACTTTGTAGGTGTGATAGGATAGGTTTGCAAGATAATAAAGAGCATGTAAATAAAAACTAGGGCCTGCTTAAATAAAGAAAGAACTAAGTTTGTTTAACGAGTGTGGAAAAGTGGTGGTAGGAGTTGCGGAATTGTTCCTAGGAAATTGATAACTAGAACGGTAATCATTATTACAATTTTATATGAGGGAGAGGCATAAACTAACATACTTTCTCTACTTGGATCATATGCACTTATGATTGGAACTCTAGCAAGAATCCGCAACTACTAAAGATCATTAAGGTAAAACCCAGCCATAGCATTATAAGGTATCAAGTCCTCTTTACTCCCGTATGCAACAGCACACCTTCTCGGGTTTATGCTTCTGTCACTCAAGCAACCCACCATAGGCAAATCATGAACACATTGCAACACCCTACAACTAGGATCCGTCATGCTTGCGCGACACGGAGAGTACCATAGGACAGCACCAATAAAAAACATTCAACTCACACCAATCATCATCATCAATCAACCAATAGGACAACAAAAATCTACTTAGAGATCATAGGATGGCAACACATCATTAGATAATAATATGAAGCATAAAGCACCATGTTCAAGTATAGGGTACAGCGGGTTGCAGGAGAGTGGACCGCCGTAGATAGATGAGGGAAGGTGATCGAGGTGTTGGTGAAGATGACGGAGTTGTTGGAGTAGATCGCCTTCACGATGATGGCCCCGGCGGCGTTCCGGTGCCACCGGGAGAGACGGGGGAGAGCCCCCCTCCTTCTTATTCTTACTTGACCGAGGGTTTCCCCTATGGTCCTTGGCCTTCATGGCGATGGAGGGGTGCGAGCCCCTCCAAGATTGGATCTCTCTCTCTGTTTCCTTATGTTTCTGCGCTCCCAAATTCTGGCCTTTCACCATTTCTTAAATATCCGACGATCCGTAACTCCGATCGGGCTGAAATTTTGAGGGGATATTTATCCGAAAATTAGCTTTCTTGCGGCCGAAGTAGAGCTCCAACCGACCTATGGGCTGGTCACAAGGGCCCAGGGCGCGGCCAGGGGGGTAGGGCGTGCCCCCTGGCTTGTGGCCCCCTCAGACACCACCTTCCGAGGATTCGACTTCCCAAAATTCACATATATTTCAAAAAATATCCGTAAGTTTTTATCCCGTTCAGACTCTGTTTGATATGGATTTTCTCCGGAAAAAAACAGGCAACAAACATGAACTGGCACTAGGCACTGGATCAATATTGTCGTGGATTTATCACGGCAGATGTCCGGGTGAACGGACTTAGGTTCGGGGCGGGACGCAACTACGTGGCGGCTTGAAGGGGTTGATCGGAATCGAGAAGACACGGAGTTTTACCCAGGTTCGGCCCCTCCGATGGAGGTAAAAGCCTACATCCTTCTTGCCTGGTATTGATGATGATGAAGATCTCTCGGTTACAAGGGTGCTAATTGCTACCTCTAATCTCTTGTGCCTCTAATCTCTGGTGTTGTCTAAACTTGTAGACTTGTGTCTCTTGAGAACTTGTCCCTCTAGGGGTGCTCTACCCCTCCTTATATAAGTGGAGAGGGTAGGTTTACAAATAGAGTCCTATTAGGAGTAGGATTAGGACTTGTCTCTCACGAATCCTACTTCGGGTATTATTTCCTTTAAGGGAATCCTTCTCTCTTGTGGGCCTTCTCTTGTGGGCCTTCTGGCGCCGGCTCACCCGCCAGGTCTTGGGCTTGGTCATCCTATGACCCGCTTGCCGGGTCATAAATAAGATGTCATGTCTTCGTCCGGGTCTCTTGTGAGTCGCCAGGGCGGGTCATGCCTGGGGTATATCCCCGTCATTAGCCCCCAGGTTAGCTTGAATTTATTCATGGTAAGCTCCTGAAATAGGAGTAACAAATATGTTAACTGGCCGGCTTGCTCCTTTGGCCGGCTTGTAAAATGGCTTCTCAGAAATCCGGGTCTTTTCTCCATATGAATGAGTCGTCTTGATAATCATCTTGCTTGTCAATGTCTTTTGAAAAATATTGAGAATAGAACACCCATATGCCATTGAGTCGGCTTCCAATACTCTTGGCCGGTCATCTCCACCGGGTCATAATCATTGATGATGTCGGGTCATTATCGTTGGTGACTCCGGTTTAAATAACTAGAATCCTGCTGACTTGATAAATATTGGGATGAAAATTCATCTGATGTAGAACCGGACTTCCGTTGTTGTGAAGCAGGGCGGTTTATATAAACTCTGGCGGGTTATGATGTTTTCATAACACCGGGTCATAAGTGTTGGTGATGCCGGGTCTAACAACTGAACTCTATATTTAATATCTTGAAAATTCTCCTTAAAGTTTTTGATATGTCGATATTACCTATAGCCCCCAAGCTCCGAGATTATCCATGATAACTTGGTGCTTTGCAAATAACATTTTGGACTGTGTAGCCCCCAAGTGCCGGGTTGTCCTGCCTGCAGCAACCTGGGACTTATAATCGCTTTATACCTTATAATATTTCGGCGGGTGTAGCCCCCAAAGGCCGTCTCATCAAAACGCTTCGGCGGGTGTAGCCCCCAAGGGCCGGCTCATCATAATTTGATGCGCCGGGTCTTCAATTTGAATCTCTTAATCTGTTGGAACAGCCGAATACTATAGCCCCCAAGTGCCGGGTCAGTAAGAATTACTGGGCTGGGACTTTTAGAAAAATATAGACGGGCCGGCTCATCTCCTTGAGATAATATGGTCTTGCTGACAATGTAATGGTTTGAAAACCGGCTTGCATTAGCCCCCAAGTGCCGTGGTGTATGCTTGCAGCGACATGGGACTTGCATAATTGATATAAACTTGGACTTGGATAATGTAGCCCCCAAGTGTCGGGTTTTCTGCCTGCGGCGACTCGGGACTATGTGAGAATAATACGTCTCACCATAATTTGTTGAATGAATCTTTAACCGTGGTCGTAATATAACCTAGAATGAACATCCTGGAATAATTCCTTTGTCTTTGACATGAAATTCCTGCTCATGGTTGCGGTGCAACCCGGCAAATATAAGTTTGAGAAAACCATGAGTGTTGTAGATTACTACAGAGCACAATTAAAGAAATCCGAGAACCGGCCAATTAGATGACACGGCATTATATCTGATAAGGCGGCTCTTGAAAGATAATAATTTCTCCGAGCTGGTTTGAAAAAATCCCAATCATTTATTACTGGTTATGATAAACCATGAAGATCCAGCCATGTTGGCTATTAAAATATCCATTTGCTTTTGCAAAATACTTTAACCGCGGCTCATCTTAAGAGATAAAACCTGCAAAAGTGAACAAGACAGAATATATTCTGCATTGTTGTGAGGGCGGCGTAAAGAAGCTCAACCCGGAGATGTATACCTTTCATAACATTGCTCATTTTCTCATAACCTTGCTCTGACCCGGCTTGATAAGCCGGCATGATGCAATATGTGATGATGATCTTGCTTTCCTAAAAAAACTCATATGATGGTTCTTTTGCGTGGATTCAATGCTTTGAACTCATACCAGTTCAGGGTCTCTATCGAGATTGGCCGTCAATTTCTTGAACCGGCTAAGGGTCTCTTAGGCGAGATTGGCCGTCAATTTGTTGAACCGGCTCAGGGTCTCTAGGCGAGATTGCCGTCAATTTCTTGAACCGGCTCAGGGTCTCTTAAGCGAGATTGACTGGTAAGAATATAGCGAACACCGGCTATCGATGGGAAATGTAAGCTATACCCCAAGGCAAGAAGCCTCCATCGACAGCCGTGGCTAATAATTAGCCTGAGACGTCGTAAAGACGGTTGTTTGAAAGGAGAAGTAAGCTATACCCGAAGGCAAGAAGCCTGTTTCAACAGCTACAGTTGATAAGCAACTGAATTTTGGCATAAACGCCGGTTGTTAGGGTGAGATAAGCGAACCCGTCGGTAAGAAGCCCCCTTCGACAACCGCGGTTAATAAGTAACCGCAAGTGGCATAATGCCGGCCATTAGGGTGAGATAAGAGATACCTGTTGGTAAGAAGCCCCCTTCGATGGCCGCCGTTGATAAGCAACTAGAATTTGGTGTACACGCTGTTGTCTTAGGGTACTGTAAGCTATACCAAAGGTAAGAAGCCTCCATCAACAACAGTGCTTAATGTAACCAAACTAGGCATAAAGACAACTGTGCAACGGAGAAGTAAGCTATACCCGGAGGCAAGAAGCCTCCTTGCAACAATTTGATAACAGCTAGCTGCGCAAAGGAGAAGTAAGCTATACCCGAAGGCAAGAAGCCTCTTTGCAACAGTGCTTAATTGGGCATATCGCTGGCTGTGCAAGGGAGAAGTGAGGTATACCCGAAGGCAAGAAGCCTCCTTGCACCAGCGTAAAAACCGACTATGCAGGGGAGATGTGAGCTATACCCGAAGGCAAGAAGCCTCCCTGCAACAACGCTTGATAGGGCATAAAGCCGGATGATAGATCAGCCGTTTTGATGGCGAACGGACCACTTCAACTCAAGTTTCTGAGCCGGAAAATTTCATCTTGCGAAGACCCGGGCTTCTCATTGAAAATGACCAAATGTGTCTTGCTATGTCTGTAGCCCCGAGCCTCAAGTTGACTCGAAGAGGCGGCTTTGAGGATCTTCATCGAAAGTTGAGGTTGGCCGTGGCGGGTTATAGATGATCCCATATGAATTGTTTGGATGATCCGGTTGATGGTTCGTTCCGGATGTTTGCTTGAAGTGAACCAAACTATAGTGGCGGCGGCTTATGCGCTTGTCCGTTGGGTGGCTCGTATCGACGAGCATCACACCAATATGTTGATGTAGAACACAGTGTGGGTGGCGTCTTGCACGTGTCCGTTGGGCGGCTCGTACAGGCGAGCACTGCATCGATATGTTGATGTAGACATAGAAACCAACCGCGACATTGTAGGCCGGCCTTGTTTGTGAAATATGCCATGGCGTTATAAGCCGGCGCGGATGATGAGAGACGGCCATGGCATTTGTAAGCCGGCGCAGGTGGCGAGAGTCAGCCTCGGCGTTGTAAGCCGGCACTACGGTGAGAGACGGACACGACGTTGTAAGCCGGGACGGTGGAGAGAGACGGCTACGACGTTGTAAGCCGGTGCAGCAGTGATAGACGGCCACGACATTAACTGACGATATTGGCACGAACTCTTATAAACTCCACCTTCGAAATGAATAATTCTCCTACGCAAGAAATATTACAGACGGAGTGATTGTTCTCAAGGAATTTAATATGAGCTAAATAAACAGACTGGAAGGATATCACCTGACGATTTTTGCAGAAACCACCGATGGTCTGTGCACGGATGTAATCTGACAAAACGGACGTCCTTCGTCTGACCAGGTCCTTCCTCTGATATGTTTTGTTTTAGCCCTGACTTCTATGCTTTCCCTTATCCGCATGACCTGGTGAGGTAAAGCAACGGCTGCCGGCTCAAAGCGGGAGCGGGGCCACTGGGCGAGGCCGGGAGGTGCCATGGCATTGCGGGCGTGGTGAGGAAGATGGCGTCCCCGGTGACGGAGCCCCTAGCAGTGACGGCGAGGCTGCGGCGGCTGAGGCACGCATTTTGGGCTGGGGCAGCTCGGCGGTGAGTGGCGTAGAAGGCAGGCGAGGCCTCGCTGGTGCGGCTCATGCGGCACAGTGATGACCGGGCAGGCCGGCACAAAGAGGGGGCAGAGGAGGACAATGGCGGGTCATGGTCGGCGGCTCGCGAGGCGTGTAGCGGCGCGAAGTTGACTCCGTCTCCAGTGGAGGCGACGGCTTGTGGCCACGGCGAGGGCGGCTCGTTTGGGCGGTGACCCGATGTTGGCGGAACCCGGCGGCTCAGCTGGCTGATGCAAAAGCACCACCATGGCGTGGGTGGCTCAGCATGAGCCTGGCTCGGACACGGCAGCGGCGGCAGGCAAGGCAAGGTGGAGCTATGGTGGAGGGTCCGCTCGGGCGAAGTGCGAAATCGACCGGGGCGGCTCGCGAGGCCGTAGACGAGGCGGAGCTCATGTCGGCGGATCGGGGGCGGCGGCTTCAGGCATGGATGCTAACGCTCGTGAGGGCGGCTGGAGTGGCGCGGACCCGGCCGGGGCGAGGCTGCTATAGTGGGGAGCACGGAAACCGGCAGGCAGGGCGCGGCAGTGGCGAGCCAACGATGGAGCGCGGTAGAGGCTGGTGGGTATGCGGAGGCGCGCGAACCGGCCGGCCCGGAGGCGCAGTGGCGGCAGAAATCAGCGAAGCGGGGCGAGGCCGACTCGGTGGTGGAGGAGCCGGTAAAACGGCTGAGGCGGCATGACCATGGTGGCGGCTCAGACGTGGAGTGGGAGCGAGGCGCAGCACAGGCGGAGACAGAGCTTGAGTCCGCGATGGCCAATAATTGATCTCCGTTTTTTTTCACGTGGATTCTTTTGTAGTAGCATCAGGCCACCCAGGCTGTATATGGATGTGGAAACTTACAAACCTTTTCGCCGATTACTGTCGGTCTCGGCGGCTCTGGTCCTGGTGCTAATCGAATCCTAACGCCAGTTTTGCTGAGGAGGCGACTATGCTTCTAATTTCTTTTACTGTCTTAACGAGCGTGCGACGACGTAGTCCCTATTGTTGATGAAAGTTCAACCCATCAAATCTGAATCCACGCTCATGTAGATCCTTCGAGCCATATTTTCTTCATCCATACTGATTGCCAGCTTCTCGATCCGTGAAGCGCTCCCTCCAAGAACACAACATCACCGTGCGCTTCCCCACGGTGGGCGCCAACTCTCGTGGATTTATCACGGCAGATGTCCGGGTGAACGGACTTAGGTTCGGGGCGGGACGCAACTATGTGGCGGCTTGAAGGGGTTGATCGGAATCGAGAAGACACAGAGTTTTACCCAGTTCGGCCCCTCCGATGGAGGTAAAAGCCTACGTCCTGCTTGCCTGGCATTGATGATGATGAAGATCTCTCGGTTACAAGGGTGCTAATTGCTACCTCTAATCTCTTGTCCCTCTAATCTCCTGTGTTGTCTAAACTTGTAGACTTGTGTCTCTTGAGAACTTGTCCCTCTAGGGGTGCTCTACCCCTCCTTATATAAGTGGAGAGGGTAGGTTTACAAATAGAGTCCTACTAGGAGTAGGATTAGGACTAGTCTCTCACGAATCCTACTCTGGGTCTTATTTCCTTTAAGGGAATCCTTCTCTCTTGTGGGCCTTCTCCGGTGGGCCTTCTCATGTGAGCCGCATTGCGCCGGCTCACCCGCCGGGTCTTGGGCTTGGTCATCATGTGACCCGCTTGCCAGGTCATAAATAAGATGTCATGTCTTCGGTCGGGTCTCCTGTTAGTCGTCAAATATGTTAGTCCCAAAAATAGTATAAAAAGTTTCCAGGAGTATATGAAAGTTCTAGAATATTGGCATGAAACAATAAAAAATTATAGATACGACGGAGATGTATCAGACCCCTCCGTGTCCTTGGGGGCCCCGGGCGTGTACAACCCATAGAGTTTGTACGTGTGGCTCGCACGGTAGAACTAGGAGGTGTATCTAGGAGGTCGCGAGGACGCTTTGGCCTCGCGAGTGTCCCTAACTCTAAGGTGGTTTGCGCCTGAATCTTCTTGTAGATGGGTCCATTTGAGACCCCGTTTGCTTCTTCTTCTTCTTGACTGAGGTAACTTGGGATCCCTCTTGGCACTCTACATCCTCACATCCTGGTCCCACACATTTCCCCACCACCGTTAGGTATGACCGGAAAACAAGGACGCACTTCATGGGGCAGCCCCCGGCACTCCTGATGCCGACCGGAAACCAGGGCGACACCAGGAGGTCATGTGGTATTATGACCAATAAGGCTCGTGAGGAGCCTCCTTTGACGTTCAAGCGGCTCTATGTCTGTAGGTTCTAGTCCCACCCAGTACCCCACCACTGTTAGGTACGACCGGAAACCAAGGACGCACTTCACGGGACGAGGCCCCGGCTCTCCTAATGCCAACAACAAACCAGGACGACACCAGAAGGCCGAGTGGCATTATGACCAGTAAGGCTCTTGAGGCTCAATGCTCAGGAGCCCCCTTGATGCTCGAGCGACCCCCATTCCATCCTGTCGGCAGATGCCTCGGGAGGCTGCGGGACCTCCCGAGACTCCATGTGACGCACCGCGGCCGGAGCCCCCAAGCGGGCGGTCGACAGCCCAACGTTGCAAGTAAGGTAGAACATCATGGCATAGAATAGACGCACAAGAAACTACTGAAATATGCATAAACGAAGCGACGGCAGGGGCGTGCCCTGATCACCTGAAGATCATGTGGCCTAGTTGGCGCCCTTGGACAGAGTGAACCATAAAATTACCTGGCAACAGCCAACAAAAGTCACTTAGCGGCCATGCTGCTGAAGAGCCGAAGCCTGCGTCATTGCCCGATCTTCCGCCCCTACGAGCGCGACCTTCATGGGTTCGTCGTTCTCTCCCGAGGCCCGGAACCTTCACTCGGTCTAGGCACCTCCTCCAATTCCTTGTTGCGCCCTTCCAAGCAAGGCATGAGCATGGCTCGATGAAGGAACTGGAAGGTGACAACTGCGTTTGCCAACCCGACGGGCATGCGAACGTAGGTGTTTGGGTTGACCCATCCATGATCGGCACGCGCTATCCAGAAGGGGCCTTGAGCTGCGGCCCTATTGATCGCGAGTGCGTTGACACAGACGCGTGGATGATTGACCATGCCGATGACGGCGACTGCGAAGTGTGGTGCAGGGCAGTCCCCTCCATGCACGGCTTGTGCTTCTCGAAGCTCTTCGATTTCTCTAAGGACGGACTCTTGCGAACCGGGATCCACACGCCTTGATCCCAGCTCGAGCTGGCGCGCGTCGGAGCATGCTTCCAGGTTGTGCTCGAGCGCCTCTCTTGCCTCACTAACCAAACCAGAAACTTTCCCGGTGGGAGCCCCTGGGCCCGGCCCAAGAGTGGCGCCGAGCGTGCTTTCCTATGCGATGGGAGGCGGGGCTCCACCGCTGAGCGCAGAGGCTGAAGTTGCAGGACGCCCCGCGGGGAGGAGTTGCTTCTTCGTCTTGCATGGGTCCTCACGAGGCAGTGTGTCTTCCTTGTCATCCGAGAGCTTGGTCGTCGCAGCGCGGTAAGCATGCTCGAGGGTGCAGAAGGCAGCCTTCTCATCATAGGCAATGGTGATGACGCCGCCACTCCCTGACATCTTAAGGACGTTGTAG
Source organism: Hordeum marinum (assembly GCA_022496015.1). NCBI lineage: Eukaryota > Viridiplantae > Streptophyta > Magnoliopsida > Poales > Poaceae > Hordeum > Hordeum marinum. The sequence continues at coordinate 245,273,119 of CM039673.1, forward strand.
CCATGGTGAGTCACTGCCATGAACTTAGCGAGAGCCGGGTACCCAAGGACTGCGTTGTACAGAAGGTGGCTGTGCGCGGCATCGAAGACGATGTTCTAGGTGTGGTAGTTCTTGCGCCGCCGAAGGTGACAGGCAGACGCACCTGCCTGATAGGTACGATGGACCCGTCTGTGACCCCCAGAGAAGGGCTTAGTTGGCATGAGCTGTTCATACGGCACCTGGAGTGTCTCGATGGCCTCGATGGAGAGGAAGTTGAGCCCTGCCCCGCTGTCGATGAGGGTCTCGGTGATGAGGACCTTGCTTATGGTTGGGGTACACAGCATGGGGAGGTTGCTGGCCATGAAAGAACACCTGAGCTGATCGCTTGAGTTGAAGGTGATGGCAGTCTAGGACCAATTGAGGGGGCGCATCGCTTCAAGCTTTGGGAGAGCCGTATTCACCTCCTGTGTGAATTGCTTGAATGCACAGTTCGATGCTGGGGCCTAGGCACCACCCAGGATGTAGGCAACCCCTCTGACTTCTTGGAAGCCCCCAGCTCCATCATCCTGCCTGTTTTCTTCTTTCGTTCTAGGTGGCGGAGGCAGCGAAGGTAGTCATGACTCACGTGGGTGAACCTCACGAGTTGGAGCATGACGTGAGCCCTCCAGAGGGTCGTCACATCAACGGTCCTTATGAGGCGGGTCGCGCCAGCGATCGTCCCGAGGTGGATTGCGCCAACAGTCCTCCTGAGGCTGGTCGCGCCACCCCTGATGCGGCTCCCGGTTGTTCAAGCGGCCTCCGCCGCACCCGAAACCTGGGTTGCCTCGCTCGGGTTGCCTACTGAAATGCTCGGTGCAGATCAGTCAGAGTTCTTGGCAGTCGGCGGTGTCGTGGTTGTTGGTGCCATGGAATATGCACGTCGGCCTTCCTCCTGGGGTGTTCTTCTCCCCGGTTGCGCTTTGCCTTGGGTTTGGCCGCAAGCACCGCCGAGTCCTTGCACTTTGCTTCCTTGGCCTTGGTATTCTTCTCTTCTAGATCTGCCGCCGGAGGTCTGAGGAGCGATAGGTGGCCCTCTTAGGCCTTGGCACACTTGTTCGCCAGGTTGAACATCTCCAAGGTGGAGCACAACTTGTAGGGCCACACAGTCGGGTAGAGCTCCGGGGCAATGGCGAGGCATCTCCCCGGATCGACGGGCACCACGTGCGCAAGGGCGACCTGGTCTTGACGCTACTGTGGGGCCGCCTTGAGTGGTATCCGGTCGCCGCGCTGGGTCGGCAGCGCAGGGAATGCACGTGCGTCGGCAAGTGGCCGGGGAACAACTTGGCAGCTTACTTCATCCCCCGGCCTCGCCCTCGGTTCGTGAGGCCGGTCACGGGGGCGCGCCTTTCGCCTAGGCTCGGGGTCGGCATCGCGTCATGGAGGCGGAGGCTACGCGTCTTGTACCGCATCGTTTGCTAGGGACGGTTGGGGTCGAAGCGAGTAGGAGAACGCCGAGCCTTCGTCGGCTGCGCTGACGAGCTCCGCGATGCGCCAAAGCTAGTCTTTGTAGTGGTCGGGAGTGGGGCGGTAGCGGAGCAGTTCGTTAGCCATGACGAGCACGCCTTGGCCACGCACTGGCCCTGGCCGAACATGAGAGAATGAATCGGAGGCCAGGACGATCGACGGATTGGCGGTGTGGCTGTCACGCTGCGCGGTGACCGGCTGGGAGGGGTCTTGTTGCTCGTGGGTGTTGGGGCCAGTGGTGGCGTTCGCCACAGGCAAAGGTGACCTGCGTGCACCGACACGGCCCACCAGCGTTGTCTGGGCGATGCGGGTGGGACAACGCTCGGCACGGGCTTGGCGAGCGTCAGACATCACAGCGGCGAGGTGGGAGGAGATCTTGGCTTGAGGGAGACTCCGACACCCCCCCTACCTGACGTGCCAAATGTTGGATTTCGGGCTCCACTAAACCCTTAATATTCGAACACAGGGCGTGTGCGAAGATCTCCTGCAGCCTCGCCTGACCTAGCTCGCTAATCGATCAATGCAACGGCGAACTCGCACAATGATGAGGAAGAAGATGGACACGCCAGTTTACCCAGGGTCGTGCCGCTGCAAAGTGTAATACCCTACTCCTTCTTTGGTGGATTGCCTCTCACAGAGGTTTGGATGGACGAACTAGTACAATGTGCTTGAGCCTCGTGAGGGCGCTCAAGATGTGTTCTTGGATGGCTATCTCGTGGTGGTGTATGCAGTGACTAAGTGTTGGATCGGATTCGTCGGTGGTATCAGGGTCCCTCTCTACGGTGCAACCTATGCTCTATATATAGCGGCGGCCCGGGTCCTCTTCCTTATCACAATGGCAGGAAGGGATCCCACAACGGCCAATTTTGAAGGGGGATAGGGGTTGGTGCTTGCCCCTGCCCAAAGGTGGTCTTCGCCTGCAAAGTGGTTGTCGACAGCGCAGGGACGGGCTCAGCAAGGACATCCGTCCTGCAGGGCGGGTGGTTGTGGTATTCTTGCACCGGAATGGAAACCTTTGGGGATGCTTTGGGAACCCGTGTTTGTCCTTGCTTTCTTTGCACCAAAGGGGAAACTACACCGCCTGGCGCACTGGCGCCCACCTATCCTTCATTGCATCATCCTTGACTCTCGAGGTCGGGACTTGCATAGGAAACTCCACCACTCCGGAGGGGTCTTGAGGAGGCCTCATCCTTCGAGGGTCTAGTCGATGTTTTTCCTCGCGAGGCTGGGGCCCTCGCGAGGGCCTTGTCCTTAATGGGGCCATGCGTTGCTGTATTTGGTCAATGCCGTGGGACATGCCCTAGGCCGCATGCAGGCAGGTCTGGGTACCCCCATTCCTAGAATGCCGATAGTAGCCCCTGGGCCCACAGCATACTCGGGCCGTCCTCGGGGAGGAGCCTTGAGGGCGGCCAGGAGCGCTGCGGGCCCCATTCGCCTACAGACCAGGCCTCGCGTGTGTCATGCGGCCGATGTGGGGTGCCGCTCGTCCCTTTAGCCTCCGCCCGACTTGCCAAGAGCCGGACTTCTAGCGTTTGACCATTATTGCTTTCCCTTTATGCGCACATGCTCTTGCTTCCCTGGTCTCCCACTCTCGCAGGCGCCTCCCCAGATCCAGGGCCGCTCCGTCTTCTTCCTTGCTGCTCTAGCCCCGCTAGCTCTGCAATGGCTCTTGCCGGCAAGCAAAAGACAGAGGCGCATGGCTCTGCCTCCGCTCCCGTCTCGCCGGTGCTCTTGGGGCCTACCATCGCCAAGGACGAGGACCTCCACCCCGTGCTCCCATGAACTAAGTAGGTAAGTTTTGCAGAAAGCTAGTTTTGAGTGCAATGACCTGATCAAATAACTTATGTAATCATGCCTCAACAGTTGGCAGATATCCATATGAACAAGTTATAGATATCATCATAAGCAGGGGTTGAACATCTCATATTCATACATCATGTCAAGTTATCTGACTTATCTCAAGTACCATCTCCGTGTCACCCACACACACCTTAAGTTTTTAGGAAACATCTGGACGTGGTTTAAGCTGCACCATCCAACTGTCCGTGCCCGTGTACGCGACTATTTGAATAGTTTTACACTTTGTAGAGGTTGCACGCTTTACCCACAAGACTCGGGGAACTTCCGTGTAATCCACGACTCGCGGTATATTTCATACCCGAGGTAAGCACCTAAACAATGCCTTTCCCACAACGATACTAAACAAAGAGTTCACTCGATTGGTACACAACCCTCATGATGTACATCCTACGAGCCTCACTCCAGATCATATCATCCATGAAGGGACCAGTTGTGTGCCCGGTGCCTGTGAAGACAGCGCATGATCGCCCATTCCGGGATGACCCCGTCTTGAGAGTGACCACTTCACTCTCGCCACTAGTAATGCGGGCTCCCTGCTAGCACCAACCATAGTAATCAACAAAGCCCTGTCCCATAAGGGATATCGTGGTCGCACATGTAAGATTAGGACGCTCGACAAATCTTAAATCCTCTGTTTTTGAAAACACACACACATCCTGCTCCGATACACCACTTCTTTCTCAAGTGGTTACCTAGCACATCATCATCATCATCCTTGGGGCTTTAGTGGCACCCGACGGGGTTTTTGAAAAATCTTTGAAAGCATGCCTTTCCATCACCATGCATAATCCCATCCCATTTGTGTAGCAACTACTAAGCAAACCTATCTACACCCACCCGCATAACCCTCATAAGGAGGTAGGGTCATGCATGATGCAAGTGTCAATGGTAAAGTATCGGAGGCAACCCACCGAAGTGGTCACCACATCATCATGATCAAATAGATCGAAAGTAAAGTGCCATATGTCATGCAATGATAAAAATGGTTTCTTAACATGGTCAAAGGGCTGCTTGCCTGGCTCAGCAAAGTCTTCGTGGTGTTCACCCTCTTCTCGTCCACTCCGAGCACTTTGTCTACTTTGTTAACTATCGCCGGAAACAACCACAATGAGCAACACAACAAGCAGAGAAATAAAAGTGCTCTATAAATAGGAGTTTTATTTTTCTTGGATACCTTTGGTCATGATAAAAATAACCAAGGAGTTTTTATTGGATGTGGGTAAAGGGGTAGTTTTGAATGGTGGAAATAGGGAAATTGGTGGTCCTACAAGAAGTTCACAGCAAAACTTTTTACAAAAATGGGTGGATGCACCCAAAAATTTGGGCATGATTTTAGAAGATGTTTGAAATTGGTCTCAATGGATTTGGAGTTGGGATGAATTCCCTAGGAATTTTCCTAAGATGAAATTAATGGAAAATGGGCCATTTATTAGATCCAACAGAATAGGTGCATGTTAAAAATGTTCACCATGGCTACATAAACAAGGAATCATTTTTGGAGTATCTAGAAACTTGAATCACTCCATTTGGAGTTGATATGAATGCTCTAGGGATTTTTCAAGTGGGGCCTTCCATAGATCAAATTCAAGTTATAGGAAAACTGAGAAATGCACATATTTGGATAGGACATGATTTTAGGAATTTGTAGGAATTTGAAACAATTGATTTGAAGTTCAAATGATTTTCTAGGAATTATTTGCCTCTCTAAGAGAAAGGAAAAATACAAAATAAAAGAAATTACCAAAAAGAGCTAAACCGCACCCTAGGCGCGAGATAGCACTGGGCCGGTCTAGCAACCGCAGGCGAATGGGGCGGGGCCAACGTCGAAGGCGTACTCTTAGGAATGCGCCTCCAGCGCAGAGAGGTGCAACCCACAGAGGGCGTCTCCACTTAAACAGGGGGGCCTACCCTTGGCTTGTCGACAGGTGGGGCCCGCCTGTCGGGTTCTCCCTCTCCTCCCGCCAGGTAGAGGAGAAATAGGGGAGACGGTACCATGCGCCCGCCTGCGACACTCCGGCCACTTGGGCCACCTTCGGCTGCCAGCGTGATCCGAAAGGGGCGTCGAATCACCCTGGGTGTGTCACGTCCATCGGGGAGAGGCGCAACAGCGAGGGTTCAAACAGCCACAGGGGGGACGATGTCGGACGACATGGGCAAGGCGCTACAGGCTAGGAAAGGAGGAAATGGAATGTGGGGGAAGAAGATGAGGTACCGCTGGCTCCTTGGGGGGATTTGATGAGGAGGGGAACGTCCACAACGCTCGAATTTGAGTAGGGGCCGGCGGGAGAGCTTCGGCCATGCAGGTGGAAGGAAGGCATGGGAGGACAAGGGCTACGGGCTCTGCGGGAGAGAGAGGGGGAGAAAGAAGCCGAGAGGGGGCTTGGGGAGGGCCTTAAGTAGCCTAGGGTGAGCTCACCGTGGACCAAGGTCTTGGAGAGGTCGCGGTTGTCCTTAGCATGCTCGGGGAACCTATGGCCCATGTCTATGGCTCTCGTGGACTTGGTCTCAGGCCAGGGGAGGAAAGAGAGGGAGGGGGAAGCACAGACGCGTCGCGCGTGCGAGGTCGCCCATTGGCGCTCTCGGGCGGCCGACGCACGTGCGAGGGAGGCCAGCGGGAGGGAGAGAGGTGGGGGGCAGGTCCATGGAGTTTCCCGAACGTCGAGGGCCTTGACTGGCGCACGGGGAGGCCCAAGGTGGCCAGAGGATGCGAGGTCAGTGCTCGGATGCTCTGCAACGTGCTCCAGAGCATGCTTTTGGCCGGCATGGGCGCGTCCTGACGTGATCTAGCATGCCCACTTGTGCCCAAAAGCTAATGGGGAAATAAACAATGCGGGATGGAGCACTGGGTGCCCTAGTTGCCTGACGGGAGAGTGGAGAGCCTGGGAGAGAGGGGAAAGGGTTCTCCAGGGGGTGCATATAGGGTTTTCACCCCCTCAATCATGGAACTAGCCGTTGGGGTTGCTACTGGAGGTAAAGGGCGACTAGTAAGAGTTCTGGTCAAATTTTGAGCTCAAGGAGAAGGGTAGAAGTGGGTCAAACAAGGTTGTTTACAAAATAAGCAAAAGTGTTTGGTGATGATTTGGCTAAGCAAATGGGGTTTGCTTGCCTAGAAATCAACAGAATCAGATTTCTATAGATCTAGGCATGCATTTCACTCCCCACAAATCCACCACTTGTTGTGGTATCATTATTTGGGGTTTAGCACATGCCCACAAAGTTTGGGGTCAAGGGAAGAAACTTCACAATGTAAAGTTGTTCAAATTTGGCTCTGGACAGGAATGGTTTTCGAATATTTTGATGAAGCAAATCAATTGGGATTGAGATGAAACTTTTCAAGATCATCACATATGACAGGTGTGACTTGCTGGAATTTTCTTGTAATTTATTGAGAATATTTCTTATAGAAATATTTCAAAAGCTTGATTTCGACAGAAAGGGTTTTGAGGGGTTTTGTCTATGATTTTGAACAGGACCATGTGTTGAAACTCACATATATGGAAAATATATGTCCACTGAGTTTCCCTAAATTTTCTCAAATATTTCTAAAGCATTTAAATAATTTTTCCGTATAAAAGACCGTTTCTGGCCTTAAGAAAAAGCCTTTATATAAAATAGCAAAGTAATATTTAAAATTAATATTTTGTGGTTTTGTAAAGTCTTATATATAGTAGGTTTCAAATAAAGCATTTGTGGAAGAATAATCCACCCAATTGGAGGACTTGTAGTGCGAACCTCAATTCAGGGGTTTTGAAAAAACTAATTTGAATAAATCCATTTTGGCGAAAATAAAATTTTATAATAATAGTTTTATGTCCTATACACATGGCATGATCATTTGGAAAATACTTGGAGCAAGGAGATGAGTTTTGAGAGTAGGAGGGATTTTATGAATATAGAGCACCAACAAGCAGTAAAGTAATCATCAATCAAGTCAAGCATCACAAGCACAGAAGAAGTTTTAATTGGTCCTAATTTTTGAGTCAGGTTAACTTAGTCATGAAGCAAAACACAGGGTGTGACAATAATTCTCAACAATAATAATTCATGATCCATATATTTGAGTGCCCATATATGCCTAGATCATTCCCCAACACATGACGCTTGCCAAGAGAAAAAGGCGAAATATAGGAAGTGGTGAAGATCACCACGACTCTTGCATAAAGGTAAGTACTAGAAATTAAAAGATAGGCTCTTCGCATAGGGAAGTATATGTTGTCATGCGCTTTTTGCTTTTGGATGTGCAAACCCTTAATGCAATGGAACGTCATGTTGTATTGCCCTTTGTGATAGCAACATTCATTATGTAGTCCATCGCTTTTATTTATTTACCATCACAATAAAAGTTCATACATATTTAGGAGCAATTTTTATTGCATTTTGCACCGATGACAACTTACTTGAAGGATCTTACTCAATCCATATGTAGGTATAGTGGACTCTCATGGCAAAACTGGTTTAAGGCTGTTTGGATGCACAAGTAGTATTTCTACTTGGTGCGGAAGTTTTGGATAGTATGAGGTGGAAGCAAGCACCACATGTTGGAGGATCCAAAACAATATAACTTCTACACAAATATACCCAAACATAACTCATTAAGTTGTCTTCCTTGTCCAATTTAAACCAATTTGCTCGAGTTTGAAAATAATTAATTAGATCACAATCATAGAAGATGTCCAAGATAGTATATTTATATGTGGAATCTCTCTTCCTTCAATATTCTTTCATGAATTGTTCAAGTGACCAATGTGGTGTTTGCTTACTTTCATTAAATTTGACCCCTATACTTATTATGCGTGAAGTCATTACTCCCCATGGGATAAGTATATGAATCATATTTAATTTGAATTTATGATATTCAATTCATTCAACCATTTACTCATAGGATACAAGTGAAGCATCAGAGTGAATGAAAAACTACTCCAAAAAGATATAAGTGAAGATCAATGCGTAGTCAATTAGTTAAATAGCCATGTGAGGACTCTCTCTTATTCAAAATTTCAGATCCAGTGATTTTATTGAAACAACAAACAAAATAAAATAAAATTCGAACGAATAAAAATTTAGGCTCAACATAGGCTAACCGATAGTTGATGAAGAGAGGTGGGATGCATAGCATCCTCAAGCTTAGATGCCCGAGAGTTCTTGAAATATTTACTTGGGGTGCCTTGGGCATCCCCAAGCTTGAAATTTTGTATCTTGTTCAATCCTCTCATATCCCGGTTTCACCTATTCTCAAAAACTTCATCCACACAAAACTCAAAAAGAACTCGTGAGATAGGTTAGTACACATAAGAACAAATCAACACTCCATGTACTGCCAAGACAAGTTGCACAATAATTTTCAAACATCAGGTACTGTATACTACCATTTTCTTAATTTATATCTACCAATATAGGCTATGGAAACTATAGGGTAAGTAGATAACAAAACTATGAGAGCAATCTATCTAAACAGAACAATATGTAGCAATTTATTAAACCAGTGCACTTTTGTAATTCTAAAAATTATGAAACTTTAGGACATTCTAAGGAATTTATATGGGAACACTGTGTAAAAATTTCAGAAACTTTCTACGTTCCAGTGAAATATGAAAATTGAAACACTACAGCAGAAGTTTCTGTTTTTACCCAGCACATATCAAAACATGCAATGCAAGCATTCTAAGGCAATTCTTGGAACTTTTTATTCAAAAATAATATTATAAATAACACCTAACAGAGAACAACAAAATAAAATGACGCTCTAAACAAAACTCATATTATGTGACGAATAAAAATATAGCTCCAAGTAAGATATACCGATAATGTTGAAGACAAAAGAGGGATGCCTTCCGGAGCATCCCCAAGCTTAGACGCTTGAGTCTTCCTTGAATATTACCTTGGGGGTGCCTTGGGCATCCCCAAGCTTAGGTTCTTGTCACTACCTATTCTCCTCATATCTCTGTCTCACCAAAACTTGAAAACTTCAATCACACAAAACTTAACGAAACTTCGTGAGAAGGGTTAGTGTAATAAAGATAAATCGTTCACTTAGGTACTGTAAGACAAGATTCATACTTGTTATCACATAATACCTAATGTATTGTACCATTGACATAATTTATATCACTGAATATAAGCTAAGGGAACACTAAAACAAGCAAACTATGCATGCAAAACAGAATCTGTCAAAAATAGAATAGCCTATGAAGATTTGTAGTATAGCCATACCTTCTTGTCTATAAAAATTCTGAAATATTAGGAAAACCTGAAGAATTTGTATATCATGCTCCAGTAAAAATTAATATTCCTGTAATGGAGGCAAAAGTTTCTGTTTTGGTTCAGCATCAATTCTACTCATCTTGTGAGTCATCCGAAAGGTTTTACTTGGCATATTATTGAAATAGATAGCACAAGACATGATTAGTACAGTAGATTAATCATGTGAACACACAAAAACAGAAACTAAAAGTGTTGGGTTGTCTCCCAACAAGCGATTTTCTTTAATGCCTTTTTAGCTAGGCATGACATTTTAATGATATTCTTCCAAGCCTAATTCCAATGATAATTTTATTCAGACTCTAAAAGATATAAGTGAAGTTCATAGATCATTTTACAATTAATATATGTTAACCAATATCCAAGCTCAGAATATATAAGTGAAGCACACGAAGCATTTTGTAAAGCCATACTCAAAAGATTTAAGTGAAGCACAAAGAGCATTCTACAAAGCCATACTCAAAAGATTTAAGTGAAGCTCATGAAGCATTCTACAAATCATTGAAGAAATATATCATACTAGAAGGGTGCAAATCCACACAAAACTTAACAAAACCCTCGTGAGATCCGTTAGTATAGTAAAGCAAATTACTGCCTTTACATACTATTGTAAACCCATTTCAATTTCATATTAGCATTATATATACTATAGTACAACTTCAGCATGGTTCATACCCCTCGATAGAACCCATATATTCATCAAAATAAGTGAACAACACATAGGAAACACAATCTGTCAAAAACAGAACAATCCGTAGAAATCTCGAAACTTCGTATACTTATGGAAATCAAAAAATTCTGAAAAATTAGGAAAAATTAAAATATTTATATAGCAGTATTGTGTAAACATTTCAGCAAATTTTGACATTCCATTAAAAACTGTAAATTCACGCACTATAGCCAAAAGTTTCTGTTTTTGCACCGCACATAGCAAACTAGCAATCTAATCATCCTAAAAGCAAACCTTGGCACATTATTATTATAATACGGTGGATATATACAAGGGGATGATTATTTTTGAGAACCTTCCATGAAAAATTCTACATTGTTCCTATGAGCATGAACACAAGTGTTCAATGTTGACCCTCGCTTCTCCAATGCACAACCTTCCAATCACTTCTCTTTTTGACAACTTCTTTGGCATAAGAGGCAAGTAACTCTTTTTCCATTTTTCATTTTCTTGTTTGTTTCATCCACAAGTAAATAAAGAAAAAAGGGAAAACAAAATCTACTTAGTGAAGAAAGCAAACAAGCACACACGAGAATATCAACCCCACGCTATTGCTCCTCGACAACTGCGCCAGTAAAGAGCTTGATAATCCCCAAGTGCAAGGAATCATCATAGCAATTTGAAAGGTGGAAGTGATAAGTATGGGGAGTCGAATCCATAAGGACCTAAAGGTAATACCAACATTCTCTCAAGTCCTATCTGCCACTGATACGACTCTTCGTAAGCCGAACGTTTGCTTCCAACTAGAAATGAGAAATAAAACTACGTTGTGGGTATCAAGAGAATAGCTTTGCATTATAATGGAGAACTAAAATATAAAAATAGGTGATGTTATCATAAAGTTAGAATATATTACAATATGTTACAAATAGCGAGTGTGGATAATGATGGGTCGGTGTGTGGAATTATCCTAGGATATTGTTAACAAGTCAATCATTATTGCAATTTCGTTTGAGGGAGAGGCATAAGCTAACATACTTTATCTACTTGGATCATATGCACTTATGATTGGAAATCTAGCAAGCATCGGCAACTACTAAAGATCATTAAGGTAAAACCCAACCATAGCATTAAAGCATCAAGTCCCCTTTATCCCATACGCAACAACCCCCTTACTCGGGTTTATGCTTCTGTCACTCAAGCAATCCACTATAAGCGAATCATGAATGTATTGCAACACCCTATATCGGAACCCTTCACGTGTGCGTGGCACGGAAGGCACCATAGGATAGCACCAAAATAATCATATAACTCAAACCAATCTAGATCATCAATGAACCCATAAGACAAGAAAAAACTACTCAACACATCATAGGATGGCAACACATCATTGGATCATAATATGTGGAGTAAAGCACCATGTTCAAGTAGGGGATTATAGCAGGATGCAGTAGAGTGGACCATTGAAAAGATATGAGGACGGTGATGAAGAAGGTGATGTTGATGAAGACGATCATCGTGGCGATGGTTCCCCCGATGGCACTCCGGTGCCGCCGAGAGAGCGGGAGAGGGTCTCCCCCTTGTGCATCCTCCTCCATGGCCTCCGCCTCGGTGGGGAGAGGTTCTCCATGTGGTCCTTGGCCTCCATGGTGATGATGGCCCCTCCGGGATGATGAAGATGGCCTGCGATGATGGTGACCCCCTCCGGCAGGGTGTCGGAGAGGGCCAAGATTGTTTTTTGTGCCTAAAGAGACTTGTGGCCGCGGAACTGTTGATCTAGGTTTATTCTGGAGGTTTTGGGATTTATAGGTATTTTGGCGTCGGTATCACATCAAGGGAACGCTCGAGGAGTCCACAAGCCACAGGGACCCCAACTAGGGGGGCACCCAGCAGGCTGGTGGCCTCCTCGTCCACTTCCTGGCCTAGCTCTTGTGCTTCGGGGGTTTCTTTTGGTCCATAAAAAACCACTGTAAATTTTCAGCCCATTCCGACAACTTTTATTTGTGCACAAAGCACGACACCATGGTCAGTCTGGGTTAGTTCTAATAAAATCATACCAAAATCATATAGAATTATTGTAAATATGGCATGAATACTTCACAAATTATAGATACGTTGGAGATGAATCACACACCAACCATAACTGTTGGGTGTTCAAACAAGCTGGCAAACTCGTAGCCAAAGAGCAAGTCAAGGGCCCACGCAACGAGGATGATGATGAGCCCCGTGGTCCGAGCAATGGAGGACAGAAGAAGTTCCCTCTAGAGGTAAAGACTATGAACATGATATATGCCACTCACATACCCAAAAAGGAGAGGAAGCGCGCCCTTCGAGAGGTCTACATCATAGAGCCTTTAGCCCTGAAGTATAACCCATGGTCGGCGTATCCGATCACCTTTGATCAACGAGACCATCCGACCACTATCCGTCATGGGGGTTTTGCGGACCTCGTCGTAGACCCCATTATCAATGGGTATCACCTCACTAAAGTCCTAATAGACGGAGGAAGTATCCTCAATCTGATTTACTCAGACACGGTGAAAAAGATGGGTATAGATCCATGAAGGATCAACCCTAGCAACACTACCTTTAAAGGAGTGATCCCAAGCATCGAAGCCCGATGCATGGGTTCCATGAGCCTGGAAGTAGTGTTTGGTTCGCCCGACAACTTCCGCAGCGAGGACTTTATCATCTACATTGTCCCTTTCTGCAGCGGTTATCACGCCCTACTGGGCCGCACAACATTTAGTCGCTTTAACGCTGTCCCACACTACGCATACCTCAAGCTCAAGATGCCCGGGCCCAAGGGGGTCATTACTGTCAACAGCAAAACAGAGCGTTCCCGCTGAACTGAGGAACATGCATTGGCCTTGTTGACCGAATTCCATTACGATGACGATCGACCAACACCGAAATCTTCCATAAAAGCATGTAAGGTTGACAAACGAGCTCGGTCTCAGTCCGAACTCATGGAATCTTCTTCTCCCTAGAAATAGGGACACATTCCTCATTGCACAGTCCTAGCGCCCGCCAAACAAGTGCCAAGACGACACAACTTTGCACTCAAGATTCTATGGGTAGCAATGGGGAACAACTATCAAAGGGAAAGTGTTCGGCGGGAGTGAACTACTGCAAGTCATGTCCTCGAACAAATCACATGTACCATCAAGGACCTGCTAAAGCATAAAGCTCATCCATACTTTGGCGACTTCTCAAGATCTTCTCCCCAAGGTCCGCTCACCGACACCAATGACCCTTAAAGGAGTGGAACTCCCTAGGGGGCGTAGGAACGGACATGCGACTGGGCACATCGAGGACATCAAGCCAACCATCAAAGACCCCTGGTACAACCTCTGCTCTATAAACTTTATATTTCCTTGTCAAATGCCTATAAAGAGTGGCCTCGGCAATTTGAGTTATAAGAATTATTGAGCAATTAATAGACCATTGTACGTGGCTTCTTTGCTATATTTTATGCTACATACTCTGTTCTTCCCTCATCAATGCTTCTTGCAAAATTGTTCGGTATACATTACGAGGCAACAGGCTAATAGACCAGGGGATTGAATTTAAAATAGCACCATAAGCATCACCCCGACACAATTGATCGTGTGTTCGGCGTCTTGGATTTTTTCTTTATATGCATTGGATCCGAACTATGTCTTGGGTCAATAGTTGGGTTGCCCGGCTCCTGTGTTTGCCCTCTTACGTTCCGCTTGTTCGACTAAAAGGGCAGAGGGAGAACCATTGAGATTGTGCTTCCAGCTCACCTGGTCAAGCACCTTAGGGGAGAAAGCCGAAAACTGATTGTCATGGTAAGCAAGCGCCAGTCTGCAAATCTGAGCATAAGTGTCATACTAAAAAATCGACAGAGGTTATTCCATTTCATAGATGGGTTTCGTACTTGTACAAACCATGTGATGCTGGCTTTAGCCTCGGTACATCCGAACATCACAAAACACTAGGGGCTAGTCATCAGTCCCCCACATTTTTAAGCTCCATCGGCGAAGTGAAAGCGATAAAGCATGATAGTCTGATTGCCTTGTTGCCCTCGCACTACCGCGTTCGGGCACCGATACCTCGGCTAAGGGTCATAGTGTGGAGGCAAAAACACCTCCCACAGTATCTACATGCAGGATGAAGCCGACGACTCACAACTTTCAGATAAAACGGCCCCATGTGAGTCACAATAAATACAAAAATCAAAAGACATGATAAACCATGCAGCCTCATTATAAAGTGTTAACAGTCTTCGGACATACTACAACATGCTCATTCATAAAAAACATCCTTAGAGCATTGGGCCTCTATCGTCCGAGCACCCTCCATCATTGCAAAGAAGTATTGCTCGGGGTGCCTATGATCCTTTCCAGGGGGCAGAGGTGCAGTGGCCATCTCAGTCGGCTTGTGCTTCAGCCGGTGCATCATGGTCCTTGCAAAGGCCATCTGAGCTCCCTCGATGCATGTAGAACGCTTTAAAGCGTCAATCCGAGGTGCAGGATCGCATAGCTTTTGCACCAAGCCGAAGTAGCTGCTCGACAAAGGCTCTATAGGCCAGAAACGGATACAGAGATCCGCCACGGTTGGCTCCGTCATCCTGTGCAGCTCCATCAGTTGCTTTATCTACTCGATCATAAGAGGAGAGCGCTTGGGGGCTTAAAACTGTGCCCAGAATAGCTGAGCCTCATCACCCTTATCCCGTGAAGCATAGAATTTGTTCGCATCCGCTACACTCCTGCGGTGGTCCGAACAGGCGCCTAAGGAATGCCACACCTGGGTGAGCAGTGGAAACCTACTACCACTAAAGGCACAAGGTAGTATATATGGCTTACCATCCATGACCGCTGAGAGAGTTCTGGACTAAGGGGTCCTCGGGCCATCGGCCTATCCCTTAATAGGCCGGCTTGGTTGGCCATTCTCTGATTGTTGCAGGGAGCACCGGATACATTGAGAGCCCACATTCTAGAAGGATGTCCCAAAGGCGCGTTGTGCACTCCAAGTCAAGATGAGGAAATCGGCATATCCATCCTTTCCAGGAGACTTACCATGTGTAAACCTTAGTACACCCCCGGTGTCTATATAATCCGGGAGGGTTTTAGATCGTAGGGCAAGGAAACTCGTCTAGGGTTTAGCTATTCGGTCTCGAGGTAGATCAACTCTGTAACGTTCATCCCATCAATATAATCAAGCAAAACGTAGGGTTTTACCTCCATAGCAGGGCCTGAACCTAGGTAAACCTCGTCTCCTTCGTCCCCTGTTACCTCCTAGTCTCATAGCTCGGGACCCCCTACCCGAGATCCGCCGGTTTTGACACCGACATTGGTGCTTTCATTGAGAGTTCCGCTGTGATCGCCAAAGGAGTCGACGGCTCATGTTGTCATTGACGAAGAAGTCACAAAATGGACACTTTTGTCCCCGGACAAATCTTCGCTTTCGGCAGCATTGTGCTGCACGCTGACCTGGCCGGCCGTCTTGGCCGGGTTGGGAGTTTTTCCCTTGATCAAGAGGTCAGATTCGGGAACCTAGAGTTCTCCGTAGACTCTCGGGGTGATCTTTTGCTAACCGGGCTCGCAGTCTCGCGTGCCGTGCCCGAAGACTCCAAGGCTTTAACCTTGGATTCCGCTTTCGATCCCGCCCCCGGGATCCACCCCGGCGATGACCTAACTATTAGTTCGGATCCGGCCATGGCGCTAGACGCCCGGATACCTATTCCTACCGAACACTCCCCTCGCACAGATGCATCGTAGGTTAACTCTGAAAGCTCTAAGCAGGTTAACCCGATCGAGCTCTCAACACTCAACGAGGCCCTAGATCGTATCTTGTCAACGAAAATTACCGACGACCCAACCCTGATCCATGCTCAGATCAGTCTCAAGGCGGGCTAGGAAGAATATTTTTATCCCACCCACCACCCACTTGATAGCCACTCTCGAGAATTTAACCGACATGCTGGACTATGCCTCCGAGGAGGCAGAAGACATGGATGAGGAAGATTGCTCTCCCACCCCCGTTAACCCCGGGCGATGGGCCGCAACCTCCACCTACGATCTGTACATGGTGGACACTCCAGCCGATAATGTTGAACACACTCCTAAAAACAATGGCAACAAATGGGGTTAAGCGCCGTCAGGCGCCAGAAGGCGCATAAACAATCAAAGGCAAAAAAGGGAAGAAAAGCTATCGCTCCCACCGGGGACGGAGATACCTCGAAAGACCTCGGCGATCCTAGTATCCCCGAACACCCGCTAGAGGACCTGGAGAGGCCGGAAGATCAGCGAAACTCTGATGATCCAAATGATTCTGAGGACAACAAGTACCTCTTCCTGACAAGGAGGAGAACATCCCAAAAGCCGAGGACTTTGCCATCCTCGAAAACCTTGAAGACCAGGAACAGGTTAGGCAACAACTTATAGCCACGACCCGCAACCTCAAGGCAAAAGAGCGATGACTTAAGGCCGAACAAGACAACCTCAATGATAGATGGACGAGGGCCCTATCAGCTAAGGAAGGATACGGTACCGGTCTATTGAACCAACCCAAAAGCTATCCATGCCGAAGGCTGCTACCACAATTCGTTGACGAGCTTACTGATACATTGTCTCCCAAACATACTCCATATGACAAGCCAGACCGCACTCCTCGAGGACGAGACAGGACGGCCGTTGACACCGGTTATAGGTCAATGATACCCCGAAGACGGGGGAAAGAGCCAATAGAGCCCGATGATAGGTTTGACCTACGACACGACCTAGACCATAGAGTGGGTCGTACGACATCCATCTACGGATCCAAAGGGTACGCACACGATAGATGGGAGGGGTACTAGCCTTGGCTCGACTGCAACAATAGAGGTCGGGAACGAAACCGGGCCACAACAGACGCCGATTACGGGCGCGACATAGCTCGGGTCAGATGCGCTGCCAACCCACTATGCTTCATGGACGACGTGATGCAACATCAGTTCCCGGAGGGGCTTAAACCCGTAAACATAGAGCAATACGATGGGCTAACTGACCCAACAGTATGGATCGAGGATTTCCTCCTTGACATCGACATGGCGTGGGGAGATGATCTCCGCGCCATCAAGTATCTACCCCTAAAGCTTAAGGGGCCAGCTCGGTACTAGTTAAATAGCCTCCCCGAAAAGTCCATCGGGTGCTGGGAGGATCTAGGGGATGCATTCCGATCTAACTTCCAAGGCACCTATGTTCGGCCACCAGACTCCTCCGACCTGAGGAATGTCGTCCAGAAGGCAGGAGAGTCTGCTCGGCAATTCTGCAATCGATTCTTGACCAAGAAAAATCAGATCATTGATTGCTCGGATGCCGAGGCAATAGCCTTCTTCAGGCACAATATTCCTGATGAATGGCTAGCTCGCCAGTTTGGCCAGGATAAACCTAGGACAATGACCACCCTTACATCACTCATGACTCGCTTTTGCACGGGTGAGGATAACTGGCTAGCCATATGGAGCCACAACCTCGAAGACCCCAGAACTTCCGAAGTTCGGGATGAAAACGGGAAACGAAAATGCAACAAGAATAAGCGCCAGCACAACAATAGTAATGACGATGACACGGCCAGCGACACCACATTCCGCAATTCCCGACCCGGGTAGCGGAAGAAGCTTGCTAAAGGCAATCGCGACGGACCTACCTTGCTGGAAAAGATCATGGAGAGGCCTTGCCAGATCCATGGAACTCAGGAGAAGCCCACCAACCACACCAACCGTAACTATTGGGCGTTCAAACTGGCCATCAAACACACAACCGAGGATCAAGGCAAGGTCCCACATAGCGAGGACGAGGATGAGCCTCGCGGTTCGATCGTTGGCGGACAGAAGCAATTCCCTCCAGAGGTGAAAACCGTGAATATGATATACGCCACTCATATACCCAAAAAGGAGAGGAAGTGCTCCCTTCGAGAGGTCTATGCCATAGAGCATGTAGCCCCGAAGTACAACCCATGGTCGGCATACCCGATCACCTTCAGTCGACGCGACCACCCGACTAGTGTCCGTCATGGGGGTTCAACGGGCCTCGTCCTAGACCCCATCATAGATGGGTATCACCTCACTAAAGTCCTAATGGGCGGAGGAAGTAGCCTTAATCTGATTTACTCAGACACGGTGAATAAGATGGGTAAAATCCGTCAAGGATCAAACCCAGCAACACGACCTTTAAAGGAGTGATCCTAGGCGTCGAAGCCCGTTGCACGACATCTGTAATCCTGGAAGTAGTGTTAGGTTCGCCCGATAACTTTCAAAGCGAAGACTTGATCTTCGACATTGTACCTTTCCACGATGGCTATCATGCCCTTCTAGGTCGTACAACGTTCGCTTGCCTTCACGCCGTCCCACACTACGCATACCTCAAGCTTAAGATGCCCGCCCCAAGGGGGCAATTATTGTCAATGGAAACAAAGAGTGCTCCCTCCGAACTAAGGACCATGCATTGGCCCTGGCGGCCAAATTCCATTACAATGATGGTCGGAAAACACCGACATCTGTCATAAAGGCACGTAAGGTTGGGAAGCGAGCTCGGTTTAAGCCAGAACTCCCAGAACATTCTTCTCCCTAGAAATAGGGACTCACTCCCCATTGCACAGCCCTAATGCCAGCAAACACGTGCCAAGAAGGCACAACTTTGCACTTAGGATTCCATGGGCAGCAGTGCAGAACAACTATCAAAGCACAAGTGGTCGACTGGATTAAGCTACTAGCAACATAAGTCTTCGGAGATAGAACAAGTACCAAAAAGGACATGCTAAAGCGTACAACCCATCAATACTTCAGCGGCTTCTCAAGATCCTCTTTCCAAGGTCCACTTGTCGATAACATTACCCATAAAGGAATGCAACCCCCTAGGAGGCGCAGGAGTGGACAGGCGATAGGGAATATTGAACGTCGGCCCACCCATCGAAGACCCCTGGTACAACCCCTCTTGTAAACTTTATATTTCATCTTCAAGTACCTGTAAACAGACGCTTCAGCAATTTGAGCTATAAGAGTTATGAAGCAAAATATAAGACCATTATGCATGGCCGCTTCGCTGTCTTTTTTGGTACATACTCTATTTCCTCCCTCCTCAATGATTCTTGCGAAACTGTTCGGTACACTTCACGACGCAACCGGCTAATAGACCGGGGTCTCGAATTTAAAATATCGCCCTAAGCACAATCGATCATGTGTTCGGCATCTCGGAATTCGCTTTATATGCATTGGTTCCGAACTATGTCTTGGGTCAATAGTTACGTTGCCCGGATCCTCTGCTTGCCCGTTTACGTTCCGCTCGTTCGGCTAAAAGGGCAAAGGGAGAACCACTACTATTGTGTTTCCAGCTAGCCTATTTAAGCACCTCAGGGGAGAAAGTTGAAAACTGACTGTCATAGTATGTGAGAACCAGTCTACAAATCTGAGCTTAAGTGTTATACTAAATACTTCATTAGAGGTTATTCCGTGTCATACGATCGGATTGTGATAGAGGCGAAGCTGTCCCTGTCTTTCGATGAGATGGTGGCTATCGTTTCGGTGGAGTAGACTTTGACGGTCCGACTACGAACGTGTGATGACGCCGCGCCTTGGCAATCGCTAAACCAAGTCCGAGAGGTTATCGACCACGTCGGAGCACGATCAACCTCACCACGAGGGTCTATTTCCTGCACACAAACGAAGAACAAGCAAGAAAGTAAGATTACAATCTGGATATTGCGAATATAAGAGGAAAGCTTTATTGATGAAGTGGGGTTCTGTGACGCCTTTGTCTGGTCGTGGAACACAAACGAAGAACGCGAAGTTGCAGCTATAGCGAACTTGTAATCAAAACAAAACCCAACCCTAAAACGACGCCCTAAGGGCTGTATATATGGGGGAATAGAGGGGAATTTCGTGGCCCCTTGGAGGAGGGGTCCGAAACCAACCTTAACTTAGTTTCCCCATACATACGGACTCTAAAAACAGCCTATAATATGGTATTTTGAAACTACATGGGTCTGGCCCAACAATAAGGTGGCGCAACACCTATATTAGCCTAGGGACGAATTTTATAAAGTAGCATCATGCATATTTCGTCCAAGGCTTCTTGCTCCCATTATGGTGGCTTCAAAGTGCAAAAATCATCAGTGGAAGTTCCATTGTTCTTTCCCGCGTGCGCACCTTCTTCTCCATGCTTGATCCCGCTCCAATGGTCATCCTTATTGTCCATGCTAGGTCCTTCATTCATAAGTAAAAGAAAAGTATCTAATTTAGGCAGCATCATATGTTCATGAACATTAGAAGGATTTGCAAGAAACGAAAGTACCCGGTAATTCAATTGACGTGCGCAAGCTCTAGTAATTGTCATGTATGTATAGTAGTCGGAGTTGTGCGTGTAGCATTAGCAGGGATGTCCTCATCATCCTCCCCTTCTTGAGCTGAAGTCGTCCTCGATGGAAGCTCATCTTCCTCACCCAAATAAGGCTTCAAATCTGCAATGTTGAAAGTGTGGCTAACCCCAAACTCTATAGGCAGCTCAAGTTTATATACATTATCATTTATTTTCTCTAACACCTTAAAAGGACCATCAGCACGTGGCATTATCTTTGACTTGCACAAATCAGGAAATCTATCCTTACGCAAATGTAACCAAACAAGATCTCCAGGTGCAAAGACAACATGTTTTCTACCCTTATCTCCAGCAATTTCGTATTTAGCATTCATACGCTCAATGTTTTCCTTCGTTAACTCATGTATCTTTAATATCAATCCAGCACGTTCTTTAGCATCAAAATTAACCTTCTCCGAAGATGGAAGAGGCAACAAATCAATAGGTGCACGAGGTAAGAAACCATACACAACTTCAAAAGGGCACATCTTAGTGGTAGAATGTAGCGAACGATTATAAGCAAATTCAATATGAGGTAAGCATTCTGCTCACATTTTCAGGTTATTCTTCAAAACAGCCCTAAGCATAGTAGACAATGATCTATTGAGTACTTCAGTTTGGCCATCATTTTGGGGATGACATGTAGTACTAAAAAGTAGTTTAGTCACCAACTTAGCCCATAAACATCTCCAAAAGTGGCTAAGAAATTTAGCATCACGATCTGAAACAATTGTATTTAGCACACCATGCAACCGAATAATTTCACGAAAGAACAAATCAGCAACATGAGCAGCAGCATCACTTTTATGACATGGTATAAAGTGTGCCATTTTGGAAAATCTATCCCTGACAACAAATATGCTATCCCTCCCCTTCTTAGTTCGAGGTAAACCTACAACAAAGTCCATAGATATATCCTCCCAAGGAACACTAGGTACAGGCAAAGGCATATATAAACCATGAGGATTGAGTCGTGACTTAGCTTTTTGACATGTAGTGCAGCGAGCAACAAAATGGTCAACATCCAGTCTCATCTTTGGTCCAAAGAAATGTTTAGAAAGTACATCCTCCGTCTTCTTCATGCCAAAGTGTCCCATTAATCCTCCTCCGTCTGCCTCCTGTAACAACAAAAGACGAACGGAGCTAGCTGGAATGCCTAGCTTGTTAGCATGAAACACAAATCCATCATTAATAACGAACTTGTTCCATGTTCTCCCTTGTTTACAATGCTGCAACACATCTCTAAATTCAGCATCATGCACATATGGATCTTTGATGGTCTCCAAACCAAATATTTTAAAGTCAAGTTGTGAAAGCATAGTATAACGACGAGACAAATCATCAGCAATAACATTTTCTTTACCCTTCTTGTGTTTAATGACATAAGGGAAAGTCTCAATGAATTCAACCCATTTAGCATGTCTACGTTTTAGTTTTCCTTGACTTCTAATATGTTTCAAAGATTCATGATCAGAATGTATAACAAATTCTTTGGGCCATAAATAATGTTGCCATGTTTCCAAAGTCCGAACAAGAGCATATAATTCCTTAACATAAGTAGAATAATTCAGACTAGGCCCACTAAGTTTTTCAGAAAAGTACGCAACAGGTTTACCATCTTGTAATAACACACCTCCTAACCCAATTCCACTAGCATCACATCGAAGCTCGAAAGTATTATTAAAATCAGGAAGTTGGAGTAAAGGAGCATGTGTTAACTTATCTTTCAAGACCGTGAAGGCTTCTTCCTGTGCGGTACCCCAAGAAAAAGGCACGTCCTTCTTTGTAAGCTCATTGAGAGGCGCAACAATGGTGCTGAAATCTCTCACAAAACGCCTATAGAAACCAGCGAGGCCAAGAAAACTCCTCACTTGTGTGACCGTTTTGGGCTGGGGCCAACTCTCAATAGCTTCAATCTTGGCATTATCAACTTCAATTCCCTATGAAGTAACAACATAGCCAAGAAAAGATACTCGGTCGGTGCAAAAGGTGCACTTCCCAAGGTTACCAAACAAACGTGCATAACGTAGATCAATAAAAACAACACGTAGATGTTCCAAATATTCCTCCAAAGATCTACTAAAAATCAATATATCATCAAAATAGACTACCACAAATCGTCCAATGAAAGCACGTAAAACCTCGTTCATTAATCTCATGAAATTGCTAGGTGCATTAGTTAACCCAAAAGGCATGACTAACCACTCATATAATCCAAACTTAGTTTTAAATGTTGTTTTCCATTCATCTCCCAATTTCATACGAATTTGATGGTATCCACTATGCAAATCAACTTTGGAGAAAATAGTAGAACCACTTAATTCATCAAGCATATCATCTAGTCGAGGAATAGGATGACGATAACGAATAGTAATATTATTAATGCCTCTATAATCCACACACATGCGCGATGTACCATCCTTTTTAGGCACTAGAATAATAGGAACATCACAAGGACTAAGGGATTCACGTATATAACCTTTGTCAAGCAGCTCATGTACTTGACACATAATCTCCTTTGTCTCCTCTGGATTGGTACGGTATGGCACATGGTTGGGTAGGCATGCACCGGGAATTAAGTCAATCTGATGCTCAATCCCGCGAATAGGTGGTAATCCCGATGGCACGTCTTGTGGGAAGACGTCAGCGAGCTCCTGCAAAATGTTAATGACAGCAGGAGGCAAAGAGGGAGGCATGTCCTCGAATGAAAATAATACCTCTTTGCATACAAAAGCATAGCAAACAGATGTAGCAACATCCAAATCATTAATATCAGATTTAGTAGCAAGTAAACATCCACTCTTGAATTTTATTTCGGATGCAACATTAGATGATGGTTTATTATGCTTATGGTGTTGCTCAAATTCCTGTGCTACAATCTGATTTTTACTCTTATTTTTCTCCTGTTTTGCTTTACTAGCTCTAGCAATGTCATCTTTCATAATATGTTCCGGAGACATAGGAAGCAAAGTGATATTTTGATCCTTATGAACAAGAGTATACTGATTTGTCCTACCATGGTGTACAGAATTTTTATCAAACTGCCATGGCCTACCAAGTAGAACAAAACATGCTTGCATGGGTACCACATCATAATCCACATAATTAGAATATGTAACAATGCTAAAATGCACACGAACAGTACGTGTTACCTTAACCTTTCCACTATTGTTGAACCATTGGATGTAATAAGGATGAGGATGTGGTCTGGTGGTTAGAGATAGCTTCTCCACCATCTCCATGCTAGCCAAGTTATTGCAACTCCCTCCATCGATGATGACACGAATAGAACGCTCGTTCACAACTCCCTTTGTGTGGAACAAGTTGTGCCTTTGATTTTGCTCAGCCTGTGTAACCTGCACACTAAGAACGCGTTGAGCAACTAAACTTTCATACCTTTCAGCGTAATCAGCAGCCATGTAGTGTGTCTCTGGTTCTGCATCCTTGCCACCTTGTTATTCACTTGCAATGAGAGCCAAAGTCTCCTCATCATAATCACTAGTGGACGCATATCCACCATCCTCAGTAACAATCATTACACGCTTGGAAGGGCATTCTCTCGCAAAGTGACCTCCACCCTTGCAACGACGACATACAACCTCATGTGTTTGCCCTGTGGATGCAATAGATGAAGAAGAGCTCTCTGCAGGCCCAGAAGGTGTGCTCTTCGCAGAGGGTGGAGTAGGAGCCTGTTTCCTAGTATCGCGGTTGGAGTTGGAGGTGGAAGTAGGTGGTGTTGCAGCAGGACGTGCGGAAGTAGAGGAGGTACGTGGCGTCCATGATGAAGTGTGACCTGCAGAAAAAGTAGTTCTCGCCATTGCCTGTCGATCCTGCACTTCACGTTCAGCTTTGCAAGCAAGATGAAATAAACGAGCGATAGTGTTATACTCCTTATACTCTAGAATAGTCTGAATCTCTCTATTTAATCCACCCATAAAACATGCAAGCATAGCTTCATTCTCCTCAACAATACCACATCTAATCATGCTAGTTTGTAATTCCTGATAATATTCTTCTACAGAATTTTTTCCTTGTCTTAAACGCTGCAAATTTTGAAGCAATTCACGTTGATAATAAGGTGGCACCCAACAATTACGCATATCAGTTTTCAAAGCAGCCCAAGTAGTTGGAATATTAGCATGGTGTATTCTACAATGTTTTGACCACCAAACACAAGCAAAACTAGTGAATGAACAAACAGCAGCAGCAACACTTCTATCCTCGGGAAATTGTAAGCATGTAAAACGTTGTTTTGTTTCTAACTCCCATGTAAGATATATATCAGGAACATATCTACCCTCAAACGTCAGAATATTCAATTTAAGTTTAGGGAGATGGTCATGATCCCGTACCTGAGGGGGGTGTAGACCTACCGTTACGGTTGTAGCCATGTGGTCGACCTGGTGCATATCGTGGTGGTTGCCCTTGAGGCTGATCTGGAGAAACCTCTCCCTCATCATCGTAATCACCATCATAACCTTCAACCAGCTCAACGACAGTAGCAGCAGGAGCCACAGAAGTAGCAGCAGTATCAACAATACCAGTATGTTGGGCTTGGCCGAGAGGCACACGCCACGCTCGTCGTTCGTATGGGATAGGAGCTGCAGCTGGTGGTGGTAGACTGGCAAGCACCTCGTTGAACTTGGCGCCCATCTTGGTGTCGAATGTCTTCTCCAAACCATCGAGCTTCTCCATGGCCTCTCCAAAGTTGGTCACGAAGTCTTGTACCTGGCCAGCCATCATTTGCTGAAATTTATCATAGAGCGCTTGGTTGGTCATGCTCTCCCAGTCGATCCCGTCGTCGTGTGATCCTGACATGGTTAGCAGAAATAGGAAACACACAAGAATATGAAACCTACAAACTACTGGGACGTGGTGGTGGTGGTGGTGTGTCATAAATCCTTTAAGCGAATCTCAAATTCTTACCAATTCTTACCCAGCAGCAGGCGGTGATCGGCAACCGTTGTAGTCAAAACTCTCAAAGCTTGGATAGAGCAATTGCCAGGTGGTGTCAAACACACGACGTAGATGTATGTGGAGCTGGGATGGCTTATAATATGGTAGCAAAAAGGGTTAGCAATAATCAATTCAGAGATGCAAGGTTGAATAAACGCTCAATGATGGTACTGTGTTGGTCCTAGGCTAGACCGTACTAGAGACGCAAGCCTAAAACACCAACAAAATTACGACGCTACACGTAATCAAGGGAAAAGCACACTTTGATTTTTTTTTCGTTTTTTTTCGGCGCCTCTTTTTTTGTGCTCTTTTTTTTGCTCAAAAATTCACTACAATGGCGAGTGTCTCAAAACTCTTCCCACATCGTATAAGCAAGATGGGCATGAAATTTGTTGGACTATTTTTTTTTCTAGAGCAATTCGAGGGTTGCGACGACCAAAAATTTCGACACAAAACACTATGATAGCAAGTGTCTCAAAACGCTCTGAATAACCTTTAATCAAGATAGGGAAAAAATATTTTCGGCTGAATTTTTTTTGGGCCAAAACGTGCTCTGCAAAGCGTTCCAGACTTTTTTTTGACACCTACGCAGGTAGCAAAACACGAATCCGAAATCAAAAGGATCTCGAAACTAAACCTAAAACGAGGTGGACTCGGATTGGTGGCGGATTTGTGGTGGTTTATATGGACACCAATGGATAGTGATGTTGGGTGGTGATATATGGCAGCGGTGATGATGGTGGTGGTATATGGCAACTATGACGACGATGCGGTGGCGGCGTGACAATCTGTGAATAGAAATCGAAACTCTAAAGGAGACACTAAGACCAGCAACTCGACACGACGATGTAACCGCAAATTCAACAAAGCAAAATACTGAAAAGACTATGCAAAGGCTCGGATTGGTTCGGATATGATGATCTAACCCTAATTTTTTGTGGGTTTTTCGTGGACTAAAGGTATGAAGAACAAATGCGATATAAACGACGAAAAATGGTAAAATCTCACCGAGCAACCTGGAAATCTGATACCACTTGATAGAGGCGAAGTTGTCCCTGTCTTTCGATGATATGGTGGCCATCGTTTTGGTGGAGTAGACTTTGACGGTCCGACTATGAACGTGTGATGACGCCGCGCCTTAGCAATCGCTAAACCAACTCCGAGAGTTTATTGACCACGCCGGAGCACGATCAACCTGACCACGAGGGTCTATTTCTTTCACGCAAATGAAGAACAAGCAAGAAACTAAGATTGCAATATGGATATTGTGAATATAAGAGGAAAGCTTTATTGATGAAGTGGGGTTCTGTGACGCATTTGTCTGGTCGTGGAACACAAACGAAGAACGCGAAGTTGCAGCTATGGCGAACTTGTAATCTAAACTAAACCCAACCCTAAAACGACGCCCTAAGGGCTGTATATATGGGGGAATAGAGGGGAATTTTGTGGCCCCTTGGAGGAGGGGTCCGAAACCGACCTTAACTCAGTTTCCCCATACATACGGACTCTAAAAACAGCCTATAACATGGTATTTCGAAATTACATGGGCCTAGACCAACAATAAGGTGGCGCAGCACCTATATTAGCCTAGGGACGAATTTTAGCATCATGCATATTTCGTCCAAGGCTTCTTGCTCCCATTATGGTGGTTTCAAAGTGCGAAAATCATCACTGGAAGCTCCATTGTTCTTTCCCGCGCGCGCACCTTCTTCTCCATGCTTGATCCCGCTCCAATGGTCATCCTTCTTATCCATTCCTGGTCCTCCATTCGTAAGTAAAACAAAAGTATCTAATTTAGGCAGCATCATATGTTCATGAACATTAGAAGGATTTGCAAGAAACGAAAGTACCTGGTAATTCAATTGACGTGCACGAGCTCTAGTAATTGGTCTTGTATGTATAGCAGTCGGAGTTGTGGGTGTAGCATTAGCAGGGATGTCCTCATCAGTTTGGTATTCGTACAAACCATGTGATGACGGCTTTAGCCGCGGTTCATCCGAACATCACAAACCACTGGGGCGAGTCATCAGCCCCCGCATTCCTTTTTCGCGTTCCTACGGATAAGTGAAAGCAATAAAGCATTATGGTCTGATTGGCTTGTCCACCTCACACTGCCGCCTTGGGGTACTGATAGCTCAACTAAGGGTCATAGTGTGGAGGTAGACACACCTTGCATAGTATCTACATGGGGGCTAAAGCCGACGACTCGCAACTTTCAGTTTAAACGGCCACACAGGAGTTATAGACGAGCGGCCACATCTCGTCGCACGTTGACCCCATCGGCCACTTTGGCCAGATCGGAAACCTTTGCCCCGATCAAGGAATCAGGTTTAGAACCCTAGAGTTCATTGCTGATTCACGGGGAGAACTTTTCTTGATAGAACCCTTGACTCTTATGAAGGATCCCACAGATCCTGACACATCGACACCGAAGACATCAGGCCTCGCTTTTTATGAAGTTGTCACCCACGGGCTATCTAGAACGCCCAATCCGGCCATTATGACTGAATCCACCTAAACTAGGCCCGGATCCTCTTTCGTGCTGCTCCGAAACTGTGATGCCACATATCGACTCCACTCTTCTCAGTGACACGCATCCTACCATCGCCTCATTCTTAAATGAGCTATTCGATCGAATTGATATCATGTGTATTCTGATGACCAGCTCCCGGTCTATGAATGGCTCGGGCATAAACCCGATGATAGGGAGATTCACGTCCCCACGGTCATCCACCGAGTCGCCACCATCGAGTGTCTGACTATGGGCTCGTGCCCCCAACGACCGGAATAAAAAGGTTTATACCCCGGTCTCCAATCACCGAGACCTCGCTTGCAACCCAGACAACGGAGTTTGCTCCGGAGAGTAACCAGTATCGGTCCCTGATATAGCACACAATTCGAAGCTCGTGATTCCGAACTCACACCGTGGCGTGGAGTCAAATTTTTTTCCCACCCACCACCCAAGCTGATCACTCCATCATCGCAATAGAGCCCAAGTCTTTGGACTTACAGTACGTTAAGCAGTTACCAGGAGAGTAGGTTTATCACTATTGGGCTAGACTCCTCCTCGCTAGAAACAAAGTACGGGGCCTTAGTGATCATTAGATAATGGCAACCTTCAATCGCAACTGCCATGACGAAGGGATTCTCAATGCCCTGGCTCGTTGGCACATTCATGACTTTACCGAGCTGTCAAACCTGGTACAAAAATATTGTGCCATGCAAAGCGCTTGGCAAGCCGAACGGCTATTTTTGGAACCAACCTTCGCCGAGTACCCTAGAGGAGATCGGAAAAAGAGGATACCTACGAAGTGGCCAGCCAGACTCGAATCCACCAAAAAGAGAAATAGGCCCCTTACAAGGGTCAGTACTGTCCTTGACGGGATATTAGACAAACCATGCCCTATACATTCCGTATTGCTGAACACAAGCCCGACTCACAGCCTTAGAGCTTGCTGGGTCATCAGGGAGGTTGCAAAAAGCGGTGAGGCCATTCTTGATGTACTACCGCCGAATAGGCGCTCCACATCGCCACTCGAATACAACGCTGAAGTCCTAACGATATATGAAAAGTTCCCCTCAAGGAACAGGAGGAAATAGCTCTTAAAAACTCGAACAGGTCTATCATGTGGCACCAACAAGTGCATGGGCATACATACCCATTACCTTCGGAGATACTGACCAACCAACCATTCTTCCCGGTCATTCACCAGCCGCACTAGTCCCGAACCCCGCGATCGATGGCTTCAGGTTACACAAGGTGCTAATGGACGCCGAATGTGGTTTGAACCTGATCTACAAAGATACCCTGGAAAATATGAAGTTCGACCGATCTCGCATCGAGCATAGCAACACGACTTTCTGGAATCATTCCGGGGAAAGAGGTGCATTGTTCAGGACATATCATCCTGGACGTAGTATTTGGCACGCCCGAAAACTACCGATCCAAAGAACTCCTCTTCCATATCGTGCCCTTCTCTAGTGGCTACCACGCCCTATTGGGACATGACGCCTTCACAAAATTCCAGGCTATACCACATTACGAGTATATGAAAGTCAAGATGCCAGGACCAAACGGGGTAATCACAATTGCTAGTGATCCAAATATAGCCCT
This sequence comes from Hordeum marinum, assembly GCA_022496015.1. Classification (NCBI taxonomy): domain Eukaryota; kingdom Viridiplantae; phylum Streptophyta; class Magnoliopsida; order Poales; family Poaceae; genus Hordeum; species Hordeum marinum. Next base: position 245,302,820 of record CM039673.1, read on the forward strand.
TCAGGCCAAAAAGAAAACATCAGCGCTCGCCCTCGAGGCACTAGCTGAGACCTTCACTGCAAAAGAACTGACCACACTTCGGTCAACAGTTGACAAGGACGATGTGATCCTGAGGAAAAGGCCCAAACCCACATCCTTTAAACCTGTAGAGGAAATTGTTAAATTTCAAGTGCACCCGATGGACCCCATAAAAACAGCGTCCATCGGAGCTCAGCTCGATCCCATAGTGGACAAAGCACTGTCGACATTTTTATGGGAAAACAGGGACAACTTCGCCTGGCATCCTTCCGATATGCCGAGAATCCCACGATGGCCAGCAGAACATAGTCTGAACACCAGTGCAGGCTTCAAGCGCGTTAAGCAGATTCTGTGTTGTTTTTCCGAGCCCAAATGACAAGCTATGGGTGAAGAATTAGCTAAACTGCTAGAGGCCGGATTCATTCGGAAGGTTAACCACCCCGAATGGTTGGCAAACCTAGTGATGGTACCAAAGAAAGACAAATCTTGGCGGCTATGTGTCGACTTTAAAGACCTTAACAAGGCCTGCCCTAAGGACCCTTTCCCCTTACTGCGCATAGGCCACATTATTGACGCCACAGCCGGGTACGACTCATTATGTTTCCTTGACACTTATTCTGCATATCATCAGATTAAAATGAAGGAATCCGACCAAGTTGCAACTGCATTCATCACCCCTATGGGCCATTCTGCTTAAACATGATGCCCTTTGGGCTAAAAAACGTTGGGGCTACGTACCAACGCATGATCCAGACTTGTCTCGCAAAACAAGTCAGTAAAACAGTCGAGGCATACGTGGACGACGTGGTAATCAAAGCCAAACACGTCAGCTAGTTGCTCGATGACCTACGGCAAACCTTTGCCAGCCTATGCGAGTATGACATATGACTCAATCCGGAGAAATGTGTATTCGGAGTTCCTGATGGTAAACTGCTCGGTTTCATCGTCTCCCTTGGAGGAATAGAAGCAAATCCGGCTAAGATCCACGCTCTATCAGAACTTGCAATTCCCATAGAGCTCAAGCATGTCCAGAGGTTGGCTAGTTGTGTAGAGGCGCTAAGACGCTTTATCTCCCGCCTAGGGGAAAAGGCTTTATCGCTCTATAGACTGCTGAAATGGACCAACAACTTTGAGTGGAGCGACGAAGAAGCGGCTACGTTAGAAGAAATTAAAACATTGTTCGAAAGCAATCCAATACTCACATCACTAGGTGCTGGTGAACCCTGTTATTATACATATCGGCTACCAACCAAGTTGCTGGCGCAGTGATCGTCGTTGAACGAGAGGAGGAGGGACATAAATTCCGGACATAGAAACCGGTCTATTACGTGTCACAAGTACTAATGCAGTGCAAGTTCAGATACCCGCATTATCAGAAGATAGCATATACATTATTTATGGCATCATGAAAACTCAGACACTACTTCACGGATTTTTCGGTTATGATGGCCTCCGAAGTACCCCTGAACGACATAATCAACAACAAGGATGCCACCGGACGCATAGACAAGTGGGCTGTTGAGCTCCTTCCCTTTGAAATTACCTACAAGCAACAACGAGCTGTAAAATCTCAGTACTGGCAGATTTCCTTGTTGAGTGGACAGAGGCCGAGCTCCCCAGGGAATATAGTACATACTCCCATTGGACAATGTACTTCGATGGATCTAAAACTTTGGCCGGACTGGGGGATGGAGTTATCCTCGCATCCCCCATAGGCGATAATGTTCCATATGTGTTGTAGATCATGTATGCTGATGAAAACAATGCAGCCGAATACAAAGCACTCTGACACGATCTTCAGATGGCAGTATCAATGGGCATACAACGGTTGTAGGTACGGGGAGACTCCAACTTGGCCATCTCCCAAATCAACAGCGAGTTCGATGCCAAAAACCCAAAGATGGTGGCATACAGAAACGTTGTCCTCAAGATAAACGCATGGTTCGAGGGGCTGGAATTTCACCACGTCGCTCGAGACAACACGCAATCCACCGACGTACTGGTCCGCATGGGGGCTAAATGCGGCCCTGTCCCAAAAAACACTTTCTTAGAACGGCTCTTTAAGCCATCCGTGGTTTGGTAGGACGATCATAAGGACATCAGTCTAAATACTGCGGAAGAGGTTGTTCCCCCTATAAATGAACCATACGACCAAATTATTGTTGGCTACACAATGGATGAAACGCGTTTGGCTCATGAGGTCATGCAAGTAATCGTGCCATGGACCGAGCCCTCCCTCGCCTACCTACTTCGCAGAGAACTCCCCGATGATCAGACGGAGGCACGTCGCATAATTCGACAATCCAAAGCCTACAAAGTACACAAGGATGAGTTATACAAGAAAAGAAGCACCGAAATATTACATCGGTGCATATCTGAGGAAGAAGGATGGCGGCTCATAGATGAAGTCCATGCAGGGATGGGCGGTCAACACGCAGCTACAAGAGCCTTCGTTAGCAAGGCCTTCCGAGCTGGTTTCTTTTGGCCCACTACTCGAGCGGACGCCCACTCACTTGTCTAACACTGCGTGGGGTGTCAACTTGTTGCAAATCAAAGTCACATGCCCCCAATAGCTCTTCGGACTATTCCAATTACCTGGCCTTTCGCAGTCTGGGGGCTAGATATGGTCGGACAACTTAAAGGGGGGACCAAGAAGAATAAATACTTACCGGTCATGATTGACAAGTTCACCTAATGGATAGAGGCAAAACCTGTCTAATCAGCCAAGTCCGAACCAGTAATCAACTTTATGTCCGGCGTGGTACAATGTTACGGTGTCCTTCATAGTATAATAATAGACAATGGATCCAACTTCGCGGCCGAGAGGTCAAACACGGGTCTACAAAAATGGGCATCAAGCTCGATTACGCACCGGTGTATCATCCATAGACCAATGGACAAGTCGAGCGAACAAACGACCTCATCATGAGCGGCATTAAGCCACGTTTGGTTTGATCTCTTCATGAGTCCGACTGTCATTGGGTGGAAGAGACTGACTCCATTCTATGGGGCCTGCACACCACCTCGAACAGATCAACGGGATACACACCGTTCTTAATGTTGTATGGGACAGAAGCAGTCCTCCCCTGTGATATTATTCACGACGCCCCAAGGGTGTGCATGTACGAGGAAAAGGAGGCCGAGTTAGATCGGTAGGACGACCTAGATGCCTCAGAAGGAGAAGGCGACATAGCTCGGTCTTGCTCTACCTTGTACCAATAGCAGGCCCAACATTACTAGAGTAGGGAGGTCAGGGCAAAAGTGTATAACGTGGGTGAACTTATGGCTCCCAGAGAAGCAGAAGCATAAACTCAACCCCAAATGGGAGGGCCCATTCATAATCAACGAAGTACTCACAGGAGGGGCTTACCGTTTTCGAAAGCTGTTGGACAACCGCCTTGAACCAAACCCATGGAACGCAGCTCGTCTTCGATGCTTCTATGGATAAATCGATGGCGTCACATTCTTTACCCTTTACCTCATTTTTATTTCCTTTTTCTTTCCTTTTTCCTTCCCCTCCCACCTTGCTGTTTGGTAGGTTTGAATTTTTTCCTTTTCTTCCCAAATCTATGTTCGGTTCAACCAAACTTGTACGAAGATTCTTGGCTTACACTTGGGGGCTTCTTTCCGAAGCCAATGCGTTTATATTATAAGCATTTACTCACATTTATTGTGTACGCATGTTTCCCTTGTCACGTTTAAGCCATCATATGCATCAATTCGAACTAAGACTTTGCCAAGCTGGGTTGCCTTGCCCCTGTGCTTACCCTCTACGTTCCCGATTGTTCAGCTAGAGGGTAAAGGGAGCACCTCTGTGATTGTTACGACTGGGTCATCCGTATGTACCTCAGACGAGTGAAGCCAAAAGCTAGCTATTTTCAGTAGACAATTGATCGGCTGCAACAGAAGCAACCAATAATACTATGGTCGTTATCAACATTACTCGGGCTTCTTTTCTCACAAAATCCATTAGCCGCACACTAGCAGTATACGACCTTACTACCTACGATTTACGTAGCACCCTGAGGAAAGGTATCGATAGAGGTACTATTTTCTATGGAAGATGTTTCTTACGCTAAGCAGTAATATAGCATATCTCCCTGTGTGCCTTTCTGTTCGGACCAAATGGCCGGATTGCCTTGTTCCCGAACATAATTCACTCTTCTAGGGTGATAATTTACAAGGAACACTCTCAAGCTCTTAGCGCGGGAGGTAGAAGTTGATCGCTGGTTAAGACAAAGTTTACAACACAGACAGAGCAATTCTTCGATTATTAGTACATAGTTACATAGAATCATACACGTGGATGCTGATCGAGATTGTCGATTATGGTGTCCAAGGAGCAATCTTCTTTTGAGAGACAGGCAGCAGGCATCACTTGGTCGTATACCAGATGGAGCGGCACTTCTTGTCCATCTGACCCTACTGACCCAACCCGAGCCATACACTCAGGGTTAAGTCCGGTATAACTGGTCTTGATCATCGCCACGCCTGTCGTGCTCCCTCTCAACAAGTCGATGTCTTCCACAACTCGAACCTACTTCGGGCTCCCTTGAATCGATCGACCAGTTCGGTCATCTCCTCCGGAGGTTGCTTGACAGGCCATAACGCCTTTATCATGGTCTTCATAGCCTTCTGAGCCCGCTCGTGAAGGGCGAAAAGCTCCTTCAGAAGTCTTCCCCGGTAGGATCCGATCTCTTCTTCGGGTCGCCCAGACAGGAGACATATAGATGAGTCAAGGCATGCCTATTATGCTTCATTTATAATGAGTACTTTCTGATGTTAGAATCACATTTACCGAACATGCCCCTCTGTAATATCTGGTTATCTCCTTGGGTCTGGGCCAATTGAGCCTTTAAGCTCTCAATTTCTTTGGCCTGCTATTTGTTATCCGCCTGAAGGCGGTTCTTATCTTCAAGATGTCGTTGCAAAACACGACAGTCGGCCTCACGCTGGGACTGGGCGTATCGCTGAGATTCTCAGGCTGCATCCAAATCTCTTTGCATTTGCCCTATTGATTCAGCTGCTACAAAGTACCCCTATGTCAACATGGGAATATTTACTAAAGACCAGCTGAACAGATATACTCACAATGTGCTTCCCGGGTAAAACTCTTCACGTTCTCCAATTCGTCCTGCACAGATTCCACCTGTGTTCGGCTGGCCTCCAGTTCCTTGGACAGTTGCTCGTTCTGCTGCTTTGAGGCCTGCATTAGCAGTAAAGCAATACAAGGACCCTCAATTCGATCCTTCCGACCAATTTAAGGCTCGACGTCTACTGGGTTTATATGAGTGTTCAGACTCTAATAAGTGATTGCTCACCTGTAGGCTGGACGATATCAATTCGGAGAGCATTGAACTCTTGTTCGGAGAGCGCTGGGTGGCGTAGGGCTTCTCGTCGCCGCCGATGACTCATAGCGCTCTCTACCTCGGACTTGGTAACTAACATCGCCTCCCTGGAGTCTTCAAGGGCTGGATTAACTGAAGGGACCTCCGCAGCGAATTCGGCATGACCCGAAGCTCGGGAATTTTGAGCGCCGCCGGACACCATGGCAACCTCCTCGGCACATGAAGGCTGAACTCTTTGCCTAAGTGTTTCAACATAAGGCATCTTGTGAGGCTCTATTAGTTGCGATAATAAAATAAAAAATAGCCGAACATAGTACCTTTGAGTTGAGTGACTGGGTGGGCTTGTCCCCATGGCCGGCTCGTTTGACAGATCCCTGTTACCTTCCGGTCCGGGCATGCACGTTGTAGCCTATGCATGTCGCACAGACAGACAACGCTTGGAAGGAGGAGCTGGTGCATTTGGATTGTTGGAGAATACTTTCCTTTTGCGGGATGAGATTTTCTTCTTCTTGCTTATCGCAGGGGAAGGGAACGATCCGGGATAATCAACTATAATTAAGGATGGTAATGGGCAGGGTATAGGAAGGGTAGAGCAATACCATACCCATACTCATATATTCAGTGGGTACAAAATTCTACCCATACCCATACCCATGGGTATGAAACTTCACCCATACCAATACCCGACGGGTACACGTACCCATTGGGTCCCTGGTGGGTAGAACAAATAGTACACAAGTTGTTCATAATTTTATACTCATTGATAACACATTTGACAAAACAATCAATTATATCAACTCAATAACAAGTAGGTGAGTACATGACAACTATCAAAATTTAGAAAGCACAACATACTCATAAGTCAATAGGAGTAGATGAGTCACTTGAAAAATTAATGATCAAGTAATGACACTTAACATTAGTTCACAAGTGGGCAGGGTATGGGTATACCCACAGGTACAAGGATATACCCATACCCTACCCATGACTTAACGAGTAGTGTATGAGTACAACCCATGGGTACAAAAGTGTGCCCAAACCCTGCCCATGCGGGTACGGTACCAGCGGGTACCCATACCCATGGGTAAAATTGCCATCCTTAACTATAATAGCCACCTTGGAGCGATCGAGGCTCTCCTAGTAGAAAACCCCGTATTTGAGCTCGATTGTCAGATTCGGGTCATCATGAAAGCCCGGATCGTCATCACGGGAATAGAACTCGGGCTGGGGGACGGACAGTTAACTGTCCCAATGAAGCTCGTCCATTCTTGTTCACATAAAGTTTAAAGCTTCGGTCGAAAAGGGACAAATTGAAAACTTGAATTGTGTTCACGGAGTTGAAAGGCTCACCCATTCAATGGGATTGTGGCTTGAGTATCCCTCCTTGGTCGACCACCGAATAAAATCTTCTTGCGCCCCTTTGTACAGGTCGGCAACTGCGGCGACTAATGTTGTTTGGTCGACGAGGCCCAGTCTTGGGGAGAGATTAGTGTCGTTTGTTCCATTATGACACCACAAAGGGTGTATCCTCTGCTGAAGAGGATGAACGCACCGGGTGATGGCGGCGGCCATGACATCTATCATGGTCAACTAGTGATGTGCTAGTACCCTCACCTAGGCTGCCAAGCGCTGCACTTTAGCGCTGTCTTCTTGGGATGAACACTTCGGTCACCAGTTGTACCTTTTCCTTAAAGGGGCATCGGAGTATTAGGGCAAACCCCTCTGAGCTGGATCAAATAGGGGAACGTCCTCGATGTAAAACCATTCCAAAGACCATTCTTCGAACTCCCTTCAGAGTTCCCACTTGATACCCCGTCCTATCTATACGGCATTTTTCGGCTCCTCCGACCTCCAAATATTCTTGTCTCGAGTACGAGGGACAAGGCAGAAGTACTTCCTCCACAATTTTAAATGTGCCTCACAGCCGCGGAACATATCGCAAAGGGCCACGAAGCCCGCACATGCAGAATAGACCCTAGGGTGAGGTGGTGGAGCTGGATCCCATAGAACTCCAATAACCCCTTCACGAATGGATGAATGGGGAACCCGAGACCTCACAGGAGGAACGACACGAAGCATACACGCTCCCCCTTTTGAGGGTTGGGGAAATTCTCCGCGAAGGCTTGGCCGTTGAATGAAGACAAACCAGCGCGGGTAACTGCCAGATCCGAGGAAGGAAGGTACCCCTGGGTCTTGAGATTACGTAGTCGAAGGAGCAATACAGAGCAGATTGTCCAATCCCTGGGACGGGAACCGTAGGGGCGTGAGGAAGAGCTAGGGGCGCTTGCCATGTTTTTCGTGGTGATCTTCCGCTGGAAGTTTTTTCTGACGGGGAGGAAGAAGAAGGTTTAAATGGGTGGTGCCTCCTTTGTTGGAGGCCAGTCTTGTAAAAAGCCGCTGAACCGCTCGTCTCCCCATGGCGCGTGGAAATCGTGAAGCGCTGATGGTTGTTACAATGGACCTGGCAAGCTTGTGACGCTTGGGATTTCACTAATGATAGAACGGTTGCCGAACAAGAAGGGATGTGAGACTCGCCTCGCAAGCCGAAGACTTCGACGCACAAAGATTGTCCAAATATATCTTAGCGTTGGAGGGTAGTCCAGGGGCTACTGAGGGAGTCCTGGTCTAAGGGGTCCTCGGATAGCTGACCTATTTTTCATGGGCCGGACTATGTGGGGCGTTGGATTAGCAATGGATGATCAAGGGGCCCGTCCCCAGGGTGGAAGCTTCAAGGAGTCGTGGCGTGTCCTCCAACTTGTTGACAGTAGATAGGCATGTTTTTTCCTTCCATGTGCAACCGACCATGTGTAAACCCTAGGTACCCTCGGCATCTATATAAGCCAGAGGGTTTTAGGTTGTAGGACAGAGAACAACTAATCTATGGTTTAGCTCTTCGATCTGGAGGTAGATCAACTCTGTAACCCACATATCATCAATACAATCAAGCAGGACGTAGGGTATTACCTCCATAGGAGGGCCCGAACCTGTGTAAACATCGTCTCCTTCATCTCCTGTTACCATCGATCCTAGTCTCATAGCTCGGGACTATTGGAAATATGCCCTAGAGGCAATAATAAATTAGTTATTATCATATTTCCTTGTTCATGATAATCATTTATTGTCCATGCTATAATTGTATTGATCGGAGACTTAGATACATGTGTGGATACATAGACAACACCATGTCCCTGGTATGCCTCTAAATAGACTAGCCCGTTGATCAAAGATGGCTATGGTTTCCTAGTCATGGACATGACATGTCATTTGGTAACGGGATCACATCATTAGGAGAATGATGTGATGGACAAGACCCAAACTACAAACGTAGCATATGCTCGTGTCAGTTTATTGCTACTATTTTCTACATGTCAAGTATCTGTTCCTATGACCATGAGATCATGCAACTCACTGACACCGGACGAGTGCCTTGTGTGTATCAAACGTCGCAACGTAACTGGGTGACTATAAAGGTGCTCTACAGGTATCTCCGAGGGTGTCTGTTGAGTTGGCATGGATCAAGACTGGGATTTTTACTCCGTGTGACGGAGAGGTATCTCAGGGCCCACTCGGTAATACAACATCACAACAAGCCTTTCCAGCAATGTAACTAAGTGTTAGTCATGGGATCTTGTATTACGGAATGAGTAAAGAGACTTGTGGGTAATGAGGTTGAACTAGGTATGGAGATACCGATGGTCGAATCTCGGGCAAGTAACATATCGAAGAACAAAGGGAACATCATATGGGATTAACTGAATCCTCGACATAGAGGTTTGACCGATAAAGATCTTCGTAGAATATGTAGGAACCAATATGGGCATCCAGGTCCTCCTATTGGTTATTGATCATAGAGGTTTATTGGTCATATCTACATAGTTCTCGAACCCGCAGGGTTTGCACACTTAAGGTTTGGTGACGTTTTGGTAGTATAGAGTTATGTATGATGGTGACCGAAGCTTGTTCGGAGTCCTGGATTAGTTCCTGGAAGTCACGAGGAGCTCTAGAATAGTTCGTAGGTAAAGATTGATATATAGGAAGCCCTGTTTTGGTCGCTGGAAAAGTTTCGGGCTCATCGGTACTGTACCGGGAGTGCCGGTAGTGTACCGGGAGACCACCGGGAGGGGTATTTCGACCCAAAAGGCTTCATGGGATGTGGGAGAGTGAATACCAGCCCTTTGTGGGCTGGTGGAAGTCCCACACAAGGCCCATGTGGCTAGGGAAGAAAAGCCCAAAGGGAAAAGGTGGACAAAGGCAAAAAAGGAGGAATCCTAGTCCAACTAGGATTGGAGGAGGAGTCCTCCTCTCCTCCCCACTTCGGCCAACCCAAAGGTGGCTTGGCCCTTGCGCCAAGGCCTCTCCTCCCTCTCTCTTATAAATACTAGAGGTTTTAGGGTTTTTGCACAAGATTTTCAGCCACATGCTACCCGTTCCTCCAGAGCAAATTTTCTCCTCTAGATCGGATTTCTGTAGTGCTTAGGCGAAGCCCTGCCGGAATAGCTCCACCACCATCGTCGGAGCGCCATCATGCTACCGGAGAACTCTTCTTCCTCTCCGCTCCCTCTTGTTGGATCAAGACGACGGAGATCGTCATCAAGCCGTATGTCTGTTGAGCGTGGAGGTGTCCTCCGTTTGGCGCTAGATCGGAAGGACCGTGATCGAGTTCGCGGGACGGATCATGATCAAGTTCGCGGGACGGATTGTGATTGGATCGCGGGACGGATTGTGATGAGTTCGCGGGACGGATCATGATTGGATCACGGTATGGATCATGATGAGATCGCGGGACGCTCGGCGATTTGGATTGTGAAGACGTTCGACTACACCAACCGTGTTTCTTAACGCTTCCCGCTTAGCGATCTACAAGGGTATGTAGATCCACTCTCCCTCTCGTAGATGCTCATCACCATGGATAGGTCTTGCGTGAACGTTGGAAGTTTTTTGTTTCCCATGCGACGTTCCCCAACAGGGACCCCCTACCTGAGATTCGTCTGTTTTGACACCGACACCCTCCATCACTACGGAGAAGTATCGCTAAGGGCACCTATGGTCCTTTCCAGGGGCGAAGGAGCAGTGGATATCTTCGTCAGGTCTAGCCCTGGCCAGTGCATGTTGGCCCTTGCAAAGGCCAAATGAGCTCCATCGATACAGGAAGAATGCCTTACCGCATCGATACGAGGCGAGGCATCGCTCAGCTTCCGCACCAGGCCAAAGTAGCTGCTCGGCAATGACTCGTCGGGCAATAACCAGATACAGAGATCCTTTATGGCCAGCTCCTCCATCCTGTATAGCTCCATCAATTGCTTCATTTGTTCGATGAGAAGAGGAAAGCGCTCAGGGGCTTCAAACTGCACCCAAAAGAGCTAAGCCTCATCTCCTTCTTCTCGTGAAGCGTAGACTTGGTTCGCATCTGCTACGCTCTTCTGGAGGTCCGAGCAGGCGCCTGAGGAACACCACACCTAGGTGAGCAACACGAACCTGCTATCATCGAAGGCACACTACAATAAATATGGCTTACCATCTGTGACATCCTTGACTTGGCGGATCTGTTCTGCAAAGAACCGCCTCTCCACCCACTCCTTTTGGTGATCGAATTTTAGAGTGGATAGCTTAGTGGCTTGCTCCTTGCCTTTCTGCTCAAGGTCCTCACACTTCAGGCTGGCGTCCTTGAGCTCCTGCTAAACCTCCTCCACCCGTGCCTCATGCTTGGCACTTGTGGGTTTCAAGGCGGACAACGCGACAGCCGCTTGTTCGGCTGTTGGCTTCTCGTTCGCAGCCTCTTGCTTCATCTTCTGCAGCTCGTCCTTGAGTTTCTCGATTTCCTTCGCCGATGCTATGTAAGAAATAAACATATAATTATACTAACTCAATTGTGTGAACCACTAATGCTTAATAGCTCAGATATTCCAAGACAGCTTACCTTGCGCCTCGTCAAACCTCTTGTTCAGAGCGTCAAGCTCCTCTTCGGATCTCTTGACCTTTCGGTTTAGCTCGTCAAGCTCTGCGGCATTAACGGCCACTGCAGACGACGAAGCCTGCAAATAGCACATATTCATCAGTTTATATTAGTTCAAACACCTGAACTGTTAAGACCATGACCCTATGTTCGGTCCTCTTAAGGACTGTTAGAACAGTATAGGATGAATAATGTCTCATACATTGTTTGGTCATTTCTTTGCCTTTGACCCCAGGGCTCGTGGGCTGCTATATATATAACAATAAACCTAATAAATTAAAATTTCAGGAAAAGAACATTACGTGGCTCACCTGGAAGCCCGTCAGGAGACCATTGAAGGCCTCCTTCGGTCCGCTATCAATGGACTGAATGCTTTGCAAAACCGCACCCATAAGGATGCGGTGATCCTCGGAGATGGAGGCGCTTGATAGAGCCTCCTCCATGACTGGCCACCCAGTCATCGGTGGCGCCAGTGGTGATCGGTTAGCCTGATCTCTAGCTGGGGATGGAACCGGTGGCTCCGGAGGCGTGGTGCGCTCCAGAGATGTCCTCGGAGGGGACTGGACATCCCTTTGTCTGGTCTCCTTAGTGGCCGGGAGGGTCTCCTCCTCCCGGTCTTTAGCGGCCGAAACACGTTAACCTTGGCCATGACACGTTCACCCCCACCTCCTATGTTCGGTTCCAAGAGAGCCTAGTGGGATGAAACCTCCTCCAAATCCTTCGTGGTCCCTGGAGGTGTGGGATGCGACTCGATCCCACTCTCCGTCAGCTTGGCGGGAGGTGTTGTTGGGGAACGTCGCATGGGAAACAAAAAAATTCCTACGCACACGCAAGATCTATCCATGGTGATGAGCATCTATGAAAGGGAGAGTGGATCTACATACCCTTGTAGATCGCTAAGCGGGAAGCATTAAGAAACGTGGTTGGTGTAGTCGAACGTCTTCGCGATCCAAATCGCCGAGCGTCCCGCGATCTCATCACGATCCGTCCCGCGATCCAATTGCGATCCGTCCCGCAAACTCATCACGATCCGTCCCGCGATCCAATCACGATCCGTCCCACGAACTCATCACGATCAGTCTCGCGATCTTGATCATGGTCCTTCTGATCTAGCGTCGAATAGACGACACCTCTGCGTTCAACACACATACAACTCGATGACGATCTCCGCCTTCTTGATCTAGCAAGAGGGAGCGGAGAGGTAGAAGAGTTCTCCAGCAGCGTGATGGCGCTCCGGAGATGGTGGTGGAGCTATTTCGGTAGGGCTTCGCTTAAGCACTGCAGAAATCCGATCTACAGGAGAAACTATGCACTGGAGGAACGGGCAGCACGTGGCTAAAAATTCTTTGCAAAAAACCCTAAAACCTCGAGTATATATAAGAGGAAGAGAGGAGGAGGCTTGGCCCTCAAGGGACAACCCCTTTGGTTTGGCCGAACTAAGAGAAGAGGTGGAATCCACCTCCAATCCTAGTAGGACTAGGATTCATCCTATTTTTTGCCTTTTTTTTTTGCCTTTTTCCACCTTTTCTCTTTGGGCTTTTCTCTCCCAGCCGCATGGGCCTTGTGTGGGACTTCCACCAGCACACTAAGGGATGGTATTCACTCTCCCACAGCCCATGTAGACTTTTGGGTCGAAATACTCCTCCCGATAGTCTCCCGATACACTACCGGCACTCCCGGTACACTACCGATAAGCCCGAAACTTTTCCGGCGACCAAAATAGGACTTCCTATATATCAATATTTACCTCCGGACCATTCTGGAGCTCCTCGCGACTTCCGAGATATCATCCGGGACTCCGAACAATCTTCAGTCACCACCATGCATAACTCTATACTACCGAAACGTCACCGAACCTTAAGTGTGCAGACCGTGCAGGTTCGAGAACTATGTAGACATGACCGAGACACCTCTACGGTCAATAACCAATAGCGGGACCTGGATTCCCATATTTGTTCCTACATATTCTACGAAGATCTTTATCGGTCGAACCTCTATGTCAAGGATTCAGTTAATCCCGTATGATGTTCCCTTTGTCCTTCGGTATGTTACTTGCCCGATATTCGATCGTCGGTATCTCCATACCTAGTTCAACCTCGTTACTGGAAAGTCTCTTTACTTGTTTCGTAATACAAGATCCCATGACTAACACTTAGTCACATTGCTTGCAAGGCTTGTTGTGATGTTGTATTACCGAGTGGGCCCTGAGATACCTCTCCGTCACACGGAGTAACAAATCCCAATCTTGATCCATGCCAACTCAACAGACACCCTCGGAGATACCTATGGAGTACCTTTATAGTCACCCGGTTACGTTGCAATGTTTGATACACACAAGGCACTCCTCCGGTGTCAGTGAGTTGCATGATCTCATGGTCATAGGAACATATACTTGACATGCAGAAAACAGTACCAATAAACTGACACGATCATATGCTACATTTGTACTTTGGGTCTTGTCTATCACACCATTCTCCTAATGATGTGATCCCGTTATCGAATGACATCTCATGTCCATGGCTAGGAAACCTTAACCATCTTTGATCAACGAGCTAGTCTATTTGAGGCATATAGGGACATGGTTTTGTCTATGTATCCACACATGCATCTAAGTCTCCGATCAATACAATTTAGCATGGATAATAAACGATTATCGTGAACAAGGAAATAGATAATAACTAATTTATTATTGCCTCTAGGGCATATTTCCAACAGGTGTCTCCCTGTCCGAAACTTGGTCGATGGGTAGAACGCGTGGTGGGTTGCAGATCAAAAGGCGCTCACACGTTAATAACCTTAAAAGCTTGGCATAAATTGCCCAGGGAGTCTTCGGATTCTTACCTTCGAGCTAGGGGCTTAACCCTTAGGTTCTGTTGAGGAACCTTTTCGAAGTCCTCAGACTCGGTATCAGAGTCCGAACTGTCATCGGGCAGGACCAACGTCGCCCGACGTGCCCTTATTGGAGAAGGAGGAGGTACCTCCTCTATAACGTCCAAGATGCGATCCTATCCTTATTTTGGCACGACGGCCTTGACAGGGATAGACGCGTATCTCGTCGTTTTCGCAAGTGTAGTAAACATTGCATACATGTAGGAAGTGATGACTATATAATTTGGCTTACACTCGCCACAAGATATCTTACAAGTTCACACAATTATTCATGCATCATCCAGAAGACAGGGTCCGACTACTGACAAAATCAAACGAAGAAAAGAAGCAATGTAAAACTACCTTGTTATCCCAGGATCACCACCAAGAAGCTCCCTACTCGTCGGGATAGGTAATGTACACACGCCTACTTTCTTCATCCTACTCCCACTGGAGCTGAGTCACATCTTCTGGCACGTTCTCATCAACACCTGCACATGTATTGTTGTAATCTGTGAGCCACAGGGACTCAGCAATCTCATAACCCGGGTATCGAAACTATGTAAGCCAATAGGTGGGGAAAAGGTTAAGTGGTGAGGCTGCAACAAGCACTAAGCATGTATTTGGTGGCTAACTTACGGGAACATGAATGCAAATATGGTGGCCTACATAAGACAATCGTGATCTAACATGATCACTAAATGATCCTAAACACCTACTTACGTCAATCATAACCCCACAGTGTTCTCTCTCGGTTCATGTTCACGAGCAGAGATAGTCACGGTTATGCACACAGTTGGTGTATTTTATTTGAGTTTAGTTCAAGTTAACTATAATCGGGTGTTAAAAGAATCTCCAAGTTGCCACATAACCACGGGCACGGCTTTTCAAAAGATTAAACCCTACAGGGGTGCTCCAACTCATCCATCACAAACTAACCACATACCGCGGGAATGAACCTTGACCATGAATCCCGTGATCTTCCTAGTCAATTCCACTGGAAAACTGCCACCTTGAGATAGCCCGAAGAAAAACCAGAATTCCTCGCGCAAGACATTTGAGAAAGGTAAAACCAGTCCAGCAAGACCGCCCAACATGTCATCAAACCTGATAAGAACCGCGTATCTCGTTCTTAGGACACGACAGATAAGCGACACGTACGGTGTCCAGATAGTAATCTCCCGAGTTGCCCTCGTTTGGCCCCGCACAATGCTCTAGTTTGGACCAACACTCATGAGGATCACTGGCCTAGTTTGTTGATTAATTATCCATGGGGTTGCAAAGCCCTATGCATTTTTATTAGGTTGTCAAGCAAATAGTACCAATGTTGGGTGTTGCCAGACAAGCTTTAGTCTCAAACGAATAATCAAGGGGGTCCTCATAACAACCCCGAGCATGTTAGGAGCGCAAAATATGAAACATAACACCGGTAACAAGTAACTATGGCGGTAAAAGTGGAACAAAACACCGAGCAAAAGGCCAGGCCTTCCAACTTACCAAGATATATTGGTGCATTAAATTAAATACCAGTAATATCATGATATCTTCCAGATATCCTTGTTATCACATGGAAACAACCTACACCTGCAACTAGGAACGCTATAAGAGGGGCCTGAGCAATGCTATGTTAGCCAAACAAGGTTTGCTAGGTAGTGGAGGGGTTAGAGGCTTTCATGGCAATGTAGGAGGCTTGACAAGTAAGTTGTAGGTAACGAAAGCATAACGATAAGAGAGAGACATCTAGCAAGGCAAAAATAGATTCTTCATATGCATTGGCATCGATTTTGCATGATGCATTCATATTTCCCATGTTCATGCATGTTCCTACAACAAAACATGAGGTTATGTCCAGAATTCTAAGAACTTAACAATTGCATGAGAAACATGAATAGCTTAGGGTTGCCATGTTAAACATTAACGTAGCTCACAGGACGCTCACGGGAAGGTGCGATGTCTAACAAAGACAAAACACAAGACAAGGAAGGCCATGGGCTATTCCTTGGTATTCCAAGGATACCACTGGATAGGAAATGAAAAACTAGCAACAATAGAGCTAAAGATCAAGCAAAACTATGGAGCATAGCTCACACAAGTCACGAAACAAAACCACACACATCATGTCCAAAACGGCAACATAGCAACTTTCACAACACATATCCAAAGCTGCACGAGGATTCCAGCCACAACCAAAATAGGTACATAATCTAAACAACATGCTTAACAAATCATCCAACTACACAAACTTGAAAGGAAGCAAGGATCACTAAGCAATGAACCTCACAAGATGGCATGTTGAAACAGATTTCAGGGACTTCGTGAAAATCCCAGTTTCCTGGAATATGAGTTAACCTGATAGCAACTTGATAGCAGCAAACAATATATGCTAGAGATCATGTCATGGTATGTTACTCAACAGGCTGACAAAGGACAACATCTACTTCAAAACACTAGCACTGAGCTTGATCTGTAACATCACAGAACACTTGGTAGCATCCCCTAAACATGGCATGAAAATAACTATAGATTGTCAGACGTGAACAAATTTCACCAAGAGAACAACAACAGTTTATTTCAACATAGCATCTTTGACAGGATATAACTACAAGATCGAGCAACCATATGGAAAAGTAAATACACCAAATGACAGAGGGTGACAAGCACAACAATTCATGGCATTGGACCAACCCAAAAGGATAACTATGTTCATGGGAATCATCAAGACAATATACTATCATGCTAACAGATTTCCAACATTTCGCAATATTATGGGAATGTGAAGGTAGAATTTTAGTGGCGTGTTTGCATCAAGTTTTCCACTCATCACGTGAACTAACATGGCAAGAAAAAATACCAGGCACTTGAGCACGCCCAAATGAACATATAACATGTTGGAAAGTCCCCCAAATCATGCAAGGATAGAACATACAAATATAGCAAAACACCACCTCATCACAAATTAATATTTTCACAAAGTTGCTCCAATGAAAAAACTAATTGCACCACTGACTTTCTGGGATTTTTC
The DNA here is from genome assembly GCA_022496015.1 of Hordeum marinum. NCBI lineage: Eukaryota > Viridiplantae > Streptophyta > Magnoliopsida > Poales > Poaceae > Hordeum > Hordeum marinum. The sequence goes on from CM039673.1 coordinate 245,320,029, forward strand.
TACCCCAAAATCATTTCTCACACTCATATGTTTGCATCTATAAGACTCCCAAAACTCAATTCAAAAAACCCTACATACACTTATAAGTCAAAAGTTGCCCTAAATGGACTTCTCCTAAAATGGCAATGACCCTATCTGGACTATCTCCCAAAACAGAAAAAAACTACCAGAGAAGGAACACAAGAAATAAATAAAGAAAAGGGAGGGGTCCCACTGGCATAGACACCAGGCTCCTCCTGATTATGACAGGGTGGACCCACTGGCCCACCTATCACACACACATACACACATACGTACGGCCAGGCACACACAAAGGGCCACACACACGGCACACGTGATCCCTCATAGCCACACAGGATCCATCTACACACACACCATAGCATGCGCACAAAAAATGAAAAGGGGAGAGGGGAATCGAACCCACGACCCGCTGGTCGTCCTCGCGGCGTGCTACCACAACGCCACCCACGGGCACTCGGTAGAAGAAGAGGAAGGCCTCGTTTTGACCTCTGAAGGTCCTGCCTTCCTATGCTTTGTGGTAGTGAGGCAACGACAGCGACGACGGTGGACTCCGGTGGGGATCACGAACCAAGAGGGGAACGCACCCCTCAGGTACCTACGACTACGCGCGCGTGACAGCGAGGGGGGGCTCGAGCTTGAGCTGCTGCTTGCTCGGGAACGATGCGGCAACGGCGACCAGAGCATGAAGACAACGATGCTAGCGGGGGAAACGGTGCAAGAAGGACCAACGGATCGGCTGCTCACAGAGAGGGGCTCAATGACGTATTCAGCATTGTCCGGGGCGAGGAAGAAGATCCGCGACGGGGCTCTCGGGTGCACAAAGTCATCAATAAAGAAGATGATGGCAAGGGGTCTCTCTCCACGCCCTAGCGTCGGGAACGGGGTGCGTGAGGCACCTCGGAGCTCCCCTGCATCCCAGACAACAAGGAGGGGGCCAACGGAGACAAGGACGATGGCGAGGACTACCAGTGACTTTGCTCTCGGAAGACTCTCTCTGCTTGAACCTATCTATCGAGGAAGATGAGAGAAAGAAGGAGGGAGAAGGAGGAGCGGCGGAGCGATGCAGAGAGGGGGGAACCCTAGGGAGGCGAGCCAGCTAAATAGGGCATGGATGGGACGACACCTCGACATCTATGAGCCACGACGTCGCTCTCTGAACCTGACGGAAAGGTGGGAGACGGCGAGCAGATGGCCATTAGGGACGAGGAGGTGGGCCTCGGCCAACAAGATGGGCGAGGAGGAGCCCATCCAGCTTCCTCTCTCTCTCTCAAACAAAACAAAACCTGCTATTTAAATAAAACTCAGAGAAACAAAATGCACATGTTTAAGAGAGAGATGTTTTTAGGAGAAAGAAGTACTTCTTTGGGTACACAAAAATGCATGCAATTTAATAAAAATGAGAATTCCATTTTTAGAGAAACAACATAAATTCATGTTTTAATAAAAATGAATCTGTTTTGCAAGGATTAATAGGCTCAAGAGAATAACTACCATTATAAACAAAATATTTAGAAGAGGTGCAACATTTTTCAAGAGGTGAACCAGCAAGTAAAATCATCACATGGTGCATACTAATAAAGAGAGAGAGTTGGGCATAGTTCTAGAGAAGTTGAGAGAGGGGTTGTTGAGAGAAAAAAAATAGTGGAAAGGTTTCACACAACCAAACACACATAAGCCACGAACACACAATCATCACCAGACACACACTCATGAGACACCAACAACATGAGGAAGCATGATGCAAATAAAATGCCATGATGAATATGATTCCATGATGCCAAAAACTCAAGAGGCCAAAATATGTTACTCAAATCACAAGCACAACAAGAAGGTTCACACATGGAAAAGATTAAAATTAAGGCAAGGGATGCCCTTGGGCTGTTACATCCTCCGCGGTGTCCAATGACACCGCCCTCTTTTTTGTGAGGGGGAAATCCCCCTCCTCCTCGTCCTCATGCTCGTCCTCATTTTTAGAGGAGGCATGGGTTTCCTCGGACACACCATCCAGCTAGTCCTTTATGCGGAGATCTCCTCGGACCTTCTTCTTCTCTTTCTTTTCTGACGCCTTGTAAGGCACCGCGATGAGCATCTCCAACAGTAGCTTTGACCTAGGGTCTTCGGGTTGTGGTGTCGGGCAGTTGATGCATGTGGCTTTTCTCAACCATCTCTACAAAGATGATGGGAATGGTGTTTAGATTTTTTTGTTGGAAAATAGAGCCGATCAATTGAAATTATGTTATACCTGGGTAGGAGGGTTATCAACATGTAGGCCCCGATCCTCCTCTTCGGCTGGCCAGCTATTCTGAGCCTTGAACATCACCTTCAATAGTTTCTCTAGAGTGGTGAAGAAGAGATAACAAAAATTAGGCTCATTGTCAAGCTGATAATCCCATTTGGGGTGTTTCGACACTGGCAGGGAAGGATGCGGCACCAAAGCATGATCCGGACCACATTAACCAGATCGATCTTTGCCTTGATCATTGAGGTGATGCGCTTCTACAGCGTGTCTACCTCCGCCTTCGACCCCCAGTCGAGGCCCTTTTGTAGCCATGAGTTCAATCTTGGGGGGGGTCCGGATCCGAACTCGGCCGGAGCAACCCAACCTTCTTCTCTTAGCTCAGTGATATAAAACCTCTCCTTTTGCCAGATCTTGATGGTGTCGATGAAGGTGTCGGTCGGCCATCCGACATGGGGGAGCTTGCTGATGACCGCCCCTTCGTAGTCCGCATGCTCGCTTGCAACAGTCTTTGGCTTGACGTTGAAGACCTTGATCCACAGGCTGAAGTGCGGTTCGACCCACAGAAAGGCCTCGCAAACAATGATAAATGCCGATATGTGCATAAAGGAGTACGGGGGGAGGTCATGGAAGTCCAGTCCATAGAAGAACAGGAGACCCTGGACAAAGGGATGGAGTCGAAAGCTTAGTCCCCGGATGAAGTGGGGGACAAATACCACCCTCTTGCCTGGCTTCGAGGTAGGAACCACCTGGTTCTTCTCTAGAGCATAGTGGTAGATGTTGGCAGGGAGGTAATCGGCTTCCTTCAGGGCCCAAATGTCTTGGTGAGTGACCATGGAGGCCTCCCACTTGTCGTTGGAGCCTGAACCCGCCATGGCTAAAGCTCGGAGGAGAAGTTGAGGAGGAACTGGATCTAGGCTCTCGGAGCTTAGGGAGATTGCGGAAGCAGAGGGTGTGAATGGGGAGCGTGAATAGGCCTTGGGAGTTTTTCCCTTTTATGAGGCATGATGACGATTAACCTTGCTTTACAGCACCACAAATCCCTCCGCTTCCTGAGAAATGCGTGCCATTATAAACACATAAAGAAACTTGATATGATTAGTCATATCCGTGTGAAATGGAGCACGATTTATGCATTGATGAATCATGTTAAGGTAAAAACGGCCTCCAACCGCGAATCGAGTTTTCATAACTGGTTCAGTGCTCGTGGTGGGCCGTGACCCTTCGTCAGAAAGGTTGTTACTATACATTGTTTGCACTTTGACGTTTGGCCTTCGGGACTAAGAGACTCACGGTGTTCGGACGATCATATGGTCGGGAACATTATGCATCATTGGAAGCCAAACTAATCTCGGCCAATCATTAAATGGGAAGAAGAACTCACCCCGCAAGCCAAAGACTCTAGTCACGTGGAGAAGTTGAAGCTAAGACCCTTGGTGTTTGGGGCTACTTTGGGGGCTACTGAGGGAGTCCTAGACTATGGTGTCCTCGGGCCATTGGCCTATCCCTTAATAGGCCGGCTTGGCGGGCCATTCTCTGATTTTCATAGGGAGGGCCGGATACGTTGAGAGCCCACATTGCAGAAGGAAGTCCCGAAGGCACGTCGTGCACTCCAAGTCAGCATGAGGAAATCGGCATATCCATCCTTGGCAGGAGACTTACCATATGTAAACCCTAGTACCCCCGGTGACTATATAAACCAGGAGGGTTTTAGATTGTAGGGCAAGAAAACTCGTCTAGGGTTTAGCTATTCAATCTCGAGGTAGATTAACTCTCTAGCCTTCATACAATCAATATAATCAAGTAGGACGTAGGGTTTTACCTCCATAGGAGGGCTCGAACCTGGGTAAACCTCGTATCCTTCGTCCCATGTTACCATCGATCCTAGTATCACAGCTCGGGATCTGCTACCCGAGATCCACTCGTTTTGACACCGACAACCGCCTTGACTTAGCGGACTTCTTCTTCAAAGAACCGCATATCCACCTGCTCCTTTTGGAGTTTAGATTTCAGCATGGATAGCTCAGTGGCGTGCTCTTTGCCTTTCTGCTCAAGGGCCTCACACTTTATGCTCACATCCTTGAGCTCCTGCTGCACCTCCTCCACCTCCTGCTGCACCTCCTCCACCTGGACCTCATGCTTATTGCTCGCAGTTTTTAATGCAAATAGTGCGGCTGCTGCTTGTTCGGCTGCCGCTTTCTCATCCGCGGCCTCCTACTTCATCTTTTTTAGCCCAGCCTTGAGGTTCTCGACCTCCACAACCTAAGCTATGGAAGCAAAAATTAAATAATTACACTGGGTTACCAGTGTGGATCACTAACAAAAGACAGCCCGGATATTAAAATTTGGCTTACCTTGCACCTCATTGAACCTCTTGTTTAGGAAATAAAGCTCCTCTTTAGAGCTCTTGAGCTTCTATTTAGCTCGGCAAGCTCCGCGGCATTGACGGTCGTCGCCGATGACAAGGCCTACAAAAAATTAATGAATAAGAGGTTAGGTGCGTTTAAACACCCGAGCCATCAGAACATGACCCTGTGCTAGGTTCTCTTAAGGGCTCTTAGAATAGTGTGGGACAAATGGTGCCTTAGGCATCGTTAGTCATTCTAGAGTATTGGACCTTTGAGTGGGTTTTTTCCAAACTCACCCAGGGCTTGGGGGCTACTATATATATAAAGATAGCACAAACTTAATAAAATTAATTTTTTCGGGAAAAGGGTATTACGTGGCTCAACTTGAAGCCCGTCAAGAGACCATTGAAGGCCTCTTTCAGTCCGCTATCAATGGACTGAATGCCTTGCAAAACCCCACCCTTAAGAGTCCGGTGATCCTTGGAGATGGAGGAACCTGATAGAGCCTCCTCCATCATGACCGAACATCCAGTCATGGGTGGCACCGGTGGTGACCTGCGAACCCGACCTCTGACCGGGGATTGAGTCGGTAGCTCTGGAGGCACAGTGCTCTCCGGAGATGTCCTCGGAGGGGACTCGATAGTATTTCATCCTCCCTCCTCAGCGTCCAGGAGATTTCCCCCTCCTAGTCTTCTTCGGTCGAGGCATTAACCTCGGCCATAACATCGTCACCCCCGCCGCTGGTGTTTGGCTCCGAAGAAGACTCGCGAGATAACCCCTCTGCGGCCTCCTTCACGACCCCTGGAGGAGTGGGGTGTGACGTAGTTCCACTCTCCGCCAGATTGGCGGGCAGAGATTCCCCATCCGATATTTGGGCAATGGGAAAACATGTGGTGGCCTGCAAATTAAAAGGCATTCTTCCATTTAACGTCCAAACTTCATATAAATAACTCAGAGGGTCTTCGGGTATATACCTGATGACCCACAAGTATAGGGGATCTATCATAGTCCTTTCGATAAGTAAGAGTGTCGAACCCAATGAGGAGCAGAAGGAAATGACAAGCGGTTTTCAGTAAGGTATTCTCTGCAAGCACTGAAATTATCGGTAACAGATAGTTTTGTGATAAGATAATTGGTAACGAGTAACAAGTAACAAGTGTAGCAAAGGTGCAGCAAGGTAAACCAATCCTTTTTGTACCAAAGGACAAGCCTGGAGAAACTTGTCACATCCCTATCTAGGAGTCATAGGAACAACAAGTGTTTGCATCATGTTTCAATTTGGCATTAATTTGAAATGGGGAGCTAAAGAAACCCCAAGCTCACTTTGAATCAAAACAATTCAAATTTGGTGAAAATTCAACAAATCCAAAATGCCCACTAAAAATGTTCCCTATGTCTGGTAAATTTGGACATGATTATAACAGGGATCATTTCAATTATTTGAGCAATCAAAGCAATTTAAAAATAAATGATAAAGCCTCTGAAAATACCAAATAAAGCATTTATCATTATTTTAGTTTTCAAATATCCTGAAACTTTTTGGACAAGTTTGAAATATTCAAACTTGATTATATAAAATATTGGGATAATTTCAAGATAACAGTTGTACCTGAAAATAAAATAATACAAATAACAGAAAGTAGAAAACAGAGAATAAAAAGAAATAGAAAGAGGAAAGGCTTACCTGGCCGCAGCCCACCAGGAGGCCCAGCCCACCAGGGGCAGCCCCGTCTTCTACCTCTTGCCAGAAGCGAGAGGAGAAGCAGGGGACGGCGCCCACGGCGGTGGCGCCATGCCACCTGTCTGCCTGGCCGCCCCCTCGTCGCACTAGCGAGTTAGAAGACCTTGCTAGGGACGTGCTGGCCCTCTCTCCTCTCCATTTCACCCCTAGTTCCTCCTTTCCCCTCCTCTGCCGAGCGTCACCGTAGCGGCCTCTCGCCGCTGCCGCAGCCTCCGGCCTCCCCTCGCCCCTCTGTCGTGCCCCTGAGCATTGCCGCGACCCCCTAGTCCTCCTCGTGGCGCCAGAAGATCTCGGGAGCCCCTCGAAGCCGCCGTCGTGGTCATCTTCAACCTCGGGACCCGTCGGAGCTCCGTCGTCGATTTCGCCGTAGCCGAGTAGTCTCCGAGCCCGCTAAGCCCCCTGCAGCTCTCCCAGTGAGCACCCTGTCCTCCTCCCTCTCTCCCCTGGTCTCTCCGTGCTCCCTGGCGTCCTCCCCGTCGTGGCCATATGGGCACCGCCGTGGAAATTGCTTTCCGGCGACCCCAAGCCCCCTTGGCCAGCCCGCTCGATGCGGTCGAGCACGGGTTTTCTCCCACTGCTCTCTGCGCATTGATCCGAGCCCCTAGCGGCTTCTCGCGAGCCTCCGCCGTGTCGGATGGTCGCCAGCGACCACCCTCCGGCCGGTGCCGACGTGGCCGGACGGTTAGCCTCTAATCCCCCCTGTTTAATTAGCCAGTGACGCTGACAGTGGGCCCCAGGGTGGGTCCAACCCCCTGGTTAGCACGGAGGTTAAGCCTGAGACACTGACGTGCGGGGCTCGCACATCAGGTTTGACTCTGGCCCGGTCAGCTGACCTGCTGACGTCACAGTGATGTCAGGCTGATGTCATTTTCCCCTTTTCTAGTTTAAACATAATTCCAGAAATTATTCAAAACTTCAAAAATTCATATAAATTAATCTGTAAATCAGATGAAAATAATTTATATAAGAAAATTTATCAGAAAAATCCAATGAATCCAATAGTGGTATTGTCATGCATGTTAAAGCAATCTAAATAGGTGAACATTGACATTTACTAATAGGTTAGTATATGGAATTGAAATAAAGAACGATTTTGAATCTATATTCAACTTCATTTCAAATCAACATAAAGACTAGTTGCATTAGCTCATCCATACATGCTATCATGCCATGATCATGCATCATATTGTTGCACTTGCGTAAGTTGATTGTTTCTTATCTGCATTGCGGTAGGCCCTGCTTCTGAGGATACCCCCGAGTATCCCGACGAAGGAGAGAACCTTTCCGCTACCCAGCAAGGCAAGCACCCCCTTTGATCATCCCGATAACATCGTACTCTCTTGCTCGTGCTCTTGTTTATTGCATTAGGACAGTCGATCACATGTGAGTCATACACGGTAGATGATCCTATTCTGCTCCATAACCTGACATTGTCATAGTAAATAGCTAAACCTTTCAACCTAGCATACCTGGTAGATGCTTGTTCCATGATGTGCTTAGCTTGTTTTGCCTACTATGCTTGCTATGCTTAGAGTTGTGTCAGGTTCGATTCATCTGGGTGATGAACTGAGTGAAACGATGTTGTTCTGATGTGGTGATATAATGATGAACTCGATTTGGTAAAGGTAGCGATGAGAGGCTATGTAGGAGTACATAGCGGGTTGTCTCATTGGGACCGTTCTTAGCAACTGAGTTCCGTGTTTGTGATCCAAGACTAGTTACTACCATATGTTGGGCCCTAAAATATGACCCCGCTTGACTTATCATTCGCTTAGTCCTTTGTCCAGGAGTTGCAAGTAGTTTCTGGTGTTTATAGCATGCTCGAGGCCGTGCGTAGCGTTGACCCTAGGGGTGGGTTACGACGCGGTAGACAGTGGCACGGTGTACCAAGGGTCACCCGAATGGTGGGCTTGGGAACCCTGCGCACATCATTTGGGGCCGTAGCGGAAACTTTGGACGGACTTCTGTGCGAGTTCAGTCTCAAATAGCCGATAGCCTGGAGTAGAGGTCTTATGTGATTGACGGTCGTGGCCGACTCCCTCGCTGGGCATCCGCTTGAAGGTTGCCGAGGTGCATGGTTTTATGAGCACACAACGATAAGTGGCGAGAGCATGTGTGAAGAAGTACACCCCTGCAGGGTATGAAACTATTCGAATAGCCGCGTCCTCGGATATCGACTACTTGGAGAACTTATGTTGTTCATAGATAATCATATGGATACTCATAAAAATATCAAGACAAGTGTGAGTACCGTGGATGGCACTCTCCCAGGAGAGGGAAGTGAATCCATGGTGATGTATTGTCGTGGAGTTAGTGGACTCGTGTGCGATATCTAAAATTGTAACAAAGAGCTAAAATTTGAGTAGTGTAGGTTAGCCATGAGTCAAAGCTGGCATTGCTGCATAAACTCCACCACCTCCTTGATGATACATGAGCATGATTACACTAGGTCTGTTCTAAAGACTTGTTGAGTACGTTTGTACTCACGTTTGCTTAATAAATGTTGCAGGTGAGACCCAGGACCCATCAGGTGGGTTCTATCTAGATGTCGACGATGCCGAATAGCTGGTGTCCCAGCTACGACCTTTGCCCTGTGGCGGACTATAGATAGTTAGGCCATGTGTCTTTTACCCCTTTCATTTGTCTGTACTCAGACATCTTATGCTTCCGCTTGGTTTGTATGAACATGTTTGTATGACTTGAGTGTCGGGTCGTGTGACCCCTATCCGTAAGAAAATATTATGCAAGGCTCATCTGAGACTCTTAAATAAAAGTCGTGTTGTTGTATGGTTATGTTGTGATGCCATGGTTGTATCTATGCATATCGGGCATGTCATGCGTACGTGTGACGTGCAACGGTATGTATGGGATCCGACACCTAGTCGTGTGCCTTTAGTAGTACTCTTTACGGGAAACTGCCTCTTTGTGCTTCCACCGAGCCATGGTAGCTTGCTACTGCTCCGGACACATTGATTGACAGGCATGTATCCTTCTTTGCTGCTATTTCTGTCCCTTCGAGAAAATGTCTCGCAGTGTAATAGAGTCCCTGTAGCTTGCTACGACTCGTCTACACACGCTTGAGGCCGACACCTGCATTGCTTGGTTACGTATGCCTGTTTCCGTACGGATGTGACGCTTGGGCTCTATGACTAGATATGTCAGCCCGGGTTCTCTGTCGTTTGATTGCCAGCGACATGTTCACATACGTGAGCCAAAAGGTGCAAACGGTCCGGGCTAAGGTAAGGCTACAGCCGTGGAACTTACCGTGTGTGAGGCCGCAAAGTGATGTGATATGTTACAGTATGGATTCATACGACTTAGGATCGGGGTCCCGACAAAACTCTTATATAAACTGAAGCGCTCCCGAGGACACATGGGAATTTCCGTCAAGCTAGTTTTCATCATGCTCACTTGATTCCTGTTCCTTTGATAATTTGGTATGTGGGTGGACCGGTGCTTGCATGCTGCCCTTACTTGGACAAATCTCCCACTTATGATTAACCTCTCTCACAAGCATCCACAACTGCAAAAGTAGAATTGAGATAAATCTAACCATATCATGAAACACATGGACCCAAATCAACCCCTTACGAAGCAACACATAAACTAGGGTTTAAGCTTCTGTCACTCTAGCAACCCATCATCTACTTATTACTTCCCAATGCCTTCCCCTAGGTCCAAATAATGGTGAAGTGCTATGTAGTCGACGTTCACATAATACCACTAGAGGAGACATAACATACATCTCATCAAAATATCGAATGAATACCAAATTCACATGATTACTTATAACAAGACTTATCCCATGTCCTCAGGAACAAACGTAACTACTCAGAAAGCATGTTCATGTTCATAATCAGGGGAGTATTAATTATCATAAAAGATCTGAACATATGATCTTCCACCAAGTAAACCAACTAGCATCAACTACAAGGAGTAATCAATACTACTAGCAACCCACAGGTACCAATATGAGGTTTGAGACAAAGATCGGATACAAGAGATGAATTAGGGTTTGGATAGGAGATGGTGATGGTGAAGATATTGATGGATATTGACCCCCTCACGATGAGAGGATCATTGGTGATGACGATGGCTTCGATTTCCCCCTCTGGGAGGGAAGTTTCCCTGGCAAAATAGCTCCTCCGGAGCTCTAGATCGGTTCTGCCCAAGTTCCGCCTCGAGACGATGGTGCTTCGTCCCGAAAGCTCTCTTATGATTTTTTCCAGGTCAAAACCCTCCATATAGCAGAAGGTGGGCATCGGGGACCTGCCAGGTGGGTCATAAGCCACCTAGGCGCGGCCAGGGGGTGGTCGTGCCTAGCAGGCCTATGACCTCCTAGTGGCCCCCTCTGGTATTTGTTTCACCCAATATTTTTTATATATTCCAAAACAATTCTCCGTAACTTTTCAGGACTTTTGGAATTGTGCAGAATAGGTCTCTCGGATTTTCTCCTTTCCTAGTCGAGAATTCCAGCTACCGACATTCTCCCTCTTCATGTCAACCTTGTAAAATAAGAGAGAAAAGGCATAAGTATTGTACCATAACGTGCAATAACGGCCCATAATGCAATAAGTATCAATATAAAAGCATGATGAAAAATGGACGTATCAACTCCCCCAAGCTTAGACCTCGCTTCTCCTCAAGCGAAAGCCGAGATCAATAAATATGTCCACATGTTTAGAGATAGAGGTGTTGATAAAATAAAATACGGACATGAGGGCATCATGATCATCTTTATAACAGCAATACTTAATGATACATAATTTCTTATGCTGGAGTAACAATTCATTCACAGGGTAAAAGTATGAACCAAGAACTTTATTGACAACTAAGAAACTGTGCTCTCAGTCATTCAAGCAATTTGCAATTTATCATAACATCAGAAAGAGCCAATATGAGAGCTTTTAAAGCAAATCCAAATACTCAATCATCTTTTAGTCTTTCACAATTTCTAACACTCACACGGTACTCATGAGATCAAAGCTTCAATTGGACACAGAGAAAGATAGGGGCTTATTGTTTTGCCTCCCAACTACTCACCTCAAGGGTGATGTCAACAATAATGACTAATGATCACCCACCTCCGAGTGGATATATTTGTCTAGATCATTCCCCAACACATAATGCTTGCCAAGCAAAAAAGGCAAAATATAGGAAGAGGTGAAGATCACCATGACTCTTGCATTAAGGTAAGTACTTAAAAATTAAACGTAATAGATAGGCCCTTCACAGAGGGAAGCAGAGGTTGTCATGCTCTTTTTGTTTTTGGATGTGCAAACCCTTAATGGAAAGGAATGTCGCGTTGTATTGCCCTTTGTGATAGCAACCTTTATTATGCATTCTGTCGCTTTTATTTCTTTACTATCACAAGTCTGTACAATGCTTATTTTCCTTTACAATAAAAGATCATACATATTTAGGAGCAATTCTTATTGATTTTTGCACTGATGACAACTTACTTGAGGGATCTTACTCAGTTCATAGGTAGGTTTGGTGGACTCTCATGTCAAAACTGGGTTGAGGGTATATGGATGTACAAGTAGTATCTCTATTTGATGCGAAAAGATTGGCTACTATGAGGTGGAAGCAAGCACTACATGTTGGAGGATCTATAACAATATAACTTCTATTCGGAAATAAGGAAACATAGCCCATTATGTTGCTTTCCTTGTCCAACATCAACTTCTTAGCATATAATATTTTAATGAGTGCTCACAATCATAAAATATGCCAAATATAATATATTTATATGTGAACCTATCTTCCTTTATTACTTCCTTTTAATTTCCCCAATGACCAATCGCTATGCTTGTCAACTCCCAAAAAATTTCAACCGACGTACTTCTTGTATGTGAAGTCATCACTCCCCATAAGATCATCATATATACTCTTTGCTTTTATTCTATTCTTTTTTTATTCTTTATTTATTTTTCTCAAGATCATAGCAAGAAAGCAAAGCCCTCATATCAAAACTACTTTTCATTATATAACTCTCGAACTCGCTTACATAAGGGGAACAAAAAAACAAAAAACCCAAAGCTAGATCGTACTAAAATTTTATTCTACTAGATCAAGATATAACCAAAAGGATTGAACTAAGAAAAAAAAGGGAAAAGGAAAATGTGTGATGGTGATAGGATACCAAGGCACCTCCCCCAAGCTTCGCACAAGCCAAGCGGAGTGCCCATACCCATGTGTTTAGATGCCCTTCTTTGGAGGTGATGGTGTTATATTCTTGTTGATGATGCCCTTGAGAATGCGATTCTCCTACTCATGCTTGTTATTTTGCCATCTTAGATCCATTATCTCTTTGCGAAGCTTTCGAGTGACGGTTAGGGACCCCTTCACTCGTGGATGTTTCATTGTTGCGAGAGAAAAAGCAACACTCTTTTTCATATTTTCATAAATAAGAAATATAGCATTGGGAGGGGTAACCGAATTTGGAATTGCCGAGCTCTAAAGTTCCTCCAACATGACTCCAGGATGTAGACGAGAAGTAGCTTCCTGGTCCTCCTCCATGGCATCCACCCTTTTCAAGTCGGCCTCCATCTCTTCCTCCATGGACTTCCCAAAGTGATTGGCTTTGCTATATGCTCCATGCCCTTGTGTCAGTTGAGAAACACGACTCTCTCTGACCAATTCTTGCGAAGACATCTTGCTCTAAATCTGTCGTAGAAACAGCTCAAAACAAAAACAGGAGGTATTGTCGTGATACAAAAGTCCAAGCCTTCAGGAGATTATATAATGATTTTGCCAACCCAAAGGAGTATACCACAAGAAAACAAAGTCCGAAGGGTGCACGGGGTGATCACAAGCCACCTAGGCGCGACTAGGGGTGGCCGCGCCTGGCAGGCTTGTCACCTCCTTGTGCATCTTTCGGACTACTTCAAAATTTCCTAATTTATTAAATATTCCAAGACCAGAAAAATTTCTATTGGGAAAGTTTTGGAGTGGGTTTTCTTAGCGTACCACATACCTATTCCTTTTTGGAGTCTCAAACGTTCCGGTAGATCTCCCTAATATACTCCTACGGAGTTATGGTATTGATAATATTGGTTTCAACATTTATGGGAGTACCTGAGATATAATGTTTGATTCTTTGCCCGTTTACCACCTTAGGGTTAGTGCCTTTGGCATTGTTGATCTTGATGGCACCAGAACAATATACTTCCTCGACAATGTAAGGCCCTTCCCATTTAGAGAGAAGTTTTCCTACAAAAAATCTTAAACAAGAGTTGTATAGCAAGACATGTTCACCTATATTGAATTCACGCTTTTCTATCCTTTTACCATGCCATCTCTTAACTTTTTCTTTAAACAACTTGGCATTCTCATAGGCTTGGGTTCTCCATCATCAAGTGAGCTAATGTCAAATACACTCTTCTCACCATCAAGTTTGAAATCATAATTGAGCTCTTTGATTTCCCAATAAGCTTTATGCTCTAGTCTAGAGGTAAGTGACATGCTTTACCATAAACCATTTTATACAGAGACATACCCATAGGATTTTTTTAAGCAGTTCTATAAGCCCATAATGCATCGTCAAGTCTCTTAGACCAATTCTGTCTAGATCCATTAACAGTCTTTTGCAAGATCAATTTAATTTCTCTATTGTTTAATTCTACTTGACCACTAGACCGAGGAGTATAAGGAGATGCAATTCTATGATTAACGTCATATTTAGCAAGCAATTTAAGGAAGGCGCCATGAATAAAGTGTGATCCACCATCAGTCATTAAATATCTAGGGACTCCAAATCTAGGGAAAATAACTTCTTTCAGCATTTTAATAGAGGTGTTATGATCAGCACTACTAGTTGGAATAGCTTCTACCCACTTAGTAACATAATCAACAACAACTAGAATATGAGGATACCCGTTGGACATTGGAAAAGGTCCCATATAATCAAAACCCCAAACATCAAATGGTTCAATAACAAGAGAGTAATTCATAGGCATTTCCTGATGTCTACTAATATTGCCAGTTCTTTGACATTCATCACATGAAAAGACAAACTTACAAGCATCCTTGAAGAGAGTAGGCCAATAAAACCCAGATTGTAGTACCTTGTGTGCAGTTCTATCTCCAGCGTGGTGTCCTCTGTAGGCCTCGGAATGACAGTTCTGTAGGATCTATTCCTGTTCATGCTCAGGTACACAATGTCTAATAACACCATATACTCCTTCTTTATAAAGGTGAGGATCATCCCAAAAGTAATGTCTTAAATCATAGAAGAACTTTTTATTTTGTTGGTATGTGAAACTAGGCGATATAAATTTAGCAACAATGTAATTAGCATAATCAGCATACCATGGAGCACTACGCAAAGCATTTATGACAGCTAATTGTTCATCAGGAAAGCTATCATCAATAGGTAGTGGGGTCATCAAGAACATTTTCTAACCTAGACAAGTTGTCCGCTACGGGGTTATCCGCACCCTTTCTATCAACAATATGCAAATCAAATTCTTGTAGGAGAAGAACCCATCTGATAAGTCTAGGTTTAGCATCTTTCTTTTCCATAAGATATTTAATAGGAGCAGGATCAGTGTGTACAGTTTCTTTGGAATCAACAATATATGGTCTGAACTTATCACAAGCAAACAAAACTGCCAAAAATTCCTTTTCAGTGGTGGCATAGTTTCTTTGAGCGCTGTGTAGAGTCTTACTAGCATAATGGATAACATTTGACTTCTTATCAACTCTTTGTCCTAGAACAGCACCAATGGCATAATCACTAGCATCACACATAATTTTAAAGGGTAGGTTCCAGTCAGGTGGTTGAAAAATAGGTGCAGAAATCAAGGCATTCTTAAGAACTTCAAATGATTCTACACAATCATAATCAAAAACGAATGGAACATCTTTTTGCAAAAGATTAGTGAAAGGGCTAGACATCTTTCATAAACCTCCTGTAGAAACCAGCATGACCAAGGAAACTTCTTATACCTCTGGTATCCGTAGGACACGGCATTTTTTCAATAGCATCAACTTTGGCTTTGTCAACTTCAATACCTCTTTCAGAGATTTGGTATCCCAAGACAGTACCTTCATTCGCCACAAAGTGGCACTTCTCCCAATTCAAGACAAGATTAGTTTCTTCGCATCTCTGCAAAACTCGATCAAGATTGCTCAAACAGTCATCAAAAGAAGTTCCGTAAACAGAAAAATCATCCATGAAAACCTAAATAATCCTTTCACAGAAATCAGAGAATATAGCAGTCATACGTCTTTGAAAGGTAATAGGTGCATTACATAAACCAAAAGGCAGACGTCTATAAGCAAAGGTACCAAAAGGACAAGTAAAATTGGTCTTCTCTTGGTCCTCTTTTGACACAGGTATTTGAGAGAAGCCAGAATAACCGTCTAGAAAGCAAAAATGTGTGTGTTTGGATAATCTTTATAGCATTTGATCAATAAAAGGTAGAGGGTAATGATCTCTCCTAGTAGCTTTATTTAATTTCCTAAAATCAACTACCATTCTATACCATGTAACTTTACTGGATCAATTCATTTTTATCATTAGGAACTATGGTAATGCCTCCTTTCTTAGGGGCACAATGAACGGGACTAACCCATATACTATCAGGAATAGGATAAATAATACCTGCCTCCAGAAGCTTTAATATTTCATTTCTTACCACTTCTTTCATTTTAGGATTTAACTGTCGTTGGTGATCAACAACTGGTTTAGCATCGGGCTCCATATTAATTTTATGCTGACATAGAGCGCGACTAATGTCCTTAAAATCATCAAGAGTATATCCAATAGCATCACGGTGCTTCCTCACAGTTTTCAATAATCTCTTTTCTTCATGCTCTCAAAGGTTAGCACTGATAATAACATGATATATCTTCTTTTCATCAAGATAAGCATATTTCAGAGTATCCGGTAGTTGTTTACGCTCAAACACGGGATCACCCTTGGTTGGAGGGGGATCCCCAAGTATTTCAATAGGCAAGTTGTGTTTCAAAATAGGATGCTGATCAAAGAAAATCTTATCTATTTCATGCCTTCATTCATATGCATATCATTTTCATGGTCTAGCAGATATTGTTCTAAGGGATCAGTAGGAGGAAAATCAATAGAAGCAACACCAATAATTTCATCCTTACTTGGCAATTCTTTATCATGGGGTTGTCTACAAAATTTAGGGAAATTAAACTCATGGGACGTGTCCCCAGAACTTACAGTAACAATTTCCTTCTCACTATCTATCCTGGCATTAACAATATTCAATAAAGGTCTACCCAATATAGTGGGACAAAAATGACCAAGGACAACAAAGTCAGTAGGATATTTTATTTTCCCACATAAGACCTCAACATCTCTAACAATCCCAACTGGTGCTATAGTATCTCTATTAGCAAGCTTAATGGTAACATCAATTTCCTCTAACTTAGCTAGTGCAATATCATTCATAATTTCTTTATATAAGGTAGAGGGAATTGCACTCACACTAGCACCCATATCACATAAGCCATGATAACAATGATCACCTATTTTAACAGAAACAATAGGCATGCCAACAACAGGTCTATGTTTATTTTTGGCATCAGGTCTAGAAATTCTAAAAGCTTCATCACAGAATTGAATAACATGCCCATCAACATTATCAGCCAAGTGATCTTTAACCATATCAATACTAGGCTCTACTTTAATTTGTTCAGGAGGTGTAGGTGTTCTAACATAGCTCTTACGAACCACAATGGAAGTTTTAGCTTGTTCCTTAATTCTAATAGGGAAGGGTGGCTTCTCAATATAAGTAGCAGGAATAACAGGATCAACATTATAAGTAATAGTTTCTTCTTCAACTTTAATAGGTTCAACTACTTTCACTTTAATGGGAGGATGATATTTAAACCACTTCTCCTTAGGGAGATCAACATGACCAGCAAAAGGTTCACAAAAATAAGCTACTATCTCGGAGTCAAGTCCATATTTAGTGCTAAATTCATGAAAAGCATCGTAGTCTACAAGAGATTTAACACAATCAAACTTAAGGTTTATACCTGACTCCTCACCTTCATCGAGTTCCCAATCTTCACAGTTGCATTTAATTCTTTCCAATAAATCCAATTTGAAATCAGTATCTTTCTTCATATAGGAACCAGTACAAGAAGTATCGAGCATGGATTGATCATTACGAGAAAGACGAGCATAAAAATTCTGAATAATAAATTCTCTCGAGAGCTCATGATTGGGGCATGGATATAACATTGACTGAAGCCTCCCCTAAGATCGAGCCATTCTTTCTCCTTCACGAGGCCAAAAATTATAGATATAATTCCGATCACGATGAACTAGATGCATAGGTTAGAACTTCTGATGAAATTCCATTTTCAACCGGTTGTAGCTCCATGATCCAATATCATCACATAGCCTATACCATGTCAATGCCTTATCCTTCAAAGATAAAGGAAAGACCTTCTTCTTGACGTGATCCTCGGGCACACCTGCAAGCTTAAATAATCCACAAACTTCATCACATTAGATGCAAATCAGAATGTAGTGTTCCATCTCCTGCATAAGGATTAGCCAGCAGTTTCTCTATCATTCCCGAAGGAATTTCATAATAAATATTTGCAGTAGTGAAAGCACATTTTCTCCCTTGGTGGTTTTGGTAATTTATAACGACATATAAGTCATTAAACTAATGTTTCCACCAAGTATATTTCAGGAAATGTTCAATGATAGGATTGACAAAAGGATTGTGGAAATTGTGGAATACCCCAAGATGCAAGGAAATAGGTTGGCAAAGCTTCAAGCAAGAAGACTCTACTTTTTATATTTGTGAGAAATCACTTTGAGTCCATAGGAAAGCCAATACTATTAAAAGGGGGTAAGGTTTTGTTGGTGAACAAAATGCTCATACCTGCACAAGTGATAATCACCAAAACACCCACAAACTCTCCCATAGAAGTCTATCCAAAGGCATATATTCAAAATCGGTGCAAACAACATTTCCATCCCGGTACCACCGATTCCAAACCCTAGACAGACTTAGCCAAACCCTAGATTTTTGGTGCAACCAACACTGCATTCGGTGCCACCAAGTTGGTCTGCCAACTTTGTGTACGCAAGTTCATAGTTTTGGTCCCTCCGAGATTGTCAAATCAGTGTCACTGAGATTGGACGTTCTGACCGGTGGTCACCTTATCGGTGCAACCGAGATTCCTATATCGGTCTCACCGAGATTCAAAATTGCTAACTTTAAGTCACTTTGGTACAACCGAGATTCACACATCGTTTCCACCGAGTCTAGCTTATTGTGTGTAACGGTTGGATTTTTGGAGATGCCTATATATACCCCTCCACCACCACCTACTCGAGAGAGAAGCACTCAAAACTATTACATACCTATCCTATCGGTTTTGTGAGAGAGAACCACCTACCCTTGTGTTGAGGTCAAGATCTTCCACTCCAACCATATGGATCTTGATTTCTAGCCTCCCCAAGTTGCTTTCCACCCAATCAATCTCTTCCACCAAGCCATATCTGTGAGAGAGTGATTGTGTGTTGAGGAGTCTATCATCTTGAAGCACAACAGTAGGGAGTTCATCGCATTACCGGGCCTATTACCTTTTGGAGGGTGGTTCCTCCTAGATTGCTTAGGTGTCGCTTTGACGCCTCCTACTTCATGTTGTCGAGTGAACCAAGAAGTTTGTAAGGGCAGGGATATCGCCTACTTCGTGAAGATCTACCCCGAGTAAGGCTAGTCCTCCATGGAAGTAGGCCATCATGGAATAGTCAAGGTTGCTTTTTCGTGGAACCCTCCATGGGTAGAGCCCTCCATGGACTCTCGCGACCGTTACCCTCCGTGGGTTGAAGACTCCATGAATGTGGAGTACGATAGCACCACCTATTGGAACCACCGGAAAGATCATTGTGTCACCAATTGCATTTGATCTTCCTACCCTCTCTTTACTCACATGCTTGTCTTTACTTTCCTCTTCTATACTCTTATACATGCATGTGCAGGGTGTACTTGACATACTATGAATGCTAAAATCTGCCAAGAATTAAAATTGGGAAAAGTAGATTTTTATTTGGTCAAGTAGTCTAATCACCCCCCTCTAGCACTACTTCCGATCCGACAAGTAGGTTCAGTAGGTTGAGGAGCAACTCTTATTGCTTCCAGTCGAGGTGAAGATACCCCGAACAAACCCATCAAAGGATTACTTTCCATAGTAACAAGTGACAGTAAATTTCAGCACACTATATAAACCCATCAAAGGCGCTTCACTCCCCGGCAATGGCGCCAGAAAAGAGTCTTGACGACCCACAAGTATAGGGGATATATCGTAGGCCTTTTGATAAGTAAGATTGTCAAACCCAATGAGGAGCACAAGGAAATGACAAGCGGTTTTCAAGAAGGTATTCTCTGCAAGCACTGAAATTATCAGTAACAGATAGTTTTGTGATAAGATAATTGGTAACGAATAACAAGTAACAAGTGTAGGAAAGGTACAACAAGGTAGCCCAATCCTTTTTGTAGCAAAGGATAGGCCTAAAAAACACTTATATAAAGTGAAACGCTCCTGAGGACACATGGGAATTTCCGTCAAGCTAGTTTTCAGCATGCTCACTTGATCCGCGTTTGTTACTTTGATAATTTGTTATGTGGGTGGACCGGTGCTTGAGTGCTGCTCTTACTTGGACAAACCTCCCACTGATGATTTACCTCTCTTGCAAGCATCCGCAACTGCGAAAGAATAATTAAGATAAATCTAACCATAGCATGAAAGATATGGACCCAAATCAGCCCCTTATGAAGCAACACATAAACTAGGGTTTAAGCTTCTGTCACTCTAGCAACCCATCATCTACTTATTACTTCCTAATGCCTTCGCCTAGGCCCAAATAATGGTGAAGTGTTATGTAGTCGACATTCATGTAGCACCACTATAGGAGATACAACATACATCTCATACAAAATATCGAACGAATACAGCATTACTTATAACGGGACTTATCCCATGTCCTCAGGAACAAACGTAACTACTCACAAAGCATGTTCATATTCATAATTAGAGGAGTATTAATTATCATAAAGGATCTGAACATATGATCTTCCACCAAGTAAATTAACTAGCATCAACTACAAGGAGTAGTCAACACTACTAGTAACCCACAGGTACCTATCCTTATATTCAAAATCGGTGTAACCAACATTTCCATCCCGGTGCCACTGATTCCAAACCCTAGACAGACTCAGCCAAACCCTAGCATTTTGGTGCAACTGATACTGCATTCGGTGCCACTCAGTTGGGCTGCCAACTTTCTGTTATGCAAGTTCACAGTTTCGGTCCCTCCAAGATTGTCGAATCGGCGTCACCGAGATTGGACATTCTGACCGGTGGTCACCTTATCGGTGCAACCGAGATTTCTATATCGGTCTCACCGAGATTCAAAAGTTTCTAACTTTAAGTTATTTCGGTACAACCGACATTCAGACATCGGTTCCACCGAGTCTGACTTATTGTGTGTAATGGTTGGATTTTTGGCTATGCCTAAATATACCCCTCCACCATCACCTACTCGGGAGAGAAGCACTCAGAACTATTCCATACGTATCCTATCAGTTTTTTGAGAGAGAACCACCTACCCGTGTGTTGAGGTCAAGATCTTCCACTCCAACCATATGGATCTTGATTTCTAGCCTCCCCAAGTTGCTTTCCACCCAATCAATCTCTTCTACCAAGCCATATCTTTGAGATAGTGATTGTGTGTTGAGGAGTCTATCATCTTGAAGCACAAGATCAAGGAGTTCATCGCATTACCGAGCCTATTAACTTTTGGAGGGTGGTGCCTCCTAGTTTGGTTAGGTGTCGCTTGGGAGCCTCCTACTTCGTGTTGTGGAGTGAACAAGGAAGTTTGTAAGGGCAAGGAGATCGCCTACTTCGTGAAGATCTACCCCAAGTAAGGCTACTCCTCCATGGACGTAGGTTGTCATGGAATAGTCAAGGTTGCTTCTTCATGGAACCCTCCGTGGGTAGAGCCCTTCATCGACTCTCGCAACCGTTACCCTCCATGGGTTGAAGACTCCATGAACATGGATGTACGATAGCAGCACCTATCGGAACCACGGGAAAACCATCGTGTCACAAATTGCGTTTGATCTTCGTACCCTCTCTTTACTCACATGCTTGTCTTTACTTTATGCTGCTATACTCTTAGACATGCATGTGTAGGGTGTAATTGACATACTATGAATGCTAAAATCTGCCAAGAATTAAAATTGGGAAAAGGTAGATTTTTATTTGGTCAAGTAGTCTAATCACCCTCTCTAGCACTACTTTCGATCTTACAAGTGGTATCAGAGCTTTGGTCTCCATTGCATTGGTCTCACAACCTAGGAGAAGTATGGCGTCTAGTGAGGGAAATTATTGTTGGAAATATGCCCTAGAGGCAATAATAAATTAGTTATTATCATATTTCCTTGTTCATGATAATCGTTTATTATCCATGCTATAATTGTATTGATCGGAAACTCAGATACATGTGTGGCTACATAGACAACACCATGTCCCTAGTATGCCTCTAGTAGACTAGCTCGTTGATCAAAAGATGGTTAAGGTTTCCTAGCCATGGACATGAGATGTCGTTTGATAACGGGATCACATCATTAGGAGAATGATGTGATGGATAAGACCCAAACTACAAACATAGCATATGATCGTGTCAGTTTATTGCTACTGTTTTCTGCATGTCAAGTATATGTTCCTATGACCATGAGATCATGCAACTCACGGATATCGGAGGAGTGCCTTGTGTGTATCAAACGTCGCAACGTAACTGGGTGACTATAAAGGTGCTCTACAGGTATCTCCGATGGTGTCTGTTGAGTTGGCATGGATCGAGACTGGGATTTGTTACTCCGTGTGACGGAGAGGTATCTCAGGGCCCACTCGGTAATACAACATCACAACAAGCCTTGCAAGCAATGTGGCTAAGTGTTAGTCACGGGATCTTGTATTACGGAACGAGTAAAGAGACTTGCCAGTAACGAGGTTGAACTAGGTATGGAGATACCGACGATCGAATCTCGGGCAAGTAACATACCGAAGAACAAAGGGAACGTTATACGGGATTAACTGAATCCTTGACATAGAGGTTCGACCGATAAAGATCTTCGTAGAATATGTAGGAATCAATGTGGACGTCCAGGTCCCGCCATTGGTTATTGACCGTAGAGGTGTCTCGGTCATGTCTACATAGTTCTCGAACCCGCAGGGTCTGCATACTTAAGGTTCGGTAACGTTTCGGTAGTGCAGAGTTATGTATGGTGGTGACCGAAGGTTGTTCTGAGTCCCGGATGAGATCCCGGACATCACGAGGAGCTCCGGAATGGTCCGGAGGTAAAGATTCATATATAGGAAGTCCCAGTTTGGTTTCCGGAAAAGTTTCGGGCTCATCGGTAGTGTACCGGGAGTGCCGGTAGTGTACCGGGAGGCCTACGGGAGGGGTATTTCTACCCCAAGAGGTCCATGGGCTGTGGGAGAATAATAACCAGCCCTTAGTGTGCTGGGAAAACAGCCACAAAGGCCCATGGCGCAGGAGAGAAAGTCCTAAAGCAAAAAGTGGAAAATCAGCCAATAGGAGGCAATCCTACTCCAACTAGGATTGGAGGTGAAGTAGGATTTCTTCCCACCTCCTATTTCGGCCGACCCAAAGGCCTTGGATGCCTCTCCTCTCCTCTCCTCCTATATATACTAGTGGATTGGGTGGTTTTTGGACAGAATTTCCGGCCACGTGCTACCCGTTTCACCGGTGCACAGTTTCTCTTCTAGATCGGTTTTCCGCAGCGCTTAGGCGAAGCCGTGCCGGAATCACTCCACCACCATCACCGGAGTGCCGTCATGCTGCCGGTAAACTCTCTCTCCTCTCCACCTCCTCTTGCTGGATCAAGACGGTGGAGATCGTCATCAAGCTGCACGTTGCTGAACGCGGAGGTGCCGTCCGTTCGGCGCTAGATCGGAAGGACCATGATCGAGATCACGAGACAGTTCGTGATGAGATCGCGGAACGGATCGTGATGAGTTCGCGGGACAGATCGTGATCAAGATCGTGAGACGGATCGTGATGAGATCGCGCGAAGGATCGTGATGGGATCGCGGGACGGATCGTGATGGGATCGCGGGACGGATCGTGATGAGATCGCGGGACGCTCGGCAATTTGGATCGCGAAGATGTTCGACTACACCAACCGCATTTCTTAACGCTTCCCGCTTAGCAATCTACAAGGGTATGTAGATCCACTCTCCCTCTTGTAGATGCTCATCAGCATGGATAGGTTTGCGTGTGCGTAGGAAATTTTTTGTTTCCCATGCGACGTTCCCCAACAATTATCACCATAGAGGTCCATACTTTGATGGCACAATTTTTGCTAGTTGGAAGCACAAAATGAAAATGCATTTGCTTGGTCATAAGCCCTCCGTTTGGGCTGTTGTTCGTGTTGGTATGAAGGTGAATTCTTTGCGGAAGGAAAGGAACCCGGTCGTGAAGCCACCGCGGATGAGTTGAAGATGTTGCAACTCAATGCTCAAGCATGTGATATTCTCTTCAACTGTCTATGCCCCGAAGAATTCAACAAAATCAGCCGTCTTCAAAATGCACAAGAGATTTGGGATACTTTGATTGATATGCACGAAGGAACTGAATCTGTGAGAGAATCCAAGTTCAAGATGAAGGATGGTGAAGGAGTCGCTGAGATGTACTCTAGGCTAGGTTTCATCACCAATGAGCTTACCGGCTTAGGAAGCGAAGAAATGACTTACAAAATCATCATCAAGAAGATACTTCGAGCTTTGGATGATCGATATGACACCATTTGCACATTGATCCAAATGATGCCTAACTACAAAGATCTCGAGCTAACGAAAGTGATTGGTAGAATTGTTGCTCATGAGATGACACTCAAATACAAGGAAGATCTTCACCACAAGTCTAGCGGTGCTTACAAAGCCACAAGTGATGCTCCCGCTACCTCAAGGGACAACCTTGTCACAAATGAAGAGATAAACCTCATGGCCAAGAAATCAACAATTTCTACAAGAATAGAAGCAAAGATCAAAGCTCCAAACTCAAGGTATGAAGAGAAACATTTGTCATGTTGTGACCGAAACTGCTACAATTGTGGGAAGCCCGGACACTACTCCAATGAGTGCACGGTTCCTTACAAGAGAAAAGAAGAGTCACCAAGAAGACGAAGCTCAAGAGACGAGGCACCTCGAAGAGAGAGAAGAAGTAGAGATGATCGCTATGAACGAAGACACTCAAGGAGAAGTATGGACTCGGAGAAGAAGGACAAGTGCACCAAGATTTACTCAAGAAGGAAACATCAAGCTCATGTTGGTGAATGGGGTTCTGGCTCCGAATCCCACAACCACTCCGAGAGAAGCTATCACTCCAACTCCGACTATAGTCAAGATGAATGTGTTGCCGGACTTGCACTAGTGACTACCAACTCCTATGATATATTTGATTCACCAAATGAAGGGAGTGGAAGTTCCTTCATGGCTAAATTCCCCAAGGTATCACACCCCGAGTATCTTGATTTCAATAGTGATGAAGATGACTTGTTAATTAAGGACTTGCTATTTGACAAATCTAGTAATGTTAGTCAAAATGAACTTGCTAGTACTCACTCTAGTGTAGATAAGTCGCGTGATGATGATAAGTTGTAAATAGAATGACTAACTCAAGAAGTAAAAACTCTTAAGTTAGCTCACGAGTCAAATCTAGAAGATCATAGAGAGCTTGTAAGGACACATGAGAAGCTACGCTTTGAGAAGCTCAATTTAGAGAAAGAGCATGAGTTCCTTAAAGCTATCAATGACGATCTTCGAATTAAGACTTCCTCTTATCTAGCCAAGCGACTTCTCTTATCTACATTCACGCCACAAGTAAAGTCTAAGCAAGCTAGTAACAATGGAAAGAAAGGTTCTTCAACTAGTAGCAATAAAAATGATAAATCCAATGATATTGCTTCTAGTAGTTATCTTGATCCCACTAACTCTTCTCTTAGCCAAGTTACACTTGAGCAAGAAAATGAACTCTTGAAAGGGATTATAGAGAAAGGTATCTACAAGAGTCTTGAAGGGTGAAAGCAATTGGAGGATACCGGAAGAATTGCGGTGTTGGCTACTTCAACGCTAATGGAGTTGAATGGGAAGAAGGTCAATACCACAATCCCAAATTTGTTCCTCAAAAGGAGAAGTATGAAAATAATCTTCCCAAGGGAACAAAACCTCAAGATGACCTTCCACCACAAGACACCAAGCTCAAGGACAAGAACAAGCTTCAAGAGGACAGTGACTCTTATGAAGATGAATCCCAAGCTTTGGTGAAGTGGGTTCCCAAGGCTACTACAAGCTCAACTTCTACAAGTGCTACTTCAACACCAAGGATCCCCATAATCTTGATGCGTGTCCCCAAGAAGAAGAACAAGAGAGTTCTTGAGGTGTGACTCCGCCAATGAAATTCACTCATATTCATTATTGGCAAGAACTAGTTGCAATCAACATCAACATTATGCAATAGTTCAAGGAGTCACACATTCCCTCAAAAGTAAGCAAGGGACAAGGTAAAAAACAAATTAATGGACATCATCACATATTCTTTGCAATCCGTGTCCATAGATATCCTTGTATTTGTCTCTTGTGTGTTGGGACTAACCCATGTAGGTGAGAAGAGTAATGAAACAACAAGGATGCTCCCAACTCTTGGTGATCTTCATCAACCTTGAGCATCCACCAGTACCTCACCAACATGAAGTATTCATCGACAAAACCCAAGGTTAGTTTGTCCCTCCTATGGGGGATGTCACATCAAGGGGGAGCTTTACTCTAAACTTGAGTTAAAGCATCTCTTAGTATGTGACAACATAAATGCTTTATGTAGAAGTGGTAACCCCACTTGTGCTTAAACGATGAGTATGACCTATGATCAAGTATTCTTACTTGGATCCTAAGTCAAATACTCATATATAGATGACTCTTCATCGCCAAAGTACTTGTTAGATGCTATTGTGTTTGTGCATGTTTGCCATGATTCCATTTGACATCTTATTGTGTGAGCATGTCGGTCTGCATTTATTTACTCATTCGAGGATATCCAATTGTTGCTACTCGCATTTTCATATTTATTTGCTAATTGGATATACAAGAATGCCTAGGACCACTCCTTTAGCTATCTATGCTTTCTCACCTCATACTCTATTCATGCTGCATCACAAAATTTGAACAAGTACTTTTCGGTCACTCTGTGTGAGGAGCACTCGGAGTTCCGTATCGTCAGGGACTGACCATTAAAACCTCCCAAGTGCTTCTCGGTGGAACCAACCCACAATTCTCGGTCTCACCGAATGTCTAGGGTTGATCTGGTTTTATTATCTTGGTAAGACCGATTTCATATTCTTGGTTACACCGAGTTTCCCTGTCAACTGACAGTTGTGAAACTCGGTGACACCGAAAATATCAAATCAGGGTCACCAACAGAATGGGTATATAATCAGTGGACCCCGACTTTTGAAATATATTCTTCAAACGTCGTGCCTCCACAACCCTAGCTGCCGTAGAAGGACCCCTTGGTCATCGCCATGCTTTTCTCGAGCGCCTCCGCCTCTGGAAATCTCGCCGTCGACAGGCATCTTCGCCGTCGTCGCCGCCCTAGCGGATCCATCGCCAAGCTAGGTACGGATTCGACTTTTCTTGCGCTCCCCGTCCAAGTCTTGTGCAATGAAATCGTTTTTATCTATAAGCCACCGTCTGAAAGCTTTCCATACACAAAGAAAATCCCGTAGAGTAGCGAATGATAGATTTTTATGGTTTTATCATCTCCCACATGTATCTCGGTAGAACCGATGTGTTAAAATCAGTGTCACCGATTTTAGTTTCTACCACACTGAGAACACCTCGGTGGAACCGAGTGCTTGTTTTCGGTCCAACCGAAAACGGTGCCAAGTTCCTGGAAAGAAGGTGTCTGTCTTGGTGTGACCGAAATTTCTGCCTCGGTTGTACCGAAATACATTTGACAAAATGCAAAACTTGGGAAATCCTTTGTTCAAACTTTCAAAAACATCTGCATTTTGTGACGACTTATCATATTGTACTCTTCTATACTCTATTCACAGGGTCAGCATGTTAGGTTTAGACAGTCAGAATTTGCCAAAGCAAAACATAGGGATGAGTTCAGGCACTAATCCTGAGGCCAGTTCCTTTTCAGATCCAGACACTCCCAGTTCTCCCAGGTTGCCAAAGGCTGCCACTAGAACAAGGAAGAGACTCAACTCAGAGGAAGAGGATTCTGATTTTGTCCCGTAAGGGATTCTTGCTAAGAAGCAACAGAAGGCTGCAAGGAAGGATGCCGATGAGGCCACCTCATCTAGGAAGGTGGTCAGCAAAATTTATGCTCCTATAGAAACCTTCAAAGCACATGAGAGTGCTAGGGCAATAGTGTTTGTTGAGGCTCCCAAGAAAGTTGTGCCAAAGAAGACAACCAAGAAGAGGATCATCCATGTGCAGGGCAGGCCTACCTCAATGTACGAGGATCCAGAGGAGGCGGCTGCTGTAGGTGCTGCTGCTCAAGAAGGAGGTTATGAAGCCCCAATCCATCGCACATCTTCAAAGTCTGAGTCTTCTGATGATGAGGAGGATAGTGCACCTGTCAGGACGACTGCCCAGTTCATGACTAAGGCCGGGACTCCTACAGTACCCGCTCCACAGATGAGGCCTTC
Source organism: Hordeum marinum (assembly GCA_022496015.1). Taxonomy (NCBI): domain Eukaryota; kingdom Viridiplantae; phylum Streptophyta; class Magnoliopsida; order Poales; family Poaceae; genus Hordeum; species Hordeum marinum. Next base: position 245,348,118 of record CM039673.1, read on the forward strand.
ATCTTCTGCTCCAACCCCTGTGTCTTCAGCTCCATCAGCTCCAATGGCTCCAGTATCTACTCCAGATCCATCCAGAAGTTCAGCAGAAGTCTTTGTTGACGCAGTTCTCTTGGCTCTACCATCGACGACCGGAGGAGATCAGCCACAGATAGATTAGCTATATCTCTTTGAACTTTTTGGTAACTTGTTGCCAAAGGGGTGAAGTTGTATATAGATGTTAGGCATCGAGTGAGAGAGCGTCTTTTTTTATTTGCTGGTTTTACAAAATATTTGGTTCGCTTGGTTTGACGTGAGATAGTTTTACGTTTTTGTGTGATCATATGTTGTTATGTGTGTCGCTGCTATTTCCTATCATTTGATGATTATGTGATGATCACTCGCTTTGCTTGTTGTGTTGTGCTGTGTTGATTAACTCTAATTAATCTCCCACACCACCAAGTTGTATGTGACATGGAAGAAGTCCCCATGCACCTAATTGATTGTGCATTTGCATTAAAACGCAAATTTCAAATAATGCTCAAATTTAGGGGGAGATCTTGCTTATCACATACTTCTCAAAGAGACGATTATATTCATTAATTATATCATATGTCGAAGCTTTGATCTATATGTTTTCATCAATTACCAAAAAGGGGGAGATTTAAAGCACATTTGCTCCCTTGGTGGTTTTGGTAATTTATAACAACATATAAGTCATTGAACTAATGTTTCCACCAAGTATATTTCAGGAAATGTTCAATGATAGGATTGGCAAAAGGATTGTGCAGATTGTGGAATACCCCAAGAAGCAAGGAAATAGGTTGGCAAAGCTTCAAGCAAGAGGACTCTACTTTTTATATTTGTGAGAAATCACTTTGAGTCCATAGGAAAGCCAATACTATTAAAAGGAGGTAAGGTTTTGTTGGTGAACAAAATGCTCATACCTGCACCATGATAGTCACCAAAAACACCCACAAACTCTCCCACAGAAGTCTGTCTAAAGGCATATATTCAAAATCGGTGCAACCAAAATTTCCATCTTGGTGCCACCGATTCCAAACCCTAGACAGACTCAGCCAAACCCTAGATTTTCGGTGCAACCAATACTGCATTCAGTGCCACCGAGTTGGGCTACCAACTTTCTGTTACGCAAGTTCACAATGTCGGTCCCTCCGAGATTGTTGAATTAGTGTCACCGTGATTGGACATTCTGACCGGTGGTCACCTTATCAGTGCAACCGAGATTCCTATATCGGTCGCATCGAGATTCAAAAGTTGCTAACTTTAAGTCACTTCGGTACAGCCAAGATTCACACATCGGTTCCACCGAGTCTGACTTATTGTGTGTAACGGTTGGATTTTTGGAGATGCCTATATATACCCCTCCACCACCACCTACTCCAGAGAGAAGCACTCAAAACTATTCCATACCTATCCTATCGGTTTTGTGAGAGAGAACCACCTACCCTTGTGTTGAGGTCAAGATCGTCCACTACAACCATATGAATCTTGATTTCTAGCCTCCCCAAGTTGCTTTCCACCCAATCAATCTCTTCTACCAAGCCATATCTGTGAGAGAGTGATTGTGTGTTGAGGAGTCTATCATCTTGAAGCACAAGAGCAAGGAGTTCATCGCATTACCGAGCCTATTACCTTTTGGAGGGTGGTGCCTCCTAGATTGGTTAGGTGTCCCGCCTCCTACTTCATGTTGTGGAGTGAACCAAGAAGTTTGTAATGGCAAGGAGATCGCCTACTTCGTGAAGATCTACCCCGAGTAAGGCTAGTCCTCCATGGACGTAGGCCATCACGGAATAGTCAAGGTTGCTTCTTCATGGAACCCTCCGTGGGTAGAGCCCTCGATGGACTCTCGCGACTGTTACCCTCCGTGGGTTGAAGACTCCATGAACGTGGAGTATAATAGCACCACCTATTGGAACCACCGGAAAGATCATTGTGTCACCAATTGCATTTGATCTTACTACCCTCTCTTTACTCACATGCTTGTCTTTACTTTCCGCTTCTGTACTCTTATACATGCATGTGTACGGTGTACTTGACATACTATGAATGCTAAAATCTGCCAAGAATGAAAATTGGGAAAACGTAGATTTTTATTTGGTCAAGTAGTCTAATCACCCTTCTCTAGCACTACTTCCGATCCTACAAGAAGGTTCAGTAGGTTGAGGGGCAACTATTATTGCTTCTGGTCGAGGTGAACATACCCCGAACAAACCCATCAAAGGATTACTTTCCATAGTAACAAGTGACAGTAAATTTCAGCACACTATAAATTTTTCCTTACCAGATTCCACATACCAAAGGCGGTTCACTCCTCGGCAATGGCACCAGAAAAGAGTCTTGATGACCCACATGTATAGGGGATATATTGTAGTCCTTTCGATAAGTAAGAGTGTCGAACCCAGTGAGGAGCAAAGGAAATGACAAGCGGTTTTCAGTAAGGTATTCTCTACAAGCACTGAAATTATCGGTAACAGATAGTTTTGTGATAAGATAATTAGTAACGAAAAGCAAGTAACAAGTGTAGGAAAGGTACATCAAGGTAGCCCAATCCTTTTTGTAGCAAAGGATAGGCCTGGAAAAACACTTATATAAAGTGAAGCGCTCCTGAGGACACATGGGAATTTCCGTCAAGCTAGTTTTCATCATGCTCACTTGATTCGCGTTTGTTACTTTGATAATTTGTTATGTGGGTGGACCGGTGCTTGAGTGCTTCCTTTACTTGGACAAACCTCCCACTTATGATTTACCTCTCTCATAAGCATCCGCAACTGCGAAAGAATAATTAAGATAAATCTAACCATAGCATGAAAGATATGGACCCAAATCAGCCCCTTACGAAGCAACACATAAACTAGGGTTTAAGCTTTTGTCACTCTAGCAACCCATCATCTACTTATTACTTCCCAATGCCTTTGCCTAGGCCCAAATAATGGTGAAGTGTTATGTAGTCGACATTCATATTGCACCACTATAGGAGATACAACATATATCTCATACAAAATATCGAACGAATACAACATTACTTATAACGGGACTTATCCCATGTCCTCAGGAACAAACGTAACTACTCACAAAGCATGTTCTATTCATAATTGGAGGAGTATTAATTATCATAAAGGATCTGAATATATGATATTCCACCAAGTAAACCAACTAGCATCAACTACAAGGAGTAATCAACACTACTAGCAATCCACAAGTACCAATCTGAGGTTTGAGACAAAGATCGGATACAAGAGATGAACTAGGGTTTGGAGAGGAGATGGTGCTGGTGAAGATGTTGATGGAGATTGACCCCCTCTCAATGAGAGGATCATTGGTGATGACGATGGCTTCGATTTCCTCATCCAGGAGGGAAGTTTCCCCGACAGAACAACCTCACCGGAGCTCTAGATTGGTTCTGCCCAAGTTCCGCCTCGAGACGGCGGCGCTTCATCCCGAAAGCTATCTTATGATATTTGCCAGCTCAAAACCTCCATATAGCAGAATATGGGCGTCGGGGACCTGCTAGGTGGGTCACAAGCCACCTAGGCGCGGCTAGGGGGTGGTCGCGCCTGGGAGGCTTGTGACCTCCTGGTGGGCCCCCTCTGGTATTTTTTCGCCCAATATTTTTTATATATTCCAAAAAATTCTCCATAACTATTCAAGAATTTTGGAGTTGTGCAGAATAGGTCTCTAAGATTTGCTCCTTTCCCTGTCCAGAATTCCAGCTGCCGACATTCTCCCTCTTCATGTAAACCTTGTAAAATAAGAGAGAAAAGGCATAAGTATTGTACCATAACATGCAATAACATCCCATAATGCAATACATATCTATATAAAAGCATGATGCAAAATGGATGTATCAATACCTTTGGGTCGGGGGATTGACCCTTGGGTTCCTTCGAGGAAACCTTCAAAGTCCTCCAACTCTTCATCAGAGTCTGAGGTGTCATAGGCTAGAACTACTTTTGTCCGGCATGACCTCTTTGAGGCAGGAGGAGGTAGGTCCTCCGCCGCATCTGTTGACGCTGCCCTTTTTCTTGTGAGGGGGGAATTGCTCTCCCCTCCATCCTCTTGCTCCTCCTTGTGAGTGGAAGAGGCGTGGGTCTCCCCGGACATAGTGTCCAGAAGAGCCCTCAATCGAAGACCTTCTCTAACCTTCTTCTTCTTCTCCTTCTTCCTTGGCGCTGTGTAAGGCGCCATGACAAGCATCGCCGTCAACAAATCGGACCTGGCATCTTCAGGCTGTGGGGCCAGGCAATTAATTTCTGTGGCCTTGCTCAACCATTTATGCAAAGATGAGGGGGGAGGTGTTCAACCCTCTTGTCAAAGAATAGAGCTAGATAATTAAATTTTTATTATACCTGGGCAGGAGGGTTGTAGGCCTCAAGACCTACGTCTTCTTCCTCGGCCGACCAGTTTTTCTAGGGCTTGAATAGCACTTTCCACAATTTCTCATGGGTAGTGCAAAAGAGTTGGCGCAAGGTAGGCTCATCCTCAAGATGATAATACCACATTTGGGAGGCCGGTTCTGCAGGGAAGAAGGTGGCGTTGGAGCATGACCTGGACCACATTCACCAGCTCCATCTTAGCCGCGATCATCGAGGAAATACACTTCTATAGCGATTTCACCTCTGCGACCGCCCCCCAGTCGAGGCCCTTCTTGAGCCACGAGGTTAACCTCGTAGGAGGTCCAGATCTGTACTCGACAGGTGCCACCTAGCCCTCGTCCCTTGGTTCGGTGATATAGAACCATTCCTTCTACCAGATCTTGACTATATCGATGCAGGTAGCGGTTAGCCACTCGATGCGGGGGAGCTTACTGATTACTGCCCCTTTGTAGTGTGCTTGCTCACCCGCTACTATCTTTGCCTTGCTACTGAATATCATTAAGCCACATGCCGAAGTGTGGCTCGACCCGCAGGAAGGCGTCACAGACAACAATGAATGCCCAACTATGCATAAAAGAGTTCTGGGGAAGATCGTGGAAGTTTAACCCGTAGAAGAACATAAGGCCCCTAACAAAGGGGTGGAGCAGAAAGCCTAGTCCCCAGAGGAAGTGGGGGATGAACACCACCCTCTCACCCGACTTCGGGGTGGGGACCATTTATTTTGCTTCTGGACCGGGGTGGAAGACGTTGGTGGGGATGTAGCCAGCGAGCTTGAGGTCCCGGATATCCTTGTAGGTGACCATGGAGGCCTCCCACTTACCCATAGATCCTGAACCCTCCATGGCTAAGATCGGAGGAGAAATTGAGGAACAACTGGATCTGGGCTCTCAGAGCTTGGAAAGGTTCAGGAAGCAAGGGATGCGAATTAGGAGCATGAATAGGCCTTCAGGGTTTTCCGCCCCTTTTATGGTGTTATAATACCAATAGCCTCCCTTTTACTGCGCCACAGGCTTCTCCACTTCCCAAAATATTCATGTTGGTATGCATGCGTGAGAAAAACTAGGACATTAATCATATCTCGTGTGAAACGGAGCGCGATCTATACATTGATGAGTCATGCCAATGTAAAAATGGCCTCGAACTGTGAATCAAGTTTTCATAACTGGTTCAGTGGTTGTGATAGGCCACGACCCTACGTCAAAAAGGCTGTCAGAAAACACTGTTTACACTTTGATGTTTGGCTTGTGGGGATAAGCAACTCATGGCATCCGGACGATCGTAAGATCAGAAAAATTATGCGTCATTGGAAGTCGGACTAGACTCAGATGATCATTAATGGGAAGAAGAACTCACCCCGCAAGCCAAAGACTCTGATCACGTGGAGATGCCAGTGCTGTGACGCTTGGCGTTGGGGGCTAGTTTGGGGGCTACTGAGGGAGTCCTGTACTAAGGCGTCCTCAGGCTGTTGGCCTATCTCCCAACAGGCCGGCTTGGTGGGCCGCTCTCTGACTATCGCAGGAAGGGCCGAATATACCATGACCTCTTGTTCTAGAAGGAAGTCTCGAAGGCATGTCATGCACTCCAAGTCAAGATGCAGAAATCGGCATCTCCATCCCCGACAGGAGATCTATCATGTGTAAACCCTAGGTACCCCATGGTGTCTATATAAACTGGTGGGGGTTAGATTCTAGGGCATAGAAACTCATCTAGGGTTTTAGCTATCCGATCTCGAGGTAGATCATCTCTGTAACCTTCATACACATCAATATAATCGAGCAGGACGTAGGGTTTTACCTCCATAGGAGGGCTCGAACTAGGGCAAACATCGTCTCCTTCGCTCCCTATTACCATCGATCCTAGACTCATAGCTCAGGACCCACTACCGGAGATCCGCCGGTTTTGACACCGACACTTGGGACCAGCCCCGACAATGATCTAGATTTTAGTTCGGATCTGGTCATAGTACCGGATGGTTGGGGGTCAGCTCCTGCCAAACACACTCCTTGTGCAAACGCATCGAAGGTTAACTCCGAAAGCTCTGGGCAGATTGACCCGATCGAGCTCTCGACACTCAACGAGGCTCTAGATCGGATCCTGATGAAAATCACTAACGACCCAACCCCGATCCATGCTCAGATCGGTCTGAAGGTGGGTCAAGAGGAATTTTTCATCTGACCCACCACCCACTTAGTAGCCACTTTAGAAGACTTAACCGATATGTTGGACTACGCCTCTCAAGAGGCAGAATACATGGATGAAGAGGATTGTGCCCCCTGTCAACACTGGGTGATGGACTGCCACCTCCACCTACGACGTCTACATGGTGGATGCTCCAGCCGATAAGGGCAAGCACACACCCAAAAACAATGGCGATAAATCGGGTGAAGAGCCGTCAAGGCGCCAGAAATAGCACAAAGGATCAAAGGCAAAAAAGGGAAGGGAAGCCATTCTTGACACTGGGGAAAATGACACCCCGGAAGACCTCGGCGATCCTGATATCCTCGAGCAGCCGCTAGAGGACCAGGAGAGGTCAGAAGATCAGCCCGACCCCGAGGATCTAAATGATTCAGAGGATGACAACTACCTCCCCCTATCGAGGAGGAGGATAGCCTAGAAGTCGAAGACTTCACTGTCCCCGAAAACCTTGAAGATCAGGAACGGTTTAGGCAACAGCTTATAGCCACTGCCCGAAGCTTGAAGGCAAAAGAACGGTAGCTTAAGGCCAAACAGGATACCCTCAATGATAGATGGACTAGGGTCCTATCAGCCAAGGAAGGGTACAGTACCGGTCTATTGGACCAACCCAAGAGCTATCCATGCTGACGGCTGCTGATGCAGTTCGACGACGAGGTCCCTAATACACCGTCTCCCAAGCACACTCCATACGACCAGCCAGATCGCCCTCCCCGAGGACCAGATAGGACAGCTGGCGAAGCCGGTTATAGGCCGACGATACCTCGTGGAAGGGGAAAATAGCCAATAGAGCCTAAGGACAGGTACGACCTGCGACGTGACCTTGATTATAGAACAGGTCGCACGACATCCATCTACGGATCTAGAGGGTACTCCCCCGATAGACGGGACGGGTACCAGCCTTGGCTCGACCACAACAACAGAGGTCGGGAACGAAACCGGGCTAGATCAGGCACCGACTACTGGCGTGATATCGCCCGGGTCAGAGGCGCTGCCCACCCACTGTGCTTCACCGACGAGGTGATGCAACATCAGTTCTTGGAAGGGTTTAAACCCATGAACATAGAGAAATACAACGGGGCAACTGACCCATCAGTGTAGATCGAGGATTTCCTCCTCCACATTCATATGGCACGAGGAGATGATCTCCACGCCATCAACTATCTGCCCCTAAAACTTAAGGAGCTAGCTCGACACTTGTGAAACAACCTCCCCGAAAATTCTATTATGAGTTGGAAGGATCACGGGGACGCATTCCGATCTAACTTCTAGGGCACCTATGTACAACCGCCAGATTCCTCCGACCTAAGAAGTGTTGTCTAGAAAGCAGGCGAATCGGCTCCACAATTCTGGAATCGGTTCTTGACCAAGAAGAACCAGATTCTCAATTGCCCAGGCACCGACGCAATAGCTTTCATCCGGCACAATATTCGGGACAAATGGCTGGCCCGCCAACTCAGACAGGACAAGCCTAGGACCATGTCCGCCCTTACATCACTATGACCCGCTTTTTGTTGGATTTTGGGCTCCACAAAACCACAAGAAGTTCGAACATAGGGGCGTGTGCGAAGGTCCCCTACAGCCTCGCCCTGCCTTGTTCGCTACTCGGTGATTATGACGATGAACTCGCATGAAGACGAGGAAAGAGATGCACACGGTGATTTACCTAGGTTCGGGCCGCTGCAAAGCGCAATACCCTACTCCCGCTTTGGTGGATTGCCTCACGTGGAGGTTGGTGGATGAACTAGTACAGTGGTGTCTGGATCGCGTGAGGGGTTTGGTGGTGTGGCCTCTCTTCGGTTGGCCCTCTGTTTTGTTGTCCTCTCACTATGGTGCAGCCTATCCTCTGTTTATAGTTCCCCAGGTCCTCTTCCCTTATCGCAATGGCGGGAAGGGATTCCACAATGGCTAAATTCGAAGGGGGGTAGGAGTACATCTTTATCCTGACGAAAGGTGGTCTTCGCCTGCAAAGTAGCTATCGATGATGCAGAGGTGGGCTCGGCGCTGACGTTCTTCCTGCTGGCCTCGTGATCTTGGTCATGTTGCACCAGAATGGAAACCATTGGGGGACGCTTTGGGAACCCGCGTCTGTCCTCGCCGCCCTTTGCACCAAAGGGGAAACTGTCCGCCTGGCATGCTAGCGCCAGCCTGTCCCTCCTTGCGTCATCCTCGTCCTCCCGAGGCTAAGTGTTGCATAGAGCTCTCCGCCGCTCCGAAGGGGGGCTAAGGAGGCCCGTCCTTGCCGGTCTTGATGGTGCTCCCCTCACGAGTTTGGGTCCTCATGAGGGCCTTGTCTTGATTGTGGTCCCGCCAGGCCATGCTTGCCGACGAGGTGGGCCATGCACTTGGCTGCAGGCAGGCAGCTCTGGGTACCCCCGTTCCTAGAACACAAATAGTAGACCCCGGGCCCAAGGCACGCACGAGTCGGCTTCCGTGCGAAGCCGTCGGGGACTGCCCCAAGCGCTGCAGGCCCACCATGCCTGCGGGCCAGGCTCGACATGCGTTGCATGCCCTGGCACCGATGCCCCCGAGCCCCGGCGGTGTCAGGGACCGCCCCAAGTCAAACCGACGCGATGACCGCATGCTGCGCTAGCCATCATTACCCTTCCTTGAATGATGTTGCTCCCTCGGAGCCACGTGGATGTGAGCCATTAGTGACAGGTGAGGCGATGTGAAGCAGGGTTGTGCGCTGGTCAAGCCGGCCTTTCGACGCTCGAGGAGCGCATGTCGCCCTCTCTCCCTTGATGCCTCGTGGCCTCGGCCACGCCTATAAATCTGCCATCCCCGTGGGGCTTGCCATCTCGTACCGCCCATCCGCTCCCATAGCTCTAGAAAAAAACCCTCTTCCTCTCCGCAGCTTCTCCTTTTCCCCATGGTGTCCCAAGGAAGCGCCGTCGGCGCTGGGAAGTGCCCAGGACCGTCAGCTCCTTTGCCCTCTTCTGGAGGCAGCAACGGGGGGCCTCGGGGACGGTGCAAGTCTGCCTGCACTGGGCCATGGTGGATGAGTGAGTGCTCCCTCGCCTCCCATTTCTTAGTTGCCATGTCCGGCGCTTTGAACTTGTTCCTATTCTTTTTCCAGGGCGCTTGCGACCAAGAAAGGCGAGCTCGGTGAGCTCCACGAGGAGGTGGCCGCGCTGCAAGCCCAACCGACGATCGCTGATGCCGCCTTCCAAGCCGCCCTCATGGGCAAAGCGGACGCCAGGGTGGAGCTGGTGGCTCTCCAAGCCTAGGATAAGGAGGCGGCCGACGACGTGCAGGCCACGCGTGACGAGGCGGCTTATGCCAAGATGGTGGAGTCCCAGCACACCAAGTAGTACCTCGACATCACCCACCGTGCGGCTGGCGAGGTGAGCTGGTTCATCAGGGAAGCCCCCGCTCTTCCCAACGCACAAGGCAACGGGGGCTACCTCGACTTCTTCCATTGGGTGGTGGAGACGCTGGAGACCGGCAGTTCCCGCGTGAACGTGGATGGTGAGGCCGACACGCGCGACCTCCTGGAGCTTGCCTTGACGCGCGTCTTCTCCAACCTGTGCCGCCTCACTCTGGAGCTCGAACTCCACCACGTCATGGAGTGGGTGGCTTAGGGGCTCCAAAGGCCCCTCCAGGATGAGGTGCGCCCGCACATGGAGTCCATGGTCGAGCGGTTCATCCAGGTGCCCGCTCCTACAGGGGTGGGCGGCTCCGGCGCAGTGGCGGCTGGCGACTCGGAGGGCGACAGCGACTCCACTGCCTAGACATCCCCTAACTCCCTTTCCTGGTACATGTAATAGTTTAATAAAAAAGTCGCCCCCTGTGGGCGTTAATCTTTTGCTCATTAACTTTTCCTCTGTTTGTTTTTCTTAAATTGTCGGTCGCCCGCTTATAGTGACGTGACTTAGTTTCCTTGCATGGGGGCTTGGCGCCGCCGCCAATGCGGTCCGACGATGGTGGCCGGCTGGGCCCTCGTGAGGCGCTCCCTCCTGAGGGGTAACCCATGGCTACCAGCCCTGGGTTTGTGGCCTTGCTTCTCATCATTGCGGGGTCTCTGTCCTCGCGTAGTTTCCTCTAGCGCTTCGGGCTCAGTGGTTTTGGTAGCTGTGCGTAGTGGCCTGCTGTACCTGCATCCTCATATTAGTGTGCACAACCATTTTCCTGTCCTCGAGCCATCATTATATCAGGAGAATCTTGCTTAGTTTTGTAGTGTACTTAGCTCGTGGGGCGGTGATGATCTCGTGCGTCACGAGGTGCGGTCAGGTTGTCCAGATAGTCCGCGATCCCACCTGGGCACTTCTCCCTTGTTTGTGGAATAGTTTGGAGCCCCTTTCAGTACTTTGTGTCTGCGGGACTCTACCTCGAGCAGACCTCGCCCCCCGTTGGAGCGTCCGGATCAACTGGACGAGACCAAGAGGGCCGAGGCCTTGGCCGCCGCTGGAACGACTGCATCGCCTTGACGCGACCAGGGGGCATGAAGCCACAAGGTTGATGAGGTTTCTGGGGTGCGATGCCTATGAATCCCCCCTTGAAACTCAAGCAGTGCCCTACGTCGACAGGACCTAGCCCTGCAGATTTCTTGACCACCGTAAGCAACGTTCGGATCCCCAGGACGCGACTACAGGGTTAGGCCTCGACATCTCAGATGCCGACTGGATTGCCAGGATGACATCAAGGGGTGAGTGGCTATATGACTGGTAAGGCTCCTGCGGCGCGTTGCTCAGGAGCCCCCTTTGATACTCGATCGACCCCCATACTGTCCTGCTGGCTGCTACCTCGGGAGGCACTGGAGCCTCTCATGGCTCCATGCTGCACTGATGCATTGTAGTCCGAGCCCCCGAGCGGGGGTTCAACTGCGAAGAGATGCAAGTCCCTGAGGCGACAAGGCCTTGCTATACTACTCTGACGAGCCTCGGGGAGGGCCGGAGCACACGGGCCCTTGCGAAACACCAATTCAAAGAAAGAGACTCCAAGACCAGACAAAAATGAGAGGATGATGAGAGAAAAGTCCCCGCCCCCTTTTCTTTTAAAAACAGAGCTCCGAAATTCTCAAACTTTATTCCAAAAAGTGCCAATTCAAACACCAAAAAGAAGCAAGCAACTTCCACGTCCGACACCTAGGCTAGTCTTCGTCTTTGTCTTCCCCCAACGCGGAGCATAGGGCATCCACGTCGTGTGGGCATGGTCATTTGCGGTCAGTGTTGTCCGCTAGTGCGGAGCATGGGGCGTCCACTTGGGCGTGGGATGGAACCCCTCTGCGTCCTCGGGGGGCTCTGAGCATATATAACCCACTCATTATTATGTGAGAGTGTCACAGTCGTAGATAGGTAGGCAAGCCCCTAGGCGCACGACCAGGTAGCTCCCAACACTGTCAAGAGCCATCCCATCCATTTTTGCCTGGTTGCGCGCGTTTATGACCCAAACTCGAATGCATCGTTCCTCGCGTAGCCGAGGGATTGTGCTCCCACGGCCCAAACATGAGAACAATGCATCCGACACAGTCATAAAGGTGTTTTGTCGATGAAGCCGCCTCATGGGGTGCCAGGGTGCCGCCGGACAGCACCCCGGAGGCCTCATGAGGCCCAGTCTCCTGAGGCCACGTCGGTGCTCCAGTTGTCGCTTGTGGCCCATGCTACTTGTGACTTGCTACTACCCCCAGTCCGTTACTCCTAAGGCCTCGGGGCCTAGCTTGGTGTTGCTTGCTCCTGAGGGCGATGACTTTCGCCATGCCCCACGGGTTCGGGGGTGTCCTCCCTTTTTCTCTCGCCCGCGTGTCTAGGCTAGGTGCTCCATCGGCGAAGGTCCCAGGCCTGGCTCAGGGAGGACGCCCAGGAGTACCCCCTATCCTTGGGGGTGTCGGCACTTCCGGCAGGCACCCGATCCATTTGACTGTCCGGAGGTACAACGTAGCTTGGTACATAGGGCTATACATAAGGGCCCGGTTCTCCTCCTGACGGCCCTTACGGGCGACGGCAGGACGCCGCCCTATGCGCGCAGCCTGTAGACCCTCCTACGACGAGCCTTAGCCCGAAGTTGCTTACCTTTGCCGCCGCCGTTGGGTGGGCCGCGCATTTCTTAACGCAGATTTTTTTCTTGGCGATCCGGTGCACCTTCCCCGTTGTTGCTTGCTTGCCAAGACGCCTATGCCGCCTACTCCCTGTGCATTATGGCGCACTCATGCCTGGTCAACCGAGGATATTGACGGTCAACAGGGTCACAAAGGCAAGTGTAGGTGCACGCCTGAGCTGCCCCGTCATTCCCTCCATAGGCTCCATCATTGGGGTTGGGCTACGCCCTGAAACCTGCGACTGGAATTCGGAAGAGAAGGAGCACGGCATGCGATGGACCCTGCTCAGGTTTGTCCGGAGACGAGGGGGCATGCCGGCGGCGGGCAGGGCGGCAACCCGGTGAGCGAGCCCCTGGCGCCTGACACTTGTGGTCGTGAAGAAGAACAAGGGGGCATGGCCCTTCATGCAATGGCGACCAGCTTGGCAATATGGTCGGCCCATGGATCAAAGCCCCCGTGCGCTGGGCGGTGGCCCAACATCTCGCTCGCCATCAGCAGTGCATCATTAGGGTCAAGGTCTCCCATGTAAGTGCAGCGCAGTGCAGGTGCTGAGGGAGCCACCCGTCCGCCATGTGCTTGGACGATGCAAGAGGCGACGACGGTGGAGATGACGCTGGTGGCTTGTTACTGACCGCCCAGCGTAATGTCGCTGGGGCATGGGCCTCGATTACCAGAGGTGGGATTGGTGAAGACAGATCCGCCGTGGCTGGAGGAAGCTTGTTGGGTGCTGGCCATCGGAGTGGCGAAGCGATGGAAGAGCGCGTCTTGAGGAATACTTCGACACGCCCCTACCTGGGATGCCAAATGTCGGATTTCAGGCTTCGCAAAAACACAAGAAGTTCGAACATAGACGCATGTGCGAACATCCCCAGGTTTGGGCCACTGCAAAGCATAATACCCTACTCTTCCTTTGGTGGATTGCCTCACGTGGAGGTTGGTGGATGAACATGTACAGTGGTGGCTGGCCTCGCAAGAGGGCTTTGGTGGTGTTGCCTCTCTTTGGTTGTCCCTCTGTTTTGTCGTCCCCTCTCTACGGTGCAGCCTCTATTTATAGTGCCCCGGGTCCTTTTCCCTTATATCAATGGCGGGAAGGGATCCCACAACGGCCAGATTCAAAGGGGACATGAGTACATCTTTATCCTGACGAAAGGTGGTCTTCGCCTGAAAAGTAGCTGTCGATGATGTAGAGGAGGGCTCGGCGATGACATCCTTCCTGTTGGCCTCGTGGTCGTGGTCACGTTGCACCGGAATGGAAACCTTTAGGGGACGCTTTGGGTACCCGCATCTGTCCACACCCCCCTATGCACCAAAGGGGAAACTGTCCGCCTGGCGCGTTGGCGCTAGCTTGTCCCTCCTTGCGTCATCCTCGGCCTCCCGAGGCTAAGCCTGCATAGAGATATCTTCCGCTCCGAAGGGGGCCTGAGGAGGCCCGTCCTTGCTGGTCTTGATGGTGCTCCCCTTGCGAGTTCAGGTCCTCACGAGGGCCTTGTCTTAATTGTGGTCCCGCCAGGCCATGCTTGGCCGATGAGGTGGGCCATGCCTTTGGCCACAGACAGGTAGGTATGGGTAGCCCCATTCCCAGAACGCCGACCCTTTTGTGCGGGTGAGGAAAACTGGCTAGCTAGACGAAGCCACAACCCCAAAGATCTCGGCAGTTCCGAACCCCGGGACGGAAACGGGAAACCACAATGCAACAAAAACAACCGCCGACACAAAAACGGTGATTCCGAAGACATGGCCGTTAATGCCGGCTTCTGCACCCCAAGATCCGGGTAGCGGAACAAACCTTCTAAAGGCAACCATAACGGACCTACCCCGTAGGACAAGATCATGGATAGGCTCTGCCAGATCCACGACACTCAAGACAAGGCCACCACCCAGACCAACCGTAATTGTTGGGTGTTCAAACAAGATGGCAAACTCGCAGTCGAGGAGCAATGCTAGGGTCCGCGTAGGAAGGACGATGACGAGCCCCGCGGTCTGAGCAATGATGGATAGAAGCAGTTCCCTCCAGAGGTAAAGACTGTGAACATGATATACGCCACTCACATACCACAAAAGGGAAGGTAGTGCACCCCTCGAGAAGTCTACATCATAGAGCATGTAGCCCCGAAGTATAAACCATGGTCAGCGTACCCGATCACTTTTGATCAACGGGACCATCCGACCAGTATTTGTCATGGGGGTTCGGCAACCCATGTTCTAGACCCCATTATCAATGGGTATCACCTCACCAAAGTCCTAATGGAGGGAGGAAGTAGCCTTAATCTGATTTACTCAGACACGGTGCAAAAGATGGGAATAGATCCGTCAACGAACAAACCTAGCAACACTACCTTTAAAGGAGTGATCCCAAGCGTCGGATCCCGGTGCACGAGCACTGTGAACCTGGAAGTAGTGTTCAGCTCGCCCGACAACTTTCGCAGCGAGGACTTAATCTTCAACATTGTTCCTTTCCACAATAGTTATTATGCCCTGCTTGGCCGCTTAGCGTTCGCTCACTTTAACACCATCCTACACTATCAATACCTCAATCTCAAGACGCTCGGGCTGAAGGGGGGCATTACTGTCAATGACAACATAGAGCGTTCTTTCCGGACTGAGGAACATGCATTGGCCCTAGCAGCCGAATTCCAGTATGGCGATGATCAGCCAACACCGAAATCTGCCATAATGGCACGAAAGGTTGACAAACGAGCTCGGTCTCAGTCCGAACTCCCGGAATCTTCTTCTCCCCAGTTAAAATAGGGATACACCCCCTATTGCACAACCCTAGTGCCCGTCAAACATGTGCCGAGAAGGTAAAACTTTGCACTCAAGATTCCATGGGTTGTAGTGGGGAACAACTATCAAAAAAGAAAATGTTTGGCTAGACTGAACTACTACCAAAACATGTCTTCAACCAAAGCACAGGTACCATCAAGGACCTTCTAAATCGTAAAGCTCATCCATACTTTGGAGACTTCTCAAAATCTTCTTCCCAAGGTCCGATCGCCGATACCGATTACCTTTAAAGGAATGCAACTCCCTAGTAGGCACAGGAACGGACAGGCGACAAGGCACATCGAAGACGTCAAGCCACCCATTGAAGACCCCCGTTCGGTATATATTACGATGCAACCGGCTAATAGACCGGGGCTTGAATTTAAAATATCACCCTAGGCATCACCCTGGCACAATTTGTCGGTGTTCTGGGAATGGGGGTACCCAAACCTGCCTGCCTGCGACCCAGGGCATGTCCCACTTCCTTGACCAAACGGGACAAGGCGAGGCCCCACTCAAGACAAGGCCCATGCGAGGGCCCTAGCCTCGTGAGAAAGAATAGTGACATGAACCACGAAGGACGGGCCTCCTTAGGACCCCTTCGGAGTGATGAAGTTTCCTATGCAAGGCCCGACCTTCGGAGTTAAGGCTGACCCAAGGAAGGACAGGCGGGCACCAGTGCGCTAGGCGGCGCAGTTTCCCCTTTCGTGCAAAGGAAGCAAGGGCATGCGTGGGTTCCCAAAGCACCCCAAAGGTTTCCATTCCGGTGCAAGAAGACCACAACCACCCGCCCTATAGGGCGGATGTCATCGCTGAGCCCGTCCCCGTGCTGTAGACAACCACTTTGCAGGCAAAGACCGCCTTTGGGCAGGGGAAGCACCTACCCCTGTCCCCCTTCAAAATTGGCCGTTGTGGGATCCCTTCCCGCCATTGCGATAAGGGAAGAGGATCCGGGCCACTTCTATAGATAGAGGATAGGTTGCACCATAGAGGGGGACCCCGGACCGATCCGATCAAACACTTAGTCACTCCATACACCACCACAAGATCGCCGGCCCAAATCACATCTTGAGCGACCTCACAAGGCTAAAGCATATTGTACTAGTTCATCCGCCCAAACCTACATGAGAGGCAATCCACAAAGCAGGAGTAGGGTATTACGCTTCGCAGCGGCACGAACCTGGGTAAATTGTCGTGTTCATCTTCTTCCTCATCATCGTGCGAGTTCGTCGTTGTGTTCATCGAGTAGCAAGCTTAATCGGGCGAGGCTGCAGGACATCGTCGCACACGCCCCTGTGTTCGAACCTTAAGGGTTTTGCGGAGCCCAAAATCCGACATTTGGCATGCCAGGTAGGGGCGTGTCAAGGTCTTCTCCAAGCTTCGTCCTTCCCGAGCTTTCTCGCTCCGATGGCCGACGCTCAGCAACCTTGTCAGGCCGCGGTGGGCTGCTCTCAGTCAACCCCAAAACGGTGGCCGGGGGCCCTCGCCCTGGCATCGTGGTGCCAAGCGGCCGATACCATGTCGCTAACGTCACCTCCACCGTTACCGCCCCCTGCGCGGCCCAAGCGCGTGGTGAGCGGGCGACATCCCTAACACCAGCAGCATGTCAAACCTACGTGGAAGACATTGACGCGCACGATGCGCTACTATTGATAAGAGAGATTCTCCGCCACTGACCGACGCACGGGGGCTTGGACGCATGGGCAGGTCACATCGCGGAGCTGGTCGCCGTCGCCCACCATGCCATCCCTTCTCACTCTTTTTCAAGACCGCAGCCGCCAGGCGCCGGGGGCTCGCATGTCGAGCCCGCCCCCGTGCCTGTCAATGGAAGGACCCCTCCCATGCCGAATAGGGCGCACCACACTCTGTGCTCCTCCTGCTCCGAATCCTGGTGACCGGTCTCAGGGCGCAACACGGCGACAACCACCAGGAACACGGAGGAAACGGCGGGGCGCCCGGTGCGCACACTAACGCGCATCCGCGGAACTCGGTGGCCCCTCAGCAGACCAGGTCGGCCAGAGGGAAGCGCGCCCTTCGGCACCGCCAGCGGGCGGCGTAGGCATCCGGACGAGCAAGCCACGACGGCGGAGGCGCATCAGGGTACCAAGGAGGGAATCTACACCAGACAATGCAAGGCCCACCCAACGGCGGTGGCAAAGGTAAGCAACTCCGCTCTGAGGCCCTACGCAGGCGGGCCTGTGAGCGACGCGCACGGGACGACCTTCCCCCACCGCCGGAAGGGACCGCCACCGGTGCACCGGCGGACAACTCAGGAGGCGGGCCGAGCACCTACGTCGAGCCCTACATACCATGCTACGTCATACCTCCTGGCCCACCTGACCGGGAGGGGCCCAAGCGCCCATCGCAGGCGCCAGCACCCCCCAAGAGTAAGAAGTACCCTGGGCGTCCTCCTCGAGCCAGGCCTGGGGGCTCCCATCTACGGAGCGCCGGGCCCGGGCGACACAAGCAGGAGGGCGCCCTCGAGTCGTGAGGCGCGGCAGTAACCGGCACCCTCGCAGGGAAGTAACCACAAAACCAAGCCCTCAGGGCCCATGAGTAATGACCTGGGGGAGCGGAAAGACAAATGCAATGCGGGCCACCCACGGTAACCACGACGCCTGATAGAGGCGAAGTTGTCCCTGTCTTTCGATGAGATGGTGGCTATCGTTTTTGGTGGAGTAGACTTTGACGATCCGACTACGAACGTGTGAGACGTCGCGCCTTAGCAATCGCTAAACCAACTCTGAGAGGTTATTGACCACGCCGGAGCACGATCAACCTGACCACGAGGGTCTATTTCCTGCACGCAAACGAAGAACAAGCAAGAAACTAAGATTGCAATCTGGATATTGCGAATATAAGAGGAAAGCTTTATTGATGAAGTGGGGTTCTGTGACGCCTTTGTCTGGTCGTGGAACACAAACGAAGAACGCGAAGTTGCTGCTATGGCGAACTTGTAATCTAAACAAAACCCCAAACCTAAAACGAAGCCCTAAGGGCTGTATATATGGGGGAATAGAAGGGAATTTCGTGGCCCCTTGGAGGAGGGGTCCGAAACCGACCCTAAGTCAGTTTCCCCATACATACGGACTCTAAAAACAGCCTATAATATGGTATTTCGAAATTACATGGGCCTGGCCCAAAATTAAGGTGGCGCAGCACCTATATTAGCCTATGGACGAATTTTATAAAGTGGCATCATGCATATTTCGTCCAAAGCTTCCCACTCCCATTATGGTGGCTTCAATGTGCGAAAATCATCACTGGAAGCTCCAATGTTCTTCCCCGCGCGCGCACCTTCTCCTCCATGCTTGATCCCGCTCCAATGGTCATTCTTCTTATCCATGATAGGTCCTTCATTCATAAGTAAAACAAAAGTATCTAATTTAGGCAGCATCATATGTTCATGAATATTAGAAGGATTTCCAAGAAACGAAAGTACCTGGTAATTCAATTGACGTGCGCGAGCTCTAGTAATTGGTCCTGTATGTATAGCAGTCGGGGTGGGTGTAACATTAGTAGGGATGTCCTCATCATCCTCCCCTTCTTGAACTGACGTCGTCCTCGACGGAAGCTCATCTTCCTCACCCAAATAAGGCTTCAAATCTGCAATGTTAAAAGTGGGGCTAACCCCAAACTCTGCAGGCAGCTCAAGTTTATATGCATTATCATTTACTTTCTCTAACACCTTAAAAGGACCATCAGCACGTGGCATTAGCTTTGACTTGCGCAAATCAGGAAATCTATCCTTACGCAAATGTAACCAAACAAGATCTCCAGGTGCAAAGACAACATGTTTTCTACCCTTATCTCCAGCAAGTTTGTATTTAGCATTCATACGCTCAATGTTTTCCTTAGTTAACTCATGAATCTTTAATATCAATTCAGCACGTTCTTTAGCATCAAAATTAACCTTCTCCGAAGACGGAAGAGGCAACAAATCAATAGGTGCACGAGGTAAGAAACCATACACAACTTCAAAAGGGCACATCTTAGTGGTAGAATGTAGCGAACGATTATAAGCAAATTCAATATGAGGCAAGCATTCTTCCCACATTTTCAGGTTATTCTTCAAAACAGCCCTAAGCATAGTAGACAATGATCTATTGACTACTTCAGTTTGGCCATCAGTTTGGGGGTGACATGTAGTACTAAAAAGCAGTTTAGTCCCCAACTTAGCCCATAAACATCTCCAAAAGTGGCTAAGAAATTTAGCATCACGATCGGAAACAATTGTATTTGGCACACCATGCAACCGAATAATTTCACGAAAGAACAAATCAGCAACATGAGCAGCATCATCACTTTTATGACATGGTATAAAGTGTGCCATTTTAGAAAATCTATCCACGACAACAAATATGCTATCCCTCCCCTTCTTTGTTCGAGGTAAACCTAAAACAAAGTCCATAGATATATCCTCCCAAGGAACACTAGGTACAGGTAAAGGCATATATAAACCATGAGGATTGAGTCGTGACTTAGCTTTTTGACATGTAGTGCAGCGAGCAACAAAACGCTCAACATCCCGTCTCATCTTTGGCCAAAAGAAATGTGTAGCAAGTACGTCCTCCGTCTTCTTCACGCCAAAGTGTCCCATTAATCCTCCTCCGTGCGCCTCCTGTAACAACAAAAGACGAACGGAGCTAGCTGGAATGCATAGCTTGTTAGCACGAAACACAAATCCATTATTAATAACGAACTTGTTCCATGTTCTCCCTTCTTTACAATTCTGCAACACGTCTCTAAATTCAGCATCATGCACATATTGATCTTTGATGGTCTCCAAACCAAATATTTTAAAGTCAAGTTGTGAAAGCATAGTATAACGACGAGACAAAGCATCAGCAATAACATTGTTTTTACCCTTCTTGTGTTTAATGACATAAGGGAAAGTCTCAATGAATTCAACCCATTTAGCATGTCTACGGTTCAGTTTTGCTTGACTTTTAATATGTTTCAAAGATTCATGATCAGAATGTATAACAAATTCTTTGGGCCATAAATAATGTTGCCATGTTTCCAAAGTCCGAACAAGAGCATATAATTCCTTATCATAAGTAGAATAATTCAGACTAGGCCCACTTAATTTTTCAGAAAAGTACGCAACAGGTTTACCATCTTGTAGTAACACACCTCCTAACCCAATTCCACTAGCATCACATTCAAGCTCGAAAGTCTTATTAAAATCAGGAAGTTGGAGTAAAGGAGCATGTGTTAACTTATCTTTCAAGACCGTGAAGGCTTCTTCCTGTGCGGTACCCCAAGAAAAAGGCACGTCCTTCTTTGTAAGCTCATTGAGAGGCGCAGCAATGGTGCTGAAATTTCTCACAAAACGCCTATAGAAACCAACGAGGCCAAGAAAACTCCTTACTTGTGTGACCGTTTTGGGCTGCGGCCAACTCTCAATAGCTTCGATCTTGGCTGTATCAACTTCAATTCCCTGTGGAGTAACAACATAGCCAAGAAAAGATACTCGGTCGGTGCAAAAGGTGCACTTCCCAAGGTTACCAAACAAACGTGCATCACGTAGCGCAGTAAAAACAGCACGTAAATGTTCCAAATGTTCCTCCAAAGATCTACTAAAAATCAATATATCATCAAAATAGACTACCACAAATCGTCCAATGAAAGCACGTAAAACCTCGTTCATTAATCTCATGAAAGTGCTAGGTGCATTAGTTAACCCAAAAGGCATGACTAGCCACTCATATTATCCAAACTTAGTTTTAAATGCTGTTTTCCATTCATCGCCCAATTTCATACGAATTTGATGGTATCCACTACGCAAATCAACTTTGGAGAAAATTGTAGAGCCACTTAATTCATCAAGCATATCATCTAGTCTAGGAATAGGATGACGATAACGAATAGTAATATTATTAATGCCTCTACAATCCACACACATGCGCGATGTACCATCCTTTTTAGGCACTAGAATAATAGGAACAGCACAAGGACTAAGGGATTCACGTATATAACCTTTGTCAAGCAGCTCCTGTACTTGACGCATAATCTCCTTTGTCTCCTCTGGATTGGTACGGTAGGGCGCACGGTTGGGTAGGGATGCACCGGGAATTAAGTCAATCTGATGCTCAATCCCGCGAATAGGCGGTAATCCCGGTGGCACGTCTTGTGGAAAGACGTCAGCGAACTCCTGCAAAATGTTAATGACAGTAGGAGGCAAAGAGGGAGGCATGTCCTCGAATGAAAATAATACCTCTTTACATACAAAAGCATAGCAAACATATGTAGCAACATCCAAATCATTAATATCAGATTTAGTAGCAAGTAAACATCCACTCTTCAATTTTATTTCAGATGCAACAGTAGATGATGGTTTATTATGCTTATGGTGTTGCTCAAATTCCTGTGCTACAATCTGATTTTCACTCTTATTTTTCTCCTGTTTTGCTTTACTAGCTCTAGCAATGTCATCTTTCATAATATGTTCGGGAGACATAGGAAGCAAAGTGATATTATGATCCTTATGAACAAGAGTATACTGATTTGTCCTACCATGGTGTACAGAATTTTTATCAAACTGCCATGGTCTACCAAGTAAAACAGAACATGCTTGCATGGGTACCACATCACAATCCACATAATCAGAATATGTAGCAATGCTAAAATGCACACGAACAGTACGTGTTACCTTAACCTTGCCACTATTGTTGAACCATTGGATGTAATAAGGATGAGGATGTGGTCTGGTGGATAGAGACAGCTTCTCCACCATCTCCATGCTAGCCAAGTTATTGCAACTCCCTCCATCGATGATGATGCGAACAGAACGCTCTTTCACAACTCCCTTTGTGTGGAACAAGTTGTGCCTCTGATTTTGCTCAGCGTGTGTAACCTGCACACTGAGAACACGTTGAGCAACTAAACTTTCATACCTGTCAGCGTAATCAGCAGCCATGTATTGTGTTTCTGGTTCTGCATCCTCGCCACCCTGTTCGTCACTTGCAATAAGTGCCAAAGTCTCCTCATCATAATCACTAGCGGACGCATATCCACCATCCTCAGTAACAATCATTACACGCTTGGAAGGGCATTCTCTCGCATAGTGACCTCCACCCTTGCAACGACGACATATAACCTCATGTGTTTGCCCTGTGGATGCAATAGATGAAGAAGAACTCTGTGCAGGCCCAAAAGGTGTGCTCTTCGCAGAGGGTGCAGTAGGAGCCTGTTTCTTGGTATCGCGATTAGAGTTGGAGGTTGAAGGAGGTGGTGTTGCAGCAGGACGTGCGGAAGCAGAGGAGGTACGTGGCGTCCATGATGAAGTACGGCCTGCAAAATTAGTAGTTCTCGCCATTGCCTGTCGATCCTGCACTTCACGTTCAGCTTTGCAAGCAAGATGAAATAAACGAGTGATAGTGTTATACTCCTTATACTCTAGAATAGTCTGAATCTCTCTATTTAATCCACCCATAAAACGTGCAAGCATAGCTTCATTCTCCTCAACAATACCACATCTAATCATACCAGTTTGTAATTCCTGATAATATTCTTCTACAGAATTTTTTCCTTGTCTTAAACGCTGCAAATTTTGAAGCAATTCACGTTGATAATAAGGTGGCACCCAACGATTTCGCATAGCAGTTTTCAAAGCAGCCCAAGTAGTTGGGATATTATCAGGGTGTATTCTACAATGTTCTGACCACCAAACACAAGCAAAACTAGTGAATGAACAAACAGCAGCAGCAACACGTCGATCCTCTGGAAATTGTAAGCATGTAAAACATTGTTCTGTTTCTAACTCCCATGTAAGATATATATCAGGAACATATCTACCCTCAAACGTCGGAATATTCAATTTAAGTTTAGGGAGATGGTCATGATCCCGTACCTGCGGGGGTGGTGCAGCCCTACCGTTACGGTTGTAGCCATGTGGTCGACCTGGTGCGTATGGTGGTGGTTGCCCATGGGGCGGATCTGGAGCAACCTCTCCCTCATCATCGAAATCACCATCATAATCTTCAACCTGCTCAACGACAGTAGCCGCACGAGCCACCGAAGTAGCAGCAGTATCAACAGTACCAGGATGTTGGGCGTGGCCGAGAGGCACACGTCGCGCTCGTCGTTCGAAAGGAATAGGAACTGCAGCTGGTGGAGGTAGACGGGCAAGCACCTCGTTGAACTTGGCGTCCATCTTGGAGTCGAATGTCTTCTCCAAACCATCTAGCTTCTCCATGGCAACTCCAAAGTTGTTCACGAAGTCCTGTACCTGCTCAGCCATCATTTGCTGAAATTTATCATAGAGCGCTTTGTTGGTCATGCTCTCCCAGTCGATCTCGTCATCGTGTGATCCTGGCATGGTTAGCAGAAATAGGAAACACACAATATGAAACCTACAGACTGCTGGGACGTGGCGGTGGTGGTGGTGTGGCACAAATCCTTTAAGCGAATCTCAATTTCTTACCAGTTCTTACCCAGTAGCAGGCGGTGATCGGCAACCGTTGTAGCCAAAACTCTCAAAGCTTGGATAGAGCGATTGCCACGTGGTGTCAAGCAAACGGCGTAGAAGTATGTGGAGCTGGGATGGCTTATAATATGGTAGCAAAAAGGGTCAGCAATAATCAATTCAGAGATGCA
The DNA here is from genome assembly GCA_022496015.1 of Hordeum marinum. NCBI lineage: Eukaryota > Viridiplantae > Streptophyta > Magnoliopsida > Poales > Poaceae > Hordeum > Hordeum marinum. The sequence goes on from CM039673.1 coordinate 245,372,085, forward strand.
AGGTTGAATAAACGCTCAACGACGGTACTGTGCTAGTCCTAGGCTAGACCGTGCTAGAGACGCGAGCCTAAAACACCAACAAAAACACGACGATACACCTAAGCAAGGGAAAAGCACAATCGGATTTTTTTTTTCGTTTTTTTTTTCCGGCGCCTCTTTTTTTTTTCTGCGCCTCTTTTTTTTTTTTTTTCAAAAACTCACTACAATGGCGAGTGTCTCAAAACTCTTGCCACGTCGTATAAGCAAGATGGGCACGAATTTTTCTTTTGGACTATTTTTTTTTTCTGGAGCAATCCGGGGGCTGCGACGACCCAAAAATTTCGACAAAAATCACTATGATAGCAAGTGTCTCAAAACGCTCCGGGGAACCTAAAATCAAGATAGGGAAAAAATATTTTCAGCCGAATTTTTTTTTTCCGACACCTGCGCAGGTAGCAAAACACGGATCCGAAATCAAAAGGATCTCGAAACTAAACCTAAAACGAACTGGACTTGGATTGGTGGAGGATTTGTGGTGGTATATATGGACACCAATGGAGAGTGATGATGGATGATGAGATATGGCAGCGGCGATGATGGTGGTGGTATATGGCAACTATGAAGATGATGCGGTGGCGGCGTGACAACCTGTGAAAAGAACTCGAAACTCTAAAGGACTAGACACTAAGACCAGCAACTCGACACAACGATGTAACCGCCAATTCAACAAAGCAAAATACTGAAAAGACTATGCAAAGGCTCAGATTGGTTCGGATATGATGATCTAACCCTAATTTTTTTTTTGGCTTTTTCGTGGACTAAAGGTATGAAGAACAGATGCGATCTAAACTACGAAAATTGGTAAAATCTCACCGAGCAACCTGGAAATCTGATACCACTTGATAGAGGCGAAGTTGTCCCTGTCTTTCGATGAGATGGTGGCTATCGTTTTTGGTGGAGTAGACTTTGACGATCCGACTACGAACGTGTGAGACGTCGCGCCTTAGCAATCGCTAAACCAACTCTGAGAGGTTATTGACCACGCCGGAGCACGATCAACCTGACCACGAGGGTCTATTTCCTGCACGCAAACGAAGAACAAGCAAGAAACTAAGATTGCAATCTGGATATTGCGAATATAAGAGGAAAGCTTTATTGATGAAGTGGGGTTCTGTGACGCCTTTGTCTGGTCGTGGAACACAAACGAAGAACGCGAAGTTGCTGCTATGGCGAACTTGTAATCTAAACAAAACCCCAAACCTAAAACGAAGCCCTAAGGGCTGTATATATGGGGGAATAGAAGGGAATTTCGTGGCCCCTTGGAGGAGGGGTCCGAAACCGACCCTAAGTCAGTTTCCCCATACATACGGACTCTAAAAACAGCCTATAATATGGTATTTCGAAATTACATGGGCCTGGCCCAAAATTAAGGTGGCGCAGCACCTATATTAGCCTATGGACGAATTTTATAAAGTGGCATCATGCATATTTCGTCCAAAGCTTCCCACTCCCATTATGGTGGCTTCAATGTGCGAAAATCATCACTGGAAGCTCCAATGTTCTTCCCCGCGCGCGCACCTTCTCCTCCATGCTTGATCCCGCTCCAATGGTCATCCTTCTTATCCATGATAGGTCCTTCATTCATAAGTAAAACAAAAGTATCTAATTTAGGCAGCATCATATGTTCATGAATATTAGAAGGATTTCCAAGAAACGAAAGTACCTGGTAATTCAATTGACGTGCGCGAGCTCTAGTAATTGGTCCTGTATGTATAGCAGTCGGGGTGGGTGTAACATTAGTAGGGATGTCCTCATCAACGCCTACACGTCCTCAGGAGGACCGGCCTCCCAAGGCCTTCGGGACCTCGACCGGACGACGCTTGAGTGCCTCGCGAGGCATACTTCACCGACAGAACACCCTTATGGCCATGCCGATGCATCACGCTCATGTTTGGGCCTGGGGAGCACACTCCTGAGGTCGAGTGGGGAGCGGTGCACTCGGGGTTAGGGTCATAAGGGCGCACAACTGGGCAAAAATGCACGGGATGATCTTCGACTAGGGCTGCGAGCCACAAAGCCATGCGCCTGGGGGTTAGCCCAGGGCTGTGACACTCTCGCTTAACAATGGGCGGGTTGTATACACCCGGGCCCCCCTGAGGACACGGAGGATCCCTCCCACGCAATGTGGCAGCCATAGCCCGGAGCTGGTGGGGAAGACAACATTGTCCATCAATGGCTATGCCCATGCAACATGGATGCCCTACGCTCAGCGTTGGGGGAAGACGAAGGACAACCCCAAAAGCCGGACGCGGCCGTCTTCTCGCTCTTTTTTGTATTTCAAGTTGCAGCCTTCGATGTACCCCTTTTTTGTGCTTGAGACTATCAAAAGCTCAAAGATTTCATGATCTTATGTTTTAAAAGAAAAAGGGGCGGGAACTTTTCTCTCTTTGTTTTCTTGTTTTGCCGAATTTGAGTTTTGTCTTTCTGAATGGTGTTTCGAAGGGAGCCCAAGGCTCCATGCCTCCCTAAGGCATCAGAGAGCTAGATAGCGAGGCCTCGCCGCCTCAAGGGCATGCAATTTTCAAGTGAATACCCCCGCTCGGGGGCTCCGACCGCAGCTCGACATCACAACATGGGGTCTCGGGAGGCTCCAGAGCCTCCTGAGGCAACACATGGAGGAATGGAATGGGGGATCGCTCGAGCGTCAAAGGGGGATCCTAAGCAACACGCCTCAGGAGCCTTGCCGGTCATAAGGCCACTCGTCCCCCTAGTGCCGTCCTTGGTTTTTGGTCGGTATTGGGGGTGTCGGGGCCCACCCCGAGAAGTGCGTCCTTGGTTTCCGGTCATATCTAACAGTGGTGGGGAAATGCGCGGGACTGGAACCTGACGATGTAGAGCGGTTTGAGCGTTGATAAAGGGGGCTCCTGGGCAACACGCCTCAGGAGCCTTACCGGTCATAATGCCACCCGACTTCCTGGTGTCGTCCATGGTTTCCGGTCGGCATCAGGAATACCGGGGCCTCGCCTAGCAAGGTGTGTCCTCTCTGGTCGTACCTAACGTTGGTGGGGAAATGTGCAGGACTGGGACCTACAGACATAGAGTGTTGAAAGGGCCCCCAGACCATTCAACAGGTAAGAAACGGGTGACAGGGACGGAGCCACTACTTGACAGAACAACTCGTCTCGCCTCGCGACACGGGATCGCCGGCGTCATACAAAGATAAGTACACTATCGAACCCGTTAGGAGCTTCCAACCCCAATAACAGCCCCATGGATGAAATGAGGACTGCACACTCTAACCTAAAAATGCAGGAACTACGCCTATTACGTGCGGCTGCCAAGGCCCCTATGAACGTGGTGACAAAGCAGGCGACACGCGAGGAGGCGCTCGATCGCGATGAGCCGCGAGGCCCAAGGCCCAACAGGATCAATAGACGTGAGTCTCCCTTGGAGGAGGAGGGCCTCGCAGGGGCCATATTAGGGGCTGATGCAAGGCCACAACCATGGTGGCACCAACCAGCACAACAACCAACGAACCGAGAAAAAACAAGACGACAGGGTAACACACAAAAGATTAATGCCCCACACGGAAGGGTTCTTGTTCGAGTGATTACAGGTACCGGAGAGGGGGAATGGAGGATGCCTAAGGGAAGAAGTCACCACTACGGCCCGCGCTGCTGGCGGGCCTAGTGTTGGAGCCGTCCTCCTCGCTTGAGGCGGGCACCTAGATGAACCGGTCCACCATGTCCTCCATGAGTGGGCGCGTCTCGTCCCGGAGGGGGCGCCGAAGCTCCTCGGGCACCTACTCTCCGAGGAACCGGAGGTCGAGCTGCGGGGCAAGGCGGCGCAAGTTGAAGTAGATGAGTATCAAGCAAGGTCTAGAAGGTCGCGCGCGTCGGACGCGCAATCCGCGTCAACGCGAGAGACGCCGGTCTCCAGTGCCTCCAGCACCTTCCAGAAGAACTCCAAGTAGCCCTCGTGGGCACGCTCGTGTGGCAGCGCGGGGGCATCCTTGACGAACCAGCTCACCGTGCCAGCTACGCGACAGGCGATGCCCTGGAATTGTTTGGCGCAGAGGGACTCCTATAGCCTGGTATGCGTTGCCTCGTCCTTGGCGGCCTGCACGGTGTCGGCCGCCTCCTGGACCTGGGACTGGACGGACGTCAGTTCCGCCCAGGCCTCAGCCTTGCCCCGAAGGGCGGCATTGAACGCGGCCTCAGCGGTGGTTAGTCGGGCCTGCAACATCTGTACCTCCTCCTAAAGCTCGCCAAGCTTGCGCTTCTTGGCCGCGGGAACCCTGGAAGGAAGGGACGGAAATCAAGCAAACGACGACAAACAGAATAATGAGAGAAGCGGGAGGCGATGGAGTACTTACTCGTCGGCCAGGGCCCACCGCTAGCGAACTCGTGCCGACCTCGAGGGCGCCCCGTCGCCGCCTCTATAGGAAAACGAAGGAGTCGGAGGAGGCGTCCGCTTCCCTATGCCTGCACCGCTTCCTCCAGACGCCTTGAAGAACAAGGGATGAAAAGGAAAGAGGGTTTTTTGTGCGGGCGGAGCAAAGGAAACAAGAGGAACCCTCAAGGCTATGATGCCCTCCCCTGCCGAAGGACAGGGCGGATTTATAAGCGTAACCCCGGCCATGAGGCATCGTGGGAGGGCGGGCGTCGCGCACCCCTCATGCGGCACGGGGCGGTTCGGTCAATGTTGTCCCATCTACGTCGCCTCCCTGGCCCTCTTAAGAGTCGCGGCCATGCGGCCTGCATCGTCGACAACACTTGATGGGAAGCAATGATGGCCTGCGCTGCACCCAAGCGTCACGTCAATCCAACTGGGTGCGGTTCTGGACGGCCTCGGGGAGTGGAGGCATCACCGTCGAGGCGTCTAATGCGTGCCAATCTTGGCCCGCAGGCAATTGGTGCCCGAGGTGCTTAGAACCGTCCTGCAGGCTTCGTTCATAAGCCAGCTCCAGCGCGCCTTGGGAACGGGGGCTACTGACGGCGTTTGGGAATGGGGGTACCCAGACTTGCCTGCCTGCGGCCCAGGGCATGGCCCACTTCATCAACCAAACAGGTGTGGGGACCTTGACTCATAAGTCATGATCACCGAATGCACGTGTACAGTGATCCCAGAGATCAATGCTCACTAAACACACGAAAGCTGAATAACAAGAGTCTTACATCCATACTTAACGTCTTACACAAATAATGGCCATGAAGGTCTTAGTCTTACATCGATAGGGCCACGAGGGCTAAACACTTAAAATAGAATAAGCAGCAGAAATCTTGGTCAAAAACGTGAACCCATGCCATCTGCCTTCTCCTATAGGCATTCTGACTGGGAAGCGTCCTAGTTTGAATGTTCGTCACCAATGAACTCGTCAACATACTCTTATTCTTCCACGCGTGGCCAATTAAATAACTAGTGGCAAGCCAATGAGTACTTTGAATGTACTCGCAAGCAACCCAAGTTGTGGAACAAGGTAATAAGGATGCATGATATAGCACTAAGTAGGTAACTTTGCGGAAAGCTAATTTTTGCATGCAAATGACAAGATCAAGTAACTAGTAAGCATGCGTCAACATTTAACAGATATCCATATGAACATGTTACTGATAAGATCATAAGTAGGGGATGAACATCTCATGTTCATTCATCACTTTAAGTCATCGGACTTAGTTTAGCTCTCATGCTAAGCCATCAGACTTAGCTCATGTGACCTCCTTGTCACCAACACATCCATACTCACACCGAGTTTCATGAAAACATTCGGACGTAGTCTAAGAAGGACCTCCAACTGTCCATGACCATGGACGCAGCTATTCGAATTGTTTTACACTCTATAAAGGTTGCACACTTTACCCACAAGACTCGGGGAACTTCCGTGTCATCCACGACTCAAGGTATATAACATACCTGAGGTAAGCACCCGAACAATGCTTTTCCCATAGTGATACTAAACAAAGAGTCCACTTGATTGGTACCCAGCCCTGTGATGTACATCACACTACCCTCGCTCTAATTGTACCATCCGTGAGGGGACCAACGGTGTGCCCGGTGCCTGTAAAGACAGCGCATGATCATACATACCTCTATGACCCCGTATCGAGAATGGCCATGCCACTACCGCCACTAGTAATGTAGGCTCCTTGCCAGTACCCACCAAGGTAATCGACAAAGCCCCGTCCCATAAGGGGTATCGTGGTTGCGCATGTAAGGTTGGGTTGGTTAGCAGACCTTAGAAGTCTTCGTTTTTGAAAACACACACTCACTTGCTCTGGCATACCACTTCTTTCTCAAGTGGTTACCCAATTCATCATCATCACCCTCGGGCATTAGTGGCACCCGACGGGGTTTTCGAAAAAGTCTTTGAAATCATTTCTCTCCTTTCCATCAACATGCATAAATCCCATCCCACTTGCGTAGCATCTATTAGCATCCTAACTACACCCACCCGCATAACCCTCATAAGGTGGTAGGGTCATGCACGATGCATGTGTCAATGGTAAGAATGTCGGAAACAACCCACCGAAGGGGGTCACTACTCCACATGATCAAATATGATGAAAGTAAAGTGCTATATGACATGCAACAAAAATGGTTTCTTATTATGGTCAAAGGGCTGCTTGCTTGGCTCAACAAAGTCTCCGGGGTCTTCGAAGTCTTTCGGGTCCAACTTCTTCGTGAATCGCGCAATCTATCGTCGCGAAATAAAGCGATAAAAATAAGCAACACACCAAAACAGAGCACACAAACTACTATCAAAAATGTTAACCTACTCTCATAAATACTAAATGTCATACTAAAAAATATTTCCCTTGGGTTTGGTTGTTAAAAATATTTTGGAAATAAATTAACAGGGGCAAAAAGGTGCCCAAATATAGGTTTTAAAATAAAACAGTACTAAAAATATTTTCAAACATTTTTACAAATGGCACCAATAAATTCTATGGATTATTCTAAGAATTTAGGTGGAAGAATTATTGGCATTAGATAAATAATCAAATCTATGGAATTTTTTGAAGATAACAGAATAAAAGAAAAAGGAAAAGAAGTCATGTGCCCTTACGGGCCAGAATACCCGACCGAAACCGGCCCAAGGAAGGATGCCGGCCCAGGCAAGGCGCCGCGCGTGGCAGGTTTGGTTTTAAACCTGCCCGCGGGCCCGACCTGCCAGCAAGAGAGGAGGAGGCGAGGGGATGACAGGTGGGCCCCACCTGTCATCCCTCTCCTCGCGACAGGAGAGGAGGAGGGGCTCACCGAAGGGCTCCAGGCCACGGTGGCGAGAACGAAGGGCACCAGCGTGCTCCTGGGGGCTTCGCGCGTCGGTGGGTGGTCGCGGGGTCGCCGGGGGAGAGAGAGGAACGCTGGCGAGGGGAGAGCCCGACGGCGGCGGCAAGGGTTTGGGTCGGGAAAGGACTCCCGACCATGGGGGAGAGCGCGCAGGGCATGGGGAGAAGCAGAGGAAGAGGGAGAGCGAGGAGGGAGGAGTAGGAGGCACGGGGAGGCCTTAAATAGACGGGCCGCCGGTCCACCGTGGACATGGTGCGTCGGTGAGGACCAGGGCATCGCCACGGGCCACGAGGGAGAGCCAGGCCACGTCTAGGGGCTCCATGGGCTTAGTCCGCGCCCAGGAGAGGGGAAGGGCAGCCAGGAGGGGTCCTGGAGGTGCGCGCGTGTGAGCGCAGCCACTAGCCGGTTTGGGCGGTGCCGTGCGCGTGCGAGAGAGAGGGGAGATAGGGGGCCAGCCAGGCGGCGTGTTGCGTACATAGAGGGGGCAGAGGGGACAAGCGGGGGTGGCCCAAGGTGGTCGGGGCCGGCCATTGGGTGGCGGTTACAGTGCGGAGGCGCAGTGTAGCGCACTCCAGAGCGTGCATATGGCTGGCATTGCCATTGCCTGTGCGCTTTGGGGTTCCCCACCTTGTCCAGTAGCCTCTGGAGGGTCTGGAGATGCCCCTTGGATGCCTTGAGGCTAGGGAGAGCTAGGGAATAAAAGAAATGGGTAGGGAAGGGTAGAAAAAGATGTTGCCATGGTGAAGAATGATGGTTTTACCCCACCTTACAGTGGCCTGATGACTTGGGATTTTTACAGGGGGTGCTTGGTTATTGCCTGAAGGTGTGGTAAAGTTTTGGGGGCAAGGGTAAAAGAGTACGGGGTAGAAATAGGGGTTTTACTAAATCACCAGAAGGTGTTTGATTGTGTTTTGGGCAAGAAAACTTTACCACCTCTCTGAGAAATTTACGAGGGTCAAAGGTTAGGTAGAAATGAGAGGATTCACCAAGTTTGAGCTCAAGTGGGAAAAGTTGACAATGGAAACTTGATAAACCCTAGAAATCAACAGAATTAGGTTTCTGTAGATCTAGTGATGCTAGGCTTTAACCCTTGATGCACCACTTAGTGTATCATCACTATTTGTCCATTAGAGCATTCCCACAAAGTTTGGGGTCAAGGGGAGACACTTCACAATGTAAAGTTGCTCAAACTTGATTCCGGACAGGAATGGTTTTGGAATGGGTTGATAAACCAAACCAGCTTGGATTGAGATGAAAATTTTCAAGATCATCACCTATGATAGTGTTGACTTGCTAGAATTTTCCTGGAATTTATTGAGAATATTTCTTATAGAAATATTTCAAAAGCTTGATTTGAAGAGAAATATTTCAAAAGCTTGGTTTTGAGGGGGTTTTACCATTATTTGAGTATGCCCTTGTGTTGAAATTCATATATATGGAAAATATATGTCCACTGAGTTTCTCTAAATTTTCGCAAATATTTTCAATGCATTTAAATAATTTTTCCCTATGAAAAACCATTTCTGGCCTTAAGAGAAAGCCTTTAAATAAAATATGAAAATATTCTGTAAAAATAATATTTTGTGGTTTTGGGAAGTCTGATATATAGTGGGTTTGAATAAAAGCCTTTGGGAAAGAAGGATCTACCTAATTTGAGGACTTGCAGTGCAATCGTCAATTCAAGGGGTTTTGAAAACCTAATTTGAATAAATCATTTTTGGTTAAAACAAAAATTTATAAAAGTAGTTTTGGTTACTATACACATGGCATGATCATTGGTCAAGAGGTTTGGGATAAGGAAGATGAAATATGAGGTGGAATATAATCTAGGAGTGCCACACCACAATCACGAAGCAAGCAAACAACATAGCAGTCAAGCACAACACTTGGAAAAAGTTTTAGTTGGTTCCAATTTTTAATAACCCAAACATATCAATGTGCTACAAACATAGGGTGTGATAGACCTTCCCCCCCTTACAAGAATCTCATCCCCAAGATTCCTAGGCTGAGCGCTAAAAAGATAAGGGAACTCAGATCTAAGAAAATCTTCATGCTCCCAGGTTGCTTCCGCTTCAGTATGGTTGCTCCACTGGACCTTGAAATACTTGATGATGGAGCTTCGGCTGCAGCACTCGACTTCATCCAAAATGCATACTGGCATTTCACAATAACTGAGATCTTGCTGAAGATCGATGGCTTGATGGTCGATATCCTTGTAGAGGTCGGGGCGGTTGGGAAGTTCCAGACACTTTCGGAGTTGTGACACATGAAAGATGTTGTGCACATCCGATAGGTCGGAAGGTAGCTCTAGCTGGTAGGCAACTTCTCCACGCATGGCGGTGAACTTCAAGGGGCCGATGTACCTTGGTGCAAGCTTCCCTTTGACATGGTAACGCTTAGTTCCCTTGAGAGGCGTGACTCGGAGGTAGACATGATCTCCAACACAGAAGTTCACTTCTCGGCGGTGAGAGTCGATGTGGCTCTTCTGTCCTGACTTGGCGGCCTCAAGGCGCTCTTGGACAAGTTGAACTTGTTCTTTGGCTTCACGGACGATGTATGGTCCGAAAATTAATCCTTCTCCGGTCTCTGACCAGTTGAGGGGAGTACGACACTTGCGCCCATACAACACCTCAAATGGTGCCATCTGAAGACTCGACTGATAGCTGTTGTTGTAGGAGAACTCGGCGAATGGTAGGCAATCTTCCCACTTGGCTCCATATGCTAAAACACAGGCGTGAAGCATATCTTTGAATATCTGATTTACTCGCTCTGTTTGCCCACCGGTCTAGGGGTGAAAAGCAGTGCTGAAGTAGAGCCTGGTTCCCATAGCTTCTTAAAACATCTTCCAGAATCTTGAGGTGAATTGGGTGCCTTGATCCGACACGATCGCCTTTGGAACTCCGTGAAGGCTCACGATACGCTCGATGTAGAGGCTAGCTAGCTTGTTACCGTCATAGGTGGTGTTAACGGGAATGAAATGGGCTACCTTGGTCAGGTGGTCGACAATGACCCAAATGGAATCATGTCCCTTGCTTGACCTTGGTAAACCGGTGATGAAATCCATCCCAACTTTGTCCCATTTCCATTCAGGCACTTCAAGAGGGTGCAGTAGTCGAGCGGGTTGCTAATGCTCAGCCTTGACCCTCTGGCATATGTCACACTTGGCCACGAACGTGCCTATCTCCCATTTCATGCCATGCCACCAGAATCTTGTCTTGAGGTCTTGATACATCTTGGTTCCTCCAAGATGAATGAAGTAGGGAGTGTCATGAGCTTCTTGCAAGATCAGGTTCGTGAGCTCCCCTTTGTTGGGTACGCAAATGCGATCCCCAAACCATACAACTCCCGTTCGTCCATCGAGAATCCTAGAGCCTTGCCTGCCTTGATCTTCCTCTTGATGCCTTTGATGCTTTCGTGCCCCTTCTGAGCTTCCTTGATATCATTCATCAAGGTAGGATTTTCTTCGAGGTTGGCGAGGAATCCGGGTGCAACCAATTCAAAGCCGAAGCTTTCAAGTTCTTCATACAGGGCGGGTAGCCTTTCCTTAATCATAGCATTCAAGGAACACGCCTTTCTGCTTAAGGCATCTACTACCACGTTGGCCTTTCTGGCGTGGTATTGAACACTGAGGTCATAGTCCTTGATCAATTCCAACCATCTTCGGTGCCTCATGTTCAATTCCCTTTGAGTGAAGATATACTTCAAACTCATGTGGTCTGTGAATATCTCACATCGCTTCCCCAGAAGGTAATGTCGCCATGTCTTCAAGGCATGAACCACATTTGCCAACTCGAGATCATGAGTTTCGTAATTCTCTTCATGAGGACGTAGATGTCTGGATAGATATGCTACGACTCGGCCTTCTTGCATCAGAACACCTCCAGGTACGGTTCTTGATGCATCACAATATATCACAAACTCCTTGTGAATATCGGGGGTGGCCAAAACAGGGGTTGTGGTCAATCTCTTCTTGATCTCCTGGAAGCTTTCCTCGCACTTAGCAGTACATTCGAACTTCCTGTCCTTCTTCAAAAGATGGTTCATGGGTCGGGCAATGCTTGAGAACCCTTCCACGAACTTGCGGTAATATCCCACGACTCCGAGGAAGCTCTTGACTTCCTTCACGGTGGTTGGGGTTTGCCATTCAGTCACGGCTTCAACCTTGGCAGGATCTACTAACAATCCCTCGGCGGTCAACACATGACCCAAGAATCCAACTTCATGCAGCCAGAATTCACACTTGCTGAATTTGGCATACAATTGGTGCTCTCGAAGCTTCTCTAGGACCAATCTCAAGTGTTCCTCATGTTCTTCTTCAGACTTGGAGAAGACGACTATGTCATCAATGAAGACAACAACGAACTTTTCCAAGTACTCCATGAAGACCTTATTCATGAGGTACATGAAGTAGGAAGGGACATTGGTTAACCCAAATGGCATCACCATGTATTCATACAGGCCATACTGGTTTACAAATTCCGTCTTCGGAATGTCTTGGGGTCTGATCTTCAGCTGGTAGTACCCAGACTTGAGGTCGATCTTGGAGAACACCTTGGCTCCATTCAACTGATCAAATAGGTATTAAATCTTGGGGAGTGGGTACTTGTTCTTTATTGTGACTTCATTGAGAGAACGGTAATCGACACAAAGTCTGATAGTTCTATCCCTCTTTGACACGAATAAAACAGGTGATCCCCAAGGAGAGGCACTAGGGAGAATAAATCCCTTTCTAAGCTGCTCTGCCGGTTGCTTCTCCAATTCAGCCAACTCTTCGGATCCCATCCTATAGGCCTTCTTATAGATGGGCCTTGATCTGGGCATTCGCTCAATGATGAACTCAATGCCGCGGTCAGGAGGCATTCCGGGCAGCTCATTGGGAAACACATCCGGGTACTCACATACCACTGGCACTTGATCCAACTCAACTCTTGATAGGCAGTTAGCCCGAGGAGCTTGAGTGGAATCAGGGTTGGGAACATACTTGACTTCCACTCCTTGGCTATTGGTCATGGTGACAATCCTCTTCGCACAGTCTAACATGCCTTGGTGCTTAGTCAACCAATACATGCCAAGGATGACATCCAAGCCGGGTGAATCCAGGACTATAAGGTTTGCTAGGAAGTCTACCCCGTTGATGTCAATCTTCACTCCCTTACATCCTATCCCAGACTTCATCACCGATCCTGGGGTTTGCAAACATAAGACTACCCAGGGGTGTAGGCTTCATGCCACTCCCTAGTGCAAACTTCTGGGTGACAAAAGAATACGAAGCTCCACAATCAAACAGTACTGTTGTTGGGGTTGAGTTGACAAGGAACGTACCCAGTATGACTTTCGGGTCTTCCTAGGCTTCCTCTGCGGTGACGTGATTCACATGACCCTTGCCATTGTTGGGCTGGTTGCGGGGAGCGGGGTTCCTTGGTGGTGCCCCACGAGCTTGACCTTGAGCTGGCGCATTGGGGCGCGGTGCATCTGGCTTCTTGTTGGGACCCAGCCTAGAGATGTGTCCTGGCTGACCACATCCAAAGCAAGCGACTTGTCCATGGTGGTTGTTGAAGTTTCTGCCACCGTTGTTGTTATTGGGGTTGGTGTTGTAAGCTGGCCTGGGATTGGCATACTGCTGAGGCTGGTAGCTCAGATGAGGTGCAGGAGGTCTAGCCTGCTGTGGCTGATAGGTTGGCTTGGCTCGGGTTGGCTGCCAGAGGCGAGGCTTCTGGTTGCTTGAGCTACCCTTGATGATCATCTTGCGCTTGTGAGTGTCGTCTATGGCACGATGTTTGTCTTCCGACATGAGGGCCTTGTTCATCAAGTCAAAGAAGGTACGACAGTCGCAAACGATGAGCTGGTATTGCAGGACCTGTTGAAGTCCTTCCATGAAGCGTTCCTTCTTGGCAGCCTCCGTGTTGACATCTTTAGGTGCATACCTTGACAGCATGTTGAACTTCTGCAGGTACTCCTTGACAGAGCCACTTCCTTGCTTTAGCGCTCGGAATTCTCTCTTCTTGATAGCCATGATCCCAGGAGGAATGTGGGCGGTGCGGAATCCTTCCTTGAAGTCATTCCACGTGATCATGCGTTCTCCTTGCATGACCTTGAATCCATCCCACCAAGCTCGAGTGGTACCTCCGACGCAGTGAGAGGCATAAAGCACCTTCTCACGATCCTCATTCCAATTGACCAATGCAAGGAGGTCCTCGATGGTGCGGATCTAGTCATCAGCATCCAACGGTTCAGCAGTCTCTGTAAAGGTTGGGGGTGAGTTCCTCATGAACTCAGACAACGTGGAGCGGCCATTACCGTTCTTGCCTTGCTGCTAGTTGTTCACAAGGGCCTAAGCCATCTGCTAGATAGCAGCATTGTTGGCCTGATGCTCCTCCCATAGAACTTGGAGAAACTAAGCTATGGTCATGTTCTCCGGTGGAGGTGGTGGCGGGGGAATATCGCCTTGCGGCTGCTCCTGGTGTCCTCCAGCGTGAGCAGCCCCACCAGCTCCCTGTTACTGGCTTGAGTTGCCGGCTTCAGGGTTGGTGAAGGAGTTGTTGCGAGTAGCAGTCGCCATCCTGTTTGGAGTAGCCAAGTCAAACAACTAGGATAGACGAGAGGAAAGCAATAACGGAAAAGGCGCGCCTAAGGGGTTGGTCAAGTGCAGGTGTGGTAAAACAAGGGTCAAAAGACCAACAACATATATTAAGATAGACGATGGAGTCACTTACATGTTGCCTAAGGCAAAAGCGTGACTTGCATCGGAGCACAACAACAAAACAAACAACAAGCACACATGGTTTCATATGAACCATTACACGAACTCGACTTTGCAGGAGGAGTACATGGTTGATACTACCCTAGGGGTTCTCGGACTCAGGTGGTGGAGTGCTCAGTCTCGTTGTCACGCTCCTCTAGGTCTTCCTCCTTTTCATCATCTGAACAGGCATCATCCCCGGTCGAAGGGGTCGGGGAACGAGGAGGTCCATCCCGACGACGCTTCGCTGGCGGGTCGATGAAGAGCTCACGGTACTCCTTCGCACCCATGCGACGATGACGTGTGGGTGCATGAGCATCACTAGCTGGGTGTACTCCTCCTCAGTTAAGCGACAGCTAGTCGTCCTTCAGGGGCTCCATATTTCTTGATCTTATCTGGCTTCGTCTTGGCTTGCCGAAGTAGCTCTCGGGTGTGGTGAAGTTCCTCGCGGAGTTTCACGGACTCCTTCATCGGGTTATGAACCAGACTATCGGCGAAGAGGATGAAGTAGGTCTGGAACCAAAGTGGTGTGCCATCCTCCTGGGTCAGAACCAATGTCCAACTCTCACCAATATCATCCTTTCAGAAAGGAAGGTACCGAGTAGCTGGCTCATCAGCCATCTCTGGACTGATGTCTCGAAGGTGTAGGAGTGCCTAGCGTGTAGCTGTCTCGACGGCAAACATCATGGTCTCCAACCGTGGTCCCTAAGAACCAACTAGTCGGGGAGTCATTTGCCTTCATGACCACATCCACGTGGTACTCCTTCGTGACGGCATCGACCCAGTGCTCGTGGTAGAGGAAAATGGGTGGTTGGCAAAACTGGAACTTCTCCAGGCTGTCCCCAAGGAGTAAGGGAAAGCCGGATGTTAGGAAGGCTTTGGTTACAACGGCCATCTGCAATGGTTTGAAAGAAGGAGAGTCAGCAGAGTGTTGTGTGTAGACGAGAAGAGGTGAATAGTGTAGAATCCCTAAGTACAAAAGCTAGGTGTAGTTTTGAAAGTCGGTTTTACCCTAACTAACATCCATGCTAACTAAGGGCTTCCTACGGTCAGGATGGCTCTGATACCAGCTCTATGGGGACCCCGACTCATAAGTCGTGATCACCGAATGAACGTGTACACTGATCCTAGAGATCAATGCTCACTAAACACACAGAAGCTGAATAACAAGAGTCTTACATCCATACATAATGTCTTACACAAATAATGTCCATGAAGGTCTTAGTCTTACATCGATAGGGCCGCGAGGGCTAAACACTTAAAATAGAACAAGCAGCAGAAATCTTGGTCGAAAACGTGAACCAATGCCATCTGCCTTAACCTACGGGCATTCTGACTGGGAAGCGCCCTAGTTCGCATGTTCGTCACCAACAAACTCTTCAACATACTCTAGTTATTCCATGCCTAGCCAATTAAATAACCAGTGGCAAGCCAATGAGTACTTTGAATGTACTCGCAAGCAACCCAAGTTGTGGAACAAGGTAATAATGATGCATGATATAGCACTAAGTAGGTAACTTTGCATGATATAGCACTAAGTAAGTAACTAGTAAGCATGCATCAACATTTAACAGATATCCATATGAACATGTTACTGATAACATCATAAGTAGCGGATGAACATCTCATGCTCATTCATCACTTTAAGTCATCAGACTTAGCTAAATTCTCATGCTAAGCCATCGGACCTAGCTCATGTGACCTCCTTGTCACCAACACATCCATGCTCACACCGAGTTTCATGAAAACATTCGGACATAGTCTTAGAAGGACCTCCAACTGTCCATGACTATTGATGCGGCTATTCGAATAGTTTTACACCCTACAGAGGTTGCACACTTTATCCACAAGACTCGGGGAACTTCCGTGTCATCCACGACTCATGGTATATAACATACCCGAGGTAAGAACCCGAACAATAATTTTCCCATGGTGATACTAACCAAAGAGTCCACTCGATTGGTACCCAGCCCTCACAATGTACATCACACTAGCCTCACTCTAATCGTACCATCCGTGAGGGGACCAACAGTGTGCCCAGTGCCTGTAAAGATAGTGCATGATCGTACATACCGGTATGACCCCGTATCGAGAGTGACCACGCCACTCCCACCACTAGTAATGCGGGCTCCATGCCAGTACCCACCAAGGTAATGAACAAAGCCCCATCCCATAAGGGGTATCGTGGTTGTGCATGTAAGGTTGGGATGGTCAGCAGACCTTGGAATTCTCCGTTTTCGAAAACACACACTCACTTGCTCCGGCATACCATTTCTTTTTCAAGTGGTTACCCAATTCGTCATCATCTCCCTCGGGCATTAGTGGCACCCGACGGGGTTTTCAAAAAAGTCTTTGAAATCATTTCTCTCCTTTCCATCAACATGCATAAATCCCATCTCACTTGCGTAGCATCTATTAGCATCCTAACTACACCCACCCGCATAACCCTCATAAGGTGGTAGGGTCATGCACGATGCAAGTGTCAATGGTAAGAAAGTCGGAAACAACCCACCGAAGGGGGTCACTACTCCACATGATCAAATATGATGAAAGTAAAGTGCTATATGACATGCAACAAAAATGGTTTCTTATCATGGTCAAAGGGCTGCTTGCCTAGCTCAAGAAAGTCTCCGGGGTCTTCGAAGTCTTCGGGTCCAACTTCTTCGTCAACCGCGCAATCTATTGTCGCGAAATAAAGTGATAAAAATAAGCAACACACCAAAACAGAGCACACAAACTGCTATCAAAAATGTTAACCTACTGTGATAAATACTAAATGTCATACTAAAAAATATTTCCCTAGGTTTTCGTTGTTAAAATATTTTGGAAATAAATTAAGAGAGGCAAAAAGGTTCCCAAATATAGGTTTTAAAATAAAACAATACTAAAAATATTTTCAAACATTTTTACAAATGGCACTAATAAATTCCATGGATTATTCTAAGAATTTAGGTGGAAGAATTATTGGCATTGGATAAATATTCAAAGTTGTGGAATTTTTGGAAGATAAGTGAATAAAAGAAAAAGGAAAAAGAGTCATGTGCCCTTACGGGCCAGAATACCCGGCCGAAACCGGCCCAAGGAAGGATGCCGGCCCAGGCGAGGGGCCGTGCGTGGCAGGTTTGGTTTTAGATCTGCCCGCGGGGCCGACCTACCAACGGAGAGGAGGAGGCGAGGGGATGACAGGTGGGCCCCACCTTTCATCCCTCTCCTTGTGACATGAGCGGAGGAGGGGCTCACCGGAGGGCTCCAGGCCACAGCAGCGGGAACAAAGGGCCCCGGCGTGCTCTTGGGGGCTTCGCGCGTCGGTGGGTGGTCGCGGGGTCACCAGGGGGAGAGAGAGGAACGCTGGTGAGGGTAGAGCCCGACGACAGCGGTGAGGGTTTGGGTTGGGAAAGGGCTCCGGACCACGGGGGAGAGCGCACAGGGCACGAGGGAGAAGCAGAGGAAGAGGGAGAGCGAGGAGGGAGGAGCAGGAGGCGCGGGGAGGCCTTAAATAGACGGTCCGCCAGTCCACCATGGACTTGGTGCGCCAGTGAGGACCAGGGCGTCGCCACGGGCCACGGGGGAGAGCCATGCCACGTTTGGGGCCTCCGTGGGCTCAGTCCACGCCCAAGAGAGGGGAACGGCAGCCGGGAGGGGTCCCAGAGGTGTGCGCGTGGGAGCGCGACCACTGGCCGGTTCAGGCAGTGCCGTGCACGCGCGAGAGAGAGGGGAGAGAGGGGGCCGACCAGGCAGCGTGTTGCGGACGCCAAGGGGGGCAGAGGGGACAAGCGGGGGAGGCCCAAGGTGGTCGGGGCCGGCCATTGGGTGGCGGCTACAGTGTGGGGGCGCACTGTAGCGCGCTCCAGAGCGTGCATATGGCCGGCATTGCCGCTCTGGGGTGTCGCACCTTGTCCAGTAGCCTCTGGAGGTTCTGGAGATGCCCCTTGGATGCCTTGAGGCTAGGGAGAGCTAGGGAAGAAAACAAATGGGTAGGGAAGGGTAGAAAAATATGTTTCCATGGTGAAGAATAGGGGTTTTACCCCACCTTACAGTGGCCTGATGACTTGGGATTTTTACAGGGGGGGCTTGGGTATTGCCTGAAGGTGTGGTAAAGTTTTGTGGGCAAGGGTAAAAGAGTAAGGGGTAGAAATGGGGTTTTTACTAAATCACCAGAAGGTGTTTGATGGTATTTTGGGAAAGAACACTTCACCACCTCTCTGAGATATTTAACATGGTCAAAGGCTAGGTAGAAATGAGAGAATTCACCATGTTTGAGGTCAAGTGGGAAAAGTTGACAATGGAAACTTGATAAACCCTAGAAATCAACAAAATTAGGTTTCTATAGATCTAGTGATTCTAGGCTTCAACCCTTGATGCACCACTTAGTGTATCATCACTATTTGTCCATTAGAGCATGCCCACAAAGTTTGGGGTCAAGGGGAGACACGTCACAATGTAAAGTTGCTCAAACTTGATTCTGGACAGGAATGGTTTTGGAATGGATTGATGAACCAAACCAGCTTGGATTTAGATGAAACTTTGCAAGATCATCACCTATGATAGTGTTGACTTGCTGGAATTTTCCTAGAATTTATTGAGAATATTTCTTATAGAAATATTTCAAAATCTTGATTTGAACATAAAGGGTTTTGAGGGGTTTCGTCCATGATTTGATCATGCCCTTGTGTTGATATTCATATATATTGAAAATATACGTCCACTGAGTTTCTCTAAATTTTCTCAAATATTTTCAAAGCATTTAAATATTTTTTCCCTATGAAAAACCATTTCTGGTCTTAAGAAAAGCCTTTAAATAAAATATTAAAATAATCTTTAAAAATAATATTTTGTGGTTTTGGGAAGTCTTATATATAGTGGGTTTGAATAAAAGCCTTTGGGAAAGAAGGATCTACCTAATTTGAGGACTTGTAGTGCAATCCTCAATTCAGGGGGTTTTGAAAACCTAATTTGAATAAATATTTTTTGGTTAAAACAAAATTTGATAAAAATAGTTTTCGTCACTATACACATGGTATGATCATTGGGCAAGAGGTGTGGGATAAGGAAGATGAAATATGAGGTGGAATAGAATCTAGGAGTGCCACACCACAATCATCAAGCAAGCAAACAACATAGCAATCAAGCACATCACTTAGAAAAAGTTTAAGTTGGTTTCAATTTTTAATAACCCAAACATATCAATGTGCTACAAACACAAGGTGTGACAACAGGACCAGGCGAGGCCCGACTCAAGAAAAGGCCCTCGCGAGGGCCGTAGCCTCGCGAGGAAGAACATCGACAAGACCCGTGAAGGACGGGCCTCCTCAGGACCCCTCCAGAGCAGTGGCGTTTCCTATGCAAGGCCCGACCTCAGGAGTCAAGGCTGACGCAAGGAAGGACGGGCGGGCACCAGTGCGCCGGGCAGCGCAGTTTCCCCTTTGGTGCAAAGGAAGCAAGGACTGGCACGGGTTCCCAAAGCGCCCCCAAAGGTTTCCATTCCGATGCAAATAGACCACAACCACCCACCTTGCAGGGCGGATACCATTGCTGAGCCCGTCCTTGCGCTGTTAACAGCCACTTTGTAGCCGAAGACTGCCTTTGGGCACGGGAAGCACCAACCCCTACCCCCTTTCAAAATTGGCTGTTGTAGGATCCCTTTTCGCCATTGAGATAAAGGAAGAGGACCCGGTCCATCGCTATAGATAGAGTATAGGTTGCACGATAGAGGGGGACCCCCAGACCGATCTGATCCAACACTTAGTCACTCCATAAACCACCACGAGATCGCCAACCCAGAACACATCTTGCGCGCCCTCATGAGGCTAAAGCATATTGTACTAGTTCATCCACCCAAACCTCCATGAGAGGCAATCCACCAAAGCAGGAGTAGGGTATTATGCTTCGCAGCTTCCCGAACCTGGGTAAATTGTGATGTTCATCTTTTTCCTCATCATCGTGCGAGTTCGTCATTGCGTTCATCGAGTAGCAAGCTAGATCGGGCGAGGCTGTAGGAGATCTTCGCACACGCCCATGTGTTCGAACCTTAAGGGTTTTGCGGACACAAAATCGGACACAATTGATCATGTGTTCGATGTCTCGGATATTACTTTATATGCATTGGTTTTGAACTATGTCTTGGGTCAATAGTTGGGTTTCCAAACTCCTATGCTTGCCTGTAACACCCCGTTATGCCTGGCGGGATCTAGACTGGCCCTACAGACCAACACTAGTCTTTCTTGCGCACTTTGTGCTCACTCGTGCGCACCCGGGACCAACTTCCGGGTCGGTCACCTATTCTAGAATCGCTCCAAGCCAAGCACGCTTAACTTTCGAGTTCTTTTCGAGTGGGCTCTCGGAAAAGAAGGAATTCCTTGTTGATATGAGTAGTCTACCATTCCTATTAAGCCTGGTTCTTACATACACTCCCACTCAAAGGAACCGACGTCCTTGTCGGCCCATTAGGAACGTTTCCTTTTGGAACACGTGTGCGCGTCCAGTCCGACACATGTGCCATGTTGTGTGCCATGACGGGCCACACACGCCATGCGCCACATGCCCATGCACCTGACCCGCGCATGCCCGTCTAACCGTAAGGGTCGGCTCTGATACCAATTGTAACACCCCGTTACGCCTGGCGGGATCTATACTGGCCCCACAGACCAACACTAGTCTTTCCTGTGCACTTTTTTCTCACTCGTGTGCACCCGGGACAAACTTCTCGGTCGGTCACCTATCCTAGAATTGCTCCAAGCCAAGCACGCTTAACTTAGGAGTTCTTTTCGAGTGGGATCCCGAAAAAGAAGGAATTCCTTGTTGATATGAGTAGTCTATCATTCCTATTAAGCCAGGTTCTTCCATATACTCATCAAGACTTACATCAAAACTAACTACATATGCATCGGCATCAATCCCTAGTTAGTCCTGCTCTGTGCTAGCATGTGTGGCATCATGCTTAATTTTTGCATCAAGATCAAATCGGGATCAACAGAAACCCCAGCACCTCACCTGAATTAAACCAATTCAAATGTTGTGAATTTTCAACAAATCCAAAATGCCCTCCATGTCTGATAATTATTGGCAACAACATATCAAGGGACATTTAAATTTTCAAAACCTACATAGCATTTTAAAAATAAATAATAATGTTAGTGCAATTGCGAAATAAAGCATTATAATTAATTTAGTCTTTAAAAATTGTTGAAAATTTTTGTGGAGATTTGAATTATTCAAACTATGCTTTGCAAAATATTTCAATATTTTTTGTGCTAGTTTTGAGGCCAAACAAAAATAAAACAAATATCAGAAAACAAAAAACAAAAAACAAAAAATGGAAAAAGGGAGAAGTATAATTGTGCCTGTCCTAGGAGAGAAACCGTCCGAGCCCACCAAGGGCAGGGAGGTCTTCTTCCTCCTCTTGCCAGCAGGACGAGGGCAGGGCTGACGCCGCTGGGCCGCAGCACTCCACACAGCTGCCTGCCTGGCCTCCCCTGGCAAGCATGGTGGCATGGATAGCCCCTTCACTGCCGTCTCGATCGGTTTCCCCCTCGCCATTCGCCTTTCTTCCTCTCTTCTCCCCTCTGCTCCACCATTTCCGTTGCAGCCTCGCCTCCGTAGCGCCCTGTCTAGCCCCTCCCCTTCTCCCCCAAGCCGCTCTTTCGCTCCGTCTCGACCTACTGCTGCTCCCCGCCGAGCCAAGCATCGCGGGAGGCCCCTAGCATCTCCCTGGCCTCTTCTTCCTCCTCGGCTAGCGGAGACCGCCACCGCCGATTTGCCGCCGTCAAGCCTCGACGAGCTCCCCGTCGTTGTCGTCCGTCCCGCTGTGAGCTTCTTGCCTTCTCCCCTCTAGCTCCCTCTTCGCCCCGTGCCTGTGGCATCGAGACCGTGCTCGGCTGAGCTCCGACAGCCGCCGAGCTCGTCGCCGACCTTGCTCTGGGCCATCTCCACCATCGGGAGGTGCCCCGTTGGATGCCCGCGAGTGCGGGTGCTTGAAAGAGCCGCTCTACCATCGTTTTGGTCGCCGGAGGGCGAATCCCGACCCCTTCCGCCGTCTCTGGTGTCGTCGGTGGCTCACCGCTAGTGGCCCTACCCGAGTTGACCACGGGGTTTGACCCCCCTAGGTCACTCGTAGGTGAGGCCCAACCCTGGTTAGTTTTAGATTAGGTTAAAAATTAATTAAATAATTTAATTAACCTAATGACTCACTGACAGGTGGGCCCAACACTAATAATTAGTAATTAGCAAGTAATTTAATCCATGTTAGTGCCTGGGTCACTGACCAGTGGTCCCCACTGGTCAGGTTTGACCTGGCAACGGCCAGTTGACCTACTAACATCATGATGATGTCATGCTGACTCAATAATTGATTTTCTCATTTAAATTAATTCCAGAAAATGCTGAAAACTTTAGAAAATCATAGAAAATAATCTATAACTCGGACTAAAATAATTTATATTTGAAAATTTATCACAAAAATCAAATGAATCCAGTGGTGCTTTTATCATGCATGGTAGAGCAACCTAAACTGGAGAACATTGACATTTTGCAATAGGTCAATATATAGAATTTCATATGGAGAATGTTTTTGAACCTATATTAAAATCCACTCCATCTAACTCTAATGATAGTTGCATTAGCTCATCCAATATTGTTGCCATGTCATGATCATGCATCATATTGCTGCACTTGTCGTGTATTGATTGTTACTTATCTGTATCGCGGTAGGTCCTACTTCCCGCTACCCGGCAAGGCAAGCAACCCCATTGACCATTTTGATATCATCCCATTCTGTAGCACCTGCTCTTGTTTATTGCATTAGGACAAACGTTCAATTGTCTGTCATTTGTGGTAGTTGAACTCATTCATCTGCATGACCTATCATTGTCACAGTAAATAGCTAAACCTTGCAACCTAGCATACCTGCTAGATGCTTGAGCCATGATGTGCCTTACCTGCTTTACTTGTTATGCTTGCTATGCTTAGAGTTATGTCAGGTCTGATTCATCTGCGTGATGAAACGGAGTGAAACAATGTTGTCCTGTTGTGATGAGCTAAATGATGAACCAGATTTGGTAAAGGTAGCGATGAGAGGCTATGTAGGAGTACATAGCGGATTGTCTCATTGGGACCATTCTTAGGAACCGAGTTCCGTGTTTGTGATCCAAGACTAGTTACTACCACACATTGGGTTCCGGTAACTCGACCCCTCTCGACTTATCAACCACCTAGTCCTTGGTCCAGGAGTTGCAAGTAGTTTCTGGTGTTTATAGCTATGCTGGAGGCCGTTCATAGCACTGACCCTTGGGGTGGGCTAAGAAACGGCGGGTAGTGGCATGGTGTACCAAGGGTCACCCGAATGGCGGGCTTGCGATCCCTGCACACATCATTTGGGGCCATAGCGGAAACTTCGGCCAGACTTCCGTACGGGTTCAGTCTCAAATAGGCGATGGCCTGGACTAGAGGTCTTGTGTGATTGACGGTCATGGCCGACTCCCTCGCTGGGCTTCCACTTGAAGGTTGACGAGGTGCCTAATTTTTATAAGCATAGAGCGATAAGTGGAGAGAGCCTGTTTGAGGGAGTACATCCCTGCAGGGTATGAATCTGTTCGAATAGCCGCATACTCGGATATGGACTACAATTGTGAGTACCGTGGATGGCACTCTCATAGGTGACGGAAGTGAATCCGTGGTGGTGTATTGATGTGGTGTTACTGGACTCGTGTGCGATATCTATAACTTGAACAAAGAATTAATATGTGTACTATAGGTTAGCCAAGAGTCAAAGCTGGCATTGCTGCATAAACTCCACCACTCCCCTTGTTGATACATGAGCATGAATAGACTAGGTCTGCTTAAAGACTTGTTGAGAATGTTTGTACTCATGTTTGCTTAATAAATGTTGCAGATGAGACTCAGGACCCATCCGGTGGATTCTACCTAGATGTCGTCGACGACGAATAGCTGGTACCTCAGATATGATCCGATGTTGGACTGTAGATTGTCTGGCCATGTGCCTTTTTACCCTTTCATTTGTCTGTACTCAGACAGCTTTAAGCTTCCGCTTGGTTTGGATGAACTTGCTTGTATGACTTGAGTGTCGGGTCATGTGACCCCTACCTATATGAACATATTATGCAAGGCTCTTCAAAGCCTCCTAAATAAAAGTTGTGTTGTTGTATGGTTATGTTGTGATGCCATAGTTGTATCTATGCATATCGGGCATGTCGTGCGTACGTGTGACGTGCAACGGTATGTATGGGATTCAAAACCTAGCCACGTGCCTCTAGTAGTACTCTTTACGAGGAACTGTCTCTTTGTGCTTCCATCGAGCCTTTGTAGCTTGCTACTGCTTCGGACACATTGATTGACCACATGTATCCTTCTTTGCTGTTGTGTTTGTCCCTTCGGGGAAATGTCTCATAGTGTAATGGAGTCCGTGTAGCCTGCGACGACTCGTCTACATGCAGTGATGACATTTATGTCCCACGGTGTAATGGAGTCCTTGTAGCTTGCTATGACTCGTCTACACATGCTTGAGGCCGACACCTACATTGCTGCATTATGTATGCCTGTCCCTGTACGGATGTGCCACTTGGGTTCTATGACTAGTCATGTCGACCCGGGTACTCTGGTATTTGAATGCTAGCAACATATTCGCATACGTGAGCCAAAAGTCGCAAACAGTCCCGGCCCAGGTAAGGTGGCAGCCATGGAGATAACCGTGCGTGAGGCCGCAAAGTGATGTGATGTGTTATAGGCTGGATTCTTATGACTTAGGATCGGGGTCCCAACATTGCCCTTTTACATTCTACTCGTTCTGATAAAATGGAAAAGGGTGAAGCACTTCGATTGTGTTTCCATCTCGCATGGTCAAGCACCTCAGGCGAGAGAGTCGAAAACTGAGGTTATTCCATGTCATCCGAGGGGTTTTGTACTTTTACAAGCCATGTGACGCTCGCCTTAGCCTCGGTATATCCAAACATCACAAAACATTGGGGCTAGTCATCTTTTCGCCCCGCATTGTTAAGCTCCCCCGGCTAAGTGAAAGCGATAAAGCATTATAGTCCAATTGCCTTGTACCCCTCGCAGTACCGCCTTCGGGCACCTATACCTCGGCTAAACGGTCATAGTGTGGGGCAGAAACACCTCGCGTAGTATGTACGCGGGGGCTAAAGACGACACCTCATAACTTTCAGATAAAACGGCCATATGGGAGTCAAAATAAATACTAAAACTTAAAAGACATGATAAACCATGCAAACTCTGTCGGCTTTCAGGGAACGAGGGTACCTAGTCCTACCTGCCTGTGACCTAGGGCATGGCCCACTTGGTCAGCCAGGCGTGGCCTGTCGCGAGGCAACCCAAGACAAGGCCCTCGCGAGGACCCTGGGCTCGTGAGGAAGAACAACATCAAGACCAGCAAGGATGAGCCTCCTCAGGCCCCCTCCTGAGCGGTGGAGATCTCTATGCAGAGCCTGGCCTCAGGATTCAAAGGTGATGCAAGGAAGGACAGGCAGGCGCGAGCGCGCCAGGCGGTGCAGTTTCCTCTTTGGTGCAAAGGGAGCAAGCACGTACGCGGGTTCCCAAAGCGTCACCCAAAGGTTTCCTTTCCGATGCAGCAAGACCACGACCACGGGCCCTGCAGGACGTATGTCATCGCCGAGCCCACCATGCATCACCAATAGCTACTTTGCAGGCGAAGACCACCTTTGGACACGGCACGGATGTACTCCTGTCCCCCTTCAAAATTGGCAGTTGTGGGATTCCTTCCCACGATTGTGATAAGGGAAGAGGACTCGGGCCACCGCTATATACAGAAGCTAGGTCACACCATAGAGGGGATCCGATCCAACACTTAGCCACTCGACGCGCCACCGCAAGGCAGAGAACCAAGAACACCTCTTGAGCGCCCTCGTGAGGCTCAAGCCCACTGTGCTAGTTCATCCACCCAAATCTCCACGAGAGGAAATCCACCAAAGCAAGAGTAGGCTATTATGCTTCACAGCGGCCCGAACCTGGGTAAACTATCGTGTTCATCTTCTTCCTCGTCATCGAGCAAGTTCGCCATAGTAACCATCGAGTAGCGAGCTAGGTTGAGTGAGGACGCAGGGAACCTTCGCACGCGCCCCTGTGTTTGAACCTTAAGGTTTTTGCGGAGCCCAAAATCTGACATTTGGCATGCCAGGTAGGGGCATGTCGAAGTCTTCCTCAAGCCAAGCTCTTCTTCCACCTCGACGTTTCTGATGGCTCACGCCCACCAAGCCCGCGTCGAGCGCCAAGCTGCCAGCATCACCCAGACTGCACCCATGGGCCGTGCTGGTGCGCGCTTGTCCCCTTCGCCTGCGGCCAATGCCGCCACGGGTCGGACGCCCATGAACAGCAAGACTCCTCCCAGCCTCCCACTATGCAGCGTGACAGTTGCACCGCCACTCCGTCGATCGTCCCAGCGACCGGGTCGTCCTCCCAAGTCCGTCTTGGGCCGGCAAGTGGTTCGGGTGCACTCACCATGGAGAAAGAGATGCTCCGCTACCGTCCCGCCCCCGACCGCTACGACGACACGCTTTCGCGAATCACATAGCTCGTCAGCGCCGTCGGTGATGCCTCAACCCTCTCCTATTCGTTCCGACCCCATCCCTCACTGGTGGACGACGGGGCCCATGATGCACTGCCACCTCCTCCACATCGCGACGTCGACCCCGAGCCCAGGCATGAAGCGTGCCTGCACAAGCAGCCCCATGGGCCGCGAGCAAGGGCAAGGGATGAAGTGAATTGCCAGGTGGTGCCCCGACCATGCATCGACACGTGCACGCTCTCCGCGATGCCGAACCAGCATCGCGACCGGGCACTGATATGTCTCCATCGTATCCACTTTACCAAACTCCTTTTCCCTTGTTTGGGACTCTAATTTGCATTATTTGAATGGAACTTACCCGGACTGATGCTGTTATCAGCAGAATTGCCTTGGTATTATTTTTGTGAAGAAATAAAAGTTCTCAGTTTGACCTCAAAATTTACGGAGATTATTTTTGGAATTTATGAAAAATACTGGTGAAAGAATCAACCAAAGGGAGCCCACCCATAGGTGACAAGCCCACCAGGCGCGGCCACCCCCCTGGCCGCGCCTGCCAAGCTTGTGGCCACCCATGTGGCTCCGCCGACCTCAATTCCAACCCTATTTATTCCTATTCATGGAGAAAAAATCAGGGAGAGGATTTCATCGCGTTTCGCGATACGGAGTCATCGCGACCTCCTGTTCTTCCTTGGGAGGCCAGATCTGGAGTCCGTTTTAGGCTCCAGAGATGGAAAATCGACGCCATCGTCATCGCCAACCATCCTTCATTAGCAATTCCATGATGCTCTCCGCCGTTCGTGAGTAATCCCATCATAGGCTTGCTGGGCGGCGATGGGTTGCATGAGATTTATCATGTAATCGAGTTAGTTTTGTTAGGGTTTGATCCCTAGTATCCACTATGTTCTGAGATTGATGTTGCTATGACTTTGCTATGCTTATTGCTTGTCACTAAGGACCGAGAGCCATGATTGCAGATCTGAACCTATTATGTTTTCATGAATATATATATGTGTTCTTGATCCTATCTTGCAAGTTGTAGACACCTATTGCGAGTTATGATCCGCATCCCCCAGGGTGATAATAACTGGGATTGTTTCCGGTGATTACCGTAGTTTGAGGAGTTCATATATTCACTAAGTGCTAATGTTTGGGTCTGGTTCTCTATTAAAAGGAGGCCTTAATATCCCTTAGTTTCCATAAGGACACAATTGCCACAGGAGGGTAGGACAAAAGATATCATGCAAGTTCTTTTCCATAAGCACGTATGACTATATATGGAATACATGCCTACAATACATTGATGAATTGGAGCTAGTTCTATGTGACCCTATGTTAGAACTTTTGCATGATGAATGCCATCCGACATAATTATCAATCACTGATCGATTGCCTATGAGCTTTTCACATATTGATCCTTGCTACGTTACTTTTCCGTTGCTACTGTTACAATCACTACGAAACTGCTACTGTCACTTTTGCCATCGTTACTATTACTTGCATACTACTTTGCTACTGAATACTTTTCTGCAGATATTAAGTCTTTAAGGTGTGGTTGAATTGATAACTCAGCTGTGAATACTCAAGAATATTCTTTGGCTCACCTTGTGTCGAATCAATAAATTTGGGTTGAATACTCTACCTCTAAAATTGTTGCGATCCCCTATACTTGTGGGTTATCAGGAAGCGCTCGAGGCGGACCCTCAGGAGTGTCAAGACCAGGTCCCACCCGCACATGCAGCAGCACCCGTCGAGCCGGTGGTCTGCCTCGACATCGCGCCAGAGCTCCATCCAACTACATGGCCCTGCAAGTTCAAACCCGACCTACCACCTCGCTACGACGACACTGCGGACCCTACCGAGTTCCTACAACTCTACTTGCTAAGCGTTTGAGCTGCCGACAGCACAGCAAGGTCATGGCATGCTGGTTCCCATGGCGCTAAAGGGTTGAGTGCTCTGTTGGTTCCTCAACCTCCCGGTGGGATCGATCACCTCCTGGGAAGACCTACGCAAATGCTTCGTTGCCTACTTCCAAGGCACCGCGACTGCATGCTCACCAGGAATGACCTGTGGCGTGTGAAGCAATGGGATGGGGAGACCCTGCACAAGTATATACAACACTTTACCAACACACGCCTCAAGATCCCGAATGCGTCGGATGAGGCCATCATCTCCACTTTCGCTGACGGCATCACAGATACAAAGATGAAAGAAGAGCTCGCCATGAACAAGTTGTGCTCTGCCCTGGAGATGTTCAACATGGCGAATAGGTGCGCCAAGGCTGAAGAAGGCTGCCTATCCCCTCATGAGCTTCTAACAAGAGAGCCATAGGAGAAGAAGACCAAGGCCAACGAGGCGAAGCACAAGGCCTCGGTGGTACTCACAGCCGAGCTTGTGCCGAAGCGCGACCGAGCCAAGGAGCACCCTACAGGGGGGGAGGCTGACCTGCATCTTCCATGGAACCAACAACCACGACACCGTTGATTGCCAGGAGCTCAGGTTGTTCCGCGTCGAACACTTCGGTTGACGCCCCAGACGCACCGATCACGGCTTTGGATGCAGCGGAGGCTGCTGGGACAAGAGGGATCAGCGCCAGGGGTGGCGCGACCAGCCTCAGGAAGACCGCTCGCGCGATCAGGCTTGGGAGGACCGCTGGCGCGGTAACCCTCTGGAGGGGTCGCAACGTGGCCAACCTTGTGAGGTCCGCCCTCATGAGGCCAGTCTGTGACCACTACCGCCTCCATACGGAAGGAAGGAAGAGGACAGGTAGGATGACAGGGTTGGGGGCTTCCAGGAGATTAGGCTCATAGCTTGCATCCTCGGCAGCGCTCATGCCCCAGCCTCCAACGCGCCTTCAAGCAGTTCCTGCGGGAGGTGAACACGGCACTCCCAAAGCCTGAGGCCATGCACTCCCTCAAGAGGTCCCATACTGCCATCATCTTCAACTTGAGGGATCGGCTTAGGTGCTCAGCCATGGCTAGCAAGCTCCCCATGTTGTGCACCCTGACCATCACCAACGTCCTCATCACCAAGAACCTCATCGATAGTGGAACCGGGCTCAATGTTCTCTCCATCAAGACCTTCGAGACACTCCAAGTACCGTACGATCAACTTATGCTGACGAAGCCCTTCTCAGGTGTCACTGATGGCTCCACAATGCCCATTGGGCAACTACGCCTTCCCATCACTTTCGGTGGGCCAAGAACTACCGCATCGAGACCATCGTCTTTGACGTCGCCCACATCCAGCTCCCATACAATGCCATCCTCGGATACCCGGCCCTCGCCGAGTTCATGGCGGCGACCTATCACGGCTACAACGTCCTCAAGATGCCGGGGTGTGGCGGCGTCATTAACGTCGCCTGCGATGAGAAGGATGTCGTCTGCTCCCTCGACCGCGCTTACCGCGTAGCTGCGACCGAACGCTCGGATGACGAGGAGGACGCCCCGCCACACGAAGATGAATGCAGGGCGAAGAAGTAGCCCACTCTCACAGAGTGCCAGGGGCTGGAACCTCCAAGGGAGGAGCCTCGTGCCCTGCATTCGGGGGCAGGGCCACCCCTTCCCTCGCATAGGAAGGCGCGCTCGGAGCCCCCCTTAGGTCAGGTTCGGGGGCTTCCACTCGAAAGGCACCCAGCTTGGTCGGTCAAACAAGGGAGGCATTCGGGCACAACCTCAAGGCGCGTCCTAGTCCGCGACTGTCAGAACTAGGGGCACGGCACGAGGCGCCAAGATCATGAGAGTCGGTCATCAAGGCGATCAAGGAACTTTAGGATGCACAGACCGAGCAAGAAAGGGGATGACATGCACCACCAATCGCAGTCCCCATTGTCAGGCCGGTGAACCGGCTGCATGCCTGCGTCAACACGCTCGTCATCAACATGGCCTTGTCCCAAGGCCGTTTGTGGCCGGCACATGCCGACCACGGGTGGGCTTACCCGAACAAGTACGTTTGCATGTCGTTCGACCTGGCAAACGCGGAGTCACGTTCCAGCATCTTGCCCGGGCCATGCTCGCGCCTTGCCTACCGAGACACGACGAGGAGTTGGGGAGATGCTTGTGCCAAGCATGGGTCCCGGTCCCAGGGAGACGACGGGCCCATGAGGGTCGCGCTCGTGGAGGCACAAGATCAGGCTACAATGGCAGCTACAGCTCTTCAGCGGCAAGGCCGCCAGGTGACTTTTTGTTGATGTGTGCCAGGTAACTTTTCGGCTTGCTTTGGTTAAGGGCGCCTGCCGGGCCGCGTCGTCCTCACACGACCAGAGTGTATCCTTGTAGCCACCATTTTTACTCATATTTAGCAGTTATTCCATGCATGCAACTTGTTTTCTAACGTCTCCCCTTGCCGGCATGGCATTTTGCCGGCGTGAATGTCGTCACTCCCGAGCGGGCCCACCTTTGGCCACCTCACTAAAGGGCATGCACGGTGACTGTGCTCTGGTGTGTCCCTGCAGCGTCGAAAACTCCAGTGACTCACTTCTGTTTGGCGGACCAGTCGCGTTCACTTCGTCTCCTGGGGTCACTGGTGCTTGACCCTCCCATGGCCTTCGGCGGGTCGATGCTCGGTGTAGGTTGCAACAAAGACTCCAAGACCTCGGATAAAGCCATCAACAAGAAGAACCAGGCACAACCCGCCTTGAGGTAGAGTTCTCGCGAGGCCAAAGCGCCCTCGTGAGCTCCAAGATACACCTCCCAGTTCTACCGTGTCAGCCACGCGTACGAACGTGATGGGTTGTACACGCCCGGAGCCCCCCGAGGACGCGGAGGGGTTCCCTCCCACGCAATGTGGCATCCACAGCTCCATGCTGGTGGAGAAGTTAACACTGCCCACCAATGGCTATGCCCACGCAATGTGGAAGCCCTACACCCAGTGCTGGAGATAAACAACTGAGGGCACCCCAGCGGTTGCATCCAACCTCAGGAAGGCTCCTTGCGGCCCCGTCTCATTGCATTCCCTAGGATGTACGCGTAAGGGGGATGCATTGGGGCTACTAAGGGCCGGTCCTGGTACTCGCCACCTTTCCAGGTCTGTCAAACCTGTTCTTAACACGCCCCTCTCATGAAAAGATAGCGAGGAAAGGTGTGGGAGCCACTCGTACGTCAAGGGGGACTCCTCAGCATCGCAACTGAGGAGCCTCACTGGCTCCGTAGCCCCTCACTCCTTGGGGCCGTCCTTGGTGATACGGTCGGTCCCAACAACGGCGGAGGTATGCGCGGGGCCGGGCCCTGCCGACGCAGAGCTCAGTGTGCTCAAACTCGAAACATTAGGGAGGACAATGGAGCTCGTACGTCAAGGGGGAGTCATGAGCATCGCGACTTAGGAGCCTCACTGGATCCATAGCCCCTCACTCCTTAGGACCGTCCTTGGTCATCCGGTCGGCTCCAACGGCGGCTAAGGTATGCGCGGTGCCGAGCACTGCCGACGTAGAGCATAAGGTGTTCAAAATTTCCAAGCTAAACCTATCTTTACCATGTTCCCTTCATGCTGCTCGTACGTCAAGGGGGACACATGAGCATCGCGACTCAAGGGCCTCACTATCCCCGTAGCCCCTCACCCCTTGGGACCATCCTTCGTGATCCGGTCGACCCCAACGGTGGCTAAGGTATGCGCTGGGCCGGGCCCTGCCGACGGTGAGCGACACAGCAAGCAAGAAGGAAACAAGGCGAAGAGGGCAATCATGCAATTCGACAATTATTACAAAGAATAAAATTTCTTGCGAATACAACTAGTTTAACGCCTCCAAGAGGCACGTCTAATGGTACAAGAAAGAAACAGGGAAGAGGAATTAGGAGGAGCCTTCGACGCCGCTCGCCCCATCCGTAGAGGACTCATCGTCGACATCGCCGGCATCGTCCTCCTCACCACGAAGTTCTGCAGTTTTAGGGGGTAGTTGAACCATGATGCGGGTGAACATCTTCACCAACGTCTCCACGACGGCCTTCACTGCTTCCACAGCGCTGATGCTGACCTTGGGGGGCGACCGGACAGATCACAGAGTCGAAGTCGAACCCTAGCTCGCGGAGGTGAAGATGGCTGAAGACGCGCGTCACGGCTTCAGAAAAGAGGTCATGGCACTCGCTGTCCAAGACCCCTTCCACCTTGGGGATGTCACCCTCCAGCGCCTCGACGAACCTCAAAGCGAGCTTTGCGAAGCTGCTCTCCGAGGCACCAGGGGTTCCTCAAACCCTTCCCAGTAGAGGGAGTGGAGCGCTTGGCAAATCCTGAGCTCGATCGGGGGAAGGGCACTGAGCTCCGCGACCTTTCTCCTCTCGGCCTCAGCTAAAGCCTTTTCCGTAGTTTCGAGCCGGGCCTTCTCCAAGGCTGCCTCCTTCTCCCACGCGTCCAGGCTTTCACGCCCAAGATGCGATCCTATCCTTATTTTGGCACGAGGGCCTCGACGGGGATAGAAGCGCATCTCGTCATGTTGCAAGAATGTATATCATTACAAGTACATGTACAGAAGAGATGAGTATATGGAATTGGCTTACACTCGCCACAAGCTACATCAAGATCACATCAATAAAACAACATACTCAAACTTCATACATAAGACCAGGGTCCGACTACGGACGAAAACAAACAACAAAATGACATCCATCCTTGCTATCCCAGACTGCCGCCTGGAACCAATCCAAGATCGAAGAAGAAGAATAACTCCAAATCAAATCAAGCATCGCTCTCATGTCAAAGCATCGCAACACCTATACCTGCAACTGTTGTTGTAGTAATTTGTGAGCCATAGGGACTTGGCAATCTCATTTCCAAGGGTATCAAGACTATTAAAGCTTAATGGGTGAGGTATGGTTAAGTGGTGAGGCTGTAGCAAGCGACTAAGCATTTATTGAGTGGCTAAGTTACGAGTACAGAAATTAAAGTATGGTGGTCTACGCATAACGGATGTCAACTAGGAATGATCATTAACTGATCCTGAACACCTACATATGTCAAACATAACTCCACCGTGTTCTCTCTCGGATAAGGACTCACGAGAAGAGACAATCACGATTACGCACACAGTTGGTGTATTTTATTAGAGTTTACTTCAAGTTTTCTATGACCGGGTGTTAAACAGTGTTTTCCAAGTTTGCCACATAACCGCGTGTATGACTTTCCGAAAGATTTAACCTTGCAGGGGTGCTCCAACTCATCCATCACAAATTAACCACACGCCACGAGAATAACCTCGACCATGGATCTCGTGATCATCCTAGGAAATTCCAAAGGAAATCCGACACCTCGAGATAGCCCGAAGAAGATCAGAGTTCCTCATGCAAGACATTCGAGAAAGGTAAAACAAGTCTAGCAAGGCCGCCCAGCGGGCCAGATCCCAATAGGAGCCGCACATATCTCTATCTAGGGGCACTACTAGATGAGCAATACGTACGGTGGCCTGATAGAAATCCCTCTAGTTTCCTCGAGGTGGCCCCTCAAGTGGGTCTAGTTTGGACCAACACTCATGAGGAGCATTGGCCCGGAGGTTGATTAATTATCCGCGGGTGCCGGCGGTTCCCTATGCAATTTATTAGTTATTAGGCAAATGTAGTACCAATTTTGTGACTTACCAGACAAGCCTTATCCTAAAACGAAAATCAAGGGGGTCCCCATAACAACCCCGAGCATGTTAGGAGTGCTTAATTATGGAACATAACACACACCGGTTCACAAGTAACAAGGGCCGGCAAAAGCGGAACAAAACACCAAGCAAAAGGTCAAGCCTTCCACCCTTTACCAAGTGTATATGTGCATTAAATTAAATAACAATCATATTGTGATAACAAAAGAATGTCCATGTTGACACATGGAAGCAATTGCACCTGCAGCTAGAAATGCTATAAGAAGGGCTGAGCAAGCGGTAACATAGCCAAACTAAGGTTTGTTGGGATGTGGAGGGGTTAGAGGCTTTCATGGCAATGTTGGGAGGCTTGTCAAACAAGTGGTAGGTAGCGTGACATAATGATAAAAGCGGGACAACTAGCATAGCAGTGATACTAGTGCTATCCAGGGAAATGTGTCATCTTGCTTGAGATCCCGCTCGGAAGAAGATCGAGTCCATGAGGAAGACAAGCCAACATAGTCAAACGAATTCTCACAGTCCGAATGCTTTCGGAACTCTATCAAGAAGGAACAAGCTGGAACAAACAATCAACACACAATACACCACAACATATGCATGACATGATGCGCAAACAAATATGATGCATGTCCGGTTTAATATGCAATGCATGGCATGCATAGCAAGAACAATAAACAACTACTACATATTAAGTGAAGTTCAATATGCAACGAGTTGCATATTGACGAAACTCCATGTTCGAATTATTTAGTTCACTCCCATTTATCTACTCATCAAGGTTAAATGTTTTTAGACATGGAAAGAGGAGAAGCACAAACAACTACATCACCTAGGCATTTTAAATGAGGCCGGAAGGAACGAATAACAATTCCGGAACGACCTCATATGCATATTATGAATTTCGTCTCGATCTGTCCTAACCATATTTTAGAATTGTCAAACAGCAAAATAAATGTCACCATGAGATTCTACGCATTTTTCTAGTCAACTAACATATGTGGAACATTTACATCAGAGCTACGGACTAAAAGTTATCAAACAATTCATTTTAACGTGGCATTAATGTAAATTACAGCAAACAACAAGTTTAAACAGTTTAAACATGGTTGAAATTCGCAAATTAGTAATCTACGCAAAATTCTAGTCAAATTTCATATATAAAGCATTTCGATCCGAGGCACGGTTAGGTTGCTAAGAATTAATTCATTTCAAAAAGGGCATCTCGCCAATCCATGCAAACAGCATGGTTAAATATTTTTAACTTGCATGAAAGTTGAATATTAGTAACTACACGAAATTCTGGACATTTTACATATCTACATTTTTTTTATACGAAGCATGGACAATTAGTTATTAACAATTTTAAATCATGGGTTTTTCTGTAAAAGGACAATTCTTTGGATAATTGCGAAATTCGCTAGACAAAAATAATAATGAAGTGGGCCGAATCTGCAAACACATGATACTAAAAATATGCCCAGGGAGAGGTATAGGCATGCAGGCGCTCACCTAGTGGGCTAGGCCTAGTTGGTGGCGCGAGGCGGCTGGGCCTCGCTGGGCGAGGGGCCCACCCACACGGGGCTGGCGCGGGAGGTGGTTGAGCAGCTCCTCTCCTCGTCCCCGAGCAGAGCCATGGCGGCGGAGGTCAACGGCACACCGGCCGGTGAGGAGATGGGATCCGGTGAGGGGGAGGCCAGGAACAGGCGGATCGGGTCGACGGCGACTGGATCCGGCCATCTCCGGCCGGATTTGGGTGGCGGCGGCGGAGCTCCGGGGGCGGGGGGATCCGGTGACCTACATGGCAGGGCTGCTCCTGTGGGCAGAGAGAAGAGAGAGGTGAGAGGGAGAAGGAGGAGAAGGGAAGAAGGAGAGGGAAGGGAGGAGGAAGGGGCGCGAGGGGAGAT
Organism: Hordeum marinum; assembly: GCA_022496015.1. Lineage (NCBI taxonomy): Eukaryota > Viridiplantae > Streptophyta > Magnoliopsida > Poales > Poaceae > Hordeum > Hordeum marinum. Next base: position 245,408,120 of record CM039673.1, read on the forward strand.
CGCCTGGGTCGCCGGCGAGGCGCTCCGGCAAGGGGGAGCTCGGCTCGAGCGGTGGCGCGCATCGGGAGGTCGGGGGAGCGGCAAATGCGAGTGGCCACAGGCTCCTGCGGTCGGGCGGACATGTTTGACGGCTAGGGCAGATCTGAGGGCCAGATTTCGATCTGGGCTAGGGTTGCGGGGTTTTTGTAGCGACCCGATCTCAAGGGATCGGAGTCTCTATGCTTAAGTGTCATCCCTGGATCGGTATGCTGACACACATAGTACTTGAGGATTTACAACAGAGTTCAATCACACATTTATTACATCGAGAATCCTAAGAGTGTATTTATTACAATAATGTGGCCTAAGGCCAAGTAAAACAAAAACATGCGGAAGCAAAAAGTATAACGAGTCCATCAACTCCACGAGCAAGCTGAGTGCAGAACAATGACCTATCGCACCTTATTCGTCGTCGAATAAATCTGCAACATGATAGGTTGCAGTCGTGTAGGTCAGTACATGGAATGTACTAGCAAGTCACATCATAAAGTGTAATGAGCCTACATAGTACATGCAATTTGGCTGGTGGAAAGCTCTAAGTTTAGTTTTGCATAAAGCTAGTTTTTCCCTATCAAAAATAATTGTTCTACTTCTAGAAATATCATAAGTCTGAGAGGATGCCCATCTCAATCATTCCAGAATTTTGTACCCAGTTGATTAGTTAAAAGTGATGAGATCTCCTACTAAAACCTCAAGTTGTCCATGACCGGGGACACGGCTAATCGATTAGATTTTTAACTCTATAGAGGTTGTGCACTTTTCCCCACAAGACTCGACCACATCCTTGATCGAAAGATCGAGACGTACTCTTTCGAAAGCATTTCCCCTAACCCACGGATAGGCCGGTACACCTATATCATCTATATCTGCTAGCCTATCCTGGAAGAGGTCACACCGTCTACTCAACTAAGCCAGAGCCCATATTGGCTTGTGGCTGCACACGGAAGCTTATAGACATGAAAATAAGGTTGATCCCTTTGAGCCTGGGTGGACGGACCACTAGTGTGCACTCCCATGGATTCCCATGAATGCCCCCACTGTACTTCGCCACCATACAAACCGATTTCCACCCAGGTAGTTCATTAAAGTTGATCCTAGTTACTACTTTGTCACTCACATCTCAAAGTGATAACACTCCCCAATCCATGTCTACTTTGGCGAAGCATTGTAACATAACACGATGGCAACGAAGTTGGTACGGTTCAGACCTACCTCAAATGAACTACTAGGTGATAGTAAATCCAACAAGTATAAACTCCTATCATGCACTCCTACATCAAAGGACAATGTGCAAAAATTAAACATAGGTAAAAACTGATATGATCAAAACGCAACTTGCCTTCGTGCTGGGAGTGAAGTTCTAGGGAATGGTAGTACTCTACTTCGCACTCCGAATAATCTATCGCAAAGTAAATAAACACACATAAACAAGTACAGAGGCGGCGGTTAACCGAAAAAAAGCAATCTACATCTAATCTACCGATTCGATCTAAGAAATAAAAAAACTAACTAATCGAGCGAGTCGGCGCTTACAGAGAGGACGAGCACGTCGTCGGCAGGGAGTTTGGTGGTGACGAGGCGGCGGCTCCGGCGAGCTCCGGCGCGGGCGAGGTGGTCGGGCGGGTGCGGCTCGACGAGTGCTTCCCGGCGGTGGTGACGGCGGACGGCGGAAATGACCGGCGGAAGTGGAGCGAGGGCGGAGCTCCGGTGAACTCCGGCGACGCAGGTCGTCGGGGCGGCGACTCAGGTGAACCTAGGGGCGCAAAAACATGTCAGGGAGGTGCGCAATGGCGAGGGGATCCGATTCCCGAAGCAAGAAGGGGCTGGGAGGCTCACCGGCATCGGACTTCTTCGGCGAACGGACACGGCTCCGGCGAGATGCGAACGGACGGTGCGTCGGCTATGAGCGGCGAGAGGAGATGCGGGTCGGCTAAGTGGAACGAGGGGGTCAAGGGCCTTTTATAGGCATGGCTAGGGCATCCGGGAGCGAGGGATAAGCCTTATCCCGAGAGCTCTGGCCGGCGGTTGCGGACGAGTACGGCGCTGGCTTATCTCGTGGTCTTCGCTGGAGGTTGGAGACGATGGGGTTCTGGCCCCACCTGCAAGCTGCGTGAGAGAGGGAGAGAGAGTTGACTGAGGGAGAGGGAGATCGGGCAAGCGAACTGCTCGCTGGGCGAGGGCCTCGCTAGGCCTAGCTGGCTCGGGCGAGCAGCCTGGCTGACTCGGCTGGCCTAGCTGGGTGGCTTCGCCGGCCTGTGTGCGTGCGTGTGTTTTTTCTGTTTTTTTTAAACCTCTTCCTTTTTAGATCTGAAGCAGAAAATAAAATATAGGGTATTATATACCAAAACGATGAGAAAGAAAAAACCTAAGGCGTGAACTTTTCTTTAGAGTCAAAATAAAAACTTTATAAGAACATTATTTAAAGAAAATCCAACATGAAACCAAATTTGACTTTCAAATAAATTGGCACTATTTTCTTCTGACTTTTGGGGTGTCATGTTACCTCCTCTCATACTTTTTTTTCAAAGTATTTTGTCAGGTAATTGAGTAAACTCAAATGCCAGCTGAAAAGAAGTCAAATAAAGAAGATGATAAAATAATTGCCACATTCATTTCAATCATAATGCATAGATGCTTAACTAATAATTGTTAAACATTCCAAATTGAAAATTTGGGATGTTACAGTTTCTAGGGTTTGGATGGCTAGGGGAGGTTTGCCTAGGGGTGTGGATGCAATTTGGCAAGGGGTAAACCCTAGTGAGTGAGAGCGATCTCCCCATGGGATGGTTTATATATAGGGAACGACACTAGGGTGGGTTGGACTTCATCCGTCCGATCGCGATCCGATGACCACGAACGAAGGGTGGGCTAGTCGGGCTAGTGGCCGTGTAGTTGGGCTAGGAGAGGAAGATAGAAAGAATTGTGGCCCGCCAATGGAGTTTTAAAACATCGTAAACGTCTGATGAATATCCGATGACCGCACTGCTACGGCTGACCGATGGGGTATAAAACGAACTCGGAATGCGACGAAATTTGGTAGGCGGTCTACCTACACTATAATAAGACCGCACGCTAGGTTTCGACCCAATCTGAGAAAGTTTTATGTGCGCCTTAAAAACAATATTTTTATCGATGCCGCGGGCACGTGCATGTGTGGTTGGTCTCGAAACGGTCGATGACAAGAACGGACAGAACCGGCAGCTACGAATGGATGCAAGTTTTCGAAAACGAGTGATGATGCCATGGAGATGATGCGAATGATGCAATGATGAATGCGACAACCAAACGAATCACATACGAGAATGGAAATAAAAGGGGAAATCTTATGGAGCATCTCCACTACACGAGGATCTCGTCCCGAGATCTAGAATGAGAAGGGGAAGAGAAAGAGCAAGAGGTAAACTTAGTTGCTTCTCTGACAAACGAGTGAAACCAAGGACGAATGAAGGTTTGAAAGAGATGGAGAACGACGTGAGGAATAAGCAAGAATTCACAAGAAATTTCGGCAGCACTTCGGTAGGAAAGAAAGGCAAAATTTAATAAGATGGAAGAACTTGAATAGAACACAACATTCCGGTAAAATGAATAAGCAAGAAAGAACATGATCTTGATAACAAGATGATGGTTGAAAGAGAGAAACATGACAATGCCTCCGGAAGACAAAATAGAAACTAAATCTTTAGAGAGAAGAGAATGGAGAAGAAAATGACACTTCTACCACCATTGAATTTGAAAAGCATAGTTGAACGGAGTTGGTGGAGAATCAACAACGAAAAGATTTAGCTTGTTATGGGCTTATGAAAAACATCTCAAAATTATGAGGTGACAACCTTCCACAACGAAAACAATTGATTGCTTGAGAGCAACAAGATATACAAAACTTCTTTCACCAATAGGATGAGGAGGAAACACTTGAATCATTTATGACACCATGATAGCAACGATCCTTAGGAAATGCATTAGGTGAAATCCAACCCAAGATAACTCCAAGAATACAAGATGGGTTTACTTATCTCATTCTTGAAATTTTTTCCTCGAGACTCCTCATAATCAGGAATTAATAACACCATCTCAAAAGAGAATGAAGAAGGAATTGAACTTAGAAATCCAAGATAAAGAACACTTGAGCACCTCCAACAAGAATCTTGATGAATACTTCGAGAAAGAATTACATCCTTAATAAACCACCATTAAGAAGCATCTTGAAGAACTCCAGCAACAAATGATGATCAAATAATGAAGGTTGGAAAGAATAAGATGGAAGGCTTGTCCTGATTTAGAAGAAGTTTCATGAGAGGTACTTGAGATGTGAGAGCCTGGCTTAATAGGAATGATAGACTACTCATATCAACAAGGAATTCATTCTTTTCCGGAAGCCCACTCGGAAAGAACTCCAAAGTTAAGTGTGCCTGGCTTTGAGCAATTCTAGGATGGGTGACCGACCGGGAAGTTTGTCCCGGGTGCGCACGAGTGAGGACAAAGTGAGCAGGAAAGACTAGTGTTGGTCTGCGGGGCCAGTCTAGATCCCGCTAGGCGTAACGGGGTGTTACAATTGGTATCAGAGCCGACCCTTGCGGTTACACGGACATGCACGGGTCAGGTACACGGGCATGTGGCGCATGGCGTGTGTGGCCCGTCGTGGCACACAGCATGGCACATGTGCCGGACTGGACGCGCATACGTGTGCCAAAAGGGAACGTTCTTGATGGGCCGACGAGGACGTCGGTTCCTTTGAGTGGGGGTGTATGTGATAGCCTGGCTTAATAGGAATTATAGAGTACTCATATCAACAAGGAATTCCTTGTTTTCCGGAAGCCCACTTGGAAAGAACTTCAAAGTTAAGCGTGCTTGGCTTGGAGCGATTTTAGGATGGGTGACCGACCGGGAAGTTGGTCTCGGGTGCGCACGAGTAAGGACAAAGTGCGCAAGAAAGACTAATGTTGGTTTGTGGGGCCAGTCTAGATCCCGCCAGGCGTAACGGGGTGTTACATGAGAAAGCTTGGAACTACGGAAAGAGAAGCTAAACAACTTAGAATCAAGAATTTGAAATCATGAATAAGATTTATGTTATGCTTATCCTTCATGAAGTTATATTGATGGCAAGCAATGGATTTGGCATACTCTTATTCTTCTTGAAAAGATTTGAAGATAAAACGAGAGATAGATCACAAACTTGAAGAAGTCTTGCACGAGAACACCGAAAGAATTAGAAACTAAAGAGGATAATACAATTGAATTATATAGCATGAGAACGAAGAGAGCATGATCCACCTAATGGAAAAATTCAACAAGGCACCGGAATAATTGTGATACGAACAAACGGACAATAATTGAGAAGAATTTTGAGAACGAAAGCTGAAAGCTGAGAACGAAGAAATCTTCTGAAATGATGGCCTTCGGAGGATCGAGAATGAAAATAACACTGAAAGCACCAGATAGATATGGGAGGAATTTCTCATGAATGGAAACAATTTGAGAGGATACCACGAAGCTAAGACCATGAATCTTCAAGAGAATGAGCAAGATTTAAGAGAACCACTCCTTCGGTCTTCAATGCTGAGATTAATGACGAGAAACAACACCATGAATTATTGAGACACTCCGGAATAATGAATAAAGAAGGTTGAGCCAACAATGAAAATGGTTTAGAAGAGATCTTCGAGAAGGCACATGACTGATGAAATTCATTCTTACATCATATTAGAAGAGGACTTGAGGACATCTTCGGAAAGATTAGAAGAGACAGGTAAGATCATGGGGAAAACCTGTGGGTTATGGGCCCACTGAAAGGAAACCGCCGTTGAAACAATAGCTTAGAAAGAGAGACTACACCGGTGGAAATGAAAACTTGAAGAGGTGAGAACCTCAAAATAATTTGAAAGGATTGGAAGAAAACATGAATCTTCTGAGATATCTTCAGCACTCCAGATAGAGCATAGAGGGATGAATTAATAAGAGAGGCTTGATGAGAATTCGAACACAAAAAGCATTTAATGAATGAAAAAGATATGATGAACACCAAGATCTAGAATTGAAACCACCGGAGAAGAATAAAAACAAGATCAAGAATTTGAGGATAGATCTTGAAATTGAAACTACTGAGAATCTTCACAAGGAATCATTGGAAACAATACAAGAGAAAAGATAGCGGAAGCATCGCATGAACAGAAAAGGAACTTGGATGAGAATTTAATCACTAAATAAGAAGGGCGGGAGGTTGGGGAAAAACAAAGAAAAACTTGGAACACATGAGACAAACTCTGGAACGAAATATGAGGATTGATCTTGCAAATATTGAGGATGATAGAATTATCTTGAAGAGAAGCACACCGGATAAAAAGAATTGATATGACTACTCCGGTTGAGCAAAAGAATTAGCATTCCCACAGAAATATGTGAACACTCCTTCAAAATATACGAGATCACTAGTTGACATCGAAGCACCAAGAATTACCATATACAAAACAAAACAAAGGATGGGGCTGACGAAATAAGCCAGAACAAATTCATAACAGAGATTTCGCTCAATATTTTCGTGGTAAGGTTTGCACGGGCTCAATCGTACATTGGATTGTCATATTGAAATGATGCTCGAATATGCTCCTTGGGCGTAGCGAACTACAAGGCTTGCCGAAGCATAAATCGAGACTATCCTCTATAAGAAAGACGATGAACAAACAAATCCACTAGATGTCGAACCCCAACCTCACATCATGATCTGTTGGAAGATAGGCTAGGTAACTACTTGGATTCCCACCTAAGAACTTCCAAAAACTTTCTTGGTTATGCAATCGGGTGTTGGGGATACAAGGAGGAAATATCTCACACAACTAACAAACCTACACCCAACTGTATCCATCCTTCAGCACATAACTAGAGGCTTTCACAAGTCCGTCTATCTCGGATCCTCGAGAGCACAACGATACTAACCATGGTGGTACCCTGGATGCCTCCCCAGTACTGGGTGACTCTGACCTTATCTCACCACGACAAGTATTGAAGTAATTCCGAACACCCTCCGTCCTAAGATACTAAGGAAGCTGAATGATAACGATGTGCTAAGAATTCCCTGGAGCTCAACTTCCCGGAAGAAATCAAGTCAGACAGGAGGCACCAAGACAGAACTCCGTCACATCGGTATCATATAGTTTCCAAAATACCCGCGTGATCCTAAAAAAAATTGAGCGAGAAGAGGGTAGAATCAAAATTCCTAAGTCGTAATTCCTCACCAGAGCATAGCAGAGGAGTAAAAAGAATCCTACTCTCCAATATAACTAGACTCAAAATAGTTTTTCACTAGACACGACTCGGCCAAGTTCGATCAATCAAGGGGGCTCCTAGGTCGGTACAGGCTCTGATGCCAACTTGTCATGCCCAAGATGCGATCCTATCCTTATTTTCGCACGAGGGTCTCGACAGGGATAGAAGCGCATCTCGTCGTGTTTCAAGAATGGATATCATTACAAGTACATGTCTAGAAGAGATGAGTATATGAAATTGGCTTACCCTCGCCACAAGCTACATCAAGATCATATCAATACAACAACATACTCAAACATCAAAAATAAGCGCAGGGTCCGACTATGGACGAAAACAAACGACAAAATGACATCCATCCTTGCTATCCCGGGTTGCCGCCTAGAACCAATCCTAGATCGAAGAAGAAGAATAAGTCCAAATCAAATCAAGCATCGCTCTCACGTCAAAGCATCGCATTACCTGTACCTGGAACTGTTGTTGTAGTAATTTGTGAGCCACAAGGACTCAACAATCTCATTTCCAAGGGTATCAAGACTATTAAAGCTTAATGGGTGAGGTTTGGTTAAGTGGTGAGGCTGTAGCAAGCGACTAAGCATTTATTGAGGGGCTAACTTACGAGTATAGACATTAAAGTATGGTTGTCTACGCATAACGGACGTGAACTAGTAATGATCACTAAATGGTCCTGAACACCTACTTACGTCAAACATAACCCCACCATGTTCTCTCTCGGATAAGGACTCGCGAGAAGAGACAGTCACGGTTACGCACACAGTTGGTGTATTTTATTTGAGTTTACTTCAAGTTTACTATGAACGGGTGTTAAACAAAGATTTCCATGTTTGCCACATAACCGCGGGCATGGCTTTCCGAAAGATTTAACCCTGCAGGGTTGCTCCAACTCATCAATCACAAATTAACCACACGCCACGAGAATAACCTTGACCACGGATCTCGTGATCATCCTAGGAAATTCCAAAGGAAATCCGACACCTCGAGATAGCCCGAAGAAGATCAGAGTTCCTCACGCAAGACGTTCGAGAAAGGTAAAACAAGTCCAGCAAGGCCGTCCGGCAGGCCTGATCCCAATAGGAGCCGTGCGTATCTCTGTCTCGGGGCACTACCAGATGAGCAATACGTACGGTGGACTGATAGAAATCCCTCGAGTTCCCCCGAGGTGGCCCTGCAAGTGGCTCTAGTTTGGACCAACACTCATGAGGAGCACTGGCCCGGGGGTTGATTAATTACTGCGGGTGCCGACGGGTCCCTATGCAATTTATTATTTATTAGGCAAATGTAGTACCAATGTTGGGCCTTGCCAGACAAGCTTTATCCTAAAATGAAATTCACGGGGGTCCCCATAACAACCCCGAGCATGTTAGGAGCGCTCAATTATTGAACATAACACACACCGGTTCACAAGTAACTAGGGGCAGCAAGAGCGGAACAAAACACCGAGCAAAAGGCCAAGCCTTCCACCCTTTACCAAGTGTATATGTGCATTATATTAAATAGCAATCATATTGTGATAACAAAAGAATGTCCATGTTGACACATGAAAGCAATTGCACCTACAGCTAGAAATGTTATAAGAAGGGCTGAGCAAGGGGTAACATGGCCAAACTAAGGTTTGCTTGGATGTGGAGGGGTTAGAGGCTTTCATGGCAATGTTGGGAGGCTTTTCAAACAAGTGGTAGGTAGCTTGACATAATGATAAAAGCAGGACAACTAGCATAGCAATGATAGTAGTGGTATCTAGGGAAATGTGTCAGCTTGCCTGAGGTCCCGCTTGGAAGAAAATCGAGTCCATGAAGAAGACGAGCCAACGTAGTCGAACGAATCCTCACACTCCGAACGCTTTTGGAACTCTATCAATAAGGAACAAGACGGAACAAACAATCAACACACGATACACCACAACATATGCATGACATGATGCGCAAACAAATACGATGCATGTCCGGTTTAATATGCAATGCATGGCATGGCATGGCAAGAACAACAAACAACTACTACATATTAGGTGAAGTTCAATATGCAACAAGTTGCATATTGACGAAATTCCACGTTCGAATTATTTAGTTCACTCCCGTTTATCTACTCATCAAGGTTAAATGTTTTTAGACATGGCAGGAGGTGAAGCACAAACAACTACATCACCTAGGCATTTTAAATGAGGCCGGAAGGACCGAATAACAATTCCGAAACGACCTCATATGCATATTATGAATTTGGTCCAGATCTGTCCTAAACATATTTTAGAGTTGTTAAACAGCAAAATAAATGTCACCATGAGATTCTACGCATTTTTCTAGTCAAGTTACATATGTGGAACATTTACATCAGAGCTACGGTCTAAAAGTTATTAAACAATACATTTTAACGTGGCATTAATGTAAATGACAGCAAACAGCAAGTTTAAACAGTTTAAATATGGTTGAAAGTTGCAAATTATGAATCTACGCGAAATTATAGTCAAGTTTCATATATAAACAATTTTGATCCGAGGCACGGTTAGGTTGTTACGAATTAATTCATTTTAAAAAGGGTATCATGCCAATCCATGCATACAGCGTGTTTAAATATTTTTAACATGCATGAAAGTTGAATATTGGTAACTACACGAAATTATGGACATTTTACATATCTACATTATTTTCATACGAAGCACGGACAATTAGTTATTAGCAATTTTAAATCATGGTCTTTTTTGTAAAAGAACAATTCTCTGGATAATTGCAAAATTCTCTAGACAGAAAATAATAATGAAGTGGGCCAAATCTGCAAACACATGGTACTAAAAATACGCCCGGGGCGAGGGATACGCATGCGCGCGCTCACCTAGTGGGCTAGGCCGAGTCGGTGGCGCGACGCGGCCGGCCCACGCGGGGCTGGCGTGGGAGGCGGGCGAGCAGCTCCTCTGCTCGTCCCCGAGCTGAGCCATGGCGGCGGAGGTCAATGGTACACTGTTCGGCAGGGAGATGGGATCTGGCGAAGGGGAGGCCGAGAACAGGCGGATCGGGTCAAGGGCGACTGGATCCGGCCATATCCGGCCGGATCTGGGCGGCGGCGGCGGACCTCCGGTGGCGGGAGGATCCGGTGACCTCCATGGCAAGGCTGCTCTTGCGGGCAAAGAGAAGAGAGAGAGGTGGGAGGGAGAGGGAGGAGAAGGGAAGAAGGAGAGGGAAGGGAGGAGGAAGGGGGCGCGAGGGGAGCTCGCCTCGGTCGCTGGCGAGGTGCTCCGGCAAGGGGGAGCTCGGCTGCAGCGGCGGTGCGCATCGGGAGGTCGGGGGAGCGGCAGATGCGGGTGGGCGCAGGCTCCTGCGGGCGGGCGGACATGTCCGACGGCTGGGGCGGACAATGTCCGGCCGAGCTAGGAGACGAAATCTGAGCCCCATATTTCAGATCTGAGGGCTAGATTTCGATCTGGGCTAGGGTTGCAGGGTTTCTAGGGTTTGGATGGCTAGGGGAGATTTGCCTAGGGGTGTGGCTGCAATTTGGCAAGGGGGAAACCCTAGTGAGTGAGAGGGATCTCCCCATGGGATGGTTTATATATAAGCAATGACACTAGGGTGGTTGGACCTCATCCGTCCGATTGCGATCCGATGATCACGAACGGAGGGAGGGGCTAGTTGGGCTAGTGGCCGTGTAGTTGGGCTAGGAGAGGAAGCGAGAAATAATTGTGGCCCGGCAACGAAGTTTTAAAACACCGTAAACGTCCAATGAATATCCGATGACTGCACTGCTACGGCTGACCGATGGGGTATCAAACGAACTCGGAATGCGACGAAATTTTGCAGGCGGTCTACCTACACTATAATAAGACCGCACGCCAGGTTTTGACCCAATCCAAGAATGTTTTATGCACTCCTTAAAAACAACATTTTTATCGATGCCGCGGACACGTGCATGTGTGGTTGGTCTCGAAACGGTCGACGTCAAGAACGGAGAGAACCGAAAGCTACAAACGGATGCATGTTTTCGAAAACGAGTGATGATGCCATACAGATGATGCGAATGGTGCAATGATGAATGCGACAACCAAACGAATCATAGATGTGAATGGAAATAAAAGGGGAATCTTCTGAAGCGTCGGTCCCGGGCTGTTATAGAGGCGCCCCACGCCGTGCCACCATCGGCCTTTGCTAGGGACAACTCGGAGTCCCGGTCGGCGAGCTAGGCCTTGTAGGTCTCGAGGTCCGCCCACTGCCCACGCAGTTCTTCCTCGAGGGCAGACTTCTCTTCCAGAAGGACCTTCAATTGGGACTCCGCCTCATTGCGGCACCCTTCAGAAGATGTCGCGCTGGCTAGCGCCGCCTCAAGACCAGGAGTGGAGCCCTATTAGCCTGCTCGCGAGGCGATCATCAGCACCCGTGAGGGCATCCAGAACTTCGTCTTGGATGTCAAGACCACGCGACAGGGGCACCAAGGCCCCCTCCAGATGAGTCGCCTGCACGACTATAGGCGGTGCCTCCTCGGAGACTACAACACGAGGGGAAGGTGGCTCCGGAGACTACTCAGCAATCAAGGGCAAGACAGACGCAAACGGATCGATGGGCGGCTAGCCCTCGGGGGCTGGCCCTCCAGACAGCGGCACCTGCACACCCTCGAGAAACAGGAGCAATTACACCAATAGGCATCGGGGGCTCCGGGGGCTTCATGGTGGTGGCCAGGAGGGTTGCCTCGCGAGCCTTTGCCCCCTCGCCCGCAGGTACCTCGTCAGGCGACGTTGGCACGACAGGAGCAGGCGGAGCATTGGATGACACCTTCGGCTTGACGCCCACCTTCTTCTTCCTCATCTTCAATGTGGGGACATTCCTAGTTGCTAGGCAAAGGAAGAATCATCAACACCCAAGCTACCGAAGGACAGGCAAGGTCGAACAGGGTACTTACTCCTAAACGTCGACCCACTTCCTCTTCCCTTCTTCTCGGACGACGGTGACGCCCTCACCCCCCTTAGTGAGGGCTTCGCCGCGGCGGGAGACAAGGGCACCACGCGGCAGCACCGCTGCCGGAGGGATCGCCACGGCCACGGCCTCGCCCACCTGGCCCACAAGCTGCAACTCGGACGGGGAAGAGGCCGGCACCTCAACAACCACGCCTACTGACGCAGGGTGCACTGAAGGAGACTCGGCCCCTCGCTTCCTGGGGGTCATCAGGCCAGCAGACCGCATGGCACGTGGGGCTGGCATGAGCCCCCTGGGAACCATGGCGGGACACGCAGAGCCCCTAGCAGAAACTTCGCTAGCATTGTTGTCGTCCTCAAGATAGCGTAGGAGGACGCTTTGCGATGGGGGGGATGCCCCTATCAGGTTGCCGCTCGACGTCTTCTCCGAATCCTCCCCGCCTAAGGTGTCGCCGGAGGACACCGTGAATAGGGAGACAAGGCCCTCGACTGGCGAGAGCCCCCGTTCATCGAAGGCTGGCATCTTGGCAACCAAAGCGGCCACATCGTCGTGACGGTTTAGCGGGGCGTCGGCCTCAGGGAGATCACCGGGGTCACCATTGAGCAGAGTCGCGACAACCCTGCTCAGCTCCTCAGGGGTTATGGACATGTACCGAAGGCTGAGGTTGTCGCCGCTGCCCTGATAGTCCCACAGGGGCCTAGAGTGATACTGCAAGGGCGCCAGGCACTCCGTCAAGAACTCGTTCACTATCGTCCCCCCAGTCAGCTTCCTGGCGCTGAGATCTGCTCCAAGACGGGCTTGGCCCGGGGATCAGAAAGCTTCGTGGAGCTCCAAGCGGGAGTCTTCTCCGACAGCCCCTTCGGCAGCTCCAAGCAGGAGTTGGGACTCACAGGATCCATGAAGACCCAACGGTGCTAGAAGTTCTCCACCCTTTTACAGTCTTTAAGAGCATGTTGTTCCTCTGGACCGCGACGAAGGAGAGGCATGGCGACCGTTGAGTCTCGTCGTGCACGCACAAACCGAAGAAAGGTCAGAAGATGGCCACCGAAGGCTTAACTCCCACGAAGGCCTCATAGTAAAAGGCAAAGATGGGCAAGAGCAGGATGGAGTTGGGCTGAAGGTGAAGGGCCTGGATCCCGTAGTGATCGAGGATGGCGATGAAGAATGCGGAGAGAGGCGGTACGATCCTAATGAAGACGCTATGGAAGAAGAAGGGGTAGGATGACCTAGACAAGGGCCGCCTCTCTGAAGAGCTGCCCCATATCAAGGCCAGCCCGTGCTCGTTGGTCCCGTCCGCCGTCGACGGGAGCACCGGGAATAGGTTGCCATCTTTGGCAATGCTAGACTCGGAGAGAGCCGGCGAGATGGGAGCGGACGCCGAACCTTGTGCCTCTGGCTTCAATGTGCCGGCACGGGCCATTCGGAGGGAGAAAGGAGAGACGCCAGATCTAGAGGGGTCTTAGCAAAGGCCGGGGTCTGGGAGCAAGAGCAAGTGCACAAAAGAGGAAAGCAACAATGGCCCGGCGCTGGAAGTTAGGCTTTTGTCGATTCGGGCGGTGGCCACAAGGACGCCCCACGTCAAACGCATGACGCGCGCCAGTCCTATGCCCACAAGCATTTGGGGCCCCCGATGCTCCAAGCCATCCTTAAGGATTCCCCCTGAGGCCGGCTCAGACGCGCCTTGGGCCCGAGGGATACTCTCGGCGTTCTGAGAATGAGGGTACCCAGTCGTGCCTGCCTGCGGCCCAGGGCATGGCCCACTTCGTCAGCCAGACGTGGCGTGGCACGATGCAACCCAAGACAAGGCCCTCGCGAGGACTCTGGGCTCGTGAGGAAGAACGACATCAAGACCAACAAGGATGGGCCTCCTTAGGCACCCTCCTGAGCGGCAGACATCTCTATGCAGAGCCCGGGCTCAGGAGTCAAAGGTGACGCAAGGAAGGACAGTTGGACGCCAGTGTGCCAGGCAGCGCAGTTTCCACTTTGGTGCAAAGGGAGCAAGGACATACCCAGGTTCCCAAAGCGCCACCCAAAGGTTTCCTTTCCGGTGCAACAAGACCACAACGACGAGCCCCGTGGGATAGATGTCATCATCGAGCCCACCATTGCATCACCAACACCTACTTTGCAGGCGAAGACCTCCTTTGGACAGGGCGCGGATGTACTCATGTCCACCTTCAAAATTGGCCATTGTGGGATTCCTTCCCGCCATTGTGATAAGGGAAGAGGACCCATGCCAGCACTATATATAGAGGCTAGGCCACACCATAGCGGGGATCCGATCCAGAAGAAATTATCTGTCTTCTTCATCATTTGATATAAAGGGATAGCCTTCTCCCCCAGGAGGCTTATGAATCGGCTTAAGGCGGCAATACGACCTGCCAAGTGCTGAACATCATTCATACATGCTGGTTTAGAAAGCGAACTGATGGCCTTGATTTTCTCCAGGTTAGCCTCGATGCCTCGCTCTGAAACCAAAAATCCCAGTAGTTTTCCTGCAGGTACGCCAAAACACACTTAGCCGGGTTAAGCATAATTTTGTAAACCCAGAGGTTATCAAATGTTTCTTTCGAATCCGCGAGCAAAGTCTCTTTCTTCCTTGACTTGACCACGATATCATCCACATAAGCATGAACATTGCGCCCAATCTGACCATGAAGATAGTTCTGCACACAGCGCTGGTAAGTCGCCTGAGCATTTTTGAGTCTAGAAGGCATACACACGTAACAAAAAGTTCCGAAGGGCGTTATGAAATATGTCTTTTCCTTGTCCTTGACTGTCATCTTGATCTGATGATAACCCGAATAAGAATCCAGGAAACATAAACTCTCGCAAACGGCCGTTGCATCAATGATCTGGTTGATACGGGGGAGAGCAAACTAATCAACCAGACAAGCCTTGTTAAGGTCTGTGTAGTCCACACACATCTGCCACGTGCCGTTCTTCTTAAGGACCAGGACGGGATTAGCCAACCACTTCGGGTGAAAAACTTCGATGATAAACCCAGCTGCCAAGACCCGGGTAACTTATTCTCCTGTAGCTTTATGCCGGTCCTTATTGAAATGCCGGAGGAATTGCCTCGTCGTCTTAAATTGAGGATCCGCATTAAGATGGTGCTCAGCGAATTCTCTCGGTACACCTGGCATGTTAGAAGGTTTCCATGCGAAGATGTCCCAATTCTCACGGATGAATTCGACGAGCGCGCTTTCCTATTTGGGGTCCATATTAGCCACTATAACGAACTGCTTCGATGAGTCGCCAGGGGCAAAATCCACCTACTTGGTATCCTCCACCATGAATTTCAGGGGCAGGTCAGACTCTATGCTGGGATTTTTTAATGGGGTCATATCTGCCGGGTCAACATTATCTTTACAAAACTTGAGTTCCGCATGAGCACAGATTGACTCCGCATATGTAGCATCACCTTCCTCGCACTCAAGAGCAATTTTCCGATCACCATGCACCATGATCGTCCCCTTTAGCCCTATCATCTTAAGCTATAAGTGAACATAACAGGGCCGAGCCATGAACTTGGCATAAGCCAGCCGTCTACACAGAGCATGATATGGACTCTTAATCTTGACTACTTCAAACCACAAGGTCTCCACCCTGTAGCTGTAGTCATTGCCAAAAGCTAGCTCAAGGGCAATCTTTCCTACTGGATAAGCCGACTTGTCGGGTACCACATCGTGAAAAACCGTGGATGACGGCTTGATATCCTTGTCAGTTAGGTTCATCCAACAAAAAGTAACATAATACAAAATGTTGATACTGCTACCACCATCCATCAACAACTTGGTAACTTTGTAGCCTCCTACCCGAGGGGCTACGACAAGGGCCAGATGTCCCCAGTAATCAACTTGTGGCGGGTGATCCTCCGTGCTCCATGATATTGTGTGCTCCGGCCACTTTAATTACTGTAGAATAGACGACATTGTTGCATGAACCATCCTCTTGAGCACCTTCTGATCACGTTTGCCCAGACTCGTGTTGAAGACATGATAGACTCCATGAAGCTGCTTTGGGTTACTTTGATACCCTGACTGGTTGTTGATAATCCCCAAGTGCAAGGAATCATCATAGCAATTTCCAAAGGTGGAAGTGACAAGTATGGAGTGTCGAACCCACATGGAGCTAAACGTAAGATCAATATTCTCTCAAGTCCTACCTGCCACCGATACGGCTCTACGTAGACCGAACGTTTGCTTCCATCTAGAAACGAGAAATAAAACTACGTTGTGGGTATGAAGAGGATAGCTTTGCATCATATCGGAGAAATAAAATACAAAAATAGGTGGTGTTAACATAATATTACAATATATCTTACAAATAGCGGGTGTGGAATAATGATGGGTCGGTGTGTGGAATTATCCTAGGCAATTGGTAACAAGATCGGAAGTCATTATTGTAATTTTATCTGAGGGAGAGGCATAATCTAACATACTTTCTCTACTTGGATCATATGCACTTATGATTGGAACTCTAGCATGCATCTGCAATTACTAAAGATCATTAAGGTAAAACCCAACCATAGCATTAAAGCATCAAGTGCCCTTTATCCCATACGCAACAACCCCCTTACTCGGGTTTATGCTTCTGTCACTCAAGCAACCCACTATAAGCAAATCATGAACATATTGCAACACCCTACAATGGGAATACTTCACGTGTGCGCGGCACGGAAGGCACCATAGGACAACACCAAAATAAACATACAACTCAAACCAATCTAGATCATCAATCAACCAAAAGGACAAAAGTAATCTACTCAAATCATCATAGATGGAAACACATCATTGGCTCATAATATGTAGCATAAAGCAGCATGTTCAAGTAGGTGATTATAGTGGAGTGCGGGAGAGTGGACCGCTAATAGTAGATGAGGACGGTGATGAAGAAGGTGATGTTCATGAAGACAATCACTGCGGTGATGGTTCCCCCGGTGGCACTCTGGCACCACCGGGAGAGAGGGGGGAGGGTCTCCCCCTTGTGCTTCCTCCTCCATCGCCTCCCCCTCTGTGGGGAGAGGTTCTCCCTTTGGTCCTTGGCCTCCATGGTGTTGATGGCCCCTCCGGGATGATGAAGATGGCCTCCGGTGATGGCAACCCCCTCTGGCAGGGTGCCGAAGAGGGCCAAGATTTTCTTTTCATGGCTCTGGAGGTGTGCAGCGGTGAAACACCCGACCTAGGTTTCTTTTCGGTGGTTTCTAGATTTATAGGAACTTTTCGCATCGATCTCATGTCAAGGAGGGCCACGAGGGAGTCACAAGCCTGCTAGGCACGGCCACCCCCCTGGCCGCGCCTAGAAGGCTTGTCGCCTCCTCGTGGCTCTTCTGGACTAGCTCCAATGCTTCACGGGTCTCTTTTGGTCCACATAAAATCATACTAAACTTTCAGCCCATTCCGAGAACTTTTATTTGTACACAAAAAACAACACCATGGTAGTTCTGCTGAAATCAGCGCCAGTCCGGGTTAGTTCTAATAAAATTATACCAAGATCATATAGAATTATTGTGAACATGGCATGAATACTTCATAAATTATAGATACGTTGGAGATGTATCAGCATCACCAAGCTTAGTTCCTTCTCGTCCTCGAGTAGGTAAATGATAAAAGAAATAATTTATGAAGTGTAAATGCTAGCAAGTGCACAGGTTTGATCAATGATAATTCCAATCACTTTTTCTATCATCATTATATATCATAAACAATAGCTCATCTCATTAGACTTCTCATGATGAAGTAACAAGCTATTAATATGTTAAAGTATAGACCATAAAGTTTCTTGAAAACTAACAATTGTGCTTTCAGTCACCAAACAATTGCAATTCACCCTATTTTCAGGAAGGGTCTATGTAAGAGCTTTGATGTAGCAAATTCCACATACTCAACTATCATATAGTCTTCCATGATTGCTAACTCTCAAAGCATATTTTTAGAGCAAATGGCATCCATCGAACACAAAGAAAGATAGTGGCTTAGAGTTTCGCCTCCCAACTTATTTATCATATAGATAATTGTCAACAATAATAATTCATGATCAAATATATTTTGATGTCCATATATGCTTGGATCTTTCCCCACCACATGGTGCTTTCCAAAAGAAAAAGTCAAAATATAGGAAGTGGTGAAGATCACCATGACTCTTGTATAAAGGTAAGTACTAGAAAATAGAAGATAGGCCCATCACAAAGGGAAGCAGAGGTTGTCATGCACTTGTTTGTTTTTGGATGTGCAAACTCTAAATGCTAAGCAAAATCACGTTGTATTGCCATTTGTGATAGCAACCTTTATTATGCAATCCGTCACTTTTATTTCTTTACCATCACAAATTCATGCAACTTATTTTTTTGACCAACTACTATAGGGCAAACACCTTTAGGAGCGATTTTTATTGATTTTTGCACCGATGACAATTTACTTGAAGGAACTTATTCAATCCATAGGTAAGTATAGTGGACTGTCATGGCAAAACTAGTTTAAGGGTGTTTGGATGCACAAGTAGGATTTCTACTTGGTGCGGAAGTATGACTCATTACGTTGTCTTCCTCATCCAACTTCAACTAATTTGCTCAAGTTTGAAAATAATTAATGGGTATTCACAATCATAGAAGATGTCCAAGATAGTATATTTATATGTGAAATATCTCTTCCTTCAATATTTTTTTCATGAATTGTTCAAGTGACCAAGGCGGTGTTTGCTAGCTTTAAATAAATTTCACCACTTATACTTATTATGTGTGAAGTCATTACTCCCCATGGGATAAGTATATGAAGCATTCTTAATTTCATATTTATGATATTCAATTCATTCAACCATTTACTCATAGGATATAAGTGAAGCATGCGAGTGAATGGCAAACTACTCCAAAAAGAGATAAGTGAAGATCAATGCATAGTTAATTAGTCAAATATACATGTGAGCACTCTCCCTTATTCAAAATTTCAGATCGAGTTATTTTATTGAAGCAGCAAACAAAATAAAAATGGCACTCCAAGAATAGCATGCATCATGTGAATGAATAAAAATTTAGGCTCAATGTAGGCTAACCGATAATTGTTCATGAAGAGAGTTGGGATGCATAGCATCCCCAAGCTTAGATACTTGAGAGTTGTTGAAATATTTGCTTGGGGTGCCTTGGTCATCCCCAATCTTGAGCTTTTTTATCTTGTTCAATCCTCTCATATCCTGGTTTAACCTATTCTCGAAAACTTCATCCACCCAAAACTCAAAAAGAACTCATGAGATAGGTTAGTACACATAAGAACAAATCAACACTTCATGTACTGCCAAGACAAGTTGGACAGTAATTTTAAAACATTAGGTACTGTATACTGTCATTTCCACAATTTATATCTACCAATATAGGCTATGGAAACTATAGGATAAGTAGATAACAAAACTATGACAGCAATATGTCCAGACAGAACAGTCTGTAGCAATTTATTAGAACAATGTACCTATGTAACTCACCAAATTCTGAAACATTAGGAAATGCTAAGGAATTTATATGAAAATACTCTGTAAAAATTTCAGAAAGTTTTCATGTCCCGGTAAAGTATGAAAATTCGAACACTACAGTAGAAGTTTCTATTTTTACACAGCACACATCAAACATGCAATTCAAGCATCCTAAAGGCAATTCTTGGAAATTTTTACTGAAAGACAAGATTATAAATAACACCTAACAGAGAACAACAAAATAAAAATGGCTCTCCAAGAAAAACTCATATTATGTGACTAATAAAAGTATAGCTCCAAGTAAGATATACCGATAGTGTTGAAGACGAAAGAGGGGATGCCTTCTGGGGCATCCCTAAGCTTAGACGCTCGAGTCTTCCTTTAATATTACCTTGGGGGTGCCTTGGGCATCCCCAATCTTAGGTTCTTGTCACTCCTTATTCACCTCATATCGGTGTCTCACCCAAAACTTGAAAACTTCAATCACACAAAACTTAACGGAACTTTGTGAGAAGGGTTAGTGTAATAAAAATAGATTATTCTCTTAGGTACTGTCAAGAAAAGATTAATAATTATTCCCACATGATACCTACTGTATTCCATCATTCCCACAATTTATATTACTCAATATGCTATAGGAACACTTGAAACAAGCAAACTATGGATGCAAAACAGAATCTATCAAAAAACAGAACAGTCTGTAAACATCTGAATGACCACCATACTTAACTCACTCTAACAATTCTAAACAATTTGGTAATATCAAATAATTTGCATAGAAATGTTGTGTAAAAATTTCAGAATTGTTTGAGTCTCCAGTAAAATCTGATAATTCAAATACTGGACGCAAAGCTTTCTATTTTTGCACAGAATCAAACAAGCAAGTATCCAAAGTATCCCAAAGGCTTTAGTGGCACTTTATTGAAATAAAAGGCACAAAACATGATTACTACAGTAGCTTAATCATGTGAACACATAAAAATAGAAAGTAAAAGTTTTGGGTTGTCTCCCAACAAGCGCTTTTCTTTATTGCCTTTTTAGCTAGGCAAGATATTTCAATGATACTCTTCCAAGCGAAATTTCGATGATCATTTTATTCATACTCTAAAATATATAAGTTAAGTTCATAGAGCATTCTACAATTAATGTAGATTAACCAATACCCAAGCTCAAAATATATATGTGAAGCACACGAAGCATTCTATAAAGCCATACTTAAAAGGTTTAAGTGAAGCACAAAGAGCATTCTACAAAGCCATAATCAAAAGATTTAAGTGAAGAACAAAGAGCATTCTACAAATCCATCAAGGACTATCTCATACTAGAAGGGAGCATAAAGGAAAAGACCAACATTAAAGACACATATCATGTGAACAAAACAAAAACCGAGGTATACCGATAATTATTGAAGAATAAAGACGGGATGCCTTCCGGGGCATCCCCAAGCTAAGGTGCTTGAGTCTCCGTGAAATATTTAGTTCGGGTGCCCTGGGCATCCCCAAGATTGAACTCTTGTCTCTCCATACTCTTCCTATATCGATACCTCATCGATCTTTGAACACTTCATTCACACAAAACTTAACAAAACCCTCGTGAGATCCGTTAGTATAATAAAGAAAAATACTACTTCAAGTATTGTTGTGAGCTCATTCCAAATTCATATTAGCATTATATATACTGTTGTCCAACTTCACCGTGGTTCATACCCCCCGATACAAGCCATAGATTCGTCACCATAAGAGGAAAATGCATAAAAAACAGAATCTATCAAAAACAAGACAATCTGTAGTAATCTGGAAACTTTGTATACTTCTGTAACTCAAACAATTCTGAACATTTAGGAAAAATTAAAAAATCATAGCAGTACTTTGTAATAATTTCAGAAACTTTTGACGTTTCTATAAAAAATGTAAATTCAAACACTACAGCAAAAGTTTTTGTTTTTGCACTTCACACACCAAACAAGGAATCTAATCATGCTAAAAGAAAATCTTGGAACATTATTTTTATAATACAATGGATATATATACAAGGGGATAATTATTTTTCGGAAGCTTCCATGAAAAATTCTACATTGTTTCCATGATCAAGAACACAAGTGTTCAAGGTCGACCCTCACTTCTCCAATGCACAACTTTCCAATCACTTCTCTTTTTGAAAAACTTCTTAAGAATAAGAGGCAAGTAACTCTTTTTGTATTTTTATTTTTTATTTTTTTTGTTTCTCCCACAACTAAAGAAAGAAAGAAAAGGAAAAGAAAATCTATATAGTGAAGAAAGCAAACAAACGCACACGAGAATATCAACCCCATGCTATTGCTCCCCGGCAACGGCGCTAAAAAAGAGCTTGATAATCCCCAAGTGCAAGGAATCATCGTAGCAATTTCCAAAGGTGGAAGTGATAAGTATGGAGTGTCGAACCCACAAGGAGCTAAAGGTAAGATCAATATTCTCTCAAGTCCTATCTGCCACCGATACCACTCTACGTACATCGAACATTTGCTTCCATCTAGAAACGAGAAATAAAGGATAGCTTTGCATGATATCGGAGAACTAAAATATAAAAATAGGTGTTGTTAACATAATATTACAATATATTACAAATAGTGAGTGTGGAATAATGATGGGTCGGTGTATGGAATTATCCTAGGCAATTACTAACAAGATGAGAAGGCATTATTGTAATTTTATATGAGGGAGAGGCATAAGCTAACATACTTTCTCTAATTGGATCATATTCACTTATGATTGGCAGTCTAGCAAGCATCCGCAACTACTAAAGATCATTAAGGTAAAACCCAACCATAACATTAAAGCATCAAGTCCCCTTTATCCCATATGCAACAACCCCCTTACTCGGGTTTATGCTTCTGTCACTCAAGCAACCCACTATAAGCGAATCATGAACGTATTGAAACACCCTACAGCGGTAATCCCTCACATGTGCGCGTCATTGAAGGCACCATATGATAGTACCAAAATAAACACACAACTCAAACCAATCTAGATCATCAATCAACCCAAAGGACAAAAGTAATCTACTCAAACCATCATAGGATGGCTACACATCATTTGATCATAATATATAGCATAAAGCACCATGTTCAAGTAGCTTATTACAGTGGGGTGCGGGAGAGTGGACCGCTAAAAGAAGATGAATACGGTGATGAAGAAGGTGATGTTGATGAAGACGATCACTGCGGCGATGGTTCCCCCGGTGGCACTCCGGCACCACCGGGAGAGAGGGGAGAGGATCTCCCCCTTGTGCTTCCTCCTCCATGGCCTCCCTCTCTATGGGGAGAGGTTCTCTATTTGGTCCTTGGCCTCCATGGTGTTGATAGCCCCTCCAAGATGATGAAGATGGCTCTGGTGATGGTGACCCCCTCCAGCACGGTGCCGAAGAGGGCCAAGATTGTTTTTTCGTGGCTCTGGAGGTGTGCAGCAGCAGAACTCCCGATCTATGTTTCTATTCGGTGGTTTATGGATTTATAGGAAGCGTCGATCTCACGTCAAGGGGGGCACGATTGAGTCACAAGCCTGCTAGGTGGCTCTTATGGCCTAGATCCAATGCTTCGGGGGTCTCTTTTGGTCCACAAAAAATCATACTAAATTTTTAGCCCATTCCGAGAACTTTTATTTTTGCACAAAAAAATGACACCATGGTAGTTCTACTGAAAACAACGTCAGTCCGGGTTAGTTCTAATAAAATCTGTCGGATTTCGGGCTCCGCAAACCTTTAAGATTCGAACGCAGGGGCATGTGCGAACATCCCGTGTAGCCTCGCCCGACCTAGCTCGCTACTCGATGAACTCAACAAAGAACTTGCATGACGACGAGGAAGAGAATGAACACGACAGTTTACCCAGGTTCGGGTCGCTGTAAAGCATAATACCCTACTCTTGCTTTTTCGGATTGCCCCTCGAGGAGGTGTGGTGGATGAACAAGCACAGTGTTTCGTGTCCTCCTGAGGACTCTCAGTGGTGTTCGAGACTCCTTGTGGTTTGGTGAGTTCCCGGTCCCCTTCTACGAAGCAGCCTACCCTCTATATATGGCGGTGGCCCAGGACCTCTTCCCTTACAATGGCGGGAAGGGATCCCACAACGGACAATTTTAAAGGGGGACAGGGGTTCGTGCACGCCCTTCCCAAAGGCGGTCTTCACCTGCAAAGTAGCTGTCGATGGCACAGGGACGGGCTCAGTGACGACATCCGCCCTTTGGGGCGGGTGGTTGTGGTGTTATTGCACCAGAATGGAAACCTTTGAGGGGTGCTTCGAGAACCCGCGTACGTCCTTGCTCCCTTTGCACCAAAGGGGAAACTACGACACATGGGGCATTGGCGCTCGCCTGTCCTTCCTTGCGTCATCTTTGACTCCTGAGGTCGGGCCTTACATAGAGATCTCCGCCACTCCATAGGGGTCCCG
Organism: Hordeum marinum; assembly: GCA_022496015.1. Classification (NCBI taxonomy): domain Eukaryota; kingdom Viridiplantae; phylum Streptophyta; class Magnoliopsida; order Poales; family Poaceae; genus Hordeum; species Hordeum marinum. The sequence continues at coordinate 245,432,207 of CM039673.1, forward strand.
AGGAGGCCCATCCTTCGCATGTCTTGTCGATGTTCTTCCTCGCGAGGCCAGGACCCTCACGAGGGCCTTGTCTTGAGTGGAGCCGTGCCTGGTCCTATTTGGTTGATGAAGTGGGCCACGCCCTGGGCCGTAGGCAGGTAGGTCTGGGTACCCCCATGCCCAGAACACCAACAGTAGCCCCCGGGCCTAAGGCGCACTCGAGTTGGCTTACGAGTGAAGCCTGGAGGGCGTTCCAAAGTGTCGCGGGCCCCCAAACACCTGCGGGCCAGGCTTGGCACGCGTCGAACAACCCGGCGGTGACGCCCCCACTCCACGAGGCGTATGGAAGCACTCCCGGTCAAACTGACACGATGTCTGGGTGCTGCGTCGGCCATCATTGCTATTCACTAAATGATGCTACTGCTCCGAGCCACGCGGATGTGACCCTTGAGAGGTCCGTGTGCCCCTGGAACACGAGGGGGCGCCAGGCGGTCCTCTGCTGTATATAAGCGGGCGAGGGAGAGAAAACCCTCACCCACCTTTGCCTTCTCTGTCTCCACACCTCTCGAATCGTCCCCTCCTAGCGATGCCGCCGAGGAGGAAGTTTTCTGCTGCAGCGAAGGGGAAGGCTCTCGGGGATGGCCCTGTCGCCCGCCGCCTCGGAGGGGCCGCGGTCGCCCCCGGAAATACGCCGTGGCGCCGGGGGAAGCTCCCGGCGAGCGCATCGGTGCTCCTGCAAGCCGCGGCAGCCGCGGGGAACATCGTCCAGCACGGGCAGCTGCGGTGGTGAATGCAGTGGCGGCCGAGGTGGGAGGTCGGCGATGGCTACCCGGCCGCCGCGCCCGTGGCTCCATTCGGCCGACACGGCTCTGGAGTTCGTGACATGGGCGGACATGCCAGAAGCCGCCTGGTTCCAGCTTCTGAGCTTCTTCGTGAAGGCCCTGCCCGCTAGAGTGCCTGCCAGCTGCTGCAGCGGGGCATCTTGGGTGGAGGTCGAGGTCACCCCCGAAGGCTATGTGTACCTAAACCGCGGGTGGAAGCGTTTACCCATGCCCATGGCCTGAAGGGGAGGCACAACTTCCACTTCAATTATGATGGGGAGGCAACGCTCTTTGTCAACTTCTTTGGGGGAAAGGGTGAGCGCCTGGGGTGCTGCCAGGAAGACATCGGTCACAGTGATCCTGGGGCTGAGCTTGCCCTTCATGACGGGCGTCGCACCTCCAGCAGCAGCGACACCACCTCCACGGGGAGCCCGAGCGACATCAGCGACAACACCTATGGCGCGCCGCCGTGCCGACGTGCCCGAGTCTCGGGGGGTAGTCCACGGTCGTGGCACCGTTCTCCTACTCCGGGGACGTCTGCCCCGACGCGCTTTCGTAGGGCCGTGAAGGAGGAGGACACCGATTGAACGTTGGTGCGCCGGCATCAGGCTCCCGAGGCGACAGCCCCCGTGCAGCTTCTCACTTTCTTTCTCCTCCTTTCCTTTTGCACCTGCAACACAAAAACTAAGGGGGGCCTATGGGCATGTAACGCATTCGGGCGCCTGCCCCTCTTTATTAGTACCTTCTGCATTTCATCAACTAGATTCGCTCCCAATCGCAATTAGGGTTCTTAGCTTGATAGGCCCGCGGGAGGCTTTCAGGTTGCGGGGGTGCGGCTGTGATCCCCGAAGGGGTCCGTTTTCCTGGTCGACTTCTTCTTCTTGCGATTGAGGTAGTTGGGGGCTCTGACGACGCACTGTGTCTATTGGTGATGGGTTCTACCGTAGGTGCAACGCATGCAAATTAAAATTTTCCTACGCGTAGAACATCCAAGAACTTGCTACAGAGATGGATCACAGATTGTTACCACTAGACGCGTAGTGCCATGCAGCGGAAGTAGTGTGGGAGAAGCGCGTTCGTGTGGTCCATCTCCTCCTCGTCCAATCTCCCTCAAACAGCCGCTATGATCCCCCTCGAACAGCCAGTCGCCGGATCCCACGTACAAGTTTGCCGGAGCGGTGCAAGTGCACCGCCTCTAACGGTATCCGCGCGTGCAGGAGGAACACCGCGGCGGACTGCTAGGTCCGATCACACGGTCGACGACGACGAATGGAGGTGGCTAGTTGCAACTCATGGAAAGCCCTAATGACACAGCTGAAGCGATCAACCAGATAGGTGTGCCGCACCTCCACTATATATAGGCATCCCACGCGGGCTCAACTCTTGGGCCTCGCACGGATCCTAAAGCCCACATGTTCCTTCCCTTAAGCACGCGACCCTTTAGGTTCTCATCCACTTGGTCTCGAGTCGGATGAAATCTGACTCGACCGGTCGGTAGCAGCCTCTAGCAAGACCTAGCGAATCCAAGTGTCTGATGAATCTGGTTAGGCAAACCTGTACTTCACACTTCTGTTCCCTTTGCCACACGATATATGTTGTCATGCACAAGGTGATATGGTCATCCTTGTTGTAGCACAACCTCTTTCTCGTTCCAGTGAATCCGACCAACACTTCGGATTATCTCATAATCCTCATCGCATGGCCATGCTTATCCAGGTCGGAACACCCGAGGGGGCCCAGAGTATATCTTTCCTGGTAGGAGGGGGAAATCCCATCTTGCTCGACCATATCTCGCAGCATGGGTCTGGACAAGCCCGAAACCTACCTTTGTAACTAACCAGTCATGGAGTAGCGTTTGGTCGGCCCAAAGCAAGTCTGTTACCATCCCGAGTACATGCGTCAGCTCAGGTCTTAGGACATAGAACATATGTTGTACTAGAGACTCACAGATGACCTATCACCGTGCCTCATAGTTGGGTCTGTCCAACTCAGACCTTATCTCGACTAGGATCCGACTATGTCGGATCCGACCAGACCTTTCTGAGTGCATATTATTCGGCTAGCATCCAATGCTACATGGTCAGTGAGACCGAACCATCCACCGTGTCATATGCTAGTCTGATTAGTTGCGCGTCCACACAACCCTTTTGACTAGGGACCATTTAGGACAGTCATCATACAATGCATAGTCTCACAAACAAGTCACATACTTTTTAATACACATCAATGATAATGTCCAAGTACTATCTTTATCCATAAACACATAGGAAATATCATCATACATGATTGCCTCTAGGGCATATCTCCAACAGTCTCCCACTTGCACTAGAGTAAATCAAATAGACATCAAACGCCCATAGCTCTAACGTGCCCCTCATGCTTGGGTTGTGGAAGCAACTTAGTCAACGGATCTGCAACATTTGCATCTGTATGAATCTTGCACAAATTGGTATCACCTTTCTCTACGAGCTTTCGTATCAAGTGATATTTTCGGTCTATGTGCCTGGTCTTGTGGTGTTGTCTCGACTCCTTGGCCTGTGCGATGGCACCTGAATTATTGCAATAAAGGTCCAAAGGTTTTGACCAGCCCGAAAACACACCAACATCTTCCAGGAACTTCCGAATCCAAACACCTTCCTTTGAGGCTTCACAAGCCACAATGTATTCGGCCTCTGTTGTGGAGTCGGCTACCGTATCTTGCTTGGAACTCGTCCAACTCACTGCTCTTCCATTCATGACATACATGAATCCAGTTTGTGATCGATAATCATCCCTATTGGTTTGGAAACTAGCATCAGCGTAACCCTTTAGGCAGAGCTCCTCCTCACCTCCATAAACTAGGAACATCTCTTTAGTCCTTTTCAGGTACTTCAAGATAGTTTTCACCGCTGCCTAGTTACTCTCACCTAGGTCGGCCTGGTATCTGCTTGTTAAGATTATTGCATAGGCAACATCAGGCCGTGTACGTAGCATGCCATACATGATGGATCCAATTGCCGAGGCATATGGAATCCTACTCATCCGGTTTCGCTCATCAGAAGTTGTAGGACTCTGAGTCTTGCTTAGCCTTATACCATATGAGACGGGCAAGAACCCTTTCTTGGGCTCACTCATGTTGAACCTCTTCAACACTTTGTCTATGTACGTGCTCTGGCTTAAGCCAAGCAGCCTCCTCGATCTATCTCTATAGATCTTGATGCCTAAAATGTACACTGGCTCTCCAAGGTCTTTCGTCGAAAACTTGCCATTCAATGATTCCTTGACTGAGTTCAGCATCGAAACATCATTTCCGATCAGCAGTATATCATCCACATACAAGATCAAAAATACTACCGAGCTCCCACTAGACTTCTAGTATAAACAATAGTCCTCTTCATTCTTGATGAAACCAAGGTCAACGATGACTTCATGAAAATGAATGTTCCAACTCCGAGATGCTTGCCTCAATCCATAAATGGATCTCTTGAGCTTGCATATTTTACCAGCGTTAGTTGGATTGACAAAACCTTTGGGTTGTATCATGTATACATCCTCTTTTAAATTTCCATGAAGGAAAGCCGTTTTGACATCCATCTTCCATATCTCATAATCGAAATATACAACTATAGCTAGTATGATCCTCACCGACTTTAGCATCTCTACCGGCGAGTAGATCTCGTCGTAGTCAATTCCTTGAATTTTCTCCATAACCTTTAGCGACAAGCCGAGCTTTGTGGATCTGAACATTTCCATCCACATCGGTTTTCTTCTTAAAGACCCATTTCCAACCAATGGCAACTACGCCAGGTGGCGGATCAACCAAGTCCTAGACTTGATTATCATTCATGGACTTTAACTCGGATCTCATGGCCTCTAGCCATGCCTCGGAATCTGGGCTCGCCATTGCTTCGACATACGTGGCCGACTCATCGCTTTCCAGCAACAATACATTGCGCATTCTGCGCAATCTTTCCGACCTCTGTGGCTCCGGTGCCGATTCAACTATAGGTTCTCTGACCGACTTTGGTGTGATCTCATCACCAACCGAGTTCTCCCCGAGTGGCTCTCGAATTTGTTCGAGTCGCACCGTTCTCCCACTGGCCTCTGGACTGAGAAACTCTTTCTCTAGGAAAACCCCGTTCCGAGCAACAAACACTTTGTTCTCCTCGGTTGTAGAAGTTATATCCCAAGGTTTCCCTCGGATATCCCACGAATATGCATTTACCTAACTTGGGTGTAAGCTTGTCTGACATGAGTTGCATTAAAAATGCTTCACAACCCCAAATCTTTAGAAAAGACAAACTAGGACTCTTCCTAGTCCACGTCTCATGTGGTGTCTTGTCAACGGATTTTGATGGTACACTATTAAGTGTGAAAGCTACAGTTCCTAGAGCCTATCCCCAGAATGACAAGGGTAAATCCGATTTGCTCATCATTGACCGGACCATGTCCAACAAGGTTCGATTTCTCTGTTCTGACACACTGTTTCTCTGCGGTGTACCCGAAGGTGTGAGCTGAGGTACTATACCTTGGCCTTTCAGATGATTATCAAACTCCTGGCTCATGTACTCACCTCCACAATCTGATCGTAGAAATTTTATCGTCTTGCCGAGATAATTTTCAACCTATTTCCGAAACTCTTTGAACTTTTCAAAAGGTTCTAACTTGTGCCTCATCAAATAGATATATCCATATCTACTCAAGTCGTCGGTAAAAGTCACGAAGTACTGATAGCCACCTCTGGCCATTTTGCTCATTGGACCACACACATCACCGTGTATAAGCTCCAACAGCTCGAACGCCCTCTCGCAACTCTTTGCAAAAGGATACTTAGTCATCTTGCCTAGCAAGCATGATTCGCATGTCTCGAACGACCCAAAGTCGGACAAAGTTAGGAGTCCATCATCATGGAGCTTCTTCATGCATTTCAGACTAATGTGTCCAAGACGGCAATGCCAGAAGTATGTTGGATTTATCTCATTAGGCTTATGCCTCTTGACAATCACGTTATAGACTGGTTATGTATCTACATTTAAAATAAATAGCCCATCTACTATGGGTGCATAGCCATGGAACATTCCATTCAAATAAAATGAACAACCATTGTCCTTTATATTGAATTCATAACATTGACTCATCAAGCATGAGGCAGAAATAATATTCTAACTAAGTGCGGGAATGTAATAACAATTATTCAATTCCAAAATAAATCCAGAAGGAAGCTTGAGCTGCATCGTGCCGACCTCCAACGCAGAAACTCTTGCCTTGTTACCGACCCTGATATCAATCTCCCCTTGTGCCACACACCTAGTTCTTACCAGCCCCTGCATCGAGTTGCAAATATGAACAACTGATCCAGTATCAAATACCCAAGAGCTACTAGGTATGTCAGTAAGGTAAACGTCTATAACATATGTAACAAGTGTACCTTTGCCCGAAGAAGCATCTCCGACCTTCTTGCCGTGCTCAGCAAGCCACTTGCTACAGTTCCTCTTCAAGTGACCAGCTTCCTTGTAGTGAAAGCAAATGGTCTTTGAGTTCGGTCTGGACTTTGGCTCAGCGGTGGAGACAGCCTGCTCCATGCCCTTTGCCTTACCCTTTTTCTTGGACCAACTCTTCTTGAACTTAGCCAAATTTTGCACCATCAACACTTCATGCGTGCCTTTCTTAATATCTTGCTCTGCCACCTTTTGCATCCCATGCAATTTAGTGAGCTTCTTATCCATGTCATGCATATGATAGTTCGAGATGAACGTCCCATAGCTAGGTGGAAGAGAACCAAAAATTGCATCCATGGATAGCTCGTCCCCAAGTGGGAAGCCTAACCGATCCAAAGCTTCCACGTACCCGATCATCTTGATCACATGCAGGCTCAGTGGATCACCCTCCTTCAGCTTACAATCTGTCAAGGACTCCCAGACGTTGAACCTTTCGGTCCTAGCCTGCACCTGAAACATGCTCTTCAGACTCTCGATCATATCAAAAGCATGAATGTTTTCGAAATGCTGTTGCAAATCGGGCTTCATACAAGCCAGCATGAGGCAGCTGATCTCGTTTGATTCATCAACGAATTTCTGGTGGGCATTCTTGGTTGTGGTATTAGCATTCTTGGCAAGTTCCTCTGGAAGTGGATCCTCTAGAACATGTTCCTTTTTATTGTGCTTCAGAACAATTCTCAGATTTCTATACCAGGTGGTAAAGTTTGTTCCATTCAGTTTATCCTTTTCTAGAATTGATTTCAGTGCAAAGTTGGGTTGAGCATGTGGTGCCATTGATCTACAACAGAAAATATGCAATCACTAAGCAATGTGTTTATGTAGAGTAATTCAAGCCTTAAACAGAACTACTCCCACTGAAGTCTGTATCCCTCCGCAAACTCTCAGTGATTCAGGACCCGTCTAGCGCGAGCGACTAGTGAGCTTTAGCATGACTGCTAGCCAACTTGCCTATTCAGTAAGCAACTGCTTGCTAATTGTATCTCTATACGACTCCTGTCTATTGGGTAGGTATCTCATACCCCGGCTCCCAACCTTCTCTGCCACAAGGCCCAAAACTGTTTTGATAGCCTTGTCAAGTTAACCCGATGCAGTGCATGTCCGTGTCCGGCACAAACCCTTCAGTTCAAGGACACCTAGTAGCACCTCAATTTTATGAGCCCACCACTAGACTTACTTGATGTGCAAGGTGCAACATCCCAAATGGCAATGTGCTTGATATTAATGAGGGATCTTTCTACCATACTAACATGCATAGAAACAATAAGCAATATCAATCACATATAAACATAAATATGTGAAATAGTATGGCTCCTTCATGGTTGTCCTTCCATGGCCGGCTCTTACTCCGATGACCAAGGAGGAACTCCATCTTGTCCATCACGCATGGATGCCAAAACCTCGAACTTGATCTCTGTCCTCCAACTACTACAACTAGTAATGAATTTACAAAGAATCACAAGTCGACACGCAGGTCGTTATACAATATAATGACAGCACTTTGGCTCCCGTCGGCTCACAATCATGACACGCAGGTCATGTTAAGTTACACACATGCATCACATACACATGAGCCATACTATACACATCAAACCTAGAAAACAAACTTATGCTTAGACTCGCATTCTACCAGTTCGTGTGATCATGTACGAAATACAAGGCGCTACGCAAACGGCGGTCCTGCTAGCCGATTAGCGGGCAGGGTTCGAAGGGAATCACATATCGCTTCTGTATTTCGATCACGCCGAATTTTCTGATCTGACAGATCTCATCGATCATCGTGAACACAATATGGATTTACGTTTCATGGTTAACCCCGATGGCGGATACCAACCGTAGGGCTAGGTTGTGTCATGACCTCATCGATTCCGATTGACAAAAAACATAGCCTCAATGATCCCGAAGTGTAGTTGATCTCATCAACTATGCACATAGCCGATCTCATGAACGATGATAGATCACATCCACCGCCGCCACATATCACATATGCTACCGATCTGAATCCAAAACCTATAGCAGAGGCTCTGATACCACTATTGGGTTCTACCGTAGGTGCATCGCATGCAAATTAAAATTTTCCTACGCGCAGAACATCCAAGAACTTGCTACGGAGATGGATCATAGATTGTTACCACTAGATGCGCAGTGCCGTGCAGCGGAAGTAGAGTTGGGGCAGCGCATTCGTGTGGTCCATCTCCTCCTCATCCGATCTCCCTCAAATAGCCGTTCTAATCTCCCTCGAACAGCCAGTCGCCGAATCCCACATACAAGTTCGCCGGAGCGGTGCAAGTGCACCGCCTCTAACGGTATCCGCGGGTGCAGGAGGAATACCCGTGTGGCAGACTGCTAGGTCCGATCACACGGTCGGCGGCGACAAGTGGAGGTGGCTAGTTGCAACTCATGCAAATCCCTAATGACAGCGCCGAAGCGATCAACCAGATGGGTGTGCCGCACCTCCACTATATATAGGCATCCGACGCGGGCTTAACTATTGGGCCTCGCATGGATCCTAAAGCCCAAGTGTTCCTTCCCTTAAGCGCGCGACCCTTTAGGTTCTCGTCCACTTGGTCGCGAGTCAGATGACATCCGACTCGACCGGCCGATAGAGACCTCTAGCAAGACGTGGCAACTCCAAGTGTCCGATGAAGCTGGTTAGGCGAACCTGTACTTCACACTTCTAGTCCCTTTGCCACACGATATATGTTATCGTGCACAAGGCGACATGGTCATCCTTGTTGTAGCACAACCTCTTTCTCGTTCTGGTGAATCCGACCAACACTTCGGATTATCTCATAATCCTCATCGCATGGCCGTGCTTATCCAGGTCGGATCACCCGAGGGGGCCCAGAGTATATCTCTCCTGGTAGGAGGGGCAAATCCCATCTTGCTCGACCATGTCTCGCAGCATGGGTCTGGACAAGCCCAAAACCTACCTTTGTAACTACCCAGTCATAGAGTAGCATTTGGTCAGCCCAAAGCAAGTCTGTTACCATCCCGAGTACATGCGCCAGCTTAGGTCTTAGGTCATAGAACGTATGTTGTACTAGAGACTCACAAATGACCTATCGCTGCGTCTCATAGTTGGGTCTGTCCAACTCAGACCTTATCTCGACTCGGATCTGACTATTTCAGATCCGACCAGACCTTTCTGAGTCCATATTATCCAGCTAGCATCTAATGCTACATGGTCAGTGAGACCGAACCATCCACCGTGTCATATCCTAGTCTGATTAGTTGTGCGTCCACACAACCCTTGCGACTAGGGACCATTTAGGACAATCATCATACAATGCATAGTCTCTTTATACATAAACACATAGGAAATACCATCATACATGATTGCCTCTAGGGCATATCTCCAACAGTAGGTCCTAGCCCCGCACATTTCCCTACCATCGCGGGGTGCGACCATCGTACCCTGGGCACTCCTCACGAGGAAGGGCCCTAACACTGTTGATGCCGACCGGAAACCAAGGATGACACTAGGGGGGTCGGGTGGCCATATGACCGGTAAGGCTCCTAAGGCGCGATGCTCAGGAGACCCCTTTGACAGTCAGGTAGCTCTACGTCACCAGGTCCCAGTCCCACACATTTCCCTACCATCGCGGGGTATGACCATCTTACCATGGACGTTCCTCGCAAGGCGGGCCTCGGTACTCCTGTTGCCGATCGGAAACCAACGACGACACCAGGAAGTCAGGTGGCATTATGACCGATTAGGCTCCTGAGGCGCGATGCGTAGGAGCCCCCTTAGACGCTCAAGCGGCCCCCGCAGATTCTGCTTGATGCTCCAGGAAGGCTGGGCTTCGTGAGGCTTCAATTTGTAGTTCAAGTAGCCCTGCGTCGATAGGTCTCAGTCCCGCACATTTCCCCACCATGTTAGGTACGACCGGAAACCAAGGACGCACTTCACGAGGCGAAACCCCAACACTCTTGATGCACCAGGAGGTTGAGTGGCATTGCAACCGGTAAGGCTCCTGAGGCTCGATGCTCAGGAGCCCCCTTAGACGCTGAGCCCCTTAGACGCTCAAGTTGTCTGAAGAAGAAAAAAATTCCTTTACAAGATGGTGCGTCGGGCTGAGAATGGAGCCTTTGGGCGAGTACAAGGCGGCATGCCCCTACTAACCCACCCGTGAGTACCATGCTAGGATCCGGGCGCCAAGGCCTTGGCAAGGTGTATGCACCGTGCCCCCCAGCCCCCGCTCGCAGGGTACGAGGGGGAATGGAGTAGGCGAATGCTTAACTTGGAGGAAGAGACAACATTAGAGATGGTAAGAAAACAAAACTTTGGCCCTTTTGACTAAAAGATGATTTTGGAAAGACCCCGGGTTTGATTTCATAAAGGCTGGGAAATCCAAACAAGAGAAACGCAAATAACGGCCACGTCTGGCACTTAGATTGGCCTTCGTCTTCCCCTAGCACTAAGCATAGGGCATCCACGTTGCATGGGCATAGCCATTGATGGGCAATGTTGACTTCTCCGCCAGCTCCGGGTTGTGGCTGCCACATTGTGTGGGAGGGACACCACCGCATCCTGGTGGGGCCCAGGCATGTACAACCCGCTCATTATTACGTGAGAGTGTCACGGGTAGAACTTTTGGAGGTGCTAGATGTTCCAGGCGTTCTGGATGGGAACCCCGTCCTGAGTCTCCAAACACACGGCGCCCGGTCTGGAGACATGAACAACATTGAACGGGCCCTCCCACATGGGCGAGAGCTTGTGCAAGCCCTCCCTGGAGAGAACTGATGAGGACATCTCTACTAATGTTACACCCACAGCCCCGACTGTTATACATATAGGACCAATTACTAGATCTCACGCACGTCAATTGAATTACCAGGTACTTCCGTTTCTTGGAAATCCTTCTAATGTTCATGAACATATGATGCTGCCTAAATTAGATACTTTTGTTTTACTTATGAATGAAGGACCTAGCATGGACAAGAATGATGACCATTGGTGCGGGATCAAGCATGGAGAAGAAGGTGCGTACGCGGGAAAGAACAAAGGAGCTTTCAGTGATGATTTTCGTACTTTGAAGCCATCGTAATGGGAGCAAGAAGCCTTGGACGAACTATGCATGATGCCACTTTATAAAATTCGTCCATAGGCTAATATAGGTGTTGTGCCACCTTATTTTTGTGCCAGGCCCATGTAATTTCGAAATACCATATTATAGGTTGTTTTTAGAGTTCGTATGTATGGGGAAACTGAGTTAGGGTCGGTTTCGGACCCCTCCTCCAAGGGCCCACGAAATTCCTCTCTATTCCCCCATATATACAGCCCTTAGGGCGTCGTTTTAGGTTTGGGGGTTTTGTTTAGATTACAAGTTCGCCATAGCTGCAACTTCGCATTCTTCGTTTGTGTTCCACGACCAGACAAAGGCATCACAAAACCCCACTTCATCACTAAAGCTTTCCTCTTATAGTTGCAATATCTAGATTGCAATATCAATTTGTTGCTTGTTCTTCGTTTGCGTGCAGGAAACAGACCTTCGTGGTCAGGTTGATCGTGCTCCATAACCTCTCGGAGTTGGTTTAGCGATTGCTAAGGCGCGACGTCTCGCACATTCGTAGCCGGATTGTCAAAGTCTACTCCACCATAAACGATAGCCACCATCTCATCGAAAGACAGGGACAACTTCGCTTCTATCAAGTGGTATCAGATTTCCAGGTTGCTCGGTGAGATTTTACCAGCTTTTCTTAGTTAGATCGCATCTGTTCATCATACCTAAGGTCCACAAAAAGCCAAAAAAATAGGGTTAGATATTCATATCCGAACCAATCTGAGCCTTTCCAATTTTCTGTTTGGTGTTTGCTTTGTTGAATTTGCGGTTGCATCATCGTGTCAAGTTGTTGGTCTTAGTGACTAGTCCTTTAGAGTTTCGAGTTCTGTTCACAGGTTGTCACGCCGCCACAGCATCATCTTCACCGTTGCCATATACCACAACCATAATCACCGCTGCCATATATCACCATCCACCATCATCATCTCCACTACCATATATCACCACCCACCAGCATTATCTCCACTACCATATATCACCACCAAATATCCGCCTCTAATCCGAATTTGGTAGTTATTAGGTTTGTTTCGAGATCTTTTTGGTTTCGGATTCATGTTTTCCTACCTGAGTAGGTCTCGGAAAAAAAAACGAGTCTGACACGCTTTGTAGAGCACGTTTTGGCCCAAAAAAATTAGGCCAGAAATATTTTTTCTCTATCTTCATTTTAGGTTTTCCGGAGCGTTTTGAGACACTTGCCATCATAGTAATTTTTGTCAAAAATTTTGGTCGCCGCAACCCTCGAATCGCTCCCGAAAAAACAAAAAAAATTAGTCAAAAAAAATTCGCGTCTATCCTGCTTATATGACTTGGGAAGAGTTTTGAGACACTCACCATTATAGTGATTTTCTGAGCAAAAAAAAGAGCGCAAAAAAAAGAGGCGCCGAAAAAATAACGATTTTTTTCCGGAGTGTGCTCTTCTTTTTATTACGTGTAGCATCGTGATTTTATTGGTGTTTTAGACTCGCGTCTCTAGTACGGTCTAGCCTAGGACCAGCACAGTACCGTCGTTGAGCGTTTATTCAACTTTGCATCTCTAAATTGATTATTGCTGGCCCTTTTTGCTACCATATTATAAGCCATCCTAGAGCCACATATATCTATGTTGTTTTTTTGACACCAATTGGCAATCGCTCTATCCAAGCTTTGAGAGTTTTGACTACAACGGTTGCCGATCACCGCCTGCTGCTGTGTAAGAACTGGTAAGAATTTGAGTTTCGCTTGAAGGATTTGTGACACACCACCACCACCACCACTTCCCAGTAGTCTGTAGGTTTCATATTCTTGTGTGTTTCCTATTTTTGCTAACCATGCCAGGATCACAAGATGACGAGATCGACTAGGAGAGCATGACCAACAAAGCGCTTCATGATAAATTTCAGCAAATGATGGCTGACCAGGTACAAGACTTCGTGAACAACCTTGGAGAGGCTATGGAGAAGCTAGATGGTTTGGAGAAGACATTCGACACCAAGATGGACACCAAGTTCAATGAGGTGCTTGCCCATCTACCACCAGCAGCTGCAGCTCGTATGCCTCTTGAACGACGAGCGTGACGTGTGCTGTGCGAGCCCGAGACCGATGTTCCAGAAGATTCCAGAAGATTCCCTTTGTGTTTCCGTTTTCGTCCGTGTTTCATTTTGGTTGTTGCATTCGTCATCGCATCATTCGCATCATCTGCATTGCATCGTCATCTTGTTTTCGAAAACTTGCATTCGTTCGTAGTTGCCGGTTCTCTCCGTTTCGCCGTTGCCCGTTTCAGGCCAGCCACACATGCCCGCGCCCGCGGCACCTTTTAAATAAAACCTCGGATTGAGTTGAAACTTGTTGTGCGGTCTTGTTATAGCTTAGGTAGACCGCCCGTCGATTTTCGTCGCGTTCTGAGTTCGTTTGATGCCCCGTCGGTAATCCGTAGAAGTGAGGTTATCGGTAGTTATCGGTATTCCGTCGGACGTTGTCGGTGTTTTATAAATCTTCGTGCCATGGGTCGCCTCTCTCTCTCTCTTCCCCATGTTGCCCGTCTGCATGACCGTCGTAACCCCCCTCTCCGCTTCCGGACAGTCGGGTCGACACCCGGCAGTCCGAAAACGGACAGTGCCGTAACCCCCAGCCCCGATCCCTATATATAGTCCCTTGTTCCCCGTGCCCAAACCCTAGCCAGCCCCTTCTCCCACCTCTAGCCAGCCCGCTCGAGCCCATCTGGGCCCGTTCGAGTTGTTCCGGGCCCGAATCGGCGTTCCGGAGCCGTATCCGGAGCTCTCCCAGAGCTCCTGCCCGAGCTCCAATGGAGGCAGCCCCGATCCCGTGCCCGATCCCCACCGGCCTCGTGGAGCTGCTCACCGGCAGCCGCCGCCTCTGTTCGCCGGACCGCCCCTGGCCGTCACGCCGCCCTCTCCTATCCTTCCTCTCCCTGTCCCGGCTAACCTCCGGCCTCTTCTCTCCTGCAGCTCCTCTCCCGTGTCGCGCCAGCCGCCAGCTCTCGTCGCCCTCCGGCCTCGCCGCCGCCGGGAACCGCGACCCTGCGCCGGATCCGGCCAGTCCCCGGCCTCCTCTCCCCTCGCCGCGGCTTCCTCGCCCCGAGCCGCGAGCCCCCTGCGCCGCCGAGTCCCACCGCCGCCATGGCCTCGCTGCGGGAGGAGGACGAGCGGGCGCTCCCACTGCGCGCGCGCCCCCCCCAGCGCCTCCGCGTGGGCCGGCCCAGCCAGTGCCCTCGGCCCAGATCGCCCCAGCCCCAGCTGCCCTGCCTCCCCATCGAGCCGACATGAGCCCAGATTTGGCCCAAAGTGAGCAGCCTCCCCGCGATTGTTTTTTTTATTTGTGTGGCATTGCATTTTTTCAAACGTTGATATCTTTTAATCCGGGCACCGTTTGAAAATAGTTTAAAACATGAAGTTGCTTAGAAAAAAAGTGTGGATTAATAAAAAAATGTCATTTCACCCATGCCTGAATAATTAACATGTCATTTTCCTGCCATTTGCATATATGTCATATTATTGCATATTCATAATTATTGACCATGCATCGAATTAATAAAAGCTCATATTAAAAATGTCCATCGCATTTGTATCGCATTTTCATGCATGGGATAATGGGTTCATCGTGTTTGCATATTATTTCGCATGACCGAATTGCTTTCCCGTGAATAGGCCTAATCCCGTATAATTAATTGTGACTAATTTCCCACAATATCCTAATCATATTATATATGTTTTCGGGGTAGAAAAATCCATTGGATTTATCGATGCATTTAGTTTTGCCATTTGAGCATGTTTAAGTGCATGTCATTTTCACCGTGATGCCCTCTTGTCATTTTCGTAGGAATGAATCCGTGCATGATATGAAAATATTTTCAACATGTAACTTGCTCGTTGGTGTGTGTCCTAGCCCATGGTCATTTTGTTTGTCATAGAAATGCATGTTTAGGTGTTGTTACGCTGTTGTCAACTTGCTATAAAAGTCTGGAATCTGTTATATTTTGTTGCTGTCTTGCCATGTGATTTGCTAGTGTTCTAGACCTCTTTTGTGGTTGATGCAATGGAGTTATTTGTTGTTGATATTGCCCTCTAGCTTGCTGTTAAGTTTCATGCCATTTCATGACCTGTAGCTTATCTTTTCATTGCTGTAAATATGCCTTTGTGATAAAAACTGCACAGTCTAAAACTGCTATTTTCACTAAGTCTGAAACTGTTATTAAGTAGCCTTCTTGTGAGCTTCCTACTAAGTGATCCATGCATGTTTTGAATATGATTTGTGAAGATGAAATGAAGTAGGTGTTGCATGATATTGCCCCATGCTTGGTTTGTGCATTTTGGAGTCTTGTAGCTTGTTGTTTTCATATGTTCAAATGCTATGTTGCTGTTTTTGGCAGATTTCAACCAAAACTTGTTTTGTTGATTGTCGTTGAACCGTAGCTCCGTTTTGAGGGTTCCATATATGAAAATTGCTTAGAATCTCATGTAGTTTCATAATAACTTGTTGCATTCATGATTTGATATGTTTGTGATTGCATTTACCATGCATTTGCATTCATGACATGTGCATCTTGTTTTGCTCATATCTTTTGAACCGTAGCTCCGTTGGAGATGTTCTATATATGTAAATCGACTAGAATTCCTTGTAGAATAACATGGTGATATTTATTTTGCTGTTTAACAAGTATAAAATATGGTTAGTTCAGATCTGGACTAATTTCATAATTAACATATGGGGTCATTTCGGAAATGCTATAAGTTGTTTCCGGCCTCATTTAAAATGCCTAGATAGTAGAGTTTACTTATGCTTCACCTCTTGCCATGTTTAACAACATTTAATATTGTCGTGTACCTAACGGGAGTGAACTAAATATTTCGAATGTGGAGTTTCGTCAATATGCAACTCGTCGCATATTGAGCTTCACTTTAATGTGTAGTATTTGATTGTTGTGAATTGTCTTGCAATGCATATTAACCGGACATGCATCATATTGTTGTGCATTGTGTCTTGCATATGTTGTGGTGTATCTTGTGTTGATTGTTTGTTTCGGATTGCTTCTTCTCGATAGAGTTCCGAAAGCGTTCGGAGTGTGAGGATTCGTTCGACTACGTTGGTTTGTCTTCTTCATGGACTCGTTCTTTTTCCGAGCGGGATCTCAGGCAAGAATCACATTTCCCTGGATACCATTACTATCATTGCCATGCTAGTTGTCTCGTCTTTTATCGTTATGTCTCGCTACCTACCACTTGTTTGATAAGCCTCCCAACATTGCCATGATCAGCCTATAACCTCTCCACAACCCAGCAAACATTGTTTGGCTATGTTACCGCTTGCTCAGCCCTTCTTATAGCGTTGCTAGTTGCAGGTGCTATTGCTTCCATGTGTCAACATGGACCTTCTTTTGTTATATCACAATATTGTTGCTATTTAATTTAATGCACATATATACTTGGTAAAGGGTGGAAGGCTCGGCCTTTTGCTTGGTGTTTTGTTCCACTCTTGCCGCCCCTAGTTACTTGTGAACCGGTGTTATGTTCCATAAATGAGCGCTCCTAACATGCTCGGGGTTGTTATGGGGACCCCCTTGATTTTCGGGTTAGAATAAAACTTGTCTGGCAAGGCCCAACATTGGTACTACATTTGCCTAATAATTAATGAACTTGGATAGGGGATATTTTTCCAGACCCCATGGATAATTTAATCAACCCCCGAGCCAGTGCTTCTCATGAGTGTTGGTCCAAACTAGAGCACTGTGCAGGGCCAACCCAGGGCAACTTGGGAGATTTCTATCAGGTCTCCGTACGCGTCGCTTATCCGCCGTGTCCTGAGAACGAGATACGCGGCTCCTATCGAGATTGTCGACACGTCGGGAGGCCTTGCTGGATTTGTTTTACCTTTCTCGAGCGTCTTGAGTGAGGAACTCTGATTTTCTTCGGGTTATCTCGAGGCGTTGGATTTCCTTTGGAATTGCCTAGGAAGATCACGAGATCCATGGCCAAGGTTATTCCTGCTGAGTGTGGTTAATTTGTGATGGATGAGTTGGAGGACCCCTGCAGGGTTAAATCTTTTCGAGAAGCCGTGCCCGCAGTTATGTGGCAAACTGGGATAATTTGTTAACACCCGGTCATAGCAAACTTGAAGTAAACTCTAATAAAATACACCAACTGTGTGCGTAACTGTGACTGTCTCTTCTCGTGAGTCCTTATCCGAAAGAGAACACGGTGGGGTTATGTTTGATGTAAGTAGGTGTTCAGGATCAGTTAGTGATCACTACTAGTTCACGTCCGTTATGTGTAGACCACCATACTTTAATTTATGTTCTTGTAAGTTAGCCACTCAAATAAATGTTTAGTCGCTTGCTGCAGCCTCACCACTTAACCATACCTCACCCATTAAGCTTTAATAGTCTTGATACCCTTGGAAATGAGATTGCTAAGTCCCTGTGGCTCACAGATTCCTACAACAACAGTTGCAGGTGCAGCTTATGTGATGATTTGACGTGAGCGCGTTGCTTGATTTGACTTGGAGTTCTTCTTCTTCTTCTTCTTCTTCTTCTTCTTCCTCAATCTTGGATGGGTTCCAGGCGGCAGCCTGGGATAGCAAGGGTGGATGTCATTTTGTCGTTTGGTTTCGTCCGTAGTTGGACCCTGCTCTTATGTATGATGGTTGAGATGATATTGTATTGATGTGACTCTGATGTAGCTTGTGGCGAGTGTAAGCCAGTTCCATATACTCATCTCTTTTGTACATGTTCTTGTAATGATATCCATTCTTGCGAACGCATCGAGATGCGCTTCTATCCCCTTGAGGCCCTCATGCCAAATAAGGATAGGACCGCATCTTGGGCGTGACATGTGCCTATCGGCCAAGTCCAACATATGGGTACTGTTGATACTGCTGCTACTTCTATGGCTGTTGCTGCTACTGTCGTTGAGAAGGTTGAGGATTATGATAGTGATTACGATGATGAGGGAGAGGTTGCTCCAGATTAGCCCCAGGGGCAACCACCACCACATGCTCCAGGTCATCCACATGGCTACAACCGTAACGGTAGGGCTGCACCACCCCCTCGGGTACGGAATCATGACCATCTCCCTAAACTTAAATTAAAAATTCTAATATTTGACGGTAGATATGTTCCTGATATATATCTTACATGGGAGCTAGAAACAGAACAACGTTTACATGCTTATAATTTCCTAAGGATAGACGTGTTGCTGCTATTGTTTGTTCATTCAATAGTTTTGCTTGTGTTTTGTGGTCAGAACATTTTTGAATACATCATGCTAATATTCCAACTACTTGGGCTGCTTTGAAAGCTGCTATACATAATCGTTGGGTTCCACCTTATTATCAATGCGAATTGCTTCAAAATTTGAAGTGTTTAAGACAAGGAAATAATTATGTAGAGGAATATTATCAGGAATTACAAATTGGCATGATTAGATGTGGTATTGTTGAGGAGAATGAAGCTATGCTTGCACGTTTTATGGGTGGATTAAATAGAGAGATTCAGACTATTCTAGAGTATAAGGAGTATAACACTATCACTTAGTTATTTCATCTTGCTTGCAAAGCTGAACGTGAAGTGCAGGATCGACAGGCAATGGTGAGAACTAATTTTTCTGCAGGTCGCACTTCATCATGGATGCCATGTACCTCCTTTACTTCTGCACGTCCTGCTATAGCACCAACTACTTCAACCTCCAACTCCAAGTGAGATACCAGGAAACAGGCCCCTGCCCCACCCTCTGCAAAGAGTTTACCTTCTGGACCTGCACAGAGCTCTTCTTCTTCCATTGCATCCACAGGGCAAACACATGAGGTTATATGTCGTCGTTGGAAGGGTGGATGTCACCATGCGAGAGAATGCCCTTCCAGGCGTGTGATGATTGTTACTGAGGATGGTGGATATGCGTCCACTAGCGATTATGATGAGGAGACTTTGGCTCTCATTGTGAGTGAAGAATAGGGTGACGAGGATACAGAACAAGAGACACGCTATATGGCCACTGATTACGCTGACAAGTATGAAAGTTTAGTTGCTCAACGTGTTCTCTGTGTGCAGGTTACATAGGCTGAGCAAAATTAGAGGCACAACTTGTTTCACACAAAGGGAGTTGTGAAGGAGCGTTCTGTTCGCATCATCATTGATGGAGGGAGTTGCAACAAGTTGGCTAGCATGGAGATGGTGGAGAATCTATCTCTAACCACCAAACCACATCCTCATCCTTATTACATCCAATGGTTCAACAACAGTGGCAACGTTAAGGTAACACTTACTGTTCATGTGCATTTTAGCATTGCTAGATATTCTGATTATGTTGATTGTGATGTGGTACCTATGCAAGCATGTTCTGTTTTACTTGGTAGGCCATGGCAATTTGATAAAAAAATTGTACACCATGGTAGGACAAATCAATATACTCTTGTTCATAAGGATCAAAATATCACGTTGCTTCCTATGTCTCTTGAACATATTATGAAAGATGACATTGCTAGAGCTATTAAAGCAAAACAGGAGCAAAATAAGAGTAAAAATCAGATTGTAGCACAAGAATTTGAGCAACACCATAAGCCTAATAAACCATCCTCTAGTGTTGAATCAGAAATAAAATTGAAGAGTGGATGTTTACTAGCTACTAAATCTGCTATTAATGATTTGGATGTGACTACATCTGTTTGCAATGCTTTTGTATGCAAAGAGGTATTATTTTCTTTCGAGGAGAGGCCTCCCTCTTAGCCTCCTGTTCTCATTAACATTTTGTAGGAGTTCGCTGACGTCTTTGCACAAGACGTGCCACCGGGATTACCACCTATTCGAGGGATTGAGCATCAGATTGACTTAATTCTCGGTGCATCCCTACCCAACCATGCGCCATATTGTACCAATCCAGAGGAGGCACAGGATATTATTTGTCAAGTACAGGAGCTGCTCGACAAAGGTTATATACGCGAATCCCTTAGTCCTTGTGCTATTCCTATTATTCTAGTGCCTAAAAAGGATGGTACATTGCGCATGTGTGTGGATTGTAGAGGCATTAATAATATTACTATTCATTATTGTCATCCTATTCCTAGGCTAGATGATATGCTTGATGAATTAAGTGGCTCTACAATTTTCTCCAAAGTTGATTTGCGTAGTGGATACCATCAAATTCGTATGAAATACTAATGCACCTAGCACTTTCATGAGATTAATGAATGAAGTTTTACATGCTTTCATTGGACAATTTGTGGTAGTCTATTTTGATGATACATTGATTTATAGTAGAACTTTGGAGCAACATTTGGAACATTTACGTGCTATTTTTATTTCTCTACGTGATGCACGTTTGTTTGGTAACCTTGGGAAGTGCACCTTTGGCACCAACCGAGTATATTTTCTTGGCTATGTTGTTACTCCACAGGGAATTGAGGTTGATAAAGTCAAGATTGAAGCTATTGAGAGTTGGCCGCATCCCAAAACGGTCACACAAGTTAGGAGTTTTCTTGGCCTCACTGGTTTCTATAGGCGTTTTGTGAGAGATTTCAGCACCATTGCTGCGCCTCTCAATGAGCTTACAAAGAAGGACGTGCCTTTTGCTTGGGGTACCGCACAGGAAGAAGCCCTCACGGTCTTGAAAGATAAGTTAACACATGCTCCTTTACTCCAACTTCCTGATTTTAATAAGACTTTCGAGCTTGAATGTGATGCTAGTGGAATTGGATTAGGAGGTGTGTTATTACAAGATGGTAAACCTGTGGCGTACTTTTCTGAAAAATTGAGTGGGCCTACTCTGAATTATTCTACTTATGATAAGGAGTTATATGCTCTTGTTCGGACTTTGGAAACATGGCAACATTATTTATGGCCCAAAGAATTTGTTATACATTTTGATCATGAATCTTTGAAACATATTAAAATTCAAGCCAAACTGAATCGTAGGCATGCTAAATGGGTTGAATTCGTTGCTGATGCATTGTCTTGTCATTATACTATGCTTTCACAACTTGACTTTAAAATATTTGGTTTGGAGACCATCAAAGATCAATATGTGCATGATGCTGAATTTAGAGATGTGTTGCAGAATTGTAAAGAAGGGAGAACATGGAACAAGCTTGTCATTAATGATGGATTTGTGTTCCGTGCTAACAAGCTATGCATTTCAGCTAGCTCCGTTCGTCTTTTGTTGTTACAGGAGGCTCATGGAGGAGGATTAATGGGACACTTTGGCATGAAGAAGACGCAGGACATACTTTATACACATTTCTTTTGGCCAAAGATGAGATAAGATGTTGGGCATTTTGTTGCTTGCTGCACTTCATGTCAAAAAGCTAAGTCACGACTCAATCCTTATGGTTTATATATGCCTTTGCATGTACCTAGTGTTCCTTGGGAGGATATATCTATGGACTTTGTTTTAGGTATACCTCGAACAAAGAACGGGAGGGATATCATATTTGTTGTCGTGGATAGATTTTCCAAAATGGCACACTTTATACCATATCATAAAAGTGATGATGCTGCTCATGTTGTTGATTTATTCTTTCATGAAATTATTTGGTTGCATGGTGTGCCAAATACAATTGTTTCAAATCGTGATGCTTAATTTCTTAGCCACTTTTGGAGATGTTTATGGTCTAAGTTGGGGACTAAACTACTTTTTAGTACTACATGTCATCCCCAAACTGATGGACAAACTGAAGTAGTCAATAGATCATTGTCTACTATGCTTAGGGCTGTCTTAAAGAATAACCTGAAAATGTGGGAAGAATGCTTGCCTCATATTGAATTTGCTTATAATCGTTCTCTGCATTCTACTACTAAGATGTGCCCTGTTGAAGTTGTGTATGGTTTCTTACCTCGTGCACCTATTGATTTGCTGCCTCTTCCATCTTCAGAGAAGGTTTATTTTGATGCTAAAGAACATGCTGAATTGATATTGAAAATGCATGAGTTAACTAAGGAAAACATTGAGCGTATGAATGCTAAATACAAACTTGCTGGAGATAAGGGTAGAAAACATATTGTCTTTGCACGTGGAGATCTTGTTTGGTTACATTTGCGTAAGGATAGATTTCCTGATTTGCGCAAGTCAAAGCTAATGCCGCGTGTTGATGGTCCTTTTAAGGTGTTAGAGAAAATAAATGATAATGCATATAAACTTGAGCTGCCTGCAGAGTTTGGGGTTAGTCCCACATTTAACATTGCAGATTTGAAGCCTTATTTGGGTGAGAAAGATGAGCTTCCGTCAAGTACGACTTCAGTTCAAGAAGGGGAGGATGATGAGGACATCTCTACTAATGTTACATCCACAGCCCCGACTACTATACATACAGGACCAATTACTAGAGCTCGCGCACGTCAATTGAATTAATAGGTACTTTTGTTTCTTGGAAATCCTTCTAATGTTCATGAACATATGATGCTGCCTAAATTAGATACTTTTGTTTTTCTTATGAATGAAGGACCTAGCATGGACAAGAAGGATGACCATTGGAGCAGGATCAAGCATGGAGAAGAAGGTGCGTACGCGGGAAAGAACAAAGGAGCTTCCAGTGATGATTTTCGCACTTTGAAGCCATCGTAATGGGAGCGAGAAGCCTTGGACGAAATATGGATGATGCCAGTTTATAAAATTCGCCCATAGGCTAATATAGGTGTTGCGCCACCTTATTTTTGGGCCAGGCCCATGTAATTTCGAAATACCATATTATAGGCTGTTTTTAGAGTTCGTATGTATGGGGAAATTGAGTTAGGGTCGGTTTTGGACCCCTCCTCCAAGGGGCCACAAAATTCCCCTCTATTCCCACATATATACATCCCTTAGGGCGTCGTTTTAGGTTTCGGGGTTTTGTTTAGATTACAAGTTCGCCATAGCTGCAACTTCACGTTCTTCGTTTGTGTTCCACAACCAGACAAAGGCGTCACAGAACCCCACTTCATCAATAAAGCTTTCCTCTTATATTCACAATATCTAGATTGCAATCTCAGTTTCTTGCTTGTTCTTCGTTTGCATGCAGGAAACAGACCTTCATGGTTAGGTTGATCGTGCTCCAGCGTGGTCAATAACCTCTTGGAGTTGGTTTAGCGATTGCTAAGGCGTGACGTGTCACACGTTTGTAGCCGGATCATCAAAGTCTACTCCGCCATAAACGATAGCCACCATCTCATCGAAAGACAGGGACAACTTCACCTCTATCAAGAACCCGCCTCAGGATGAGATCACCGACTTCGAGGGTCCTGGAGAAGATGTTGCAGCAGTGGTAGCGCCATAAGGCTTGCTAGTACCGCGCAGCTTGGAGCAAGGCCCGACGACGCGCCTCCCCTCCGAGCATGAGGTTCGTTCCCCGCGTAGTCTCCTGACGCTCCTCGTCAAATGCCAAGACCCGCGGGGATCGGTGCTTGATCTTATGGGGAAGGACTGCTTCGGCTCCATAGAAGAGGAAGAACGGGCTTTCGCCGGTGGGCTTGGTTGCGGTGGTGCGGATGGAGCACAACACCAACTGAAGTTCATCGACCCAACCCCTGCCACCGGCTTCAAGCTTCTTCTTGAAGCTCCTTGCCTTGAGGCCTCACAGGACCTCCATGTTGGCGCGCTCCGCCTGGCCATTGCTCCGTGGGTGGCCACCGAAGCATAACATATCTTCGTCCCATGGTTAGCATAATAAGTCTTGAAGAGGTAGCTGGTGAATTGCGAACCGTTGTCGGTGATGATGCGGTTGGGGACGCCGAAGCGGCTCACGAGGGCCATGATGAACTTGACGGCCGACCCGGCCGGGATGGTGCACACGGGTTCGACCTCCGCCCACTTGGTGAACTTTTCTATGGCGATGTAGAGGTAGTGGTACCCGCCCGCTGCGCACGGGAAGGGCCCTAGTATGTCCAGCCCCCAGACCGCAAAGGGCCAGGAGAGTTGAATGGTTTGGAGGCCTTGTGTGGGCTGGTGAATCTGCTTGGCATGAAGCTAGTACGCCTCGCAAGACCGAATGAGCTCGACGGTGTCGTTGAGCGCTGAAGGCCGGTAGAAGCCCGATCGGAACGCCTTCCCTGCAAGCGTGCGCGAGGAAGAGTGATGCCCGCGGTCTCCTATGTGGATGTGAGCAAGAAATTTGCACCCATGCTCCTTGGAAATGCACCACAGCGCGACGTCGTTCGGGCGCCTGTGGTACAAATCGCAGTCTTGCAAACAGTAGGCCATGGCTTATCGGGCCACGCGCTCCGCGTCCTCCTTCTTCTCCGATAGCATGCCGTGGCGCAGGTACGCCCTGAATTCTTGCATCAGCTATCAGCCTGGGGCTCCAAGACCAGGAGCAGTCGAGCCCCCGAGGACGGTGCCAGGGGGAGCTCCTCACTCCGAGGCACCAGACCTTCGGTAAGTGGTGTTGCGGAGGGCTTGAAGAGTCGCTCCTCAAAGACGCATGGCTCCTCAGGTTCGCGAGACGAGGCTGTCTTGGCGATGTCATCCGCCTCCTTGTTTGGGCCGCACAGGATGTGCTACAGTTCCAAGCCCTGAAATCGTTTTTCAATTTTACGTACCTCTTCGAAATATGCCCCCATGTGCTCGTCCTTGGGCGTATACTCCTTGTTGGAGAAGTTGACGAGGAGCTGGGAGTGGCCCTTGACAATGAGGCATCGAACCCCCAAGGCTACCGCCGCCTTGAGGCTTGCGATGAGGCCTTCGTACTCTGCGATGTTGTTGGAGACCTTCTCCCCATGCTAGAAGCAGAGCTGCACAACATAGCTGAGCTTGTCTCTTGGCAGTGAAGTGAGCATGATCCCAGCTCACGCTCCTTTGCGCATGAAGGCTCCGTCGAAATGCATGGTCCATCCTTGGGGTGCTTCATCGCCAGAAACGAGGGAGTGGCTCCGTTCTAGCCCCCGGTCTGGGTCGTTTGTCCATTCTGCCATGAAGTCCGCTAGGACTGCTCCTTTGATGACCCTAGTCGTGATGAACTCTATGTTGAAGGCCTGCAGTTCAATGTTCCATTCGGCAACCCTCCCTGCCGCATTGGAGTTGTGTAGGATCTTCTCCAAGGGGTAAGCAGAGACGACCTTGATTGCATGCCCTTGGAAGTAGTGGCGCAACTTTCTTGAAGCGACGAGGAGCGCTAGGAGAAGCTTATGTTGAATGGGATAACGTGAACGCACGTCCCACAACACCGTGCCGACGTAGTACACCGGGTGCTCGACGAGGGCGAGGTCTCTTGAGGCGTCCTGCCTCGCGGCAGGCTCAGGAGGCCTGGGCGCCTCACGGTCCGTGGAAGAAGCCAAGGCCTCAGGAGGGTTGGGCGCTTCTTGGCCCGTTAGGGCGGCTTGGGCTTCGGGTTTCCCAACTTGAGAAGGAGCTGGCTCTTGTTGATCGTGCGAGCTCCCTGACTCTGCGTGCGGGGCCCCGCCAGAGCCCTTCGATGTGGTACGTGCGCCGGCTTGCTCCTCCCTGACCGCCACCAACGCGGCTCTGGAAGAGTGGCGGGTGGCAGCCAGGTATAGCAACAAGGGGTCCCATGGGCGATGCGCTACCATCACTGGTGGGATTGTGAGGTATCGCTTGAGTTCCTCGAAGGCTGTGTCGGCCTCTAGGTCCATTCGAAAGGGCCCTTCGTTTTCATTATCTTGAAGAAAGGCAAGGCCCGTTCGCCGATCTTGGAGATGAAACGCCCCAAGGAGGTCACGCACCCCACGAACTTTTGTATTTCCTTGATGGTTTGGGGGGCGCTCATCTTGTTTATGGCCTTCATATTCTTCGGGTTCGCCTTGATTCCCCGGTTCGACACGAGGAAACCGAGCAATTTGCCCCAGGGAACCTCGAAGACGCACTGTTCTAGGTTGAGCTTCAAATTTACCTCCCTTAGGCTGGCGATTGTCTCCTCCAAATCCTCGACTAAGGTCTTGGCCGCCCTGGACATGACTACAAAGTCGTCAACATAGGCTTCTGCATTCCTCCCGAGCTGCAGCTCCAGGGCAATGTGCATCAGTCGCTAGAAGGTTGCCCCAACATTCCGCAGCCCAAAAGGCATGCACGTGTAGTAGAATACCCCACATGTGGTGAGGAAGGCCGTCTTCTCCATGTCCTCCACCGCCATCTTTATCTGGTGGTAACCTGAGAAGGCGTCCAGGAAGCACAGGAGATCGCACTCCGCGGTGGAGTCGATGATCTTGTCGATGCGTGGCAGTGGGAACGGGTCGTGAGGGCAAGCCTTGTTGAGGCTCGTGAAGTCGACGCACATACGCTCTTTCCCGCACTTCTTTGGGATGGCCACTAGGTTGGCCACCCACTCCGGGTAACGCACCTCCCGGATGACCCCTGCCTCCTTCAGCTTGCCGACTTCCCGAGCAATGAATTCCTGCTTCTCTGGAGCCTGCCTCCTCGCCTTTTGCTTCACCGGGCGCGCGTTTGGGCACACCATGAGGTGGTGCTCGATTACGTCCCTTGGGACCCCCACCAAGTTGGAGGCTCTCCACGCGAATGCATCTTTGTTTGCCCTGAGGAAGGTCGCCAACGCATCTTCTTGTTCTTGAGGCAAGTCGGTGCCGATGGTGAAAGTTGGGCTTGTGTTTTCCTCGTCCTCTGGTACTTTCTCCATTTCTGCCTGGTTCAGGGAGAACAATTGCTTCTTCTTCACAGGCACGACGCCAGGGACGCCCCGGGGTTCTCCGTGGCCCGGGTCGCGCCCTCGACATTGGTGCGCGCCGCGGCCACGGTCTTGTAGGAGAGCTTGAGTGTGTGTGACGCATCTTTGATATCCCCCATGATGGTGAGGACGCGACCGCTCCCGGGCATCTTGATGACGTTGTAGCCCGGGTGCATTGCCGCCATGAACTGAGCGAGGGCGGGGTAGCCGAGTATCGCATTGTACGGGAGGTGGATGTGAGCGACATCAAAGTCGACCTGCTCAGTGCTGAAGTTCGAGCGGGTGCCAAAGGTGACGGGGAGGCGAACCCGCCCCATGGGAACGACATCCCCGGCCACCACCCCAAAGAAGGGCCTTGTAGGTGCCAGCTGCTCGCAGGGTAACTGCAGCACGTCGAAGGCCTCCACGAAGATGACGTTGAGGCCGGCACCGTCGTCAATGAGGGTCCTAGAGATAGCCACGCCGCGTATGGTCGGCGTGCACAACATGGGAAGTGCCCCGGCGGCCGACGTGGTCTTGTGGTGGTCGTCAGGGCCGAAGGTGATGTTGATTCTTGACCATGCGAGGCGCTCCAAGGGCTCGGGACGTGGCTGAACTGCTCCCACATGGCAGAGGAAGCGCTTGACATGGCGGCCGGAGGGTGGCGCCTGTGACTCGAGGGTGGCGCCTGTGACCTGCCGAGGATGCCGGGGACAACAGGGGCGGCCCTGCGCGCCCAAACACCATCTTGCGCTGGGAGCCGGCGGTCGGCCGGGATCATGCCCGCCATGGAGTTGCTGAGTCGGGGCTTGGCCTTGACCATAGGTGGGGAACTCCGACACGCCCCCTACGTGGGGCGCCAAATGTCGGATTTCGGGCTCCGCAAAACCCTTAAGATTCGAACACATGGGCGTGTGCGAAGATCCCCTGCAGCCTCGCTTGACCTAGCTCGCTACTCGATGAACTCAACAAAGAACTCGCACGATGACGAGGAAGAGAATGAGCATGACAGTTTCCCCAGGTTCAGGCCGCCGTGAAGCGTAATACCCTACTCCTGCTTTGGTGGATTGCCTCTCGAGGAGGTGAGGTGGATGAACAAGTACATTGTTTTCAGGGCCTCCTAAGGACTCTCAATGGTCTTAGAGACTCCTTGTGGTTTGTTGACTGGTGGAATTCGTCGATTGGGTTCGGATTGGATTGGTCCCGGTCCCCTTCTACGAAGCATCCTACCCTCTATATATGGCGGTGGCCCAGGTCCCCTTCCCTTATCGCAATGGCGGGAAGGGATCCCACAACGGCCAATTTTAAAGGGGTACAGGGAGTCGTGCTCGCTGCCCAAAGGCGGTCTT
This sequence comes from Hordeum marinum, assembly GCA_022496015.1. NCBI lineage: Eukaryota > Viridiplantae > Streptophyta > Magnoliopsida > Poales > Poaceae > Hordeum > Hordeum marinum. The sequence continues at coordinate 245,460,463 of CM039673.1, forward strand.
TGCCTCCAAAGTAGTTGTCGACGGTGCAGGGATGGGATCAGTGGCGACATTTGCCCTGTGGGGCAGGTGGTTATGGTCTTCTTGCACCGAAATGGAAACCTTTCTAGGGTGCTTCGGGAACCCACGTACGTACTTGCTCCCTTTGCACCAAAGGGGAAACTGCGCCGCCTGGCGCACTGGCGTGCGCCTGTCCTTCTTTGGGTCATCTTTGACTCCTGAGGCCGGGCCTTGCATTGAGATGTCCACCACTCCGAAGGGGTCCTGAGGAGGCCCATCCTTCGTGGATCTTTTCATTGTTCTTCCTCGCGAGGCTAGGGCCCTCACGAGGGCCTTGTCTTGAGTGGGGCCGCACCTGGTCCTATCTAGTTGATGAAGTGGGCCACGCCCTAGGCCGCAAGTAGGTAGGTCTAGGTACCCCCATTCCCAGAACGCCGAAAAAATCATACCAAAATCATATAGAATTATTGTGAACATGGCATGAATACTTCGTAAATTATAGATACGTTGGAGACGTATCAGTTGTTTTGCTACTGACCACCATTGTCGGGCTGTTGATTATGACCTCCATGGTTACCTTGACCTTGATACCCGACCTTGAGCCGCCTGCACCAAAACCTGACCCATGAGAGCCAGATCCTGACTCGCCAGGCGGTCCATCGGCGGCACCATGATGCTAGTTAAGGCTGTAATTCCGGAATTATTGCATGATATAACAATCCTTCCAAGCATGAGTGGATGACTTGTTGGGAAGATTGTGCTTTGGGCAGGGCTTGTTAAGCATTGCCTCTAGGTTGAAGGGAGTTTTGGCCTTGCCAAAAGGCGGTTTACCGTTGCCCTTAGCACAGTTGTTCCCAGTGTTGGTGTTGGCTACCAGATCTGACCCGCCATGCGGATGCTTTCGCTTGCCGCCATTACCTGGGTCATTATTTCCTGCCTCGTATTATTGCTGACCCTTGTAGTTGTCGTTCTTCTTACCCTTAGCATACTTCTCCTCATCAGAACCAGGATCCTCCGTGCTATTAGAATCTGCATATTTAGTGAGAGCCTCCATGAGCTCACCCATGTCCTGGCAAGAACGCTTAAGCCGTCCTAGCTTTTGCTTAAGGGGCAAGAAATGACAATTTTTCTCTAGAATCAGGACCGCCTGAGCCATCGAGATATTATCAGACGAGTGGATAATGGTTGAGACCCACTAGACCCAATGATGGGCCAACTCATCCTCATGTTGCACGCAATGATCTAAGTCAACGATTGTCATAGGCTGCTTGCATGTCCCATTGAAATTCTTGATGAATCATGCTTTCAACTCGCCCCAAGAGTTAATGGTATTGGGGGGCACACCCTTTAACCATGTATGAGCCGGTCCTTCCAACATCATGATAAAGTACTTTGCACAAACAGCATCACTAACATCCAACATCTACATGGCTAGCTCATAACTCTCGATCCAGGATTCTGTGTAGTTAGGCACCTTACGTGGTCCTATAAAATCCTTTGGAAGCCACTCGTTCCGTAGAGTTGGCGTTAAACACGGCACTCCAACAGCCCTGGAACTTATTCTGGCTTCCACCAAGGCTGAAGGCGTCATCGGGGGCAGCTCTTGATAAGCCACCACGACCGCCTCCTCACGCTGAGCTCTGGTATAATCCAAAATTTCCTAAGCATTAACATCGTTCGGTCCCTCATAGGGAAAGTTGCCTCGTCGCTCGCTAATGGAGGCTGCCAGCAACTCCATATGTCGGCTGTAACTGCAGCTCGGAAGAGGAGTTGAGTGCATGCTACTTCGACTGTAAATAAACTTCGACTGCTGAGCCACCGATGTTTGCAAGAGCTCAATGGCATTCCAGGCCTCCGTGCAGCGTCCCTTTGGCGAGGGGAGTGGATTCAGTCTGGTAGCGGCTGCCACCATGTTATCCACCAGGTTAGAATACCAACCAGGCGATGTCAAAAATCGCTGTGGTGGGGTCTGATTTCGTCGGGCGGGTTTGGCTGTCGAGGCTGAGCTGCCACCCTGATCCCTGGCACTTCCATGGTCCGGGTTATGACTAGCGGTGCGTTCAGTCCTGCCCCCAGGGTATTAAATAGATTCCTCATCTCAAACTGCTAGGCAGGCGGGTTTGATACCTCATCCGAAGAACTACATCTTAGGTGTGTTGATCGAAATCTAAACGAAAAGCCTCTGCCTTGAGATGCTCAAAGTCAACATCCATCTAAACATGTAATGCATTGATATCCTCCTAGGCCCTGGTCATCAGCCCTTTCAGCCCTGCAATCTCTGCATTAAGCTTCGTTTGATTTTCATCTGTAACTTTAGTTCCCAACAGAATTGTCAGCTCGTTCATCAATTCCAGAAAAACATGAGCCGACGGTCTGGCTGATCTGGACCCTGATGGGGCAGTTCCTCTCGCTGCTCCAGTCATCATGCTATTGAGCCGGCGTCGCGCCCGCCATGAAGATAGCGGCTCGGCTTGGCGACTCGTAGGGATCCGGAATAATGTCACCATCGGCATAACCCCCAAGTCCACCATCATAAAGCTGGTAAACGGACTCCGTCTCTTCGCTCGAGGACCCGTCGTCTGAGTAGACAAGGGTTTCCCCTCCCGATGCGGAGTCTTCCATGCCCTGTGTAAAGCCAATAAAAACGCTCTTCTGACCGGGCTGAACACGGGCGGCTTGCATACGCCGGGCCGACTCGACGAGGTTGGTGCAGATGTCCGTCCTGGGCTCAGATCCGCCGATCTTTCCGATGAAGACATGAATTCCACCGAAGGCGACCGGGTACCCGTACTCGATTGAGTCAGCCTCAGGCACCCAGCCATCGTCGTCGATGTAGAACTTGTCGCTGAGGGATCACTAAAAGAGTATGTCTAGAGGGGGGTGAATAGACTACTAGCACAAATTAAAATTTACACATTATCCAAAGTTAAGTGTTGGCAGATTTTAGAAATTATAGCAAGTCTAGCACACCCTACACATGCAAGTCATCAAGTATAGTAGCGGAAAGTAAGGACATTGCATATGGAAGTATGGAGTTGAGATAGGGAGTTCAAACACATGAAGGACACGAAGATTTTTCATGTGGTTCTGACATGTGGTGCTATCGTACGTCCACGTTTATGGAGTCTTCAACCCACGGAGGGTAACGGTCGCGAGAGTCCATAGAGGGTTCCACGAAGAAGCAACCTTAACTATACCATGATGGCCTACGTCCACAGAGGACTAGCGTTACTCGGGGTAGATCTTCACGAAGTAGGCGATCTCCTTGCCCTTACAGACTTCTTGGTTCACTCCACAACACGTAGTAGAAGGCTCCCAAGTGACACCTAAACAATCTGGGAGGCACCACCCTCCAAAAGTTAATAGGCTCAATAATGTCGATGAACTCCTTGCTCTTGTGCTTAAAGATGATAGACTCCTCAACACTCAATCACTCTCTCATAGATTTGGCTTTTGTGAAAGAGATTGATTGGGTGGAAAGCAACTTGGGGAAGCTACAGTTCAACGTTCATATGGTTGGAATGGAATGGCATAATCTCAACACATGAGTAGGTGGCTCTCTCTCAGAAAATCTGATGGGATAAGTGGGGATCTGTTTTGAGTACTTCTCTTGAGAGTGAGTGGTAGTGTAGGGGTATATATAGGCACCTCCAAAAATCTATCAGTTACACCTTAAGTGACCAACTCGGTGACACCGAAGTGTGAATGTCGGCGGTACCAAGTTGCTCCAAAGGTGGCAACTTTTGAATCTCAGTGAGACCAATATAGGAATCTCGGCGGTACCGACCAGGTGTCCAACAGTCAGAATCCAAATCTCGGTGACATCGATCCAATATCTCAAAAATTTCAATTTTATGAATCAAGGCAAGAGAGAGTTGGCAGCCTGAACTCGTTGGCACAATGTGGAATCGGCTACACCGATGTGCTAGGGTTTGGCATGAGTCTGTCTGAGTTTGGGAATCGGTGGGACCAAGTGTAAATTGTTGGTTTCACCAATTTGAGTGGTAGGGCTCTAGACAGAGTATGTGGGAGAGTTTGTGGGTGTTCTTGGTGATTATCACTTGTGCACGTTTGAGCATCTTGTTGACTAACAGTACCTTACCCCCTTTTAATAGTATTGTCTTTCTTATGGACTCAAAGTGATTTCTCATAAAGTAAAATTTGGAGTCCTCTTCCTTCAAGCTTTGCCTATGCTATTTCTTCTTCTCCTTCTTCATGGGGATACTCTCCACAATCCTTTTTGCCAACCCATCTCTCTCTATGGACTTTCACCTGAGATACACTAGATAAAGTATTGGTCCAAGAGACAATGTATGTTGTCATGAATTATCGAAACCACCAAGGGAGCATATTGTGCTTTCAATCTCCCCCTTTTTCGCAATTGATGATAACATACAATCAAAGCTTCAATTTAAGATATGCAGAAATATATAAAGACTTTGAAGGATACATGACTAATACAAGCTCCCCTAAGATGTGTGCAATCCATTTTAGGGATAGTTGCTTTGGAATGCATGAACACACACATGGTAGGAAGGACATGAGAAGTCTCGTATATCTTGGCAATATGCATCAAATATATGAGAATGAAATGATTTCGTGTTCAAGACTCACTCTTGTAAACAATATGTGCAAGAAGCAAGAGATCATCTTGAACAAGAATATGATGCATATACTTACCTTGAGGCCGTTGAGCATTTAACAGTAGGAACACACTTGAGAAAACAATGTTAGGAAACGCAAGTGTATTTGATAGTGCAAATACAAATGGAACCAAGAGTACCAAGATATGGAGGACATATAAGAAATGATTTCTTGAGAATGATATGTCTCCAAATAAGTTTAGAGTTTTCTCCCCTAAACACCAATTGTGGAACCAATTGTGAAAGTTTTCTTCTCTCCATGAACCATAAAATGTAGATATTGAGAGTAGGTCTGGATGAGAAAAGTCTACAGCATAAGAGAATCAAATTTCAAATTTATTCTTCTCTCTTCTCCTCAAGAAGTGTTTATGTGATAAGGGATCCTTGATATTTCTTCCCCTTTATATGATAAGGTTACACTTCTTCTTTTCATAATCATCTCTCCCCCCTAAAGTCAGAATTCTTAGATATTCTTCCCTTTAGCATTATGTCTCCCCTCTTAGATATGAGTATAAGCATTGAAGCTTTGATATTTCTCCCCCTTTGGCATTAATTTCCAAAAAGGTCACACAAGGGACAGATCAAAAGGAATCATTGAATGGGTAGGGATCCTAGAGATATAGGGTTAGTGAGAGTATTGAGACAAGGGTTCTTTGAAAAAAATCTCCCCCTTAAGATATGAGAAACTTTTAAGAATTTCTCCTCCTTTGATGTAGAGATACTTGATAGTTTGAGATTATATATCTTGATATTTCTCCCCCTACATCTTTGGAATCATTAGGCAGGTAAAACAGATAAAGTGCATAGAGGTTGGTGGCTCCGAGGCAAAAGATTATGTGGCACCATTATGTGTTTCTGAAGTAAGACTGCAATATCGGTAAAATCGATAAGTTTTTATCAGAGGCTCCGAGTAGGAAAACAAAAACTTGGCAACTTTTTCAAATGGATTTTTTAGAGTGTCTCAAATGTGTCTCAAAGATATGCAATGAATTTTCAGAAAGATTTGCAATGAATTTTCAGAAGGATCTGCAATGAATTTTTAGAAGGATTTGAATGAATTTTCATCTAGACTAGAGTTGAATGGAAATGGCAAAGAGCTACATAAGAAGGGTTTTCCATTCAATTCTTATGACTAGATGATGGGCGGTGACTAGGTCACCTATATTAGAGTATATTGACTTAAGGAGTCAAGCAATAATACTTGATCATAGGTCATACTGATCGTTAAGCTCAAAATGGGGTTACCATTTTTTATTAAGCATTTTAATGTCTTCATATCACTTGAGTTGCTTTATCTCGTGACTTGGAGTAAAGCGATATCAAGGATATGAGTACATACCTTTGAGTGATGTTGTTGACATAGCTTGTAGGTGAACTTTGATGAGGATGCTTGAAGTTGATGAAGTTCATCTTGACATGGGAGCAATCCTTGTTGTTTTCGTTCACTTTTCACCTACATAGATTAGTCACGCAAGGAAGAACATGATATACCCAAATTACATGATACCAATTGTGAAATATATACGAAGGATATGTTGTTGTCTTCTTCCTTTCGTCATCAAAGAGAAGTTGTGGATACTTGGTCATGACAAGATTGCTTAGGATATGAGTGCTTGGAAATATTGTGTAGTGTTGTTCTTCCAAGTACCTAAAAAAGGGTTAGATGCAAGACAAGGGAGCATAGAATTCCAAGTAGATGATATTAAGGATAATAGTAACATGGAATGGTGAAGAAAGCTCATCCCCTTGCATGCATCCGAGTGAGAGTAGCTCAAGTTTGAAGCATCAATGATTTTCAACTCACTCCTCAAGTGACAAAACACTTTTTCATCAAGTGGATTAGTAAAGATATCGGCCAGTTGCTTGTTGGTATGAACATGCTTAAGATTAATGTCTCCTTTGGCAACATGATCATGAATGAAATGATGTTGAACTTGAATATGCTTGGTTCGAGAATGTTGCATGGGGTTATGACCAATCTTAATAGCACTTTCATTGTCACAAAGTAATGGCACATTTTTCACATAGATTCCATAATCCTTAAGCATTTGTGTCATCCATAATAATTGCGCATAACATGATCCGACAGCAATATACTCAGCTTCAGCGGTAGATAGAGATATCGAGTTTTGTTTAAGCACCAAGACACAAGAGATCTACAAGAAATTGACATGTACCCGAGGTGGATTTTATATCAACCTTGTCACCGGCATAGTCCGAGTCGGAGTAGCCAACAAGATTAAAGGAAGATCCCTTGGGGTACCAAATCCCAAAGTTTGGTATATTTATCAAGTATCTCACAATACATTTCACGCCCTTAAGATGACATTCTTTAGGCACAGCTTGATGTTAGGCACACATGCACACACTAAGCATAATATCACGACAAGAGGCACATAGATATAGCAATGTACCAACTATTGATCGATAAACCTTTTGATCAACCTTTTCACCCTCCTTTGTGAGATCAGTGTGTCTGCTAGTGGGCATGGGAGTTTTGATACCTTTGCACGCTTGCATGCTGAACTTCTTGGTCAGGTCCTTGGTGTACTTAGTTTGAGAGATGAATGTACCTTCTCTCATTTGCTTGATTTGTAGACCAAGAAAGAATTTCAGCTCATGCATCATAGATATCTCACACTTCTGTGACATCAACCTTCCAAATTTGTCACTAAATTGCGGGTTAGTAGATCCAAAGATAATATCATCCACATAAATTTGGAACACAAACAATTCACCATTATCTCTCTTTGTGAATAAGGTTGTGTCAATTTTACCAATTTCAAAACCTTTTTCAATACGAAACTTTGTTAGACATTTATGCCAAGCACTAGGAGCTTGCTTAAGACTATATAAAGCTTTGCGAAGTTTGTAAACGTGGTCAGGTTTCTTAGGATTAACATATCCAGGAGGTTGTTTAATATAGACTTCGTCCTCTATTTATCCATTTAATAAGGCACTTTCGATATCCAGTTGGTAAAGAGTGATGTCATGGTGATTGGCATAAGCAAGAAGAATTCAAATAGCTTAAAGTCTAGCAACGGGGGCATAGGTCTCACCATAGTCCATAAGTTCGACTTGCGTATATCCTTGGGCTACGAGATGAGCCTTGTTACCTACAACTTGACCGTATTCATATTGCTTGTTCTAAAACACCCATTTCGTACCAATAATGTTTTGCTCGTCCTTGGGCTTCTCCACGAGTGTCCACACTTCATTCCTGTCCAAGTTGTGAAGCTCTTCGTGCATAGAATTCACCTAATCCGCGTCTCTAATAGCTTGTTCAACCTTCAAGGGTTCAATGTTAGAGATGAAATAATAATGCTCACAAAAGTTATCTAAGCGAGTTTTAGAGCGAGTGATCCTCCCTGTTTGTATATCACCAAAGGTTTTGTTTAGGGGATGGTTCTTAGTCACTTGTGCTCGAATTCGGGCTTTGGCTTGTTAGATGGTGGAGCATGTTCTTCATCATCTCCTTCATCTTCGTTGTTGTCGAATTGGTCATATCCTTGAGGTGGTGGTGAAGGAGGTTGTGGTGGATCTTCATGATGTACTTCCTCCTCTTCATCTTGTCGTGCACCACTTGTGGATGCTTCCATGTCATTTTGTCGGTAGCCTTGATCTGAAGTAGGAACTTCCACTTGGGTTGATGAAGTACTTTCCTTCACCTCCTTGGGGCAAAATTTTTGGATGGGAAAATCTTGGATAGCTTACGAAGGATCTTTATTACCTACATCATTTGTCAATTGTTTGACTTGCGAACCATTAGATTCATCAAACTTCACATCTACCGTCTCTTCAACCTTTCAAGTGAAGTTGTTGTAGACACGGTAGGTGTGAGAGTTCGGCCCATAACCAAGTAGGAAACCTTCTTGACATTTGGGCGCAAATTTATCACAACGATGCCTATCAAGAATGTAGCACTTAGAGCCAAATACCCGAAAGTATCCAACTTGGCGTTTGTTACCGGTGAGAAGCTTGTATTCCGTTTTACCTAGAAGCTAGTGAAAGTAGAGTCGGTTTGTGGCATGACATGTTGTTTCCATGGCTTCTGCCCAAAAGTTTCTTGGAATGTTGCATTCGTCAAGCATTATTCTTGCCATCTCAATGAGGGTTCGGTTCTTCCTCTCAACAACTCCATTTTGTTGAGAACTCATGTGAAGTTCAAGAACCCATGTGTACAAATAGAAGTTCTCTCATTGACCTGAAAATTTATGAAGAATATTTTTGGAATTCATAAAAAATACCAGCGAAAGAATCAATCGGAGGGGGTGTCACACAGAGCTCAAATCATCAAGATGAAGACAGGGTCCGACTACGGATGAAATCAAACGAGAAAACAGATGCAAATGATACTATCTCGCTATCCCAAAGATCACGACGATGGTGCTCTACTCATCTGGGTAAGTCACGTACAACCTGCCTCTTTCCTCATCATATTCCCACTGGATCTGGGTATGGTCATCCTGCACGTACTCATCTGAACCTGTACCTGGAGTGTTGTAGTAATCTGTGAGCCACAAGGACTCAACAATCAAGTGCCCGGGTACCGAGGCTATTCAAGCTTAAAGGTTGGGACGGGGAATGTGTTTAGTTTGCAGTAGCACTAAGAAAATATGGTGGCTAAACTTACGTAACATGAAAATAATTATGAGTGGCCTACGATGACCGATCGAATCTAGTATGACCTCTATGAGATCCTGAACACTTACCTACGTCAATCATAACCCCATCGTGTTCTCTCTTGGATCATGTTCATGAACAGAGACGATCACGGTTACTCACATAGGTGGTGTATTTTAATTAGAATTACTTCAAGTTTAGTATAACCGGGTGCTAAACAAATATCCAAGTTGCCACATAACCGCGGGCACGGCTTCTCGAAAAGATTTACCCTGCAGGGGTGCTCCAACTAGTCCATCACAAATTAACCACACTCCGCAGGAATAGCCTCGACCACGGATCTCATGGTCATCATAGGTAATTCCAAAGGAATTCCAACACCTCGAGAAAACCCGAAGAAAGTCAAAGTCCACACGCAAGACACTCGATAAAGGTAAAACAAATCTAGCAAGACCTCCCGAGGTGTCAACGAACCCGATAAGAGCCGCATATCTCGTTCTCAGGACACGACCAAATGAGCGCAACGTACATTGGCCTGATAGAAATCTCTCGAGTTGCCTCAGGTTGGCCCCACACACGACTTTAGTTTGGACCAACACTCATCAGGAGCACTGGCCCGGGGGTTGATTAATTATCCACGGGGTTGCAAAGCCCTATGCAAGTTTATTAAGTTGTTAGGAAAATGTAGTACCAAAGTTGGGCCTTTCCAGACAAGTTTTAATCTCAACCAAATAAACAAGGGGGTCCCAATAACAACCCCGAGCATGTTCGGAGCGCAAAGTATGGAAACATAACACCGGTAACAAGAATCTATGGCGGTACCAGCGGAACAAAACACCTAGCAAAAGGCCAAGCCTTCCACCAATACCAAGATATATATGTGCATTAAATTAAATAACAGATAAATATTGTGATATCCAAATCCGTGTTATCACATAGAACAACCTGCACCTGCAACTAAGAACGCTATTAGAGGGGCTGAGCAGCGGTAACTTAGCCAATTAAAGGTTGCTAAGATGTGGAGGATTAGAGGCTGTCATTGCAATTAGCAGGCTGATATCAAGTGGTAGGTAGCGCAATTGTAACGAGAAGAGCGAGATACTAGCAAGCAAAAATAGTATCGGGATCCGGGTATGATCATCTTGTCGGTTGGTTCTTCAGCGGAACAAGTAGCGGGATCCTCGTAGTGGTACTCTCCTGGGTCCTCATACTCAGTATCAACACTCACGTCTACCCAAGATAAACAGCCACAATAAACATCCAACCAAGGTGCAATGCACAAACAAGATGATGCATGATTCATTTATGAAGAATTTAACATGGCAATCCAAAAGTAGTCATGTTTCACATGCAGAGTTTGTTTATTAATGAATCTGGACAGAACCTCATGTTAAGTTGTTTGAACATGCGTGAACATGGGAAATATAGATGCATCATGCGAAATCGATAGAAATGCACATGAAGAACGCAAGAAACGGAGTTACGGTTCCCACGATACGCTCATGGCAAGGTACGAAGGCTAAACACAAGACAACCAATACCATGGGCTAAGTTTTGGCATTCCAAGGTATCCACTGGTTAGGCAATGAATAACAAACCACAGTAGACTCAAAGATCAATCAATTCCACGGAGTATAGCTCCCACAAGTCACAAGACACTACAACAAGCAATCTTCCACAAAACAGCAACATAGCAACTTACACAGCCCACAACTTGAGCTACAGGAATCCTACAGCCACAAACAAGATATTGACAGAAACTATATAACATATACATCTACTTATCCAACTACACAATCTGCAAAGGAAGCACGCATCAATAAGCATGAAGCAATCAAGTTGACATGATGAAACAGTTTTCTAGGACATACGTGGGGAAGAAGGGAGCTACGACGACTGGCTGCTCACCGAGGGGAAGGCGATGACGAGCCAGACGAGAAGGAGACGACGGAGGGGTCGGGGACGCGGCGACGACGAAGAGGAAGGAGCCGGCGACGACCCGCTCCTTGCGGACGGCTGCGACACCAATTGGCACCGGAGGGAGGTGCTCCTCATGTCCTAGCGGTGGGAATGGAACGCGGGGAGGATCCCCGAGCTCCACGCCATCACCCTCGGGGACGAGACCAACCGGAGACGCGGCGACGGCGGCGAAGACGACCGGCGGGGACTCTGCTTCTCTCTGAACCTCACTGCGCTCTCAATTCCTTACCTGACAGGGGACCAGGAGAGGAGGGAGAGGAATTGAGAGGGAGATGGGAGCTGCGGTGGCGCGAGGGAAGATAGGAACCCTATTCGAGGGGGCACGCATGCCGAGGGGGAACTAAATACCCACAGGCTGATGGCGACGGACGGCGCAAAAGCAGACGGCGGAGGTGCTCTCTCTTTGCTCTCACTGACGGAGACAATGGACGGGGCAGGTGGCCGTTCCCCAAGCGGGCTGGGCCGCGGGGAAGGCAAGCCCATTATGGCTCTCTCTCTCTAGAAAAGAAAAACCACATATTTTTCCTTTTAAACAAAACAGCCAAAAAAGAAAACCCCAAAGGAAAATAAAAAGGATTTTTGGGCAGAACAAAAATAATTTTGCAAAGAAAATAATATGCACTAATAACTAAAAATATCAAAAAATATTAGGAAAATTAATTTAAATACTTTTTTCAATAACAGCCCCTGTTTATTTAAATCACACAAGCATACTAACTCCAAACATCAAAAGAACCATTCTCAAAATTAATAATACATATAGGGTTACCTCTTGAACATTTTTAAGCAATTTAATTTGCAAGTTAAATCTGTTGCTAAAATAACATAGGAGGAAAGGATTTTTTGTGGGGTTTGTATGAAAGGAATAAGAGGGGGAAGAAGATGAGAGTGCACACAAACACCGCACCACATCACACACACAAGACAAGATTAAAACCAACCACACCATACAAGGTCACTTCACAACTAGGCATGGCATGATGAATGCATGATGCATGATGCATGAATTCAAAATAAAGCATGGCATGACAAGGTGCAAATCATTCATAAAGCTCATGACACAAGGTTCATACAAGATATTACATGCCAATGAAGGTAGGGACAACACTTGGGCTGTCACAACTCTCCCACACTACAAGAGGATCTCGACCCGAGATCTAGGAACGAAAGAAGTTTGGAAATTCGGAACGGAGAAGGTCCTCGCGTTCCCAAGTAGCTTCTTTGTCAGAATGATGAGACCACTTCACCTTGAGGAATTTGATAGACTTGTTGCGAGTCTTACGCTCAGTTTCTTCAAGAATTGCAACTGGATGCTCACGATAAGAGAGGTCTTCTCGGAGATCGATGTCTTGGGGGTCAATGGTTCGCTCAGGAGTCTTGAAGCATCTCCGGAGCTGAGAAACATGGAAGACATCATGTGCATTTGCGAAATTTGGAGGAAGCTGCAGTTGATATGCAAGTCCGCCTCTCTTGCCAACAACTTTGAAAGGACCAACAAAACGAGGAGCTAGCTTTCCTTTAATTCCAAACCGCTGAGTGCCCTTCATGGGAGAGACTCTGAGATAGACTAGATCACCCACTTGAAAGGAAACATCCCGATGTTTGTTATCATAATAACTCTTCTGTCGGGACTGAGCTGCTTTGAGGCTCTCACGAATGACATGGCACATCTCTTCTGCTTCAGTAATCATGTCATTGCCCAAAATCTGATGCTCACCGGTTTCAGACCAGTTAAGCGGGGTACGACACTTTCTGCCATAGAGAATCTTGAAAGGGGCCTTGCCTGAGCTAGCTTGAAAGCTATTGTTGTATGAGAATTCAGCATATGGAAGGCAATCTTCCAACTTCATGCCGAATGAAATCACACAGGCTCTGAGCATATCTTCAAGGATCTGATTGACTCTCTCAACTTGACCACTTGTATGCAGATGGAACGCAGTGCTGAAATGGATCTTGGTACCCATAGCAGTCTGGAAGGACTCCCAAAACTTGGAATTAAAGAGGCTTCCACGGTCAGAAGAGATGGGCTGAGGAATACCATGCAAAGAGACTATCCTTAACATATACAACTCTGCAAGCTGAGCTGCCGAGATAGATTCTTTGACCGGCAGGAAATGAGCAAATTTTGACAGCTTGTCGATAACCACAAAGATGGCATCATTGCCTCTCTCGGACTTGGAAAACCCAGTGACGAAATCCATCTCCACATGATCGAATTTCCACTCTACGATAGACAAAGGCTGACAAAGACCTGCTAGACGTTGATGCTCCGCCTTCACTCTGCAACGAACATCACACTCGTTCACGAACTGAGCAATTTCATGTTTCATGCAAGTCCACCAGAAGGTTTGCTTGAGATCCTTATACATCTTTGAACTACGTGGATGAATGGATAGAAGAGAATTGTGTGCTTCGTCCATGATAACCTTTCCGGGATCACTCTTTGGAACCACAAGACGGTCCTCAAAGAACAAGGTATCTTTGTCATCAACGCGTAAGCACTTATACTTCGGAATGCTCTTGGCCACACCTTTCTTCACTTTCTTCACCATAGCGTCAAGAAGCTGCGCTTGGTGAATCTGATCTTTCAGAGTCGGAGAGACTTGAAGATTGCCAAGAAATCCTTGTGGAATCATCTGAAGGTTGAGCTTGCGGAAGGCTTCACAAAGCTCGGGTTGAAGAGGCTTCAAGATGAGACTATTGCAGTACGCCTTACGGCTGAGCGCGTCTGCAATGACATTTGCTTTCCCAGGAGTATACTCAATGCTTGGATTGAAGTCCTCAAGCATTTCCACCAAACGAGACTACCGAAGATTGAGATTGGGTTGAGTGAAAATGTACTTCAAGCTCTTGTGATCGGTGTACACCTCAACTAGTCTACCCAACAAAAAATGCCTCCAAGTCATTAGAGCATGTACAACTGCCGCCGACTCAAGATCATGAGTGGGGTAGTTCTTCTCAGCAGGCTTCAACTGGTGCGAGGTATAAGCAACAATCTTCTTGTCTTGCATGATAACACCACCAAGACCTTGAAGAGAAGCATCACAGAAAACTTGGAAAGGCTTGGACTGCTCAGGAGGAACAAGAATTGGAGTTGAAGTCAGTCTTTGCTTGAGCGTATTGAACGCCACATCACACTCAGGAGACCAAACATACTTGACACTCTTCTGGAGGAGATTGGACAAAGGCTTAGCAATTTGAGAGAAGTTCTGCACGAATCTTCTACAATAACTAGCAAGCCCGAGGAAACTCCGAAGCTGCTTCACATTCTGAGGAGGTTCCCACTTCAAGATTTCCTCAACTTTCTTAGGGTGTACTTTAATTCCCTCGGCAGAGATGACATGCCCAAGGTACACCACTTCATTGAGCCAAAACTCACACTTGGAAAACTTGGCATAGAACTGATGTTCCCTTAACTTGTCAAGCACAAGGCGGAGATGCTCTGCATGCTCTTCTTCTGTCCCCAAGAACACAAGGATATCATGCAGATAGACCAAGGCGAACTCATTCTTGAAAGGAGAGAAAATGAAATTCATCATTCTTGAGAAGGTTGGAGGAGCATTAGCAAGACCAAACGACATGACGGTGTACTCATAAGAGCAAAAACTCGTCCTGAAAGCGGTCTTAGGAATGTCTTCTTCGCGAATGCGAATCTGATGATAACCTATGCGAAGATCAAGCTTCGAGAAAACCTTGGCACCTTTTAGTTGTTCAAACAACTCGTTGATGTTAGGGAGTGGCTACTTGTTTCTGATTGTCTTCTTGTTCAATGGACGGTAGTCGACACAAAGACGATCCATGCCATCTTTCTTCTTGACAAACAAAACACCACAACCACATGGAGAAGAACTTGGTCTAATCAGACCCAGACGTTCTTGCTCATCTAGCTGCTTCTTCAACTCTTTCAGCTCTTTGGGGCCAAGTTTATACGGGTGCTTACAAACTGGTTCAGTTCCGGGCTCGAGATCAATCACGAACTCGACTGGCCGATGTCGAGGCATTCCTGGCAATTCTACTGGAAAGACATCTTCATACTCACAAACCACCAAAATTTGAGAAATCGCCGAGATTTCACCCTTCTCATTAAGAGCAAAGAGATGGATTGTGTCATCGCGAGCCGCGAAAATAATCACGTCTTCTGAAGCATGAGTCAGCTTGACTTCTTTTGCTTTACAATAAATATGAGCTTTATTCATAGCAAGGAAGTCCATGCCCAAAATGAGATCAATATCGGAATTACCAAGAACAATTGGAGAAGCCAGAAAAGAATAATTGCCCATCTTGATAGAAACATCTGGAACAATGCGATTGGAATTCAACATCTTACTGGGCGACACCACAGACAAGGACTTAGGCTAATCTTGATAATCAAACTCATTCTTGACAAAGAAAGGGCGAGACATGAAACAATGCGATGCACCAGAATCAAATAACACTTTTGCAGGAATAGAATTAACTAAGAGATTACCCATAATCACATCATTGGACTGCTCTGCTTCAGCTGCATTCACCATATTCACTCTTGCAGTCTTGGGATTATGCTTCACCATACCATTGCCTGGAGGCTTGATAGGAGGAGGAGGCGGAAGACGTTGCTGGTTGCACTTGTTTGCATAGTGACCCTTCTGGCCGCACTTGTGACAAGTCACCTCACAAAGCGGACGAATATGTCTTGGAGGAGGAACAAGAACTGCCTTGGATGCCTGGGGTCTCTGCTGGAATCCTAGATTGGGTGGGTGGGAAGAACCATGACCACCGAACTGCTTCTGCTACTGAGGAGGACGAAATGAAGGAGGATTTGGCACCCAATACTTCTGCTTCTTGGGAACCATCTGAGAGCAGGAAGAAGACAAATATGAATCCCTTGAACGCTTCTTTGAGTTCTCCAACTTCAGCTGAGTTGGCTCAAGCTTCAAAGCCATGTTATAGAACTGATCAAACTCACGAGGCTCTTGAAGAACTAGGCCTGGCAGAAGCTCATCCTTGAGACCACCTCTGAACTGATAGATCATAGCCTTGTCATCTGGAACATCTTGCTTAGCATAGCGGGCTAGATTCTGGAACTCAATGTTGTACTGATAGACAGACTTGCTTCCGTGGTTCAGGTGCCTGAACTTCTTGCTCATCTCCTCGACAAAGCTAGTCGGAATGTAATGAGCCCTAAAGTCACGACGGAAATCGCCCCAAGTAACAACACAATCGCCCCTGGAATCCTTGTACTGCTGCCACCAATCAGCTGCTCGACCCTTGAGCTGGAACGATGCAAATCTGACAAAGTCCTCTGGCCTGACATTGCTGCACTCAAAATGCTTACTCATATCGCGAAGCCAATCATCAACATTAAAAGGCTGCTCACAACAGGTGAAAGACTCGGGCTGGTTGGCAAGGAACTGATTGAGCATCGCAAACTGAGGTTGATTCTGAAAATTCCCTTGAAAACCTTGCTGACCCTACTCCCTTTCTTGCAACAGCCTGAGAAACATCTGAGTGTTTGCATTAGTTGCGGCCATCATAGCTTGCCAAGCTTATGGAGGAGGAGGAGGAGGCGGAGGTGGCGGCTGCGGGGGTGGTGGTGGAACATCAGTCTGCTCCTCACCATGACCCGGATTGTTGCGAGTTGGTGGAGCCATCCTGAAGATGGACAAAACGCATCAGCACCTCATTGATAAGATGAATTCAAAAGCTGAATCAAATGCTTGAAAGAAATTGAAAAAATGACAACACAGCCTTCCTACTGAAAAATTAGTAAGAATGCTTCTTCGGTTTAATGGTAACATCATTAGATATAAGAAGCCACTTGCAATAACACAAAAGTATTGAGCTAAGCGCTCAGAACAAATGTACATGCCCACATACATCTGAAGAAGATGATCCTAGGTAACTACAAGATTTCCCACATATGAACTTCCGAAAACTTTCTGGTTATGCAATCCGGTGTGGGGGATACAAGGAGGAAATATCTCACACAACTAGCAATCCTACACCCCAACTGTATCCATCCTTCAACACATAACCAGAGGCTCTCGCAAATTCATCTAACTCGAATCCTCAAACTCACAACGATACTAAACCATGGTGGTACCCCGAACGCCTCCCTAGTACTGGGTGACTCCAACCTTATCTCACCACGATAAGTATTGAAGTAATTTCGAACACTCTCTGTCCTGATATATCAAGGAAGCTGAATGATAACGATGTGCCAACATTCCCTAGAGCCTGACTCCCCGGAAGAAATCAAGTCAGACAGGAGGCACCAAGACAGAACCCTGTCACATCGGTATCATATAGACTCCAAAATACCCACGTGATCCTAATTGTTTTTTGAGCAAGAAGAGGAGTAGAATCAAAAATTCCTAAGTCGAATACCTCACCAGAGGATAGAAGAGGAGTAAAAAGAATCCTACTCTCCGATATAACTAGACTCAAGATAGTTTTACTACACTCAACTCGCCAAGTTCGATCAAGCAAAGGCTCCTACGATCATTTGGCTCTAATACCAACTTGTCACGCCCAAAATGCGTGCCTATCCATTTTAAGGCACGAGGACCTTGCAAGGGATAGAGGCGCATCTTGCCGTTCGCAAGTATTACGGAAGAGATGAGTGTCCAAGTTGGCTTACACTCGCCACATACTAAATTACAATTCCACACAGAATTCAAATCATCAAGATGAAGCCAGGGTCCGTTTACGGACGAAATCAAATGAGAAAACAGATGCAAATGATACTATCTCGCTATCCCAAAGATCACGACCATGGTCCTCTACTCATCTGGGTAAGTCACGTACATCCTGCCTCTTTCCTAATCATATTCCCACTGGAGCTGGGTAAGATCATCCTGCATGTAGTCATCTGAACCTATACCTGAAGTGTTGTAGTAATCTATGAGCCACAAGGACTCAACAATCAAGCGCCCGGGTACCGAGACTATTCAAGTTTAAAGGTTGGGATGGGGAATGTGTTTAGTTTGCAACAACACTAAGCAAATATGTTGGCTAAACTTATGTAACATGAAAATAATTATGAGTGGCCCGCGATGACCGATCAAATCTAGTATGACCTCTATGAGATCCTGAACACTTACCTACATCAATCATAACCCCACCGTGTTCTCTCTCGGATCATGTTCACGAGCAAAGACGATCATGGTTACTCACACAGTTGGTGTATTTTAATTAGAGTTACTTCAAGTTTACTATCTCCGGGTGTTAAACAAATATCCAAGTTGCCACATAACCGCGGGCACGGCTTCTCGAAAAGATTTAACCCTACAGGGGTGCTCCAACTAGTCCATCACAAATTAACCACACTCTGCGAGGATAGTCTTGACCAAGGATCTCGTGGTCATCATAGGTAATTCCAAAGGAATTCCAACACCTCGAGAAAACCTGAAGAAAGTCAGAGTCCACACGCAAGACACTCGATAAAGGTAAAACAAATCTAGCAAGACCTCCCGATGTGTCGATGAACGCGATAAGAGCCACGTATCTCGTTCTCAGGACACGACCGGATGAGCGCAACATACAGTGACCTGATAGAAATCTCCCGAGTTGCCCCGGGTTGGCCCCGCACACGACTCTAGTTTGGACCAACACTCATGAGGAGCACTGGCCCGGGGGTTGATTAATTATCCACGGGGTTTCAAAGCCCTATGCAAGTTTATTAAGTTGTTAAGCAAATGTAGTACCAAAGTTGGGTCTTGCCAGACAAGTTTTAATCTCAACCGAATAAACAAGGGGGTCCCCATAACAACCCCGAGCATGTTAGGAGCGCAAAGTATGGAAACATAACACCGGTAACAAGAATCTATGGAGGCACACATCAATAAGCATGAAGCCATCAAGTTTACATGATGAAACAGTTTTCTGGGACTTTGTGAAAATAACAGTTTTCTGGAATCTAAGTTAATAAAGTAGCAAGTTGACAGCAGAAGTTAAATATGTTGCAGAGCACCTCTTGGCTTGAAAATTAACAGGTTGGTAGTAGACAACATCTACTTCAAAATGCGAGCACTAAGCATGAGCAAATACTCAACAGATTACAAGTTGTCAACCACTCTACATGGCATAAAAATAAAAGTAGATTCTCACACCTCGAAATATTTAGCATGTTGAGAACAGAAACATCAAGTTAGCTATTTGCAGCATGTTTCCCACTTATATGGGTGATTCTCATGTTAAACAAAAATACCATGGCATAATAGATACAAAACACTAGCTCTTCCTAGTGGGCACATGCCCCAAAGCAAGCATGGATTAAACCATGCAAAAATGACAAAGCAGCATCACAGCTAAAAATGACAGTTTTATAAACTTGCTCAAAAGTGAAATCTGAAAACACCAATGGATTCATTGGCTCTTTTTACCCCAAAAACATATGTCATACTCATATGTTCATGTGAAGCATCAAGGCAGAAAGTATACTAGTAAAATAGCATGTACTCTTATAAGTGATATATTACTCTAAAAGGCACATGAGCAAATATAGACATAACCAGTTAAGAAACTTAGATAGAAATGGAAATGCTCTAACAATTCACAAAACATGCATATCTACCACAAAGGGGTAAGTCTAGTGGGGGAAACCCACTAGTTCCCCCCCCCACACACACTCTACACACACACTACAAAAGCATACACACACATGCTCTATATATGCCCAAGGACATTGAGCACAATACAACAATGAGCATACCACCCAAGCGGGGGTGTTCATCCACACACATACTCACATGCATGCTCATGGGTGTGGGTGGTCATCCACACATATATGCACAATGCATATATGCATATGCATATGTATATGTCAACACACACACACACTCTCACAAGAACACATACATATATACAACATATATGTATACACACATGCACCACACACCTCTCATCCATACTTGCACTTGTAAACTCACATACACATGCACATGAGAACCACCACACACACTACACATAAGTGTGTATGCATGAAGCACACACACTCACATACACCCTACACATACATACACACACTCACTAAAATAAACAGAAAAGGAAAACAGCCACCCATACTTGCTTCCACACACATACACACTACAAAAGAGAAAAACAAAGAAAAAGAAAACAACCAAAAATGGGGAGGCTTCGGGCTCGAACCCATGACCACCTGGTCATCTCCCCTAGCGCCCACCACTGCGCTACACGCTCGACACTTAACACAGGAGGGGCTCTGGCCCTCTATACACACACACTCATGCTATACTGATGAAACTGAACCATAGAACACCACGGCGACAGAGCAATGGCGGCGGCAATTCCAGCGAGCACACGACGGATCCGGTGTTGCAAACGGTTCTCACGCAAGAGGGAACAACCGGGGTCCCATTCTATGTTTCTCTTTGAACCTCACTATGCTCTGAATTCCTTACCTGATAGTGGGGAAGAAGAGAGGAGGGAGAGGAATTGAGAGGGAGATGGGAGCTGCGGGGCGGGAGGGAAGAGAGGAACCCTAGCGGAGGGGGCACGCATGCCGAGGGGGAACTAAATACCCACGGGCTGACGGCGACGGATGGCGCAAAAGCACACGGCAGAGGCGCTCTCTCTCTGCTCTCACTAACGGAGACGATGGACGGGGCAGGTGGTCGTTCCGCGAGCGGGCTGGGCCACGGGGAAGGCAAGCCCACTATGGCTCTCTCTGTCTCTCTGGAAAAGAAAAAACACAGGTTTTTCCTTTTAAACAAAACAGCAAGAAAAGAAAACCCAGAGGAAAATAAAAAGGATTTTTGGGCAGAACAAAAATACTTTTGCAAAGAAAATAATATGCACTAATAACTAAAAATATCAAAATGATTTTTAGGAAAATTAATTTAAATACTTTTTTCAATAACAGCCCCTGTTTATTTAAATCACACAAGCATACTAACTCCAAACATCAAAAGAACCATTCTCAAAATTAATAATACATATAGGGCTATCTCTTGAACATTTTTAAGCAATTTAATTTGCAAGTTAAATCTGTTGCTAAAATAACATAGGAGGAAAGGATTTTTGTGGGGTTTGTATGAAAGGAATAAGAGGGGGAAGAAGATGAGAGTGCACACAAACACCACACCACATCACACACACAAGACAAGATCACAACCAACCACACCATACAAGGTCACTTCATAACTAGGCATGGCATGATGAATGCATGATGCATGATGCATGAATTCAAAACAAAGCATGGCATGACAAGGTGCAAATCATTCATAAAGCTCATGACACAAGGTTCATACAAGAGACTACATGCCAATAAATGTAGGGACAACACTTAGGCTGTCATAGGGGGCCACCCATTGGCCACAAGCCAGGGGCGGCCACCCCCCTGGGCGTGCCCAGGTGGCTTGTGAGCCCCCTGCAACTCCACCGACCTCAATTCCAACTCCATATAACGCTATTTGCGGAAAAATTCATCATCAACAATCCTTCATCGCCAATTCCATGATGCTCTCCATCATTCGTGAGTAATTCCATCGTAGACTTGCTGGACGGTGATGGGTTGGATGAGATTTACCATGTAATCGAGTTAGTTTTGTTAGGGTTTGGTCCCTAGTATCCACTATGCTCTGAGATTAATGTTTCTATGACTTCGCTATGCTTAATGCTTGTCACTAGGACCCGAGTGCCATGATTTCAGATCTGAACCTATTATATTTTCATGAATATATATGTGTTTTGTATCCTATCTTGCAAGTTGTAGACACCTATTACGAGTTATGATCTGCATTCCCCAGGGTGACAATAACTGGGATTCTTTTTGGTGATTACCGTAGTTTTAGAAGTTCATGTACTCACTAAGTGCTAATGCTTTGGTCCAATTCTCTATTAAAAGGAGGCCATAATATACCTTAGTTTCCATTAGGACCCCACTACCACGGGAGGGTAGGACAAAAGATGTCATGCAAGTTCTTTTCCATAAGCACGTATGACTATATATGGAATACATGCCTACATTACATTGATGAATTGGAGCTAGTTCTGTGTCACCCTATGTTATAACCGTTACATAAAGAATGCCATCTGACATAATTATCCATCACTGATCCATTGCCTATGAGCTTTTCACATTTGCTATGTTACTTTTCCATTGCTACTGTTACAATCACTACAAAATTTCTACTGTCCCTTTTACCATCCTTACCGTTACTTCCATACTACTTTGCTACTAAATACTTTGCTGTAGATATCAAGTCTTTCATGTATGGTTGAATTGACAACTGATAACCCACAAGTATAGGGGATCAATTGTATCCTTTCTCTATAAGTAAGAGTGTCGAACCCAACGAGGAGCTAAAGCTAGAACAAATATTCCCTCAAGTTCTATCGACCACCGATACAACTCTACGCACACTTAACGTTCGCTTTACCTAGAACAAGTATGAAACTAGAAGTACTTTGTAGGTGTAACGGGATAGGTTTGCAATATAATAAAGAGCACATAAATAAAAACTAGGGGCTGCTTAGATAAAGTAACAATTAAGTTAGTCTAACGAGTGTGGAAAAGTGGTGGTAGGAGTTATAGAATTGTCCCTAGGCAATCGATAACTAGACTGGTCATCATTATTGAAATTTTATATGAGGGAGAGGCATAAGATAACCTACTTTCTCTACTTGGATCATAAACACTTATGATTGGAACTCTAGCAAGCACCCACAACTACTAAAGATCATTAAGGTAAAACCCAACCATAGCATTATAAGGTATCAAGTCCTCTTTACTCCCATATGCAACAACCCACCTACTCGGGTTTATGCTTCTGTCACTCAAGCAACCCGCCATAGGCAAACCATGAACTCATTGCAACACCCTATAGCGAGGATCCATCACGCTTGTGCGACACGGAGAGCACCATAGGAATACACCAATAATGAAACATGCAACTCAAACCAATCATGATCATCAATCAACCCATGGGACAACAAAAATCTACTCAAACATCATAGGATGGCAACACATCATTGGATAATAATATGAAGCATAAAGCACGATGTTCAAGTAGAGAGTACATAGGGTTACGGGAGAGTGGACTGCTGTAGATAGATGGGGGGAGGTGATGGAGGTGTTGGTGAAGATGACAGAGTTGTTGGAGTAGATCGCTGTCACGATGGTGGCCCTGACGGCGTTCCCGCGCCATTGGGAGAGAGGGGGAGAGAGCCCCTACTTCTCATTCTTCCTTGACCTCCTCCTATATGGGAGATGGGTTTCCCCTTTGTTCCATGTCCTCCATGGCGGCGGAGGGGCGAGAGCCCCTCCGAGATTGGATGTCTCTTTGTTTCCTTTTGTTTCTGCGCTCCCAGATTCTGGCCTTTCATCGTTTCTTAAATATCCAGAGATCTGTAAATCCAATCAGGACGAAATTTTGTGAGGAATTTTATTATAAAAATATCTTCATTGCGGCAATAGGAGAGCTCTGACTGACTTAAGGGGTGACCACAAGGGCCCAGGGCGAGTCCAGTGTGCTAGGCTGCGCCCCCTGGCTTGTGGTCACCTCGGGCATCGTCTCGCGTTGATTCTTTTTCCCAAAAAACTCAGTATGTTTTTATCGTGTTTGGACTTCATTTGGTACGGATATTCTGCGAAACAAAAAACATGCAACAAACAGGAACTGACACTAGGCACTGGATCAATATGTTAGTCCCAAAAATAGTATAAAAAGTTGCCAAAAGTATATGAAAGTTGAAGAATATTGGCATGAAACAATCAAAAGTTATACATATGACGGAGGTGTATCAACATCCCCAAGTTTAATTCCTGTTCGTCCTCGAGTAGGTAAATGATAAAAAGATAATTTTTGATGTGGAATGCCACCTAGCATAATCTTGTTCATATAATATAATCATGGCATGAATATTAAGACACGAGTGATTCAAAGCAATAGTCTATCATTTGACGTTAAGACAATAATACTTAAGGAATACTAATAAAGCAATTGTATCTCTTCAAAATATAATGGCAAAAGAAAGTTATCCCTACAATATCATATAGTCTGGCATTGCTCCATATTCCCCATATTTATATCATGCATAACCTCGACAAGTCAAGCAATTGTTTCACACCTTTTACGTTCTCAAACTTTTTCAACTCTCATGCAATACATGAGCGTAAGCCATGGATATAGCATTATAGGTGGAATAGAATATGGTGGAGGTTGTGAAGAAAAAGGAGAAGATAGTCTCACATCAACTAGGTGTATCAACGGGCTATGGAGATGCCCATTAATAGATATTAATGTGAGTGAGTAGGGATTGCCATGCAACGGATGCATTAGAGCTATTAGTGTATGATAGCTCAAAAAGAAACTAAGTGGGTGCGCATCCAACTTGCTTGCACATGAAGACCTATGGCAATTTGAGGAAGCCCATCATTGGAATATACAAGCCAAGTTATATAATGAAAAATTCTCACTAGTATATGAAAGTGACAAAATAGGAGAGTCTTTATCATGAAGATCATGGTGCTACTTTGAAGAACAAGTGTGGAAAAGGATAGTACCATTGTCCCTTCTCTCTTTTCTCTTTTTTGGTGGGAATCTAAGGCCTCTTTTTTATTTGGGCTTCGCTAGCCTCTTTTATTTTTCACAAAGTCCGGAGTCTCATACAAACTTGTGAGGGAATCATAGCTTCCATCAGCCTTTCCTCACATGGGACAATGCTCTAATAATGATGGTCATCACACTTTTATTTACATACTACTCAAGAATTACAACTCTATATCTAGTACAAAATATGACTCTATATGAATGCCCTCGGCGGTGTACCGGGATATGACATCAAAAAATGAACAAGCCATGGAAACATCATGCTAGCTATCTTACGATCATGCAAAGCAATATGAAAATGATGGTGCTTGTCATAATAAGCAGAATGGTGGAAGTTGCATGAAAATATAACTCAGAATTGCTATGGAAATGCCATAATAGGTAGGTATGGTGGCTGTTTTGAGGGAGGATATATTGTGGGTTTAACGCACCGACAAAATTTGCGCGGTACTAGAAAGGCTAGCAAAGGTGGAAGGGTGAGAGTGCGTATAATCCATGGACTCAAATTAGTCATAAACAAATCACATAGTTATTGAAAAAGTCTATTAGCTATCGAAGCAAATTATTAGACGCATGCTCCTAGGGGAGAGGTTGGTAGGAGTTAACCATCGCACACTCCCGACCCTCAGACAAAGGTTGACAATCAATAAACAAATCATGCTGCAACTTCCTTACATAACGGTTCACCATGCGTGCATGCTACGGGAATCACAAACCTTTAGACAAGTATTTCTACCAATCCACAATTACTCACTAGCATGACTCTAATATCACCATCTTCATGTCACAAAACTATTGCAAGGAATCAAACATATCATATTTAGTGATCTACAAGTTTTACGTAGGATTTTATGACTAACCATGTGAATGATCAACTCCTGTTAACTCTCTAAATAGATATAAGCGAAGCATGAGAGTTTAGTTCTTTCTAAAAAAGATAGAGGATCAATTGTAGCCGTTCTCGATAAGTAAGAGTTTCAAACCCAACGAGGAGCTAAATGTCGAACAAATATACCCTCAAGTTCTATCGACCATCGATACAACTCTACGCACGCTTAACGTTCGCTTTGCCTAGAACAAGTATGAAATTAGAAGTACTTTGTAGGTGTAACGGGATAGATTTGCAAGATAATAAAGAGCACGTAAATAAAACCTAGGGTCTGCTTACATGAAGTAACAATTAAGTTAGTCTAACGAGTGTGGAAAAGTGGTGGTAGGAGTTGCGGAATTGTCCCTAGGCAATCGATAATTAGACCGGTCATCATTATTGCAATTTTATATGAGGGAGAGGCATAAGCTAACATACTTTCTATACTTGGATAATATGCATTTATGATTGCAACTCTAGCAAGCATCCACAACTACTAGATCATTAAGGTAAAACCGAACCATAGCATTATAAGGTATCAAGTCCTCTTTACTCCCATATGCAACAACCCACCTACTCAGTTTTATGCTTCTATGACTCAAGAAACCCACCATACGCAAACCATGAACACACTGCAACACCCTACAACAAGGATCCATCACGCGTGTGCGACATAGAGAGCACCATAGGATAGCACCAATAATAAAACATGCAACTCAAACCAATAATGATCATCAATCCACCCATGGGACAACAAAAGTCTACTCAGACATCATAAGATGGCAACACATCATTGGATAATAATATGAAGCATAAATCACTATGTTCAAGTAGAGGGTACATCGGGTTCCGGGAGAGTGCACCTCTGTAGATAGATGGGGAAAGGTGATGTAGGTGTTGGTGAAGATGACGGAGTTGTTGGAATAGATCGCCGTCACGATGATGGCCCCGGCGGCATTTCGACGCCACTGGGAGAGAGGGGGAGAGAGCCCCCTCCTTCTTCTTCTTCTACCTTGACCTTCCCCCTAGATGGGATAAGGTTTCCCCCTGGTACATGGCCTCCATGGCGGCGGAGGGGCGAGAGCCCCTCCGAGATTGGATCTCTCTTTGTGTTTCCTTCTATTTCTGCACTCCAAGATTCAGGCATTTCACCATTTCTTAAATATCCGGAGATCCGTAACTCTGAGGGGGCTGAAATTTAGTGGGGATTTTTATTATAAAAATATCTTCGTTGTGGCAAAAGGAGAGCTCCAACCGCCTTAAGGGGTGACTACAAGGGCCCAGGGCATGGCAAGGGGGTAGGTCTTGCCCCCTGGCTTATGGTCACCTCGGGCATTGTCTCATGTTGATTCCTTTTCCCCAAAATCACATATATTCCAAAACAATATCCGTAAGTTCTTATCACGTTTGGACTTCGTGTGGTATGGATATTCTATGAAACAAAAAACAGGCAACAAAGAGGAGCTGTCACTGGGCATTGGATCAATATGTTAGTCCCAATAATGGTATAAAAAGTTGCCAAAAGTATATGAAAGTTGTAGAATATTGGAATGAAACAATCAAAAATTATAGATACGACGGAGACGTATCAACAACTCAGCTGCTAATACTCGAGAAAATTCTTTGGCTCCCCTTGTGTCAAATCATAAAATTTGGGTTGAATACTCTACCCTCGATCCCCTATACTTGTGGGTTATCAAGACCTTTTTCTGGAGCCGTTGCCGGGGAGCATAGCTCTATTTTTGGAGTCAATTGGGATTTATATCTGTTGATCACTATGAAGAATCTGAAAGACCCAAAACCTAAGATCTATCCCTCTACTACGAGGGGAGGTAAGGAGCTGCCATCTAGCTCTACACTTGATTCACCTCCTGTTATGAGTAAATTTGCGACACCACCACTTGCTATTGATTCTGATATGTCGCAAGTAATTGATGATGCCACTTCTTGAAATTGCGTTATATCGACTAGAGGGGGTGAATAGGCGATTTTTACAAATTCGTCACTTGAGGAATTTCAACTTTGAGGAATTTGAAATGTGATGAATAACTAGCAGCGGAATAAGTACTCAAGTGCATGAGGAACATAGCAACAGCATAGTCATGATGATGAAATGAACATGCACAAGTTATAGGTAGGGTGATACAGGATAAGCAGTGATGAACAAGGTAACATGAAGAATTTGAGGTGAGGAAAATGTGAAAGTCTTCAGTCAAATTCTTCAAACAGTAACGACCAATTTCATCAACAAGTATACGAGTAATAAGGGGGTTGAGGAAATAAAACTGGGTAGCTCGATGAAGACAATGGTTTGATGACCCAGTTCCAACTGTTGTGACAGTCATACATCTGGTTTGGAGAGGCCTGTTATTTAAAACAGAGGACACACAGTCCTTACCGTATTCTCCTTGAGCTAAGGTCACACAGTCCTCGCCCAACACTCGTGGTAAGTCTTCAGGGTAGACTTCCAAAACCCTCACAAACTGGTCACCCGATGATCCACAATTTACTATTGGATGCTCTAGAACAAGGTCACTTCGTGATCCGCAATTGACTGCAGGATGCACTAGACCATGATGCCTAACAGTCTGGAGGATCCACAATCCTCACAGGTAACAAGCGTCGGTTCCACACAGGAATTTCTTCAGTGATGTTCAATCACTTTGGGTTTGGTGGTTTGGTTGTGGGTTTTTCCTCACTGATGATTTTCTCTCAAAGTCCTTGGAGGATGGGTTGCTCTCAAATGAGAAGTCTCAGTTCTCTCTCAAAGCAGCCAACCAACCAGTGGTTGTGGGGGGTGGCTATTTATAGCCATGGTGCAACCTGACATGATAAGACATAAATACCCCCAATGATATGACCGTTATGTGGATGTTATGATTGGTGACAGCTGGCGCTAAGCACAGAAATGGTCGGAAATTCGAACTATGAAAGTCCTCAGGCTTATCATGTTCCTCACTTGTAGGCAATTTGCACTGGTGAAATCCGAACTCCTCATTCAGATCAATTTCCTCAGAGACCAGAAGAACTTTGTCTCTGTCACTTAAGAACTTGACTGAACCATAAGAGATTTCCAAAGGCTTCACTCGAAGGATTGTGTAGGTTGAGGATTTTGGAGTCAAGCATCAGTTGGAAATTTTCCTTAGTATTACCTCGGCCCCCTTTAACAGTACGGTGTTTCCTATGATTCAAATAAAGGAAATGAAACTATGAAAACAAAAGTCTTCACGCTTCATAGTCCTTGTTCATATCTTCAAGGTCACACCAACTTCTTCATTTTCAAAGTCTTCAGGGAATACCAAAGTCTTCAACAAAGTCATCAGTTGAAGACATACATTTTTAGGGGTCGATAATCTCTGGATATATCAAACTCCTCATCGACTTATAGAGCATGTGTACACTCACAAACGCATTAGTTCCTTAACCTATAAGTCTTCAATACACCAAAATCACTAAGAGGCACTAGATGCACTAAAAATCTCCCCCTTTTTGGTGATTGATGACAAACAGGTTAAGTTTTCAACGGGGATAAACATATGAAGTGAAAGTGCTGAGTTTGAGGAATTTGATTGCAAGATATAGAACTCCCCCTGAAGATGTGCATATTTGAGGAATTTGCTTTGGACTACGAATGCACATGGCAGGTTAAAACATGGAGAACTCCCCCTATATCTTGTAATTCATACACGCATTTGAACATATGATATGAAGAATTTGAAATGCGTGAGGAAAATGGCGTCTAACGAAATTCAGCATGTATGCATTAAGGTACTTGTGGAAATAAACATGCGAGGAAATAGTTCAAATGTGTCAGACCACCATCGGACTTAAGTTTACAACTCAACCAACAAAAGCTTCAGTAGAGAGAGAGTTGTAACTTAACAAAAACAGCCCATATATGTAGACCCGCTTGAAGACTAACTCAAATTTTCTCCCCCTTTGTCATCGAAGACCAAAAAGGGACGAAAAAGTGAGGACTAATGCCCCTTTGAAGAATTTCATCGTGTTGGTGAGGAAGGAGCGCCAGCGTTGTCGGGGTGGTTTGCCGATACGGGGCCTGCTGCAGTGTCATCAATGTCTTCATCTTCATCTCTCTCATGTGATGAAGAATATGAACTTGTGACCATCAGAGGAACTTGGACTTTCTTGAATTTCTTGTTTGGTTGACATGCCCAGTCAGGATTTTCCTCAAGATCCAGCTCATTCAGTTCTTCAGGAGACTTGAGGTGAGACAATATGGCCCAAGTGCGGTTGAGGTTTTCATGTGCATAGTAGTGATTCCTCTTCACAGTGTTCTACGTCACAGTCATGTTTTGCACAATGTAACCAAGTTGACGCTTCACCCACTTGAGATTGTGATCGACCTTCTGATGAAGACTTATTAGAATCTTGCGATCAGTCATCACACGAGGGGCGGACTCTTGAGGTGTTTGAGCTGAGGCTTTTGCTTCTGAGTCCTGAGTTGTAGTGTCATCATTGGTGGAGAAGGAAGCAGCTTTGCGAAACTGTTCATCCAATGGACGAGTGCCCTCATCAATGACAGCCTTGCCTTTTCCTTCTACTGTGTCAATTGTGCTCTTGATGACTTCGATCGGAGGCAGGAAGCCAAAGTGGTTCCGGAAATCAGCTTTGAAGGGAACTGAGGACTTTGCCCTGATGAATTTCATGATCCAAGGCGCATAAGGCTTCTGTTCAAATGGAGCTAAAGCAGCATTGGCCAATGTCCTCATGAAGAAATCGTGCAAGTTGATGGGAATCCCATGAGTGATGTTGAAGAGCATATTCTTCCTGACTCCCTCCACTTCTTGTTCTTCAGAATTGTGGCCCTTCTGAGGACACAGAGTATTTGTGAGTATGCGGTAGACCGTCCTAGGCACATATAGCAAATCCTTCACAAGGAGGGTTTTCCGTTGAGGCTTTCCAGGAGTCAATGTCTTCATCAGCACTTGCATCAGTTGATTTGGAAGTGCGAGTTCATCAAACAGTTTGCGAGCTTCATCTGAGGGAATTGGAACTGGTACACACTGAAGTAGTTTAGATGCTTGAGCAGTGAAGTGAGTTGATCCTGTCATCCAGTCCAAAACCTAGGAGTTGATGTCTGAAGCATTTCCACTGATATGCAGTGTGGCATAGAACTGAAGGATGAGTTCTTCATTCCAGTCACAGATGTCGACGCAAAAAGGAAGAATGCCTGCATCGTGAAGAACTTGGAGCACCGGTGTGAACGATGGAAGTGTTTCCATGTCCGCATGAGGAATCTGGTGGTGCTCGAAGACTTTATTCTTCTCGAACAAGACTGATGCATAGTAGTTCAGTTGAGTGGCAGTCCAGAATCTATTTCGTCCGGCCCTTGCTGAGTCATATGGACTTGGACCTGTGAAGAACATGCGCTCATTGAAGAAATTTCTCTTGAGGAATTTGGGGCGCGCTGAGCCTTTGAATGGCATTCTGGGCTTCGGTTGAAGATTTGGCTTGAAGCGGCCTTTGATTTCCTTTGGCATAGGAGGAATTTCTTCAGACTGAAGAATTTGTAGAACTGTTTCATCAGGGTGAGCTTGAGCAGCAATGTCATCAGTTGTTGCGGCTAGAATTTATTTAGTGACTTGTGCGGTCAGGTCACCAGATTCTTCATGAATTTCCTCAATCTAGGCAGGGGACTGAGGAATCTGTGTCAGAGGAGTAGTCATTGGTGAATTTGGGTGTGCTGATTCCCAATATTCATCGTTGATGACAGGAGTTGTATTGCCAATGTCTACATCCTCATCAATTTCTTGACCACTAGCCTATTTAGAAGTGAACTGAGGCTGGGGCGATGATACCTTTGGAGTTGAAGCAATGTCTTCAACTTCAATTTCTTCATCAATCTGCTCTGTCGAAGCAGCAGAATGATCTTCATCTTCTTCATCTCGGATGACATAGTCAACCCCAAATGGTACAAGTTCATAGGTAGGTGCAGAGGAGATTGGTGTAGCATCAATGGGTCCAATTGAAGAACTTCTTCATAGCTGAGGATTCTGAATCCGATGCTTTTCTCTTTAGAATCTTTTCCACTGCAGCTGGAATTTCTTCAGGCACGACTGATGCGGTCGCCCTAGTGGGTTCAGGTTCTTCAAGCGCAGCGAAAGCTTCAGCTAGCCTTTCAGTTTCTTCAGGCACAATAGTGGGAGTTGTCCTGGATGGTCATCAGTGGTCTGAATTTCTTCAGCAGTGTTGGTTGTTGCTTCTAGTGCAGAAGCATTTTCATTAGCAGTCACGTTAGGCTAAGCAGTTTCATCAGTAGCCAGAGGAATTTCATAAGCTTGAGGAATCTCATCAGCCTGAGGATTTTGTGGTTGCGATCAAGCTGCAACCCTTGTCTTGTGGTCCTTCACAGCAGCTTGAGCAGCCCTGACGAATCTCACCTTGGTGCCTTTCCATTCAGCATCATACGTGTCTTGATCCTCAAAGAGGGAGCGACTTTCACACTGAACTGTGACGAGTTGATTTGGGGTCAAGTTCATCACATTGTCTCTCAGAAACTTTTCTTTCCGAGCCTGTTCCTCTTAGCTCTCTCGGCTTGTTCTCTTTTCCATTTTTCTTCAGAAATGAAGTGGGTGAGGATATGGTCCACACCAAGAGGCAGGTTCAGTGAAGAAAGTGGGGTGTTTGGATCCTCATGCCATATATCAATGAAATTGAGGATCATCTTGGGGTCCAGCATGAGAGGAACAGAGCTTCCTTTCGCTATTGCAGCTTTTTGTTGGCTCTCTGTGATGATTCGTTCAAGTTCTTCATCATCAGCTTCATCATCATCATCAGATCCTGAGGGTATCGTTACCACAGCTTTGCTTGTGTGAGGACTTGGTCTTTGACCTCGTCTAGCCATTTTCTTCAGCTTCAACACTATAGGGCTAGTTGAGGACTTTGCTATAGTAGAGGGGCTTGCCGAGATCTTTGGAACTTTTGAGAATCCCTTAGTCCTCATACATGATGCCATATGCACAGGGGTTGAGGACTTTGCAGCTGTAGCTGAGGACTGAGCAGCAACAGTACTAGCATCTGAGGCCTTTGAAGGTGGAGGCCTTGGACTTGAGGAATCTGCTGTGATGGTTTTGAGGTTGAAGAACTTGTCTTCACAGCAGATTTCTTCATCATGAGAAAGTTCATCGGAACTATGCGTGAACTAGCAACGATGATGACGGATAATGAACTTCGATAGCTTCGACGAACTCCGATTAACTACTACATATTTAGGGAAGAGAAAATGATGTACCTAACAGTTTCGGGGGACGGTGGAGACGTTTGGCCAGATCTTGGTGAAGATGAGGTGACGTTCCAGTCCTGGTAATGGTCGGTCAGCGATGGAAGAATGGGAGTGGCGGTGCGATGCATAGTTGGTCTTGAGGAAGAAGAAGAAGAGAGGGGGCAAGGTAAAAAGTGAATGAAGCCCCCCCCCCCGCGAATGTTTATAAGGTAAAAACCGAAAGGGCAACCGGCATCCGTGGGAATCAAGGAGACACAATAAATTTTGGAGCCAGAGACGCCTCGATTTTCTGGCTAAACGTATACATGCAAAGATCCATTGTGATGTCATCATTGATTTCCTGGATTTCCGGCGGGTGATGTCACAGATGGATAGAACAAGAAAAATTACAAGTCTCGAAGCGTCGTAAGCCGACAGTTCATGGTCCAGAGAAGACGTAGATACGCACAGAAGATAAGCCGTCAGGTTAAGGTGATGAAGATTGACATGAATGAATTCAAATTAATCTGGGGCCTAATGTCAGGGATATAACCCCACGGTATAACCTGACCTACTAGGTCGGGTCAGCATATTAGCGGCTTGTAGACCATATTGAAGGTGGGCCATGGCGTTGAGGACAAGACTGACAAGGCATTTTACCAAGTAAGCCGGTTGGCGGAACAGTACACGAAGACGGTGACTCAAGGCCTAAGAGGTAGAAGTCGCTAGGAGTTTCCTTGCTTAGGAGGCAAGGTGAGTTAGAGACATACTTGGTCACGAATCGTAGAATGAGTTGGACTCTTGTAAGCTTACGGTCTCGAGTTGTATATAAAGGCGAGCCCTTGAGGCTAATATGGTTAAGTTACAATCGATCAATAGCTAGGTCAAGCGAATCCGCTCCCTTGTATTGATCACCAAAGCAATAAGCAGAAAGCAAGAGTAGGTTATTACCTCGATCATGATGGGATGAACCTAGGTAAACCGCGTCTCTCGATTCCGATCAACCCTGTCAAGATAACCTCCTAGTTTCGATGGCCTCACCACGAAGTCCTCACACTAGGTCATCTACTCTGACAAACCACGATAGGTCTCATTGGAAAGGATGATGCAGCGTGCGACACAACCTATTCTTAGCACCTACGGCATCTACACAACCTCACAAACTCAACGGGGGCACCAGTTGGACCGGAGGAGCACCGGAGTGACGCTAGTGTCGAGATCGCATGACGGAGCTCCTCGTCCTCGGTGCAATCCACGGCTACAACAAGCAATCGACCACAGGAGCTAGGGGGATCGAAGAAATGGCTCATAGTGAGTGTAGAGGGCGTCAACATGGGCTTAGGGATGGCTTGGAGACGACGAAAGGCGGTGGGGATCTCCGGTGGCTGAAGGTTGAAGACGACCTCGGGACGGTGTTCTACTGCGTTTGGCTTTGAGCTACTTGGCGGAGAGGGTCAGCGTGACGGCGGAGCTCGTGGCATCTCAATGGAGCCACGGGAATGCACTGGCTATGTGTGCGACAGTGGCAAGCTGCGACAGGTGTCGGCTATGGCGAGCAGAGGGTGAGGGAGAGGGGTAGGGCGTAATGAGGAGGAGGAGCCGATCCAGATGGCTCCGGGGAGTCTATCCTGCACGTCATGCTGGCCTGGGGAGGTAGGCATGCTGCTGCCGGCGTGGCACATGTCGGCGACACCGTGTCCTCTTTCTCCTCTCCCCATAGGCGAGAGGAAGAAAACTAGGCTACCCCTAGTGGGTTGAGCCTTTTCTTCGGGTAATCCCAGGTAGGTTTATTATTTTCCCTTTTTTCTATTTTTTTCTGTTTTCTATTTATTTCTCTATGTTTTATTTTGTTTGGGCAAAAAACCTAATAGCAATCCCTGGTGCAGTTACGTGCTATACAAACGGTTTTTAACCCCTTTCCGTGACGTAGTTCCAAACCGTCGCCTTGCATGCGTGGGCGATAGGGGGTCCATCCGACACGACACAACAAAACCGTTGGTGATGGTGGCCAACGAACGCAAACGATCTCCAAATATAATCGTGTGCGGTGCAGGAACAGATCACACACATAATGTTTTCGCCGTACGTGTGGGATTTGAGATCAATCACACACGTCCAAGACGAGTGAAACATGTCTAATTGCTCATGGAAAACAAACGGAGTTTGACCTTTGACCATTTGCAAAACATTAACTAATCCAAACGGGCCATTGTGGACACTGTGTGTGATATCTTCATCATCGCACACGTGATTTCTCTAGGAACCGTTTACCATATATAACATCATCGGACACATTTCCCAAAAAATGTATGCGTGGGATCGTCTTTGCATCGGGCACGGTTTCCTGTTGGCTCACGTGTGAGATACGATGCTATCGCAAACAATTGAGTAGCTCCTATGCACACGTACAAGTGTTGCAGACCGTTCGCGATTTCTTATGTATCACCAACGTTTTAGATTATATCTCGTGTGCTTTTCCTGTGGACCACAAGCGGTTGCGCTATGAGTTGCATGTGCTTTCCGTTCTGGACCACACACGCATAGTTGCTTGAACCATGTGCGCTGAAATTGCCAAGTTATTGTAAAATATCGCGTTTAATTCACCCTACAAATAGAAATTTTCCACAATATGCAATCGAGAAGTAGTGTCCACATGACGAACATTCATCATAATTCGCCACAATATGCAATTGAACGAATAGTGTCCACAAGTAGATGATTCATCATAATTCACGACAATATGGAATTGAGAAAATTCTAGCTAAATTCCACATCTATTAAACCGACATATCCAGTACATAATCATAGTGTACGAAATATGAATACATGATCACATGCAAAATAATGCATCCATGTATATGTTTAGCTGATAACACTATATGAGTGTGTACTTATTCTTAGGACATTTGATTTCGGAAATCTTCATTGTCTTGAGAGGGCTTGATGTAGTGTTTCACAAAGAAGTTGCTGATAAATTTCCTAACAAACAACAATTCATCGATGGCGAGCGGTTCAGAAGTCATCGGTACGAAGATCAACTACATGACTTTTAGATTAGAATGTGACATACGTGTGGAGTAGAAGATTGTAATTAAGAAGCAAACTTAGTAGTTTTATCTTGTCAGCATCGACACCACTTTGATCATGTCTGCATAGGTTGATAATGTGTGCACAAACGTAGTATCGACATAGGCTGGTACCTCGTTGTTGCTGAGGACATTGAATTTTTTTTGCAGAATATTAGTCATGTATTTGCCCTGTTAGGAACAACCTAACCTATGTAAGTTGTTTTTTTCTATGGAGAGAAGTAGAAAGAGGTTTACTTAGAAACTTGAACATCTGACTAGCATTTGATGAAAATAACGGATTTCGTTGTTTTACTGGAGAAATGATCATGTGATGCATAGGTAGTTGGCGATCGAACCTATTCCCCCCTAAAGTTATGTTCTTTGACAATACACTGCAAATTAAGATGAATTTTCGCACACTCAATTCTGGAACTAGATATGAAAACAACACATTAACATCAAAGAATTCAATACCTATCCATGAAATCCCAAAGACCACTCAGATCTTGAGGCGCATTTGACTCTCTAAGAGAATCCATGTAGTAAACTCTGTTGCGTTTTCGAAATATGACCACCAAGATCCAGTGACCTCTACAATTCAAGAAAACTATGAACGTACGAACTATGCCTAAAACTGAAAGATGATCAATGTATACGTGGTTGTATATTTATACTTACTATTCATGATATGGCCAGATGAAGAATTCTCCTATCTATAAATCGAACAATATCTTGGGCGACATGATCAATGGAAGCCGTGCGTGAACCATTATTTTTTAACAAAATGCCATTTGCTCAATTAGTATCTATGAAATACACATGCACCCTTGATTTTCTATGCGTTGTCAATCCCTTGAGAGGAATACAATACAATTATCTTTTTTGTCGGTTAAAGCCTTGTATGGAGAAGTTGATTGGAGTTTGTGAAGTACATACAACATCAAGCATTTGATAAGAGTGGCATCAAGCTCATGGAAGTTGAAGAAGAGATGAAAGTCCTCGAATTCCACACTGATGGTACCTAGAACGTGAGAGAAATGCCATTTGTCGTAGTGCAATTTCACAATGTTAGTATCTTGTCCTTCTGACATTCTGTCCATGCAATATTTATGTAACTTGCGAGCACTAGAACTGCACTCCTACCAGAAATCGCCAACAAGGAATGGATGTTCATGTTTGTACTCGCTTTTCTCATATGTTTCTACTTCCGTACTAGCAAGATGCTTTTAAAGGTCTTGTTCAGCCATGTGGTCAGAACCGGGATTATCCAGCCCTTCGAAAACCTCATTGTTAATTTGGGTACGACCGATGATTCCTTGTAGAAGGAGGCTCTTGGTCCTATCCCTCCTCGCACTTTGGAGGCCCAACGTCCTGTGTGCAACCCTACCCGCTTGTGTCTTCTTAGCTGAAGGACTTCTTGTTTGACGTCTGGTTTCATAAACGACATGCTGCTGAGAAGCATGTGAAGGTACGATGGACTGTTGAAAAGATGATGCCGCTATGGCAGACTGCTGAGGTGTAGTGCCAGAGTCGACAGACTGATGAGCACCCGTTGAAGCTGGTCCCAACGTGTCGGTGTGTTCATGCGGCTGTGACAGCGTGTTGGTTTGCTGAGCAGGCAATGCCGACACATCGGTATGCTTATCAGGCAGTCGTGAACCACTAGACTGATAAGCAGGTCATTCCTGAATTTCGGAGTGCTTAGCAGGCGGTCCTAGAATTTTGGCATTCTTAGCAGGTGGTTCCAAACATTCAGACTCCTTAGCACGCGGTTTGGTCGGGTTTATCTGGTGAGCATGCAGTGCCGATGTGTCTGCACTTTCTGCTTCAGTGGCCGGCATCTGAATCGACGCTACGTGTTCAGCAATTGTAGGCCTTGCCACAGGTTGCTCAGGATGGGACGATGACATGGCATCTATGGCAGGAACTCAGCCGGGTTGATCACGGGTTGATGCCTTGGGCATCTGGTTCCCAAGAGTATGTTCATTGGGTGGATCACACAAGATCTGCTGTGGCGAGATGACAATCACCGGTCGAGGGCTACATTGGTTCCTTTTTTTGGTGGGGTGGAGGGGGTTCATCCAGGAAGTATATTTCTTTTCGTGGCCAGTAGGTATGATTTCACCGTGTTTCTTCCAAGGTCCTGTGCTCATCAGGGTCTTGAAGGACGAGGGAAAATTCATTGAATCCAAGCTTTATTTGAGTCACGTAGCACTTCACGCAACCCTCTTTCAATGGCACATTATCCAATGAGTGACCCCGGTCAAAGCCAGGGTTGGAAACCAACGCTGTTGCACATTTTTAAGAACAATCATAATGTGTAAGCATGGCCCTCACTCTCCCCCCTATCCATATAGATTAGATATAGCACCATCATGTCCAGCTACAACATCATTGTTGCTGGGGTCAGCTGATGCACAACTACTCTTCTGCGGTGTTGCCATACAATAA
This sequence comes from Hordeum marinum, assembly GCA_022496015.1. Taxonomy (NCBI): domain Eukaryota; kingdom Viridiplantae; phylum Streptophyta; class Magnoliopsida; order Poales; family Poaceae; genus Hordeum; species Hordeum marinum. The sequence goes on from CM039673.1 coordinate 245,498,868, forward strand.
GTGGCATCATCCATGCCGACACCCCCTTGCGTCTCCCGGATATCTCTCAGCATTCTTGTCTTCTCCTGCATATATGACTCCTCAACTTCCTGTCGAACTACATGATACATGTCCCTCTTAATATTTTCACACAAGTCTCTCTGCCTATAATCACTCCTGGCTTTTTTTCATGCTGAGTCTCTCTTCTTTGCTTAGTGAGAAAGTCCTCTTGTGTGAGACATTGACCCCAATACCCCTAGCACGACCAGGGGCTCTTTGGTAGTCAGAGCCTCAGAAAGAATGTCACATGGCCGTGAGTTCCTGTACATCCTTCCGGTGTTTTTGGAAGCCTTTGCCATCACATCATATGGTTCTTGGTCTGCTGAGTTTTCAAAGTAATAAGAACCATCTCCATGTCTCTTTGCACGTTCCCGCAAGTAGTCCCTAGCAAGAGTGCCCCTAATTTCACTAAAGGCCGGTTTTTGCCACCCGCAGCTACTGCTTTATTGTCCTCCTGCTCCCACATCGGTTTCATGCCGTAGTATCCTGCCACACCCATATGGTGTGTGTGTGTGTTCTTATTCTGACGTTCTGATTGCATGGCACTCCTCTTAATAAAATCTTCACTGGCCCTGACCCTCTTTAATTCTGTCCAATCTTCCTTTGTGATTCAGGGGTACAAGGGGATTGGGTCCTTGGCTTGACTCAAGAACTTCTTGTACAACACATGCTTCTAGTTTATCCAAGCATGCCTGGCCTTCTTCAGTGCAACATGTTCCATCTACTCTCTCCAATCCTCGAGAATATTGAAGTGCGCTATGATCTCACGGACTATCCTCTACCGTGTTTCTATACCAGCCTTTCGAAACCCAGACAGATTAATGTTGAGCCTTGCCCTGCCAACAAATCCACACACACTCCTGAACCTCATGCGTGCTTTATCAGGTTTAGTTGGAGTCCAAGAATTCAAATCGATGCCTGTTACTTCGGGTGCGTTTGGTTTCCTTGACCCAACGAGCCATGGCCTAGCTATCCGAGCTAGCGCAGGTCAGCTTTGCTGATTTTGCCTGGCTGCACGTTTGGCTTGGAGAAGTTTTTTGTGTCATGTGTCTTGCCGTTGAGAGCTAGCCAAATCGGCTATCCCAAGCCGGCGAGGAATTTCTTTCCCCATGAGGCTAACTTGCCGTCAAAAGAGATATTTTCTGGGCTCTACAAAACGCGTTTCCTAGCCTGGCAAGGCTATAACTGATTTTGCTTGGGATCCAAACGCACCGTTCGTATACACCTTTAGGTTGGTGCATAGGCTTTCTTGGAGCGCTCTTCCATCTCTTGACCGGATGGGTGATTGTGGCAGCTCTATCCCGTTCATCATTTCTTTGTATAGGATCATCTGTTGCAGACATGTTGGCTTTGGACTCAGATGAAGATGCATTGCCAGAAGTATGACTTTCGTCGCTGCTAATAGACATCTACAGAGTACACATGCGAAATTCAGAAAAGGGTGATAATCATAAAAAATGTAACAACTTGGAACCTAGGTATCTAAATATGGCATGTGATCATTTGCAAATGTGCGGCTAATCTGTTCATGACTCGTGTGCACATGATATGTAATTCAACAATAACTAATTGGAACAAATACGACTTACATGTTAGAAAGTAGATGATGAACATAAATATGTTCTCCATTATTTTATAATCATTTTGGGGAAAAACTGAACCAAATAGGAAAGGGGATCAGAAGATAATATACCTCACCGCGATGAAGGGCAGCAACTGACCGTTTTTTGTGCAAATCCGGGAGGAGAGGCGAGGGTCCAGGATTGATATGCTTGACGGCAGCTGGCAAGCAAATGAAGACGGCGAGGCATGGGCAGCCGCATGTTCGGAGTGGAAGTGAAGGGTAGGGTTGACGTCGGGAAGCATGTACACGGTTGGGTTGAGCACGACGACGCTGGAAAGGGTGCTGGTGTGGATTTAGGGGATGGAAGGGGGGGACCTACGTGTCGATGGAGTTTGGGTAGAATACGAAGACAAATGAGCGAAACGGGGGAGGGCGCGGGTTTGGGGGAGGGGAGGGGGCATGTTGGCGGCTTCGGTGAAAAGGGTAAAAAAAGATCGCCCTGTGCCCGCGGAAAAAACTTTGCAAACGGTTTCATATAGTTACCCGTGTGCAGAAGCAGTACAAATCTATTCAAAATGAAAAGTTAACAACTTTGAAATGTAAAAGTGACCTCATAGTTTTGTCTCGAAATTTTTCCTGTGGTACGCAGCTATCGTTGTACCCTAATATTGATTGTTTGGCACATTCCTGGGCTCGCCTGCTATATTTAAGCCATTTTTTGCATTTATGGGTCTTTTATTGCATATAAACCAAATCCCAACTACAACGACGTGAGTAGACAAGAGGTTTAAGGATTGTTGTTTGATCTAGACGAATCCTATGGTGCATACGCATGATCCGTGTGGTTTGGGTTTTGTCCAATCAAAAAGCGGGACTCACGTTGCGCGCACTAGGTTTCATAGGCCACGGTTTACAAAGCACACAGTTCTAGTTAACAAAGCGTGTGGTATTTGTCCATGCACAACAGTCATATTTTTATTTCAAATGAATTCGGGACAACATCATTTCGCCTCAAATTATTTTCATGCGCAGACAATCAACTATTAGCCCATGTATTTATTTCCGGCCACATTTCTTGACTTGTTTACTAATTTGAAGACATTTTTTCCACCAACATGGGGCTTGTTAGTAATTTAATTGGAGGAAATGCAGATGTATTACGAATATTACAAAAATGGGTGTGTCACCGTGGCATGATGTTAAGACCGCGTGCGAAAAATATGTAATATCTGGCGGAAGTTGATGACCTGCCCTTTGAAAACGAATGCATCTGGTACAAAGGATCATGGTTTACAAAATGTAGAGTTGGCATTTTGGACTCCAATCGGTGTCAATCTCATCCTTTTGCCTTGGTTTTTTCCATCGTATGCAAACATCATTGTACTCCTAATATTGATCTTCTTGTGGATTACATGTCTCGCTTGCTATATCTAAGTCATATTTTTGGAGTTGCCATGTTAATTAGTTCTTATCAATAAAATATCACAACATGAGTTACATGTGGATGGTGGCAAAGAATCTCTTACAAATCATTTGTGTTCACTTTGCGTGATTTTCATCATTGTGCAACGAATGAGAAGACTTGTCAAGCATTTCAGACGGGATATGTGTCCACCTAAATAATTGTCAGTAATTTAATTATAGGAAATGTGAATGGACTTAGAAAATCACGAAAATCGCTGTGTCATCGTGGCGTGATCTCGAGACACCGTGGAAAAAATTTGGTAAAATTTGGCACAAGCTACAATGATCGCTACTTGGGAACCATAACATCTGAATAGAAGGTTCATAGTTCCAAGGGGAGAAGTGGCAAATCAAACTCCAATCGACGGTGTCTTCATAGCCTCTCCTCTAAATTTTATCCCGAGGTAGTCAACAATAATTATATGCCAGGGTTGATTTTATGGCACATTTTTGGGCTCGTTCGATATTTTCAGCATTTTTTTATCATTTACGGGGCATTTCTTGCATAGAAATCAAACCCCAACTTCAACAACAATTTTTGACGAGAGGTATAAGGATCGCCGTTCGATCTGGGTGAATCCTACGGTGGAGACGCATGGTCCGTGTGGTTTGGGTTTTGTCCAATCATAAAGTAGGACTCATGTTGCGTGCACTAGGTTTCATAGGCCACGGTTTAGAAAGCACAAGGTTCTAGTTAATGAATCGTGTGCTATTTGTTCATCCAGAGAAGTCATATTTTCATTTCAAATGAATTTGGGACAACATCATTTTGCCTCGAATTATTTTCATCTGCAAACAATCAACTATTAGCCCATTTATTGATTTCCGGTTGCATTTCATGACTTGTTTGCTAATTTGAAGACATTTTTTCCACCAACATGGGGCTTTTTAGTAATTTAATTGGAGGAAATCAGATATATTACGAATATTACAAAAATGGGTGTGTCACCGTGGCATGATGTGAAGACCCCGTGCAAAAAATTGGTAATGCCTCGTGGAAGTTGTGATGGCCTGCCCTTTGAAAACGAATGCATCTCGCACAAAGGATCATGGCTTATGAAAAGTAAAATTGGCATTTCGGACTCCAATCGGTGTCAATCTCATCCTTTCTCCTTGGTTTTTTCCATGGTATGCAAACATCATTGTACTCCTAATATTGATCTTCTGATGGATTACATGACTCGTTTGCTATTTCTAAGTCATATTTGTGCAGTTACCATGTTAATTAGTTCTTCTAAATAAATATCACAACATGAATTACGTGTGGATGGTGGCAAAGAATGTCTTACAAATCATTTGTATGTCACTTTGCGTGATTTTTGTCATTGTGCAACGAATGAGAAGAATTGTCAAGCATTTCGGACAGGAGATGTTTCCACCTAAATAAATTTCAGTAATTTAATTACAGGAAATGCAGATGGACACAGAAAATCACAAAAATCGATGTGTCATTGTGGCGTGATCTCGAGACACAATTTGGCACAAGCTACAATGATCGCTAATTGGAAACCATAGCATCTGAGTAGAAGGATCATAGTTCCAAGGGGAGAATTGGAAAATCTAACTCCAATCGACAGTGTCTTCATCGCCTCTATTCGAAATTTTATCCCACGGTAGTCACTCATAATTATACGCCAGGGTTGATTTTCTGGCACAATTTTGGGCTCTTTTGATATTTTCAGCATTTTTTATCATTTATGGGTCATTTATTGCATACAAATAAAATCCCAACTTCAACAGCGATTGTTGGCGAGAGGTATAAGGACCGCCATTCGATCTGGGTGAATCCTATGGTGCAGACGCATGAACCGTGTGCTTTGGGTTTTGTCCAATCAGGACACACATTGCGTGCGCTAGGTTTCATATGCAGCGGTTTAGAAAGCACATGGTTCTAGTTAACGAACCGTGTGCTATGTGTAAACCAAACTACGCATGTTCAGTTTGTACATACTAGACTGAGATGAACTGAATGTTCTACCTATAAAGTAAATTATCATGAATATTTCAAATTCATTGCTACAGGTGACAACATATTAATCTGGATTAACATAAGGCCATGCATACCTCAATACACATCCCTCACAATTCAGTAAATGCAACAATTCAGTACAGTACACACAATGACTACTTTTTCAAATCAATTCCCATGTATATGTTGTGATCGCGATCATTAGGTTGACCCCTAATGAACTTAGGATTTCTAACGATTTTACGCTTCTCCTCTGCTATGTCGCGTGGCCCCTGAGGTGGCAACTCATCATATTGATTGTACTCCTCATCACCATTATTCTCGATGCCTAGTACCCTCCTCTTCCCATACAACACTACATGGTAGTGCATATGCAAGAGGTTTGGCACAATGAAAATCTGGGTAGCATTGCTGGCAAGAATAAATGGGTGCTTATGATATGCCATAACTCTGAGGTCAACATAGGTCTTCCTGCTATAAGCATCAACCTTTACGCTACTAAGAGGGACCCATCTACACTTGAATAATGCCACCTTCATTTCCACATAGTAAATCTCCCAAATCTCTTCAATGGTTCCCATAGTACACCTGTTTATCATCTTCCTCTGCAGTTAGGCATTCGATTCGAACAGAGCTCTTCTCATACAAGGTCTTAGCATGACGTTCCTTAGTGTAGAACGTGTTGCCATTTATGCCGTACGCTTGGTACGTCATAACCGTCGGTGATGGATTTTGTGCCAACCATGTTCCACGGTCTTCTTGGGGTCATTTGCCCAATGATCCTTTAGCCATCTTATATAGTCCCTATTGTGTGCATTTGTCTTGGTAGCTAGTGATAGCACATTGAGTAAGTTGCTTTGTCGTATATCCTCCATGTGTTCTGCAGCATAATCGTCGAGTATCGGGCTATTAAGCAGTACCGTCGAATGAGTTTGATCGTACATAACTCTAGGTGCAAGAGTCTTATTGACAGCAAGGACCGGCTTACCAGCCAGCCTTCCCTCATGGCTAGAGAGGGGCACACCTGTAGGTCTAAGTTTCATGTATTCAGTGCAAAACTCATACACCTCCTCCATGGTATAACCTTGTAGGATGCTTGCCACTGGATGACATCGGTTCCGACAATAGCACTTCAATATTCCCATGTACCGCTCGAAGGGATACATGTTGCGAAGAAACACAGGACTACAATACTTTATCTCTTCCACAAGGTGCACAGTGAGATGGACCATGAAATGAAAGAATGATAGTGGGAAGAACATCTCTAAGTTTGACAATATCCTTGCAATATCAGCTTGCATATTATCCAGCCCTTCAACATCTACCACCTTCTGCAATAGTTTGTTGAAGAAATCACAGAGATCAATCAATGTATTTCTTATGTCTGCATCTATCATACCCTATGTTTGTAGCACATTGTTATGTTTGGGTTTATAACATTTGGAGCCAACTAAAACTTTTTCTATGTGTTTGTGCTTGCTTGCTATGTTGTTTTCTTGCTTGTTTATTGTGTTTTATGGCACTACTAGGTTCTATTCCACTTCATATTCATCTTCCTTGTTCCAAACCTCTTGCCCAATGATCATGCTATGTGAATAGTGCCCAAAACTATTTTTATCAAATTTTGTTTAACCAAAAATGATTTATTCTAATTAGGTTTTCAAAACCCCCTGAAATGAGGTTTGCACTGCAAGTCCTCAAATTAGGTGGACCCTTCTTTCCCAAAGGCTTTATTTCAAACCCACTACATATATGACTTCCCAAACCCACCAAATATTATTTTTAAAGATTATTTTCATATTGTATTTAAAGGCTTTTTCTTAAGACCAGAAATGGTTTTTCCTAGGGAAAAATTATTTAAATGCTTTTTAAATATTTGAGAAAATTTAGAGAAACTCAGTGGACATATATTTTCCATATATATGAGTTTCAACACAAGGGCATGATCAGATCATAGGCTAAACCCCTCAAAACCCTTTCTGTTCAAATCAAACTATTGGAATATTTCTATAAGAAATATTCTCAATAAACTCCAGGAAAATTCCAGCAAGTCAACATTATCAGAGGTGATGATCTTGAAAAGTTTCATCTCAATCCAAGTTGATTTTGTTCATCAAACCATCCCAGAACCATTCCTGTCCAGAATCAAATTTGAGCAACTTTACATTGTGAAGTGTCTCCCCTTGGCCTCAAACTTTGTGGGCATTATCTAATGGCCAAATAGTGATGATACACTAAGTGGTGCATCAAGCGTAAAAGCCTAGCATCTTTGGATCTATAGAAATCTGATTTTGCTAAATTCTAGGGTTTATCAAGTTTCCATTGTCAACTTTTTCCTCTTGAGCTCAAACTTGGTGAATCCTATCATTTCTACCTAGCCTTTGAACCTGGTAAATATCTCAGTAAGCTGGTAAATATTTCTTGCCCAAAACTCCACCAAACACCTTCTGGTGATTGGGTAAAACCCCTATTTCTACCTCTAATCCTTTTACCCTTGGCCCCAACTTTCTAACACAGCCTCCTGTGGATGCATTTCACCTCCAGTAACTCACCCTGGCCAGGTCTCTATAGGGAAGTGGGGTAAAACCCCCATTTCAACCCGTGTTTCACCTTCGCAGAAGCTTTTCCCTCTCCCTTTCTTTTCTCCCTAGCCATGCTTAGCCTCTAAGGCATCCACGGGCATCTCCATCCCCCCCAGGAGTTAGTGGACAAGGTGGGCACCCCAGAGCATGTAGCCAGCAGCAATGCCAGCCGTACGCACGCTCTGGAGCGCGCTACAATGTGCTCCCGCACTATAGCCGCCACCCAATGGCCGGCCCCGACAGCCTTGGGCCTCCCCCCCCTCCCGTGTTCCCCGAGACGCCCTCAGCGTCCATGACACGAAAAACGGTCGCCCCCCTCCCATCTATCCTTCCTTTGCCCTCCCACACGCGTGCCCAGCGCCACCTGGTTCGGCCAATCGGGGAGCTCACACGCGCGGTCATCTCCCCCTCTCTCCTCCTTACCTCTGGCCTAGACCGACACTAGGAGCGCCCTAGACTCGCTTCTGTCTCCCCCCGTGCCCTCTGGCCTTGACAACGAGCTTGTCGGCACACAAAGCATTCGGTGGACTCGCCCGCTCCTATAAAAGGGCCTCCCGATCCCCTCTCTCCCCTCTGGTCTCTCTCCTCTCCCCTATAGAGCCCCTTCGCGCTCCAAGGACCGCCCGACCTCTCTGCACTCGGGATCGACCGAGGGCCGCCGCGGCCATCTCTCCATCGAGCTCCTGGTAACGGCGTCCTCCGGCCCTCTTTCTTCTCCTGTTGGTCCTCCCTCGTCACGCTGACGCATTTCCCCCTCTGCCCCATCCTCTTTGTAGCCCAGAATGGCCCTGGTGACCCCTTCCCGAAGCGCCCTCCGCCATGGGTGCTCGCCACCGCCGACTCCAGCCACCTCCGGCCTCTATTCCACCTCAAGGAGACCGGAGGATCGACCCCAAGCGCATTCCCCTCATCGCCTGCCGTCGCTGTGCCTCGTATCGTCGCCGGTGAGCCTCTCCCCCTCGCTGTCCCGAGGTGGGAAAAGGACTCGACAGGTGAGGCCCACCTGTCGGCCTCTCTTCCCCTCTCCCGCGCTCTCTCTCTCCCCCACGAGTCGCTAACGACCGGGCCCCACGCGTCAGGTTTGAACCTGACCGCGCGCGAGGCCCGCTGGCTGGCCAGCTAGGCCGGCCCAACCTTTAGCCGCCTCTGGCCCAAGTCCTAGTGGCCTTTTCTCTCTTTTTCTTTTTCTGTTTTCTGTGGAATTTGCAAAAATCCCACAGTATAAAATATTTATCCAATGCCCATATTTCTTACACCTAAAATCTTGAAATAATCCCTAGAATTTAATAGTGCCAATTGTAAAAATGTTTGCAATTATTTTTAGTATTGTGTATTTTAAAACCTATATATAGGCACCTTTTTGCCTCTGTTATTTTATTTCTATAATCTTTTTCACAACAAAAGCCTAGGAGAATAATTTCAGTATGACATTTAGTATTTATCAGAGTAGGTTAACATTTTTGGTAATAGATTGAGTGCTCTGTTTTGTGTGATTGCTTATTTTTATCGCTTTATTTCGCGACGATAGATTGCACGGTTGACGAAGAAGTTGGACCCGAAGACTTCGAAGACCCCGGAGACTTTGTTGAGACAGGCAAGCAGCCCTTTGACCATGATAAGAAACCATTTTATTACATGTCATATAGCACTTTACTTTCATTGTATTTGATCATTTGTTGTGGTGTTCCCCTTTCGGTGGGATGCCTCCGGTACTTCTCCATTGACACTTGCATCGTGCATGACCCTACCCCTTATGAGGGTTGTGCGGGTGGGTGTAGTTAGGATCCTAGTAGATGCTACGCAAGTGGGGATGGGACTTGCATGGTGATGGAAAGGAGAGAAATGATTTCAAAGACTCTTTCGAAAACCCCGTCGGGTGCCATTAATGCCTGAGGGAGATGATGATGAGTTGGGTAAACACTTGAGAAAGAAGTGGTATGCCGGAGCAAGTGAGTGTGTGTTTTCGAAAATGGAGAGTTCTAAGGTCTGCTGACCATCCCAACCTTACATGCGCAACCACGATACCCCTTATGGGACGGGGCTTTGTTGATTACTATGGTTGGTACTAGCAAGGAGCCCGCATTACTAGTGGCAAGAGTGAAGTGGTCACTCTTGAGAGAGGGTCGTCCCAGAGTGGAAGTTCATGCGCTGTCTTATAGGAACCGGGCACACCGTTGCGTGCCCTCATGGATGATACAAGTGATGTACATCATGAGGGATGGCACCAACGAGTGGACTCTTTGTTTAGTATCACCATGGGAAAGGCATTGTTCGGGTGCTTACCTCGGGTATGTTATATACCGCGAGTCATGGATGACACGGAAGTTTCCCGAGTCTTGTGGGTAAACTGTGCAATCTCTACAGAGTGTAAAACTATTCGAATAGCCGTGTCCACTGTCATGGACAGTTGGAGGTCGTTCTTAAACTATGTCCAGATGTTTTCATAAACCTTGGTGTGAGTATGGGTGTGGTGGTGACAAGAGGTCACATGATCTAAGTCCGATGACTTAGCATGAGGATTGAACTAAGTCCGACGATTTAGCAAGAACATGAGATGTTCAACCAATACTTCTGATGGTATCTGCAATTTGTTCATATGGATACCTACTAGTTGTTGATGCATGCTCACTAGTTACTTGATCACGTCATTTGCATACAAAATTAGCTTTCTGCAAATTTACCTACTTAGTGCTATACCATGCATCATTATTACCTTGTTCCACAACTTGGGTTGCTTGCGAGTACATTCAAAGTACTCATTGGCTTGCCACCGGTTATTTAATTGGCCAGGCATGGAAGAACAGGAGTATGTTGAAGAGTTTGTTGGAGACGAACATGCGAACTAGGACGCTTCCTAGTCAGAATGCCTGTAGGTTAAGGCAGATGGCATGGGTTCATGCTTTCGACCAAGATTTCCGCTGCTTGTTCTATTTTAAGTGTTCGGCCCGTGTGGCCCTATCTATGTAAGACTAAGACCTTCGTGGTCTTTATTTGTGTAAGACGTTAAGTGTGGATGTAAGACTCTTGTTATCCGACTTCTGTGTGTTCAGTGAGCATTGATCTCTAGGATCACTATACACGTGCATTCGGTGATCACGACTTATGAGACGGGGTACCCACAGTGTCCATCATATTCCATGTGGCCATCGGGAGGATTTGTGTCAACATTACGTGGCAATCATGTGACTCCATGTGAGACAACTTCTTTTTACCCAAGCTGTCATCCACGAGACTTCTAATGCTTGTGGAGTAGGAAGAGGGTGTCTTAATGGACAACAAAAATGCGAAGAACTCTTTTAGTTCTCACGCGGTTAAATTTTAACTCTGGTGTTGGTGGAGAAATTTGTCATTATCTTCTGCTTCATCCATGCGTTGTGATTGATCACCAAGCATATTCGGTCATGCACTGTCACCATCCTTTCTTTTGGCTTTAATCTTGAGCAAAGTACCAAGGATGCTTTCACACACATTCTTCTCTACATGCATGATATCAATGCAATGACGTACAGTTAGGAACTCCCAGTAAGGTAATTCCCAGAACAATGATTTCTTCTTAAACACTTGGTCCCTGGGTATTATTTTTGACGTCAAACCGGATCCCTTGCCAACACAACATTAATTACTTTAACCATGTTGTGGACTTCTTTCCCATCATAGGGTCTTGGGTTGTTCCTTTCTCTACCGTACCATCAAATTCAGCAGTCATTTTTGGTAAGGGTGATGTCTCCTTAAGAACCTATGATGACGCAAATACACGGTTTTGCGAGTTGGAAAGAAATCCCCTCTCGGTCCTATCCATCCATGTGACACATCCTATTGGTCCCTTTGTTTTCTGGCCTGAATTGTTCCCTAATGACGGCATATCTTGAATGGTGTGCAACAACAACGCATGTAGCCAGGAAAACTCCTTTGTGTTGGCATCATTACAATTCACACCAGACATCTATAATGTCTTCAATTCTTCTAGCATAGCTCAAAGTAAATGTCGATATCATTTCCAGGTTGCTTTAGGCCTTGGATAATCATCCACATCATGGTGTATTTTTTTCTTTATACACAACCAAGGAGGAACGTTGTACATGCATAGAAGCACCGGCCAAGTGATGTGTTTGGTGCTCATATAGCCAAATGGATTAAATCCATCAGTAAACTCCCTAACCATATATTTATAGGATCCTTTGAAAAATCTTTAAACCTTTCAGCGATTAGTTCCCATTGAGCCCCATCTTTCGGGTGCCTCATATACTTATCCACAGTTCGCTCATCATGGTGCCACCGCAACCTCTTTGCCTCTCTAGGGGTTGCAAAAAATGCCTCAACCTTGGGATTATAGGCAAGTACTGAACAACCTTGAACTGGATTCCTATCTCAATCTCTTCGTCCAATTTGTACTTGTCCTGTACTTTCCTATGCTTGTATCGTGCGTGCTTGCATATGCGGCATGAATGCAAATCTTTGTAATCACCATGGTACAACATACAATCATTCCCAAAAGCATGTATCTTCTGGACATCAAGTTCCAATGGACAAACAATTTTCTTCGCTTCTTTCGTGCTTCTGGGGAGCACATTATCTTCTCGAAGAATTTCTTTGAAAAGACTCAGTAACTTTGTGAAGGCCTTGTTTGATATACCGCTTTCTACTTTCAATATGAGAAGCGCCAATGTGACACTCAACTTGGAATGTTTCTTTTTGCAACCTGGATACAAATCTTTATTGGAGGCCACAACAATACTTTGTAGATCCTTGTACCCATCTAAATCTATTGATGGGCCCTGGAAATCCACAATCATAGTAGCAAAATTTGGCATATCATCCAGGTCGGTGTTATCTGCTTCACACTCTTGGTTTTTCTTTGGGTTCTTTTTGCATGCCAGTCTTTTTTCTGTAGCTTGATGTCTGAGCCTCGAGGTTAAATTCATCACCCATGCGACTCTGATTGGGGTTTGGCACCTCACGGACAGGTAGATTATTACATTCATCTACAACCGACTCTTGACCATGTTTAGTCCATCTTGTGTATCCACCCATGGATACCCATTTGTATAAGTGTAACTCGACCTCATTAATTGGAAATGACACCGTATTGCCACAATCCTTGCATGGACAGAGGACGTAATATTGTTTGCAAATTCTCTTCTTTGTCCATTTAGCCAAAGCCATGAACTCCTTCACGCCATCCCTATACCTTGAGCTTGTCCGATCCCCCATCCATTCAGATCATTCCCTTTGCAGACGTTGCATCCAGTAGATGGGTGAATAAATCACAAGATTTTATTTTCATAATTTATGGAGGGTGTTGCATAATGTTGCCGAGACGTGCAATGACACTAATAAACTAGTCAATTTACAACATCGTCAGTACTGCCATTATATGAATTTAATACCTTAATTAGGCCACTCAAGGAAAATAATACCTTAATTAATTAGCAGCGGCATGAAGAGATAACAGGGTCGAGGAGCAGATGTTAGCAGGGCACCTGCCTGTAGTTCGGGCTCCACTATCCCACCTATGACTGCGAGGGACGTGCTCTAGTCAAGCCGGCACCGACCATGAGGATTGAGCTCTTCCTGTATCTCGCGTCGCCGACCGAGGATTGCCCTCCTATTATGCCGCCACTACCGACCAAGGATTGACCTCTTGTAACGCTGCCACCGCTAGCCGACCAAGGATAGACTCCCTATAACGCCGATACCGTATTGACCTCCTACTTGTCAGCCGCTGCCTCGGTCACCGATGACATCTCTATGAGCATAACGTTTTTTGAGGGGTTTTCGGAGAGTGGCTATTTACCGCACCCACATTTACCGGGGAAGAACATCACAAATGGTCATGTTACAGAAACCTTGTATCACACACGTTATATCTCACACAATTTGATTTCGGAAACCGTGTGTCGTATACAACAGAATGTGATAAATAGTTCACCCGATCGTTATCATCAGATCGCCACAGTTTCTCCTTCTTCCCCAAATCCCTAAATAGCTGCAAAATCCCTAGCACCGAAATACCCTAGCATGGATCTGACATTGGGGAAATGTGGACGAGTGGTGCTGATGGTTTCGGTAAGGCTACACCCGTTCGTACAGTCAGTCTTGGCAGCGCCATTGTTGGCGCAACCACGATGACGGTCACTGCCGAGCACTTGCCTAAGGTCACCAGGAGGCTGGTGTACTATGGATCTAAATTGTCTTGTGAGGTCACAATCATTCCTCATCTTTTTATCATGACACACACACAGGAAATCAATCAAATACCAGATCCAGAGTTTGACTCCAGCAGACAACCGCAACATGAGTTTGATTTGGAGGTTTGCGCCACCGAGAAGTACCAAAAGCTGAGTTGTGTGGATGGGCACACTCCCACTCGACGTGTATGCATAGAGGGATTTGACATTGGCTGACGGTTTCTCCGTTCCCCCTTAGAGGTTAGTGATAAGTTCATCCCTTATCTTCAGTTAATGCCCCCACTCATCCCGATTATTTAACATTCCCAAGGATATGAGGCTTGTGCCTTTGTTAACTAGCTAGATGATGAATGGCATGACAGGGATTGGGGTGTTATCACCAAGCTTGTATTAGATAATGTAAAGCTAAAGAAGAAACTGACTAATCTGGAGTGTACAATCACTATCATGAAGCAAGAAAGAATCAATCACAGGTAATAGATGAAAGCAAGAGACAAGAAGCAACTTGCATGTGTAGTTGTAGTTGCATCATCAGCCATCTTCTATGCGCTCTGTGCAATGATCATTAGGGGTTTCATTTGCTTATTAATGACTACATAATTAATTGGATCTCATCAATTGCTTACTAACTGTCCTATGTTAAATGCTTACTATTTCACACCCGGTGTGTTTCATATAAGCATGTGTGTAGTTAAACAATGCATCTAGCGAACCTTGTGAACTCCTAAAATGTACACATGTGAAACATTTGGCATATTGAGAACTGCATAATAGTGGGAATTTTGAGTGACGGACCGTGTGCACACAATTGTGGTTAATTATATGGGAATTCTAACTGCCTGCCAAGGCGCCAATATAATCCGTCAATCCCCCACTTTAATAGCCTTCCTCTTGTCTTCATACCATGCTTTCGTTGCCACCATCTTCATCATCCTGGCCGGCCACTCTACACTTCCATTCACTCCGCAATCTCAGTTTCTCGCCGGTTGTTTAATTACGTAGCGCAGCAATGTCGGGCGACAACAAGGACGACAGTTCCGCTAGTCTAGGGTCGATTATTGAATCATCACGCTCGTCTTCCATGAGTCCAGCATCAAGCCCTGAACTCCATTTTATCCGGCTCATGGAAGGGACGCTGCTGCCAGAGTCATCAAACGATGACCAGATGGACGAGGAGCCACCGAAGGCGAAGAAGACGACAATGATGACGAGGAGTAGGAATGTTCGGAGAAGGAGGAGGATGCCGAGGAGCCTCCAAAGGACGAAGAAGATGACGACGATGAGGAGGAGGAGAAATGTTTGAACAAGGAGAATGACGACGAGGACATCAACGGCGATGGCGATGAAAATCCAGCGATCAGCGGCAAGAAGAGTCCACGTTAAGAAGATGGCGCGGGGCTATCTAAGAACAACAAGAAGAAGTAAAACAAACCATAATACTTAAACATTTTGTCGTTTGATCATATTTATTCCTTAACTCTGTCTACCTTCCCGATCTCATCGCAAACGGTTAAGAATACAGATTTGTCAGTGATCGTTCACAATATCGCACACATTTGGTTTCTTTAAGTATGTTCCATGTCGATCCCACAAATTAGAACAACAAATCTTATGCGTTGTCCAAAATTATAGCACACAGTTCTGATTATCGAACTGTTTGCATCCTTTCACACACACCTTGTTACGTCGCATCGTTAGTGTTTTACGTATCATCACAAATAGCTCATATGAGACACCTGTATAACATGCATCACACACATCTATATATGATTAACCGTTTGTGCCATTTCACCTCATCACAAACAGTTCTTAAAAGTCAACTATGTGCCATAGATCGCACACGCAAATATATTCTGAATCGTATTTGATGGATCCCACATCGCACACAGTTCGTGTCATTGGCGACGGAACTTAAACTATACCATTTGCGATTCATGTATCGCACATAGTTTCGTCGAAGGGTCTCCGATTGCAGTGTCGCATTAGCAGCATCATGGAGTAGTGAATAATCCTGAAATAATTCATGCGTTTTATACATAATATTGCTAGGCCCCGCAATATTTTCCAGAATTTTTGAAACAAATAAAATAATTATAGCCTTTTATTTGTCATTTTCAACACCATTTCTAGTTTATTTAAAATATCAAATGACTTGGTTAAATGCGAAACACCTCTGGTATGTTGTTCCCAACATTTCTCAGACATGGTGAACATTTTTTATGGGCATTTTGGGTTCGTTGAAAATCTTAATTATTGGAATTGGTTTATTCCATGACATGCTAGGGTTTGTTCTTCCCCATTTGAAGCCTAGCAAAAATTTAATCATGATGCATCACTCGTGCTAGCACAACGCAATGGGGTAAACTAGATGTGACAACTCACCCACACTCAAAAGAATCTCAACCTGAGATTTGGTAGTGGTCGGGAAGTGCGCGGAGTATTCCAGTCGACGATGGTCCTCCCTTTCCCAAGTAGCTTCTTTTTTAGAATGATGTGACCACAAACCTTGAGAAACTTGATGTTTCGACGTCGAGTGGTACGCTCAACTTGATCGAGAATACGAACATTGTACTCTCGATATGTAAGGTTATCCTGGAGATCAAGTGTTTCCTGGTCCAGTTCGCGGATAGGATCCGAGAAGCGACCCCTAAGTTGCGGGATGTGGAAGACATCAGGGACCTTGGAAATATGCGGCGGTAGTTCCAATTGGTTGGCAAGGTCTCCTCGTTTGGCAAGAGTACAAAAGGGAACAATGTAACGAGGAGCTAATTTGCCCTTGATACCAAATCGTTGGGTACCCTTCAGAGGTGTAACCCGAAGGTAAGATTGCTCGTCAACTTCATAGGTCACAGCCTTATGATGAAGATCATATTGGCTCTTTTGACGAGATTGGGTTGTTTTCAACTTTTCACCAATAATGCAAACTTGCTCTTCTGCTTCCTGGATCATATCCGGACCAAAGATTTGCCTCTCTTCGTTTTTTGACCATTTAAGAGGTGTTCGGCACCTTCGTCCATAGAGAACTTCAAAAGGAGCCTTGTCCAAGCTAGACTGATAACTATTGTTATAAGCAAATTCGGTGAATAGAAGACATTTATCCCAATTCATACCGAAAGAGATAACACAAGCTCTGAGCATGTCTTCCATAATTTTATTGACTCATTCTACTTTACCACTTGACTGCGAATGCAATGCAGTGCTAAAGAAGAGATGAGTCCCCATAGAATATTGGAAGCTTTCCCAGAATTTGGAAGTGAAGATACTTCCAAAATCTGAGTTAATCTCCAAAGGAACACCAGGAAGAAACACCATTCGACAAATATATAACTCCGCTAGCTAGCTAGCAGTTATACTTTCCCGAACAGGAAGAAATTGATCCACCTTGTAAAGATTGCGATGACCACAAAGTTAGTATCATTCCCTCTCTTGGTTCTGAGGAATCCAATGATGAAATCCATATCGACTTTGTGCCATTTCCATTAAGGAATAACTAAAGGCTCAAGGATGCCAGCAGGCCTTTGATGTTCTGCTTTAACGCGGTGAAAACTTTGCAATAATGAACTGAGCAACTTCTCTCTTCATCCTGGTCCACCAGAACCTTTGTTATAGGTCTTGATACATCTTGGTACTACCAGGATGAATTGTGAGAAGAGATTCATGAGCCTCCTTAAGGATTAGCCGTCTAACGTTTTGTACCTTGGGAACCACTAGACAGTTCTCAAAGAGTACGACACCTTGGTCATTGATTGAGAAACATCGTGCAATTCCCTTCTTGCTGTTTCTCTTGATGCGGGAAACCCCCGAATCAACTTGCTGGGTTTTAATGACATGAACCCTAAGATTAGGTTTTGCCACCAAGTTGGAAAGGAATCCTTGAGGAACAATCTGAAGGTTTAGCTTCCGAAATTGCTCATAGAGAAGTGGTTGATTTTGTTGTAACATGATTGTTACAATAAGACTTACGACTTAGTGCATCCGCCATGACATTATCTTTCCCCGAGGTGTAAGTTATCCCTAAGTTGTAATCCATAATTAACTCAACCCACTGTCTTTGCCTCAGATTTAAATCCAGCTGGGAGAAGATATATTTCAGACTTTGGTGATTCGTGTATATTTTGCAACGATTACCCAGAAGGTAATTTTGCCAGGTTTTTAGTGCATGGACTACAAATGCAAGCTCCAGATGGTGTGTTTGATAATTATCATCATGTGGATGCAACTGTCGAGATGCCTATGCAATCACATGACAATCCTGCATGAGTATGCAACCTAATCCTTGTTGTGAGGTGTCACAATAGATAACAAAGTCCTTAGAAAAATCTGTGGGCACCAATACAAGAGCAGAAGTTAGGCATCTTATCAGTTCCTGAAAACTGTGCTCTCATTGTGGGGTCTGCTGGAACTTCTTATCTTTCTTTAGGAGTTCATTTAGAGGCTTGGCAAACTTAGAGAAGTTCTCAACAAAGCAGCGATAATAGCTCGCTAGACCAACAAAACTCCTAACTTGCTTAACCGATTTAGGTTGAGTCCAATCAATGAAAATTTGAACTCTCTCAGGATTGACAGTAATACCCTCACCAGAGATTATGTGGCCCAGATAGGTCACTTGTCTCAACCAAAATTCATATTTAGAGAATTTTGCATAAACAAGATACTCTCGAAGTTTCGTCAATACCAGCCTTAGATGCTCGGCATGTTCTTATTGTTCTTCAAGTAAATGAGCATATCATCGAGGTAAACCACAACGAATTTATCCAGATACTCCATGAAGACCGAATTCATTAAGAGAGAGAATGTGGCTGGGGCATTGGTTAAACCAAAGGACATGACGGTGTACTCCTATTGGCCATAACGAGTAACAAAGGACAATTTTGGAATGTCCCCGTTCTTGATTTTCATTTGATGGTATCCCAATCTCAAATCCATTTTGGAAAATACTGAGTATCCAATGAGTTGATCATACAGGTCGTTGATCCTAGGGAGCAGATACTTATTCTTTATAGTAACCAGGTTGACTTGTCGATAATCTACAACCATCTGATCCGTTCCATCCTTCTTCTTGATGAAGTGAATGGGACAAGCCCAAGGAGAATAACTAGGATGGATGAAACCCTTTCTCAAGGCCTCATCGAGTAGTTTCTTTAGTTCGGCTAGATCTAAGGGTGCCATCTTATAGGGTCTCCTGGCTATTGGGGCAGTTCCTGGCACACGATCTATCACAAACTCTACATCCCTGTCATGTGGAATGCCTGGCATTCTTCTAGAAAGACAGCCGGAAAGTCACGGACTACCAAAATATCTTCAAGCTCTTGAATAGGATTAGCATTGCGGGAATTGAGTTGGCACTTA